>JAHRHZ010000139.1:3566949-3650070 GCA_024137785.1 Ginglymostoma cirratum | reverse complement strand
TCCAGCCCCACGCCTTGTTATCAGGGAATAGAGGATGTGGACCATGTATAAGCAGATGGGATTAATATAGAATGGCCTTGTGGTCAGCACAGACGTTGTAGGCTGAAGGGCCGCTTCCTGTGCTGTGCTGTTTTGTGTTCTAATCATTTTACAATTCCGTGCTGCTTATCATTCTTGAAGAATGTAATTGTGTTTATGATAAAAACATCAAAGATGTACCAAAGCCCCATAAACCTACATAATGTAGCACAGTTATATAAGGATAGAAATTTTTTACTTTGATTCCCAGCTCTGTATTAAGTTCTCAGCTGGAGCAGTAATAATGACTTCTGCGATCTCGGCAAAATAGGGGAAAAGTTAATACTTGCAAATGCATATTTGTCCAAATCTGATAAATAGATCAATAATGACAACTACAAGGGCCCCCTGGTGGCGCAGAAGTAGTGTCCACACCCCTGAACCGAGAGTACTGGGGTTTGAGTCCCACATGCACCATTGGTTTGTCATAACATCTCTAAACAGGTTGATTAGGAAAATAGGTTAAATTTAAAAAAAAGACAATTACTTCCTGCAGGAAACCCTAAACTTACCAGAAAAGGCGTGATAACTTCTCTATCTTTTCACTTTTTTAGGATTGCTTTAAAGCCTACCTGTTTAATCAAGCTGTTGTCTGCTTTAATGTGTCTTGTTGATCAGTATTAGTGATTTTTTTCCTGAAGCTCCTGTGAAGTGCCCGGGGAAGATTTGTACAGCACTTTTAATGTAGTAAATGCCAGCTACGATAAATGAGTACTTGGGTCAAAGTACTGAAGGCAATGGAATTGTACTTTACCATGACCTTGTGCCTTTGGAGTGAATGGTGGGACTGGAGTATTCACTCCTGTTGCTGTGATGTTTGTCGGGCAGTGCGAAAGATAAATAATGGGCTGAATTTTGCTGTAGAAATAGTTTGAAGCTAACAGCGTGATACACCGAGATCTCACAGAATCAATATGATTTGGCTGGAATACTTATTGTGTTTTCAAATAAACCTGTTGGACTATAACCTGATTTCTGATGAAGGGTTTAGGCCCGAAACATCAAGTTTTCCTGCTCCTATGATGCTGCTTGACCTGCTGTGTTCATCCAGCCCCATGCTTGTTATCTCGGACTATAACCTGGTGTTGTGTGATTTCTGATTTTGTTGTATTCAGTGGTCAACTTCTGGATTGCATCAGGTAATGGCATTACCTTGCATCAGTGTTTCATGATAACAGTCAGGTGATGTTGAATCCCTCATGCTGGCCACTGTTGAATGTAACCATTGTATTTGTGCTGAGGTTTGGCTATTATTTGTAAGGCTTTGTCCATGGGTTTTGAGTTTTTTTTTCCATATTTCATAAAGCCCAAATGAAGGGGGTTCTGACCCCACAAAGCCAAATTTGAGTACTGGAGTGTGTCATGATCAAAGTCCTCAGTCCACAGTCCTCAGCACAGCTAATCTGTCTGATTGTAGGCCCAGGTCAGGCTGAATGGCCTTGAGCCACCTTCTGACTGCAGTAGAGTCCCCTTCAATTGTGATTCATATCAACCATTTCAAACCTTTTTCCTGTTTTTCAGTATGTCTGAGAGCTAATCCTCATCATTGCTTTTCACACAGTCCAGCTGAGTATGATCAAACAAATACAGTGGAAAAATACAATTACATGGAAAAACCAGTCCAGGCACTGTGATCAGTTCACAGTGGTTCTAAACAACTCTCACCTGTTTGGAGATGACAAAGCATAGCACCTGGCCCCTAAATGCATAAAGGTTTGAAATATCCATTTCCTCCACTAAATGGGAACTCCTCATAGTGACAATGACCTGATTTGAATACTATTGTATTCAGTATTCAATAATCAGTATTAATATCCTCATAACACAGACATGGGTTACATCCAGTAGGGTCCTTTGTCATCAAGTACTTCCCTGGAGCCGTGAAACTATGCCGTGTTCTTTGCAGCCTTCAACACATCATTGAAGACGACGAGCACCTCACCAAGATCTTCCCCCATGCCTCCACTTCTCACCTTCAAGCAACCGCCAAACCTCAAACAGACCATTGCTCCCAACCTTCAGGACAACATCAACCACAGCACTATACAACCCTGTCATGGTCACCTCTGCAAGACCTGTCAGATCTTAGACATAGACACTGCCATCACACATGGGAACACCACCCACCACGTACACAGCAGATACTCGTGTGACTTGGCCAACGTTGTCTATCTCAGACACTGCAGGCAGGGATGCCCCGAGGCATTGGACATTGGCGAAACCATGCAGACTTTATGACAACAGATGAATGGACACGGCGCAACAATTGCCAAATAGGAATGCTCCCTCCCTTCAGCGGTCAAGGACATTCGTCCTTGGATCTTCGGGTAAACGTCCTCCAAGACGGACGTCAGGATACACAACAACACGGTCGTTGAGCAGAGGCTGATAGCCAAGTTCAATACCCAAGAGGATGGCCTCAACCAGGATCTTGGGTTCGTGTCGCACTACTGGTAACCCCACCACGCTTCCCCCTCTCCCCCTCTCTCCCTCTCTCTCCGGAACATAGAACATCGAACATTACAGCGCAGTACAGGCCCTTCAGCCCTCAATGTTGCACCGACCTGTGAAACCAATCTGAAGCCCATCTAACCTACACTATTCCATTATCATCCATATGTTTATCCAATGACCATTTAAATGCCCTTAAAGTTGGTGAGCCTACTACTGTTGCAGG
This sequence comes from Ginglymostoma cirratum, assembly GCA_024137785.1. Lineage (NCBI taxonomy): Eukaryota > Metazoa > Chordata > Chondrichthyes > Orectolobiformes > Ginglymostomatidae > Ginglymostoma > Ginglymostoma cirratum. Next base: position 3,647,315 of record JAHRHZ010000139.1, on the reverse strand, counting down.
CAAGGCATTCCTTGTGCTCTCTCTCTCGCTCACTCTCGCTGACTTTCTCGCATGCGCACACACACGTAAATGTATATTTGCAGATAAATTTTATTTTGTTCAAAAAGCACACAATTTATAGACAGTCAGTCAATATGGTGTTTTATAAATTCCTAGTTTAGATATAAAAACGGTCTGACTCCAAACTAAAACACAAACAGATTTTAAACAAGGTTTCACACCTTGCTTGCATTATCTGACCTAAAATGTCACCTCTTCTTTACACTGATACAACCTTTAGTGTTCTCAGGACCGTGACTTGAAAGGAATTCAGGGATTTACATATACATATTAATCAATTAAAACCTCCAAACTGATTAAAGATTTAAGAGCATCTTAGGTTTGCTTAGTACATCCTCATCAGTGGTGTGAACCTTAATCTTTTACTTGTAAGTTCTGTGTCTGATACTACCTCTCTCACTAACACCTGAAGAAGGACTGAAGCTCCGAAAGCTTGTGTTTTCAAATAAACCTGTTGGACTATAACCTGGTGTTGTGAGATTTCTGACTTTGCTGTATTCAGTGATCAACCTCTGGATTGCATCAGGTAATGGCATTACCTTGCATCATTGTTTCATGAAAACAGTCAGGTGATGTTGAATCCCTCATGCTGGCCACTTGTTGAATGTAACCACTGTATTTGTGCTGAGGTTTGGCTATTATTTGTAAGGCTTTGTCCATGGGTTTTGAGTTTTTTTCCCCATATTTCATAAAGCCCAAATGAAGGGGGTTCTGACCCCACAAAGCCACATTTGAGTACTGGAGTGTGTCATGATCAAAATCGATGCTATCTCTGCAGAGACATCGAAGTTTGTTGTTGGATAGGAATTTGGAATGGAAGGTGATGTTTGAGCATTGAAGTTTATTTTAAACTTTTTTTTCCTCTATTGTCTTCGCACAGTGTGCGAAGAGTCCAGAAACTCTCTTAGACTTTGCTTCTCAACCAGCCCTGGTAGTTTCACCTACTGAACTTGCTAGATGCACTTCAATAAAAGCTAAACTGCCATAGATTGTGATGTGTAACTTCTTTCCTGCTTTGGAAAGATCTTTTCAGGGTTTTAGACTATTTTTCACATAAAGGGAAAAAAATCGATGGTGTAGGTGGTTGCCATTTTAAACACTGCTAATGCAATGTGAATAAATTACTTCATTTAGTAAAGCCTTCAAGAACATCTTTTTTAATGACCGTAAAAGTTTTAAAAACAGTTGACTTCACTGTCTTTTGATATCTGATGCGGAGTTCAGCAAATCATTGAGTAATCTTTGGCTGCCAGATCATCATGAGGCTTCCATTTGGATCAAATTTGGTACTTTAAATTTCAGAATGAAGCCTCCACAGCAAGTTATCGTCCTGACAATTCATCAAATTGGTTATTCAGCAAATTGACAGAGCTTTTGATGGGTCAACTTAGGTGCCACTGTTTATGGTCCGTGTCATTGAGAACAACGTGTAACAACAGTCATATATTTTTGAGAAATTATAACTTTTGAAAACACTGTCCTTTTTAGGACTCACATTTGTGTTTGAATGCTGCCATGAAATTCAGTTGCAGGCCAACTACCTAGAATTAAAAATTCTGAAATTATTAAAGAATCTGTGGTCTGTTTGCAACCCCTCCTCAACCAAAAAAAAATCCGACAACATATGCATATACCTCCTGGTACACTCTAATAGCTTCACGTAGCTTGTATGCCTGATGCAAACCAAGCACAAGAGACTTAGCCAATTCTGACACAATGATTGTTCTTTACTGCTTGTATGTAACGTTGTAGTTGTTGTTGTACATCCACTGCAGTCACTGATGCAATAGTTAGCTTTGCTATGCTTGTCAGTATTCAATTGGCTGTTTGTGATCTAGTCAAATTACAGGGGTGGAGTAGGTTAGCGCTTCTAACCTGTGATTAGAATGTCAGCTGTAGCAGGCTGACTGTAGTATCACTGGTGACATTTTAAAACAAGGAAATACTTAAAAATGAAAATCACTTTTCTCTTTTGTATTGTTTCTAAACTGGAGCACAGTTCCATGGATACTGGTCAGTCTCTGTCTCTATAGCTTCGATACAGAACAATTCAGTTGTTGTATTCTAAAACTGCAAAGATTTAAATGTGAAGTGTTGTATCTTTTCCTGGCTACTGGTTTTGTTCTCTAGAATTCGAGGTGTATTTCAACTGTTGAAAGATTTTATTGTGTTTGGAGTTGAATAACTTTCAACCACTGCTGCTTTGTTATAATTTTCGTTGGCAATTGTCACTGAGAAGATATACCTACGACAAAGCTGCAGGAAGTAATGGTGAGATGAAGATGTTTGAGTGTTACAGGAATATTTTACTTAAGATCTATGTTTTTGTCTTGCTACAATCAAATGCCATTTATCCGCTATTGTGCCATTCATTAGATACGAGAGTATTTTTGTCAGAGAGGCATATTTTCATGTGTTCAAATGAATTGTGTAAAACTCACTATAGTGCAGTTCCTGTTATAATTTCTAACTTGTGTTGTGACTTGAGAGCAATATATAAAAGTGAAATATTGAAGTTCTGATTGCAAATAGTGATGATAAATATATACACAACACTGCATATTATGTTGTGTCAATAATTTTCAACATTGCAAACCTAATACTAATGTACTAGAAAGCTGCTATCCTTTAACTGTGTTATAAAGGAGGAAAGAACCTGGATTACAATTGACGTGTTTTGTGTGCGTTATTTTCTCCAAACAGTTGCACAATGAGTTTGTTTTGCAAGTAGTTTGCACCGTATGACCACATAAGGATATTGCACTCGATGTTGTTGAACTGCTGTTAGTACATGGAAATACATCTTTCCTTCCCCGTGTTTTGCAAAGAGCTGGTTGTTTAATCTGATCTCAAAAGTCAAAATAGAAGTAGCTGGAGTATCCCAACAGTCCAACTACCAGCAATGGGCAAAATAAGCCAATATTTCTCAGGATTGAGATAAATAATATAGACGTGCAGAGAGTAAAAAAGGATATTGAGCAAGAAAAAGTGGAAGTGAGAGACCAAACAAAAAGGAAGTAGAGACTGAAGGAGGCTGGAGGGATGGGAAGGAAAAGGGAAGGTGACAAGGCAGAGTATTTGCCTGATGCAGGATATCTTTTTCCAGCCTGAGAATAGATTGCAGACCTGATGGCTGGTTTTCCACATGCCCTGTCTAACCTTAACAATTCTAGCTTTTTGGTCTTTGCTTTGGCTCCTAGCATCTTCCACACTTTTTTAAAAAAATCTCCTCTTGATATTATTTGCAGTAATGTGATAACTATCAATTATATGTTAGGGAAGCCAGCCTTTCACTGATTATTTGCTACACTTATCTCCATCTTTCTATCTCTTGCATAGATGACCATGCGGCTAGGCCATTTGTTGTGATGGGTGTTGAGTTGGCATCCTAGGCATTAGAGGTGTCTGTGCCCAAATGCAAGACATGAGAAGTCTATTAGGAGCTAGGTTTATATTAATAATTTTCACAAACTCTCAAGTTTAACAAAGGGTGAAATATTTATTTCTGATTACTTAGCATATGCTTCATTCGAATTCAATAATTTATTTAGAATGGTCAGTTCAATTTATTTTCCAAGTAGAAAACTGAACCCATCTTTGTTTAATGCAAATGCTTCATTTGAATTAATTTTAGTAAATCAACAGGAGTAAACTGTTTCATCTTGATCACTTTGCGGAAACTTTTGGTGTACAATCAGAAGAGAACCCGACTGTCTGAAATCATCTTTTGGAACTGTAGAGCTCTTCAAACAAAGTAACATAATTTCAAGATTTAGAGATTGAATTGGAATATTTTAGATTAGCACTATTCATTTTGTCCTTAAACCATAAAAGCAACTGCTGAACAGCCACTAATCAGTGGGAATAAAAATCTCAATTTTGTATTTTTTTTTGAGTTGGTTTATATGTAGAGAATGATCATCATTTATTTTTGAGAGAGCAGGTGCACCTTCTGTGGATACTATGTAATTTTAACATTGAAAAGTGGTTATAAAAGCTGATAGAAAATTAGTGATAGCTGTGGTTTTATTGGCGTACTCTCGCCTAAGTCAGAAGGTTGTGGGTTCAAGTCTCTCTCATACTTGAGCTCAGAGTTCAATGTTGACACTCCAGTGTCGTACTTGGAGATAAGTACAGTGTCAAGAATGCCATTGTTTAGGTGAAGTATTAAATCAAAGCTCTTTCTGCCTTCAGGTTTGTGTTAAAAACCCCCAAAACATTGTTTTGAAGAAGAGTGTAATGACTGTCATTTATCCCTCAATCAACATTACTAAACAGATTATCTGATTTTTTTGTTTGAATTATTGAGGATATGATGTGTTTAAAATTGTGAGCTTAGATAGAAGCAGATTCTTTTTACTAGTTGAGGCACAAATAAGATGCTATGCAGAACTAAATTTTAAGATTTGGACCTAGAAAGAGTATGATACTTCCAGGGTAAGTACTTTAGGCAGTCTTTGTCAACTTCCAAGTTTGGCAGATGAAGGAAAGTTGATGAGGCATCTGAGATTCACACTTCAAGTGGCACGTGAATATAAACATAAAGCTGTAGGATATTACAGTGCTGAAAGAGGCCATTCAACCTATGTCCGCGCTAGTCACCTGTCTAATGGCCCCTAGACTGGCATATTATTGTTTGTTTGTTTATTTTGAGGGTTGGTAAAACTTGCTTGTAATAAAGCTTTCCCCTTGCGCCTCTATATCTGACGTCAAAGCAGCAGAATGTTTTTGATCTATTGATTAAAATATAAAAATTATAAAATGGCTGGATGAGCTGGATTGAGGGTCCATTTCCATTTTACAAGTTGTATGTAAGTCCTCTGGGACATTGAGCATTGGTCTTGTTCACAGGGTCTCAGCGCAATTTGCTGCAGTTGAGCCCCAGTCAGTTTATTGACCTATCTCTGTTTATTCGTTTTGCAAGTTGCTGTTGTTTTTTTAAGAAGTATTGTGCTTTTTTTTTAACCTAACAAACTGCACTGTCGATCGGTGAGAGCTACTTTTTTGATTAAGGTGAAAGGTTCTGCTGGAAGATATAGGAAAGATGTGAAATGTGAAAGGGTTCAGAAGAGATTTACAAGGATGTTGCTCGATTGGAGGATTTGAGCTACAGGGAGAGGCTGAATAGGCTGGGGCTGTTTTCCTTGGAGCGTTGGAGCCGGAAGGGTGACCTTGTAGAGGTTTGTAAATTCATGAGGGGCATGAATAGAGTGAATAGCCAGATCTTTTTCCCAGACTAGCGGAGTCTAAAGCTAAAGGGCATAAGTTTAAGGTGAGAGGGGAAAGATTTATAAAGGACCTAAGGGGCAACGTTTTCATGCAGAGGGTGGTGCACGTATGGAATAAGCTGACAGAGGTGGTGGTGGAGGCTGGTACAATTACAACATTGAAAAGGCTTTTGGATGGGTACATGAATAGAAAGGGTTTAGAAGGATATAAGCCAATAGTTAGCAAATGGGACTAGATTGATTTGGAATATCTGATTGGCATGGATGAGTTGGACCGAAGGGTCTGTTTCTGTGCTGTACAACTCTATGACTCTGTATATTAAAACCTCTGCTGTGGTCAAGGGAATAAGATTCCGTTTTGGCCTTCTGGAAAAACGTGGTCACTTCAGGCCTTCCAGCCTGAGGAGATTTCCTAACATGAAGCATTGGAATGCTGTTTGTCATACTGCAGTAGATGATTTTGATTGAAATTTAGTAAGTAAAAGCAGACCAGCAAACTGGTAATGTACTTGTATAAGGGCTTTCGGTCCAAAATGTTGATTGACTTGAGCTTCACAAATGCTGTGCATTTCTAATTTTTTTTTAGATTTCCAGCATTTTCAGTATTTTCCTTTATTGTTTGGACTAATGCTGTGTCCTGGGAAGTATCTTAAATTGTTATGTTATTGCCAGTAGTAAAGATGTTTTTCTTATTTACTACTGCTTTAATCATGACGTGTAAAATCTAATTCGTCTTTTCTTCAGCCAAATACACACTTCCAAGTTCATTTTGTGAAATGTCCAGTTCAGTGTCGTAATGAATAGAGTCCATGTGGCTGTATCAATTGCCTTAGTTGTTTACTAACAATCATAGAATGGTTACAGCACAGAAGGAGACCATTTGGCTGGTTATGTGTTAGCTAGCCGTCTGTGAGAACAACTGTGGTCGCCCCATGTCCGCAAGATCTGCTTAACTAATAAGCTAGGCATTTAAGATAGCATTTGATTTTTGATAGGGATTTGGACCAGGTTATGTGTAACTTTGAGGGGGAGATAAACAGATTTTCAATTGAGGCTGAGATGAGACGAGCCATGATTGTATCAAAGGGTGGAGCAGACTCAAGGAGCTGAATTACCTACTCCTGCTCCTTGGTTCTTATGTTCTTATTCTAATGTGAGTTAATTTAAGCAATTTATAAATCTTAAGGTTAAATGATAGCTCTCAGTTCAACTTTGTTAAGAAAAAAGACAAATTATATTTTTACCAACTGTATGGATTATGTATTGGAATTTGTGTGCAATATTTTACGTGTGGTGTGGGATTTAATAGTACTGATCTAACAAACTTAATGTAATCCTCCAGTATTGTTCAAATGTGAGCCCAATGTGACATCACAGGTTACCAAGCTGATGGCACGATCAAAATCATACATTGCCCTGATGTCATAATGAGACGGGCCAGAGGAAACATCGTTTTTTATTACTAAACTTAACCGCCAAAAGAAAAATCATATGTGACATTTTCAGAAAGTTTCCTTGTGCAGCAGGATGCCAGAGATTTCACCAACTGATTTGGTTGGGGAAAAAAGATTAATCAAAGGCTTTCATGCCAGGGTATCGGGACGTAACAGCTTCTTACATTTCTGCAGTCGTTTATGTTTAATGTAAACACAAACTGCAGAAATTTATACATTATAAATCAGTATACCGACTTTCAAAAGTTGATTGGGGGTGGATGTTTGCAGGTAAAGAAATGGCTGGAAAATGGAAAGCCTTAAAAAATGAGATAACGTGAGTCCAGAGACAGTATGTTCCTGTTCAGATGAAGGGCAAGGCTGGTAGGTGTGGGGAGTGCTGGGTGACTAGAGAAATTGAGGTTTAGGCCAAGTATAACAAGGAAGCATATGTCAGGTATAGACAGCAGGGATTGAGTGAATCCTAAGAGTATAAAGGTAATAGGAATATACTTAAGAGGGAAATTAGGAGGGCAAAAGGGGACAGGAGATAGCTTTGGCAAATGGGGTTGAGGAGAATCCAAAAGGGTAACAAGGAAGAGAACAGGGCCTCTTAAACATCAGCAAGGCCTCCCATGTGTGGAACTGCAGGAGATGGGGAGGTACGAAACAGGTATTTTGCATCATTGTTTATTGTTGAGAAGGATGTCGAAGATTTGAATGTGGGAAAATTAATAGCGACATTTTGAAAAATGTCCAAACTACAGAGGTGGTGGTGCTGGATGGCTTAAAAAAAACAGGAAGCTAGGGAAGTGATTGGTGGGCCCCTTTGAGGTATTTGTATCATCGCTAGCTACTGTGAGGTGCCGGAAGACTGAAGGGCGGCTAACATGTTTCTGCTATTTAAGAAAGGTGGTAAGGAAAAGCCAAGAATTATAGATCGATTGAGCCTGACATTGGTGGTGGGCAAGTTGTTGGAGGGAATCCTGAGGCACAGGATTTACGTGTATTTGGAAAGGCATGTGCTGATTAGGGATAGTCAACATGGCCTTGTGCGAGGGAAATCATGGCTCACTAACTGGAGAAGTAACAAAGAGGATTGATGAGGGCAGAGTGGTGGATGTGATCTGTATGGACTTCAGTAAGGCGTTTGACAAGGTTCCTCGTGTAGACTGGTTAGCAAGGTTAGATCATGTGGAATAGAGGGAGAACTAGCCATTTGGATGCGGAACTCGCTCAAAGGTTGAAGACCGAGGATGGTAGTGGAGAGTTACTTTTCAGACTGGAGGCCAATGACCAGCGGTGTGCCACAAGGCTTGGTGCAGGGCTCACTGCTTTTCATCTTTTGTATAAATGATTTGGATGTGAACATATGAGGTATGGTTAGTACGTTTGCAAATGACACCAAAATTGAAGATGTAGTGGACAGCGAAGAAGGTTACCTCGGAATATAACGGGATCTTGATCAGATGGGCCAGTGGACCAAAGAGTGGGAGATGGAGTTTAATTTAGATAAATGTGAAGTGCTGTATTTTGGAAAGGCAAATCAGTGCAGGGCTTTTACACTACTGGTAGGGTCCCGGGGAATGTTGCTGAGCAAATAGACCTTGGAGTGCAAGTTCATTGTTCCTTGAAAGTGGACTTACAGGTAGACAGGACAGTGAAGAAGGCATTTTTTTGTGCTTGCCTTTATTGATCAGTGCATTGAGTATAGAAGATGGGAGGTTATGTTGCGGCTGTACAGGACTTTGGTTCGGCTACTTTTGGAATACTGTGTGCAATTCTGGTCTCCCTGCTATAGGAAAGATGTTGTGAAACTTGAAATGGTTCAGAAAAGATTTGCAAGATTGCCAGGGTTTGACCTACAAGGAGAGGTTGATTGGGCTGGGGCTATTTTCCCTGCAGCGTCGGAGGCTGGGGGGTGGCCTTTTGGAATTTTATAAGCTCACGAGGGGTCATGGATAGGGTAAGTAGACAAGGTCATTTCCCTGGGGTGAGGGAGTCCAAAACTAGAGAGCGTAGGCTTAAGGTGAGAGGGGAAAGATAGAAAAAGCTGCCCTTAAGGTTCCTTTTATATGTACAGGGTGGTGTGTGTACAGAATGAGCTGCCAGAGGATGTGGCGGAGGCTGGTACAATTGGAACATTTAAAAAGGCATCTGGATAAGTATATGAATAGGAAGGGTTTAGAGGGCTAAATGCTGGCAAGTGATACTAGACTAATTGAGGATATCTGGCCGGTATGGATGAGTTGAGCTGAAAGGTTTGTTTCTGTGGTTTTACATTTCTGTAACTCTGTGATTCTATAACTGCTAGATCAAATGGCCTCTTCTCTCTCTCCTTCCCAGACAAAATAAAATTCACCTTGTCTGATGGCTTGCATGTCAGGGTGCTGAAGGAAATTGGGATGGAGATAGTAGGAAGGCTGGTCATAATCTTCAAATCATTCCTAGATGCAGCAGAGGCTTCAGAGGATTGGAGGGTGACAAATGTTGGCATCCTTATTCAGGAAAGCATTTAAGAACAATCCCAGTAAATACAGGTCAGTTAGTTGAATAGTAATAGTAGGTGAGGTTTTTAGACACATTTGAGAATGCCAGTGGGGTCCAGAGAAGAGTCAACAGGTACTTCGAGTGGTTTGAGCTAATTAAGGATAACCAAAATATGAAATGAAACATACCGTATTATAAAAGGCAGATCATGCTTGACTAATTTAAATAGATATTTTGATGAAATAACAGAAAAAGTTGGTTAAAACAATGCACTGTTTTCTCTCTGGACTTGGTTAACACTGCTGCCTCACAGCGCCAGGGACCTGGGTTCGATTCCAGCTTCGGGTGACTCAGTGTGGAGTTTGCACATTCTCCCCGTGTCTGCGTGGGTTTCCTCCGGGTGTTTCAATTTCCTCCCACAGTCCAAAGATGCAGTTAGGTGGATTGGCCATGCTAAATTGCCCATAGTTTTTTTTAATATTCATGAATGGGATGAGGGCATTGCTGCTTGGCAGCAATAAATGCTTGGGCAATAAATGCCCATCCCTAATTGCCCAGTGGGTAGTTCAGAGTCAACCGTGTTGCTGTGGGTCTGGAGTCACGTGTGGGCCAGACCAGGTAAGGATGGCAGTTGCCTTCCCTAAAGTACATTAGTGAACCAGATGGGTTTTTGCGACAATCGACAATGGATTTGTAGTTCCAGATTTTTTAAATTGACTTCAAATTACACCATCTGCCATGATGGGATTCGAACCTGGGTTCCCGTACGTTATCTGGGTCTCTGGATTATCAGTCCAGCAATAAGACTACTAGGCCGTCGCCTCCCCTTTTTGTGTCGAGGTATCTGTTGGCTAGGTGGATCAGCCATGGGGGTAAACAATGCAAGGTTGCATGAGATAGGGTGAGTCTGGGTGGGATGTTCCTTGGAGAGTCTGTGTTGACTTGTGGGCTGAATGGCCTGTTTTCACACTACAGGGATTCAATGATTCTTAAGTCTTTCAACAAAGTACCTTGTAAAAGGCTGGTTAACAAAACCAAGGCTCTTTGAAAAGGAAGGTCATTGTTCAATAGGATACAGAATTGTCTTAAGGTCAAAAGAAAGTGATCTGAAGTGAATAGTTACTTTTTAGACTGGAGGATGGTAGACTGATGTTTCTCAAGGGTCACTTCTACAACCAGTGCTTTGCTAGGTAAATGTCTTCAATATTATGCAAATCTTTGCTTTGCATGATTTTGATACTTCAAAATTGTTCTGAACCGATAGTTCAGACCTGCTGCAAACCTCGCTAGGTGTGAGAATGTTGTCATAAAGTTCATAGAATTTAAGTATAAAATGCAGTAACAAAGGCATTGGGAAAGTAGTCAATTTATTTTGTTACTCCAGCTCTTCATTTCCTGCAAGCTGTGTGGTTTTGGATAATGCATCATTAGTCTCTGGTTAGATCATGCATAATCAATTTGGTTTCCTAAAATGCCTATTGTCTATTGGTCCCTCCTTTGCATAGTTTTCCGGGTTTCTTAAATAAGTAGGTGCCTCCATATATTTGGTCATTTTTGATATGAGGATATGTAATGTAACAATTGATAATTTTTGACTAATTGTCCCATATCCCTAATTGTGGTATTTCTGCCTTAGTTTGAGACTTAGCATTATGTTGTTCGTTTATCTTGTATAATGACTATTACAGTTTTGGGCATTTCGAATTCAATAGGTGTAATGTGGTACAAAATCTTATCGCAGAATTAACCACCTTGTACCTAATGATCTCCGAAATGTATTGTTGTGATGCATTTTTAACCCATCGCAGTACAGTCCTAGCCCAATTCAGTGATTACAAAGTGACTTAATACCTAAAATTTATATTAAAAAAGTATATAAAACAGTGCATAAAATCAGTAAAATCAGTATTTTCATCAGCTAAGATAATGAGATATTCTTAAAAAAATACTATATTTATCAGTGATGCGCCATCACAAGGCAAAGATTAATGCCAGAGCATAGCTTTTAAATCGACAGAATCAAGTGCATGTGCACATTACATTTTATAACTTAGTCACTAGTTCTCTTTAAGATGCTTTGTCATGTGGCTTTGCAGCAGGCCACGTTTCTGTGGTGTTTCCATCAAGTAAAGATACCTTTCCAGTAGAACGTATTGAATATAATTCTGCAGAATGCTGTACAATATTTGGTTAATTGATTAAGATACCTCTTTATCATGAAGTAGATCTAAACCACAAAATTAATTAACATGCATTGTCTTATAGATGTTTTAGGAGAATCTGGAAGATTTGCACAGACCTTAGATACTAAATTGTAAAATGGAAACTTTTGATTTCCACGTTTACTGAGCTGTCTCAAAAGGTCACATTTATAAGCATTTTTCTTAGCTGTTCACCTGTGGGAATTGTGGTGAGTGGTGTGGTGCTTTGAACTGACATCCCTTTCTGTATTCTAATATTCCTCTCCAAGCTTGATCAGGCAATGGTCATAAAATCCTTTAGTTTTAACATTGTTCAGAAAATTTTGTAAATTAAAATTGACCAGATGTTTCTGTCATGCTCTGCTTCTCAGCAGTGCCCAAAATACATGGAGGCTGCAGGAGAATTCATCCCTGGAATGCTCAAAGCACCTGCAATTCTTTAATATTGAGGTTGATTGATTGGAGAAAATTTGTCCCTGAAAGTAGAATGGGTTGAATTGCTGAGGAGCTGCTAAGAGGTGGTAGGGGATGGAGAAAAGGGGAAGACGGAAGGGTTGGGTTGCTGTGATGAGCTGACACTTATCCAGTGGGCCAGATGGTATTCTGCATCGTAAGTGACTCTGCCAGTGCTTCCATTTGTGAGGCAGCCTCGAACTAGGGGACATTCATTTCAAATTGAGATGTGAAGCTGTCTTTTCCTAGATGGTAGTGAATGTCTACCCCAAAGAGTTCTGGAGCCTAGAAAACTGAAAGTATTTAGAGGGGTTAGAAATTTCTTTGAAATAATAGGGAGTTCAGGGCTATGATGAACTAACACGTGGAACAAATTGATGCTTGGATGTTGTTGCACTGTGGGGCAGACTTAAGGGGCAGGGTGGATCTGCTTATGTTTCTTATGTTCTTGAGTGGTTGGGAATGTTAACACGATCATCCTAATACTAAGATAATGAGGTGTAGAGCTGGATGATCACAGCAGGCCGAGCAGCATCGGAGGAGCCGGAAGGCCAACGTTTCGGGCCTAGACCCTTCTTCAGAAAATCTTGAGGTTTTCAGAAAATCTGAAGAAGGGTCTAGGCCCAAAACGTTAGCCTTCCTGCTCCTCTGCTGCTTGGCCTGCTGTGATCATCCAGCTCTACACCTCGTTATCTCAGATTCTCCAGCATCTGCAGTTCCTACTATCTTATTACTAATTTAGTTTGTGTTTGTCTTTCGCTGTCAAAGAAGCAGCATGCTTATCATAGAATCCCTACAGTGTGGAAAGAGGCTGTAAGGCCCATCGAGTATGTACGGACTCCCCAACCCAGCCCCCTACCCTACCCCATAATCCCACATTTTTACTATGGCCAATCTACTTAATCTGCACATTCTTGGACTGTGGGAGGAAACTAGAGAGCCTGGAGGAAACCCACACAGACACGGAGAGATCACGCAAACTCTGCACACACAATCGTCCAAGGCTTCATTTGATCTGGGGTCTCTGACGCTGTGAGGCAGCTGTGCTAACTGTTGAGCCACCATGCCATCCAGGATTGGTTTATTGTTAGTAGATTTGTATATTGATGTTGGCATCACGTTGCTGTGATAATGCAAATTTTTAAACTAAAACTTGATTCCATAGTGGTGTAATGAAGAATCTCCAATGTACTGTTACATTCAATTGGACTTAATGGGTGAATTTGAAAGTCCCAATGCAATTTATAATTTCATAATGAAAATGCATATTGATTAAGTGTGATCTCAAATATTGACTTTGTTGTAAAGCTTGTCATTGAGTAAACAGCATTCTAATAATTGAAAATGTTCTTTTTTTTCAGCAATCAAGTCATTACTCAGTTTTTCAAATCAGATCCAGATAGAGGTTAGTATTCAGTAATTACTTTATGACTACTTGATATTTAGTTGATGTAGCTGTGCATTTGAATCTTTCTTTGACTATTATTTGAATTATCTTGTTGGAAAACTGTATTTAGCTGGTCTGAAAGCCAACATTTCTGAACAATTGAAAAACTGGTTAGAATAAGACTTGGAGGTTATTTTATTGTATGACTTGAGAATTGGGTCTTTCACACAGGAAAATATTGGAAGGTTATTCTTTTATATTTGTAGGAAACAAAACATGTTTTGGTTTGGTCTGTCTGTCACAAAATGTTTTGTATTTCATTCAATACTTTTGAAGTGCAGTCATTATTTTCTGAAATATTGTACTCTGTAGGATTCAGATAATAATTATAAAAATAGGAATGTTATTTCTCAGGCACCCATCCACACTGTGTGAATTTACCTTCTACAGGTTGGGCAGAATTACAAGAATTTGAAGGGTACTGAAAGTTATTCAACCTTTCTTAATTCTGATTATCCAGAGAGAAATTGCATTGCACTGCATGCAATATGTATAACTTTTATAATGAAGAAGCAAACTTAGCATAAAAACCATAAGTTTGTCTTCCAAGGATATAACATAGTCTTCCAAAATTTCCTGAATCCTCATGCTGTTTTTACCTGGGCCTTTACTACATTCATGTGCCTCCTTGATATCAGCATCATTAACGCCACCTTTCCAATTACAGGATGCTAAACTAGCTTGGTAATCTCCATCTTCAATATGAAAAAAACATGATTTGGGTACTCAGTAAAAACATTCCTCTTTCCTTACTCATAACCCCTCCTTTTGCTATCCCCACTTTCTCCCCTCCCTCCTTTCTTCCTCCCATTGTGACATTAGGCTGACACAATGCCTATGACCCTTCAGTCTCTGTGATGTCACAGTTGGCTCGTGTTTAGATTTTCCTCACGATCTTAGCATTTTAGTGCCAACAGACCTGGCCTCATGTGGGTGGAGATGGACGTGGAAGGAGATGTTCAGGCCTGAGGGACCCTGGACTCAATATTGAGTTCAATAATGATCCATCCCTTCGTCTGCCTAACTGGCGTTTCTCTCTCTCTCTTCACCACCTCCTCACTTTCAGTATGTTTCCCATCTTTTTGAGTCCCATTAATTCTGAAGAAGGGATCACCGGATTCAAAATGTTAATTCTTGTTTTCTCTCCACAGATGCTGCCAGACCTGCTGAGGTTCTCCAGCAATTTCTGTTTTTGTTCAGGTTTTCATCATCTATAGTTCTGTACATTTTTAAAGGTTTTTATCAAGTTTTTTTTAAAAGCAGTTATGTAATTACTATCGTTTCTTTGTCCTGTATTGTCAGTTCTTCTGTTTCAGACTAGGACCCTACACTTTTTCACTCGCACCTTCACTGATCTGTTTCTCCTTGCACACTTTGCTCTAACATTTTGTTCCTTGTAAGTTACTCTCTAGTTTCCCCTGTTAAATGCTTGATCCTTCTTTGCTGAATTCTTAACTGCTCCCATTCCTCAGGCTTACTACATTTTCTAGCAACTTCTTGTGACTCCTCTTTGGATTTAATGCTATCCTTAATTTCTTTTATGGTTTCATGGTTGGGCCACTTTTCAGTTGTGTTCCTGTGCCCAATCATTCCTTAATTATTAACCAATGCTTATACGTTGTCATTGCTTTTATGAAGTTACCCAGTCTATTGCAGCCAGCTTGCCTCCATACCTTTTATAGTCTTTGATTTGATTCAGAACCCACATGTCAGATTGAAGTACTGTACTTTCTAGCCCATCTTTGCTTCCCTCATTTTTCTCTGTGCCCAGGTTCTTGTCCCCCTGCTGCTCCAGTTTGGACTCTTCCCTGCAGTACTCAAGATATTGGATCCCTTTTCTGTGGGGCACAACCCATCCATCTTGTGCACATGCCAGCTTGCTAGTATTGATTCTAGTGCCTCAAGAATCTAAATTCTGCTCTCCTACACTATCCCTCCAGCCATGCTTTCAACCACTCTATTCTACTAATCCTGATCTCTGAGCACATAGTGCTGCGACCAATTCTGAATTGACTATGCTTGACGTCTTACTTTTTAATTTTTTTCTTAACTACTAATGTTTTGCTTTCATGACCGTATCCCTCTTCCTACTTACGCAGTTAGTATCAACATGGAACACATTTGTGCTGTAATGAATAGCTAGGTGCTTGTTTTTGACCAGCACAGACTTGATGAACTGAAAGACTTTTTCTGTGGTGTAGATCTTGATGACTCTGACTGTGTCTGTTCTGCTGCCTTCTTCAGAATGTCCTGCAACTGCTCAGTGCCATCCTTGGCCCTAACACTAGGGAATAAACATACCATCCTAAAGTCATAACTGCAGCTGTGGAAATATCCAACTGCTCCCCTTTGAATAAAACCCACTGTCATTATTACTTTTGGTCTATTTTGATGAGTTTTCTTTTGTTTTCCCTGTGAGCTCACCTACGAGTATCTTCAAAACTCACCACTGTTGTGCAGCTATTGAATGGCAGAGCAAACGTATTGCTGAATGGTCTACTTTTGCTCCTTCGTCTTAATGGTCGATCCAACTCTTGTTCCCCTTGAGGCTTATAATTGAAAAAGAATGGGAAAGGAAGACCTCCCTGCTCTTCTCTCCAAACTGTCCCCCCTCTCTCAACTCTGGTCCTCTGATGCAGTGTGGTAACAATGACAGAGCACTTAACTTCCCTCATTTATGCTATAGGATTCAAATCACTCTTCTTTTGGGCATTTACAAAGAACAGTTAAACCATTTGTCTACTTTACTGAGCTTATCTGCTCTGTAGCAGATTTCTTGATTGGGCCTGCAGCCAAGTCTATAGGACACTTTTTAATCTTCAAGCAGTGATAGCGTTAGGGTTACTGATGTGTAAAATGGCAAATTGCAGGTAAGCGTTCCTAGATTTCATACAAGGTTAACTCTTTAAAAATTTAAAACGCTTTACTCTCTTGTCACCAATTCAACCTTACCACTGCACCGGAACACCAGTCTCCAGCTTTCTGTGGTTAAGGTGCTGCTTAAATGCTACCTCTTTGATCAAGATTTGTCTTAATAACTTCCTTTGGGTTTGTGTTATTTTTTGTCTGAATGTGAGCCTGTAAAGTGCCAAGGGATGTCTTACTATGTTAAAGATATTATATCAATGTTCCATTCAGTGTTGTGCTTGTGAGTAACTGTATAATTTCTGAAAAGTAGTTTGGTTTTGTTTTCATGTCTTTTCCCCTCTTACTATTGATTTCTCCTTTTTTTCCACGTAGGAAAAGATAGATTAATTTTGGGGTCACCTCGAAGAGGCGGAGCAGATGGCACTTCTGTATTGCAGAATGCTGAACCTTTCGGCAGTCACAAGAAATCTTCATTTAAATCTAAACGATCTGTACGTTTGCCCTCATCACCTCAGAGGAGCCCCGTGCTTGAGGCTTTTATGAAGGGTGTCTTAAAGTCGGACAAAAGGGAAAGCATGGGAGGTGTAGTTAAATGCCAGGTAACTCAGCATCCTGGCTCTCCTCGAGTGATTGTACGAAGACTATTTTTACCTTCAAGCCCATGTCCCTCAGAGGGTACTGTAGTTCTGGACCAAGGGAAAAACATTAAACAGTCATCAGGCTCTGAAGTAACCTCTGCAACGCAAAGATTAAGTTCCAAATGTGATACAAGTGAATATCGAACAACTGCCTTGAGGCGAAGCTCTCTACCAAACCAACGAATTGTGCCATCGCCAGATTCACTGGATGTTTTGAACAAATCTAATCTTAGAAACCGCTCAGAAAGTGCACCGTGTAATACGAAACCTCGCTTATCTCTGAGAAGGTTGCAGCAACAGCATAGTTCAGACACTAATTTCCAGAGTTGCCTTCAAGCCTATAAAAAGGCGCGAGAGCTACGGAAACTCAAGGGGATGCAAAAAGGAAACCATTCTTCAGACAGTCCTTTTTCAGCGGACACTGTAAATCAGGCAAGTTGAGTAAACTAACCAGGACCCTGGCGGCTGTTCCTCCCCTCTTCTGTATGTTTGTTTGTCAGTCACCCATTTGATCTGTATAATGTTCCCGATTATGACTCATTACAAGCTACGCCATCTTAGATGCCATTATGGGGTTGTGGCCTTCAGTTCATAGATCTGTGTTAATAATGTAATATTGGCCTGAATCATCTTTTTGCATCAAACCAACTGTCTGTCCTCCTTGAGTATTTGGCTTTTTGTTGCTTTCTGATCCCCTTTCTTAGTTTGGAAATGCAAACCATGTTTTGAATAATTATTACCAGTTTGGTACTATTGGTTCACCAAGAATTCATCTGGCATCTTCCTGTTTAGCTTTTCCTTTTCAGTTACAGTCCATTTCAGAATACTTGGTGCATTGTTCTGTTTATGCCATGATGTTGATCCATTTATGTATGAAGTAAACAGAGTATAAAATAGCAAGATTTTGGAATATATTTAACTTGATGATAGTTGACGCATAAATTGCTCCAGTGATATAGAAACAATGAGTTAGGCAGCATCTGCTCATGTAATCAGGTATAAAAACAGAGATTGCTGGAAAAATGCCACAGATCTGGTAGCATCCATAGAAAGATTAAATGGCAAAAGGGGCATTCGCTAACATTTTGACTCTGCCAAGTCAACTCTTCTGCCACTTAATGTCTTCGATCTGTCACCCTATCACTGACCTTTTTTGTTCTTGATCCGTCCTGTATTATTTGCACAGAAAACACCCTTCCAGCCTGTCTGTTTAGTGAAAAGGCATCAACCAGAAATGTTAAGCTTAATTTCGCTCCTCACAGATGCTTCTGGACTTGCCAAATGTTTCTAATATTTTCTGCTCTAATTTCGTATTTGTGGCATCTGGAGTATTTTGCTTTTGCTGTGGAATAGGGTGTCCTTTTACATTAAGTGCAAATAGAATTTTAGTTTATACTTTTTTTAAAATACTCTCCAATGTCATGGAAGATTTTTTTTAACCTCAAAGTTACCATTTTCAGAATCTAACTAGGATTTAATCTATGAAGTGTGGGTTCCCATAACCTGAATTTGAACAACTTTGATATCTAGCCCTGAGATTTTTAGTTTGAAAGATGCAGTGTTAAAGTTGGTTTACAGACCTCGTGAAGTGTCCCTTTCCTGCTCCTTATCAAACAATTTTAAATTGTATTGGTAGTTGCACTATGGTACATGTTTTTTTCTAAATGTTTTCCTGTATTTACTGAAGTAGTTATGGTGAATACGGAGTATGTGTTCTTCATATTTCCTCAGTATTTTTGGAAAGGAGATAATAACCCAAGTCTGTTAGTTATTTGATTTTTGGCTGTTCATTGTTTCAAAATAACAGTATTTAAACATCTTGTCCGGTCTAAGCTATATTTGCAAAACACATAATATTTGCATAATTTACATACATCTATTAGAGGTAATGCCTCACTTTGTTACTTTAGCTATGGGAAAGATCAGGCTTAAAAGCTGCTTTGTAAACGTTCTAAGACTTGTAGTATTTTTACGCTGTCTTTTTTTTTTTGTTTCCTGCAGGCCACCTTGACGAGAACGTATTCTGTACCTTCAACATCATTAACAGGTACCAAAACTAATTGCAGCCAAATTTAGAGTTGGTTTTACTTGCGTGTTTGTGATTTGTGGTCTTAGTATTAGAGTTGCAAAAGACTGTGTGAGGCACCAGTCTGTTAAGGCTTCATCATGTTCATGCGGCAATTACAAATCCTCTTCACGTAAAGGCTAAGATTCCATTAGGCTTCTTAGTAGCTCACTGCAGTTGCATGTTAGCCGTCAGTGACTTATTGACGAGGACACCTAGGATCTTTTGTAGATCTGCACTCTCCACCCTCTTGTATAACTATAAAGACTCCGCACAGCTGTTTCTCCTACCACAGGAGATAACTTCACTTTTTTCCACATTGTGTTCCATCTACCGTGAGCTTGCTCATTTGGTAAGCCTGTCCAAATCTACTTGAAGCCACAGAACATTTTCCTCACATCACACATTCCACATAGCTTTGTATCATCTGCAGATTTGGAAATGTTACATTTGGTCCCCACCTCCAAATGCTGATATATATTGTGAGCAGCTGGGCCCCCAGTTATTCTTGTGGTACCCCAGTCTCAGCCTGCCACTATGAGAGTGATCAATGTGTTCCTAGTCTGTTTTCTGTCTGCTTATCAATCATTAATCCATGTTAGTACATTACTTCCTATCCCAATTGCTTTAATCTTTTCTAATTAGCCTCTTCTGGGGGACTGTATCAAAGCCTTCTGAAAGTCAGAGGTGTACTACATCCATTGGCTCTTTTATCAATTTTACCAGTAACTTCCTCAAATGAACTCCAGGTTCATCAAAAACAATTTTCTGTTTGTAAATCGCTGACCATACCCAATCAGATCATCATCGTCCAGGTGTCTGTTTATTCCATCCTTTGTAACAGATTCTAGCATTTGCCCCTGCTACTGATGTAAACTAACAGATCTGTAGTTCCTTGTTTTCTTTCTTGCTGCCTTCTTAAGTAGTGAGACAGCATTTTCCATCTTTGAATCTGCAGGAATCATTCCAGAATCTATAGAATTTTGTAGTATAGTCACCTGTTCCTGTAGCTGCCACCTTCAACACTCAGAAGATCATCGGGTCCCGGGAATTTATCAACTTTCAGCCCCTTTTAGTTTTGTATTATAATGTTCTGATTTGTGCTCATTTCCTTCAACTCCTCACTCTCCCTAAGCAACTTGGATCTCTAGGTCTGGGAGATTTCTCAGTGAAAACAGATATTAACTTATCATTTAGCTTCTTTATGTTCTTCTCTTTTTCCCATTATAAATGCTCCTGACTAGTCTTTAATAGGTATAAATCCATACAAGCCAAATATTTTCTTTTTTGTATATCTATCAACACTTTCACAGTCAGTTTTCTGCATAGAATTACTGATGTGTCTGGCAGCTTTATAAACTTTTTATTGTGATCTTATGCAATCCTGAACTTGTTTTGTTCACCACAGTTACTTGACCACCTTTGAGTTTATGCACCATGGATGAATGTTTAGTTGTTCTAAGTCATGCAATGGTTCTTTAAAGACTATCCCCTGCCTTTGTAGGTCGTATTAAGTCATTCCTTTTATTGTCTTTCCTCAATCCACCTCAGCCTATTTGTGCCCTCTGTCTCCATAATTTCCCTTGTTCAAATTTAACACCCTTGCTTCAGAATAAGCTGCTTCACTTCAAAACTTAATTTAAAAGTCTATCACATTGTGGTCAATCATCCCTGAAGGTTCTTTTGCACAACCTTGTTAATTGGCCCTTTTTCATAAACATGATTTTAGATCTAAAAAAGCACATCCTCTATACAGCTCCCCAATATATTGCTCTAGAAAGTCCAGAAATCTGTCCTTCATGTCTTTTGTGCTCAATTAGTCTACCTCGTCTAAATACTGATTGATGTCTGTCATGATCACTGATGCTACATGATTTTCTAATCTCCTGATTAGTACCATGCACCATGCCACCACAACTATTTGGTGGCCTGTTTGTAAATAAAAACCCAATCAATGTCTGCTGCACTTTAGTGTTTTTTAGCTCCACCCAAATAGATTTCATACTTTGTTCTTGCATGTGAAATCCTCCCATTCTAATATACTGATTGCATCCCTTTATTATCAATGCAACTTCACTCCTTTTCCTCCTAAACATTGAATATCCTTCAATATTCAGCTCTCAGTCTTGGTCACCATGCAGCCATGTTTCTGTAATGGTAATTACTTCATACCCTTGCATATTGGTGGCACAGTGGCTCAGTGGTTAGCACTGCTGCCTCACAGTGCCAGGGACCCGGGTTCAGTTCTAGCCTTGGACGACTGTCTGTATGGAGTTTGCACAATTTCCCTGTGTCTGTGTGGATTTACTCCGGGTGCTCTGGTTTCCTTCCACAGTCCAAAGATGTTCGGGTTAGGTGGATTGGCTATGCTAAATTGCCCATAGTGTCCAGGGATGTGTAGGTTAGGTGGATTAGGCATGTGGAAATACAAGGATTGGGTGAGGGGTTGGTGTTGAGTCTGGGCAGAATGTTGTTCGGAGAGTCTGTGTGGGGCCGAATGGCCTGTTTCCAAACTGTAAGGATTCTATGATATCTGTTTGTGCTTTTAGATTGTCTACCTCATGAACATTGCCCCTAAGCTGTGCATGAGCAGCCGCTTCGAGGTTCTGCACATGGCGTATGCTGTTTGTGGCTTCCAGTTCCAGAAGTTGCTCTGGTACGTGTAACTTGGAGGCCAGTGCAACTGGAAAGAAAATTAGAGGGAATACTGATTGCAACATGCATTCAGGCAGAAAACCCTTTTCATTTTTGGTATCATTCCACTTTTGAAGCATATTTGATGCTCAAGTTTGTTTCTCCTGTTTTCTAGTCTCCCTAGTATTTGTTAACTTCCTGTTACCAATTTTACTTCCTACCAACACAAACAGAAATTGCAGGAGAAACTCAGCAGTCCTGTTTCCTATCATTGGACACAAAACGTTAGCACTGTTTTCTCACCACAGGTGCTGCCAGATTTGCTGAGATTTTCCAACAACTTCAGTTTGTGGTTCTGATTTCCAGCATCTGCAGTACTTTGGTTTTTTTAACTTGCTTCTGATTTTGATTACACTTCATGAGCCCTCCAATCCCAGCAAGCTAGTTTATATCCACCTCAACAGCACCAGGAAAGTTTCCCTGCAAGGATGTTAGTCCCCGTCCCAGTAAGGTTTAACGTGAGCAACTTCGCACAAGTACTGGCTGCACCAGAATTGGTCCTGTTTCCTCAGAAATCTCCCTCTTAAACCAGTTGTCCAACCACCTTTTGAAGAATCAATCCACCTGTTCTTGTGCCAACTAGTGTGTATGACATGGGGAGTAATCCTTAGATGACTGCTCTTAAGGTGCTACTTTTTAAGTTCCTTCCTAACTCTCTGAAATCTGCCTTCAGAATCTAATTCCTCTTCCTGCCTAAGTTTTTGATACCAATTTGGACTATGACTTCTGGCTGATTCCACTCCCCCAGAAGGATGTCCTGCATGTACTCCTTGACATCCTTGACTTTGGCACAAGGGAGGCAACACCATCCTGGAGTCACGTTTGCTGCCAACAGAAATGCCTGTCTGAACCCCCGACGATGGAATCCCCTATAGATATCACTCTTCCTTTATTTCTCCACCATTGTACGTGGACTTGGCTGTGGTTTTACACCCCTGAAGAACTATCACCTTCGTAGTCAAAAATGGAATTAATGAGCACGAGAGAGCTGGGGAATCTAATCTGCGGTGTGACCACATCACTATATGTTCTGTCCCATAGCCTTCAGCTTTGTGGATGCACAATAGTGTCTGTAGTCACAAAAACAGAAATTACCCTAAAACTCATCAGGTCTGGTAGCATCTGAGAAGACAAAGCAGAGTTAACTGGAGGCGTTGTGAAGAAGGATTACTGGACCTGAAACGTTAACTCTTTCTCTCCACGGATGCTGTCAGATCTGCTGAGTTTTTTTCCAGCAATTCAGGTTTCTGATTTCCAACATCCGCAGGTCTTTTGGCTTTTGTTTAGTGACTCCAAGTCACTGCTCAAGTTCTGAAATTCAGATCTCAAGCTTGCACAGCTGGTGGTGTTCCTGCAGAAGTTTGTCTGGGACACAAGGTATGTCCATGACTTCACAGATAACATAGGATATACACTCTGCTTGGCCCAGCTCACCTGCCATCCAGTAACTGTAAAAACTGTTTGTTATCCTTAGAGTAAATATAGACTCATGAAAACTCAAAGTTGTTCCTCAGTGTCATAAAGCTGAGGTTAACCCCCTCTGAGAACTAAAACCAAAACACCTAAAGAAGTGCACCTTGCCCTATAATCTGTAAAAGGAATGTGAAAATTGGTGTAACCTGCCTTTCAGCAACTTCTAGTGGTTAAATAAAATAATCATTCTTGAATAAAACAAGATTCTAATGTTATGTTGTTCCCACGTTTTAAAAAAACAGAATTTAGTCTCTTGAAATTACAGCCGGGTTATGTGTCTTCGGGAATGCTCTGTGCCTTCTCTGTCAATTCTTCTGTCAGGAATATTCGCTAGTTGTGTCATGGGTACCTTTGTCTTTAGATGGTGCTTTCTCTAAGACATGCTGGCTGTCACAGAGACTCCTCCGATTCTCTCTTGAGAGCTAAGGAATGTTAACTGACGAATGGCAATTAGCTCTCCTGTCTTTGTCCAACTTCCTCCTCTTTTATACCCATGATGATGTATAGATTTCTTACGACAGGATTAGTCCTGTGTTGTCAAAACTGTCAGATTTAAATTTAATTGGATTTTGGTATCTAAGTGCATGGTTTAAATTGGCTAAATTCAAAACTTGTGGTGGAGTGCTCCTTGCTTGCCTGGTTGAGTGCAGCCCCAACAACACTGGAAAAGCTTGACACCATCAAGAAAAAAACTTTACACAGAGGGTGGTAGGTGCCTGGAACGCGTTGCCAGCAGAGGTAGTAGAGGCAGGCATGGTAGATTCATTTAAGGTGCGTCTGGACAGATGCATGAGTAGGTGGGGAGCAGAGGGAATACAGGTCCTTAGGAATTGGGCGATAGGTTTAGACAGTGGATTTGGATCGGCACAGGCTTGGGCCGAAGGGCCTGTTCCTGGGCTGTAAGTTTTCTTTGTTCTTTGTTCTTTGTTGTCTTGGTAAGAACTGCTGCTTGCTTTGCTAACTGTCTGACCTTTTGGTACAGATGTTTCAATTTGGGTCCTGTTTGTACTTGCAAACTTTCAAGCTGCTGTTCACAGACTTTGTAAAAAATCTCTAAGCATAGAAAAACACATCATCATTTAAAGGGACCATGCAATGCTTCCACCCTCTCTCTCTCTCCTCCCCCCCGCCCCACCCCCAGCATTTTGCAAACACCAAATTCTAACTTCCTGCCTCCCAATCCACAAGTACTGTACCCAACTTCACAATATGCAGGAAAAGAAAAAATAAAGTCTTGAGACTTGAACACAAGCTAAGTACACAATTTTCACTTTAAAGTTTGGAGATACTGAGCAAACCTACTCACCAATCAACTGCTTTCCCTGCTTTTGTAATGTCACGAGTCATTGGTCTCAATGCAAGAAGGTATCTCGATCTGTGCTATGTTTCCTCTTCTATTTACCTGTGAAATTACTGTACAATTGGAGATGCTGCCTTTTAGATCAACTCTTAAGCTGGAGCCCTGTCTTCCCCTTTGGGTTGTCTATTTGAAGAATATTGTGACCAAATAAATATTCTGACAAATATTTATCTCTTGACTTGCATAATTTAAATTGTTCCTTGCTATTTGTGAAGACTGTCCCACATCCTGTGTCAGTAAAAAAAAAAAACTATGGTGGAATGGTAGAGTAAAGTAAGTGAATAATATCAAGTATTGAGTACAGGACTTTTTTCTCAAAAGATTCTATCTCTTACATTCTTCTTGTTAAATTAGATGAGCTAGCTGTTGGATCCTGGAATAGCTTTACCATCGAGTTAAATCTTGCTTTGGACTTACAGGAGGCCCCATCGAGTTACCAGTATCTGTTAACCATAATGCTTTCCAGACATTCAGAGTTGTTTATATAAAAAAAAATGACAATCTTTGAGTCATTGAATGACATGATGGACTGGATTGCAACCTTCTGCGATGTAAGAATTCTGGGATTCTGTGAAGCAATGTGATTGCTTAAATCTGATGTCAGTGAAACTGCAATATTGCTTTTGAGCAAGTTTTATATTTCAGTCTAGAGTACCAGCACTTGAAATCACTGTAATGTCTGAAATGCAATATTGACTTTGCAATACTTAGCTTTATTACTGTATAATATTGTCTAGTTGGAACACCCCCATCAATTAAAGATTACCTTTTCAAATCAGACTGGCTCTTTAAAAATAATTCGACGCGGCACTGAAAATTTTGGAGAACTTGTAAGTTCACGATTTATGAATTTAACCAAAAGGTTCATTGGTTATTATCCATGTCTTTGCTCTTGCTTGCTGTCCTTAGCAATATCGTTGGTCCTTTATTTGCCATAGATGGACTTCACTCATCACCATGCAGAAAACTATCTCAGTAGCTGTTTACTTGCTGACGATCACATATCTTTCACTAGAGTACTGAACGCTCCATAAAGCCCAAGTTACCTTGCTTAGCTGAGTCATTCTCATTCTTTAGGAGTGAATTACTGCAGATGCTGGAATCTGTACTGAAAACAAAAAGTCCTGGGGATCACAGTGGGTCAGGCAGCATCTATGGAGAGAGAACAAGCTAACGTTTGGAGTCTAGATGACTCTTCACTCGAAACATTAGCTTGCTTTCTCTATGGATGCTGCCTGACCCACTGTGATCTCCGGCATTTTTGTTTTCAGTCGTTCACATTCTTCCCAGGATCTGAAACCTACAAAGCTTCTCACGTCGGTGGTGTTCAGGTTTTTGATGACCAGGATGGTGTCGTCTGGTTGCAACTTTGTGGCTGTCTTTAGTTTTCATACTTCAATCAAATCTGTTGGCATTTACTTTTCATTTGTTTTAATAATTCCCATGCTCACAGAATTGTACTGACTCCCAGTCAGTATGCACTAGTTTGAAGTTCTCATTTATTTGAATCATTTCACGGCCTTTCTATTTCTGTAACTTCCGACTTACAACCATCAGCAATTTCTGCACTCATCCAATTCTAGCTTTTTGACTATTGCCGATTTTAACTGGGCCAATGATGACAGCTATAATGGTCAACTGAATAACCCTAAGCAGAATAACCCCCAACAGAAATTTCTGGAAAATCTCAGCAGGCCTGGCAGAGAAATCAAAGTTGATGTTTTGGGTCCAAATGACCCTTCAGAACAATTTTTTTGAAGCTTTTTTTGAATAAAAAAGGGAAGTTTCTGCCTAAGAAGTCGATGGCTAGACATGGAAATTTTCCTGAAGAGCAAAACCACAAAGTGAGTTGTGAGCTTGCTCAATAATTGTTAAGCACCCCACTCAGCATGTTGGTAGTACACTCAGTCCTTGCCTTGGGAATCTTTGGAGTCTATCAGCCCAATTTACCTGAAATGGCCTTCCCTTCAAATTGTGAACACTCGAACAAAAGTGGGGTGTTTATTGAACAGAAGCTGCTTGGGCATGGTTTTGCCCTGATTTTCTTAGAACGTAAGGAAATAGATCATTGTTTTACATGTGTTAGACAAGATAACAAATCCACTGCTTCAGGAAGGCTGTGTTCATGTTTCCTGCTATTTAGAATCATAGAATTCCTGCAGTGTGGAAGCAGGCCAAATGGCCCATCAAGTCCACACCGACTCCTCCGAAGAACATACCACGCAGACCCACCCCCCATACCTGCCCCTGTAATCCTGAATTTCCCGTGGCTGATCCACCTAGTCTGCACATCCCTGAATATTGTGACCCATTTAGTGTAGCCAATCCACCTAACCTGCATGTCTTGAGATTTTGATTGAGATAAATTGGACTGATTATAACTATTTCTCTCTGCTCACTTATTTGAATGAAACAAGATATATGTCTTTTGCACTGTAAACAGTTTGCCTGTTGGAATGTTAGAAAAGCACAGTCTTCCAGTTTATGCCTGTCGAGGAGAATGCAATGTGCTAATGCTATTAGATAGGTAGTATCTGAATATTTATGCTAGACCAAAAGTCAACCACAGGATTCAGAATTTATCTTGTGATAAAGATGAATATGATTTGGACACGTGGATGTGATTCTTCAAAATTTCAACAATGATTTTCAGGTCGAAGAACAGTTTGATGAATCAAGAGGGAGGCACTGAGTAGTTGACACAATGGTCGCAGAGCCACATGCACCATAACAGATTGAAAAAGTTAAGGAATTTCACATTTGGGGAAGGAGGTGCAACTTTGTACTTCAAGTACATGTAAAAAGTTTGTATAAACTTGAGGCAGTAAACACTTAATAAAATTTGCCCAATATTTTGATGCACATTGCAAGTTATAAAAGCTTGGGGGAAAAAGTCAAGATTCACATATTGATATAGACTTAAGAATGGCAGACTAGACCATGTTGTGTGCCTAGACTGCAATATATGGAATAAAACTGTAGAATATTTACAGCCTAGAAGGAGGGCATTTGGCCCCTTGTGTTTTTTCAGGCTGCCTGCAACAATAACACAGTTCTATTTTCCTTCCTCAGACCCCCATTTCTCTGCCTTTTCCTTGTAGTCCTGCAGATTTTCACCATCAGTTTGCATCCAGTTTTCTTCTTGAGAGCCATGAATTAATTTGCTTCCACCATAGTGTTAGGCACTGCATTTCATGACCCGACCATTTACTACCTAAAAAGGTTTCCCCTCTTGTCAGTTGTAATTCTTTTCTATCTGGACCTGTAGGTAATATCTCAATGTCTAATCCCTCTGGCTCAGTTACTGAACTCAAGTTCAAGTTAACATTCTGTACATCAGGTCAGTGTGGTCCAGACTTGGTCACACCTAGTTGAGAGGTGAAGGTTGTACAATGTGATCCTTAGTATAAAAGCATTAGTGATGCCTGGGTAAGGTGAAAAATGTGTGGAACAACGTTTCTTGGTGGGATTCTCAATGGCAGCGTCAAGCCTCAAAATTGATTTGCAAACCTATCAGCACCCTTTTGTCATGCAGTATAAGTTGTTTCTCGCTTTGAAACTTGGCATTGTTGCGTTTCTTGAGTGCAAGATGAAAAGCTTCAGTATTCGGGGTCAGTATAACCAAATGATGTAAAACTTTGGAAGTTGTGTCTAGTTCTGTTATTGATGGATGTTAAGCCTTAGATTGCTGAAAGGCAGAGATTATCAAGTGTATAATAAAGACTGCATAATTCTAATGTAGAGTTTAACTTACATATAGATCTGAGCAAGTAAACTTATCATACAACATAACTAGTGAATTTCTGGAGTCTGTTCAGGTTAGGTTTATGCAGCGATAAATCCTCTAACCAATAATGGGACATCTCAATTTAGATTTAATGAGAAATGAACTACTAATTTTACCTGACAGCAGCTATTACATTGTCAAATTCAAGAGCCTTTGGAAGGGAGAAACACAGAAATGAGATTGTAAATTAGGCAAGTCTGACATCAGTGGGATCAGACTGTCCACAGTGAACTAGGCAGGTTTTTTTTAAGTTCGTTTTTGGGTTGTGGGTGTTGCTGGCTGGGCAGCATTCATTACCCGTACCTAGTTGCCCTGGTGAAGGCGGTGCTGAGGTGCCTTCTTGAACCGCTGCAGTCCACCTGCTGTGGGTTGACCCACAATGCCATGAGGGAGATAATTTCAGGATTTTGACCCAGCGACAGTGAAGGAATGATAATATATTTCCAAGTCAGGACGGTGAGTGGCTTGGAGGGGAACTTGCAGGGGGTGGTGTTCCCATGGATCTGCTGCCCTGGTCCTTCCAGATGGAAGTGGTCGTGGGTTTGGAGGGTGCTGCCTGAAGATCTTTAGATTTCTGCAGTGCATCTTGTAGGTAGTACACACTGCTGCAGCTGAGCATTGGTGGTGGTGGGAGTGGATGTTTATGGATGTAGTACCAGTCAAGTGGGGGCTGCTTTGTCCTGGATGGTGTCAAGCTTCTTGAGTGTTGTTGGTGCTGCACTCATCCAGGCAAGTGGGGAGTGTTCCATCACACTCCTGGCTTGTGCCTTGTAGATGGTAGACAGAGGAGTCAGGGCGTGAGTTACTTGCTGCAGTATTCCTAGGTTCTGACTTGCTCTTGTAGCTCCTGAACTACCTGTTGCATACCACTTTAACGCACCACCCTGTTCCCTGACCAACATATCTGTCTCTGGCATGCTACAGCATTCTAGCAAAGCTCAATGCACGGTAGAAGAACAACACCTCATTTTCCGCTTGGGGACCCTGCAGCCCTCCATATTGAGTTCAATACTTTTAGGGCCTAAACTCTCCCATGCCCCAGCCCCCTACCCCACACACCAGGCCTTGTTACCACAGAGCCTGCCATTACACACCCCCTGTTGTTAGTCGCTAACAGTCCCCATTAACAACGATTCGCCCTCCCGGCCTGATTGTTAGCAACTCCTTTGATGTCCAACTGCTCTTCTCTCTCTTTAGGCTCTATCCTATCGTTTACTCTCTACCCCATCCCCCTCCCTTTTTCTCTGCATATAAACTGATGTTTGCCCAGCCACCGTCAGTTCTGAGGAAGGGTCACCGGACCCGAAACGTTAACTGTTTTTTCCTTCACAGATGCTGCCAGACCTGCTGAGCTTTTCCAGCAACTTTGTTTTTGTTCCTGATTTACAGCATCTGCAGTTCTTTCATTTTTGTGTTTATGTGGTGTGCCCAGTTGAGTTTCTGGTCAATGGTAACCACCAGCATGTTGATAGTGGGAAATTCAGTGATAGCAACACTGTTGAATGCCAAACAGTGGCGGTTAGATTGTTTCTTATTCATGACGGTCATAACCTGGCATTTGTGTGGCGCGAATGATACTTGCTGCTTGTCAGCCCAGGCCTGGATATCGTTCAGATCTTGTTGCATTTGAACATGGGCTGCTTCAGTATCTGAGGAGTCGCGAATGGTGCTGAACATTGTACAGTCATCGGCGAACACCCCCACTTCTGACCTTAAGATGGAGGGAAGGTTATTGATGAAGCAGCTGAAGATGGTTGGGCTGAGGACACTATCCTGAGGTGAAAGGGCAGAAGGTGAGAGGAGGTGTTTTAAAAAAAAAATGGGGAACTAAATTATTTTGCAAAGAGGCAAAAGCTGTATTTGGCAAAATAAAATAAAACTGCCATTTGAGGCTAAAGAGTTACAAGATGACATGAAACTAAAAGGACAAACGTGCAGATAACCTTTTCAGAAAGAAAGCATAGATTCTGTCAAGATGCAGAGAATACTTGGGTGCCAAAAGAACTACCAGAAGGGTGTATTAACAGAAACATACATGGGTTATCAAAATCAGTTTAGTATTTTACAATTATTAGGAAGTTGATAGTGCCAGGAGCAATCTTGCTCCTTTGAAAACTGTTAATGGAGATATGACTGAAAACAAGTAAGTGGATATGTTTAATAGTTGCTTTGCAATAAAAGAAGAGGTCAACATACTGGAAAGCCGAAAGAAACTTGTTGACTCCAGGACAGGAACTTACCAAAAGTAACGTAACCAGAATGACACTAATGAAGAAAATGACGCCAAATATTAATTTGATCAATTGAGGCTAAGTGCATGCAAGTTGATGAGTTAATTAAATGGCTACTTGAGCACGTAAAGAATTCCTTACTGACACGAGCACAATGGAGTCAGGAGATATATCCTTGTAATGTTTCACCCTGTGAATAAATCAATTTCAAATAAAGACCAACTCTTGAGTTCTTCCATCACCAGTTATGAGCAGTATAAATGGATGTATAACTGATAGATTAAATGAAAGGTCAGTGATGTGAAAGTGGATGCCATTGCGCGTGAATGTAAGCTAATCTGTTAGGAGCTTTAAAAAAAATGTTAAGAAAGGTTTACTACTTAAATAGGGGTGAAACAGCAGATGTCCAGAGGGATTTGGCGTCCAGTTGCATGAATCATTAAAATGTCACAAACCGTTCCAGAAGGTAATCAAAGGCTAATTGAATTCTGGCCTTCACATGTGACAGCTGTTCCTGCTGCAGATTGATTAAACCACACCTGGAATACTAAGCAGTGTTGGTATCGCATTGCAGGAATGATATATTAGCCATGGAAGGAATAAGCTTTGCCAGAGGTGAGTGACATTTACAAGAATTATCTTAACTTCACGGGTTCAATTATGAGGAGAAATTGTACAAGTTGTGATTGTCTTCTCAGGCAGTTAAAAGGTTATGGTGTAATTTGATTGAGGTTTTCACAACATGAAAGAGTTAGAGTATATCAATATCATTTCCATTGGTTGGAGTTGCTTTGACCAGGTGAGTAAGGTGATCTGGTTGTTTGATCCCAACAAAGGTTAAAGTTTTTAATCTGAAGCTATGTCACTCCAATAAAAATTTAGTTTATTTTTCATGAAGCAAGCGAAAACTTAACATAGTCTTTTCTTCAGTTGAAGAAAGATCAAATTTAATGCCTGCTAAACCAGAGAAAAGTTAAAAATGCAGGAGGATGTCATGCGTGAGGTCTTTTTGTAGTCACTTGGGCTCTTACTCACTGGTATGAAGGAAGGTAAAAGGTTATATAGTTCGAGTCCTTTTGGTTGTGTTAGGCGTGTAAAGTTTTAACCTGAGACCAAGGTTAGACAGTTGATTTCTTGGATATAGTGAGCCATAGTGGGTGCTGCACTTGTATTTCTTAGCTCCAAAATGTTTCTTCTCTAAAGTTTTTTTCTGTGGAAACTGGGGCAGTTTCACTGAGAGGCAGAGGCTGAGAGGCAGAGGCGCAGAGACAGCATCTTCCCTTTTGGTAATCTGCCAAAAGCTCAGAGTCACCCTAGAAATACTGGTTCCAGCCTGTATTTCCAAACTTTTTTATTTGGTGGGTCTTTCTATGACAGCCATGATATTGAGTATTTTGTATAACTTAGTGTCTTCCTAAGACCCTATTAGGGTCTTAGGCGGTCTGGACTGTAGGGCGTCATCTTTTTGCATCCTCCCTCTGAAGGCGATCCATTGGCCATCTAATCTCTACTTTGAGGTGACCTTGCATTTTTAAGCAGTGTTAAGGTCAAATTTGCAACAGTTCCAACTATTTGAATGTTTAAACATCACACATTCAACACTAAAGTGGTAGCCTCATGAGGTGGTGAAGATACATGGTTAAAAATTCAAGCCAAATCTTTCTAGAGTTAAATTAAGCAACATGTCTTCATGCAGAGTTTGATAGAAGTTGAGAGCTCTATCCACAAACAGTAATTGACGCTAGATTATTTGCAGGTTTGTATATCTAATGAATTTTTGTTGATCAAGGGTGTTGTGGGCTATAGGATGAACTGCTATAGTCGATTTGCTGTAGGTAGACCCACAATGCCTTTGGGAGGGCACCTGACAGTGATGCGTCTGCTACAACTTCTGGATAAGTCATATCTCTGAATTAAATCTGTCTTGATTTTGTTTTAGATTTAACATGGCAGTTAATCACTGAACTGTAGTCAACTAGTGTGCAGTTTCGTTAACAACGTAACAGATATTTATTACTCAACAAACAAAAGCAAAACTCAAAGCAAGTTAATAAAGCAAAGAACTCCAGATACTGAAGATCTGAAACAAGATCGGAAATTGCTGGAAGAACCCAGTAGGTCTGGCAGCATCTGTGGAGAGAAAGCGGAATAACGTTTTGGATCCAGTGACCGTTCTTCAGAATTTGTTTAGCCTTAAAACAAACCTTAAAACGCAAAACAAAACAAAATTTTCAGCTTATTTCCTACCACACCAATTTACAGGATTCAGGCTGTGTAATTTTTCTTCCTGTGTCAAATTTTTAAGTACTTCTGAGCTGATTATTCCCAGTTTCTTTTCTGTGAACTATGGAGTTGTCTTATGTGAATACTCAAAACTGAGAGCTTAAACTTTCTCAACCTTGAAATAATGTTTTGGCTTCCAACCAAACTCTGTTGGTTTGGAAACTGTGCGAATGAAACTTTCCTATTGAGGTAACCTTCATCTGTTCTGAACTCCAAGAAGGTGAGAGAACTAGACTTTCTATAAGCTATAAAAACTGAAAAAATTCTAACACAATGAGACAAGTGAAAGCAGGAAGTATGTTCCTAATGACCAGGGAGTCCAGAACCAGGGATCACAGTCTGACGAAATTGGGTAGGCCATTTAAGACTGAGATGAGGAGAAATTTCTTCACCCAGGGAGTGGTGACCCTGTGGAATTCTCTGCTGTAGAAAGTAGTTGAGGCTAAAACATTGACTGTTTTCAAGAAGGAGTTAGATGCATCTAAAGGGATCAAAGAGTCTAGGGAGAAAGCAGGTACTAGGTACTGAATTGGATGATCAGCCGTCATCCCATTGAATGGTGGGTCAGGCTCAAAGGGCTGAATGGCCTACTTTTGCTCCTGTTTGCGATCTTTCTATTTTTTTGTCTGACCTCCTCTGAACTGCCCTAAAAAAAGTTTGTTTTCTGGGTTTTCTAAACTGAAATCAATCCTTCATTGTTGTGTACTGAGACCAGGCTGATGTCTTTGATGTTTATCCGCCTGTGGTTAAAACCCTACATTATGAACAGTTTTCCATCGACATACCATAAGGGTCTAAGCCACTTGCTTTCTGAACATTGCTAGAGTAGGTCTCTCGGATGACACTGTGTTTGCTTTAATTTAACCAAAGCTTCAATGGAAATGGGCCATATTCATCTGCCTCAATAAAAATTTTTGAGAAGATTTGTAGCTTGGGTTGTGGATGAGGTTGAGACTTGCTCACTGATCCGGTGTGTTTGATTGCAGACGTTTCGTCACCCTGCTAGTTAACATCATCGGTGCATCTCTGGTGAAGCGTTTGTGTTCCGTCCTGCTTGTTATTTACATACCGTGGTTTGCTGGGGTGATGGTATTACTTCTGGTTTTGTTCTTCAGTGG
The DNA here is from genome assembly GCA_024137785.1 of Ginglymostoma cirratum. Lineage (NCBI taxonomy): Eukaryota > Metazoa > Chordata > Chondrichthyes > Orectolobiformes > Ginglymostomatidae > Ginglymostoma > Ginglymostoma cirratum. The sequence goes on along the minus strand of JAHRHZ010000139.1, from coordinate 3,613,486 downwards.
TTTATCTGTCATGTTCAGTTCAGTGTGTTTGTTGACATTGTTCTGGTTGGAATGCCAGGCCTCCAGGAATTCCCTGGCATGTCTCTGTTTGGCTTGTGCTATTATGGATGTGTTGTCCCAGTCAAATTTGTGTCCTTCTTTGTCATTGTGTGTTGAGATCTTTGAGAATTGGTTGTTTCTCTTGGTGGCTAGTTGGTGTTCGTGTATCCTTATTGTCAGTTTTCTTTCAGTTTGTCCTGTGAAATGTTTCTCTCGGTCCTTGCATGGTATTTTATGTATTACATTAGTTTTATTGGTTGTGGGTATGGAGTCCTTTAAGTTCATCAGTAGCTGGTGCAGGGTGGATGTTGGTTTGTGGGTACCCTGGTACCTACCTTCTACCCGCTTCTATGGACTCCCTAAGGTACACAAGCCAGGGGTCCCCCTCGGACCCATTGTCTCACTGCCAGGTACACCAACATAAAGACGAGCCAAAGAACTACAGCGGAAACTGAATACTTAGTTGACAACACTTCATCCGTTCCTTCCAAGAATTCCTCAACATCATCAAGGACACCAGAATAGAAGAGGATGAAATAATGGTTTCCGATGACGTAATAGCCCTATTTACATCTATAAACACTGACCTAGCCAAAGAGACAATTGCCACGCAGCTGGATGAATCAGGAAGGCAGACACACCACGACTCCAACAGCATCAACAAGGACAGCACCCTGAAACTACTGGATCTGTGCCTCACAACCCACTTCACCTTTAATGGCCATATATTTAAACAAATCAACGAAACACCAATGGGATCCCCAATATCAGGACTGATAGCAGAAGCAGTAATGCAAAGATTAGAACGGACAGCTCTCCCGACTATCCAACCCGGACTCTGGGTCTGCTATGTAGATGATGCCTTCGTGATTATCAAATGCACAAGACTAGGAGAAACTCATTGACCCATAAACAACATTCTCCACTGGAATAAAATTCGCCTAAAAAGAGAACAATCACCGACTACCCTTCCTGGACGGGATGGTGGAGCGTAAGAGCATCGGGGAACTCCAGACTAGTATACACAGAAAGACGACACATATGGAGCAGATACTTACACCCATCAACCACCCAGCACCCATAAATGGAGCAGTATCAGGACATTATTCAAACGAGCCACAACACCCTGCAGCAACCTGGAATTGCACAAAGCATTACAGGAACACTTGCACGCCAAGCTGGTGTGTTTGATTGCAGATTTTTCATCACCCTGCTGGGTAACACCATCAATGTGCCTCCAGTGAAGCGGTGTTCTGTCCTGCTTGTTATTTATATGCTTCAGTTTGCTGGGGTGGTTGGTACATAACAGTTTTTAAAAGGAATGTGTACCCAAAAAACACAATCTGCCATTACCTCCATGATGGACCACAGCAAGAGGACACAACATGGTCAAATATAATAGTCACCCTACCATATATCAGGAACATATCATGGATGATTGCAAGACCACTCAGGCCCCTAGGTATGAGGGTCGCCCACAAACCAACAACCACCCTGCGACAGCTACTGGCAAGCGTAAAGGACCCCGTACCCACAACTAATAAACCTAATGTAATATACAAAATACCATGCAAGGACTGTGAGATACATTACATAGGCCAAACTGAAAGAAAGCTGGCAATAAGGATGCATGAATACGAACTATCCGCCAAGAGACATGACCAATTCTCACTGGTCTCCATGCACATGGACAAAGAAGGACATTAATTTGACTAGGACAACACATCCATAATAGGACAACCCAAACAGAGACATACCAGGGACTTCCGGGAGGCCTGGCATTCCAACCGGAACTCTGTCAACAAACACGTTGAGCTGAACCTGATATACAAACCACTGAAGAACAAAGCCAGAACTAATACCGCAGCAAACCGAAGCATTTAAATGACAAGCAGGATGAAACATCGCTTCACTGGAGGCGCACTGACGATGTTACGAAGCGTCTGCAACCAGACACACCGGCTTGGCGAGCAAGTCTGCAACCTCATCTGCCTCCGTGTTAAAAAGCACTTTCTAAAGTTACGTTAATGTTATCCATCCTATATCTTAATGAAATGGTGTGTATAAAGTTCACCTGAAGTTTGGTTCAGATTGACCATTTGTGATTTTAAAAAATGCATAATAAATAGTCATTTGGGAATTGTGGTTTAGTTATTTCTGTGAAGATAATTTATTTTCTAAAAAAGTGAGACATTATTTAGAACACTGGCCTAATAGTTGTATAACTTTCAACAAAGTATGAGACATCAGTCAAATGCCTGACACGACATATCGAAATTAGGATAGTGTGTTTAAACTGCTGAATTTAGGTCAGGCCAGAGGCCATCAGTTTAGCTTTGACTTCAGTTCAGAAGGAGGAATGGTTCTCCTATAATTTTCATAGAATCAAGTTTTTCATTTCGGAGGAATCAGCAAACCTAGCCAGAATGGTTCTAGTTTGTGCAGCTACCAAGCCAAGAGAGCCTGTATGGAAATCATGTTGTTGGAACTGAAAATGTTTAGGTTATCAGTTATGAAAAGTTCATGCCCGCAGACTGTGAAGTGAATGGTAAAACTGTCTTAGCAGTCCAAAGAAAGGAAATTAGGAAGACAATTCCGAACTGTAGAGTTGGAAACGTGAAAATTCTGTGAATTGAATCAAGGACTATATTGGGAAACAATTGAACTGGAACAAGTGTCCAGTATAAGCATCACTTGGAATCATAAACGCATTGAAGTGTTGTACTGAAAGAAAAGCTAGCACAATGAACAGCATTTCCAAGTGGGGATTTGTCAACTGAACAGATTGAAATACTGAATGAGAGTGCAGCTATGTAGACTTGTCAAGAAAGTTAATTTATTAGCGTTTACTTGAAGTTGAAAATATCTGACAGGAAATTTTGATGATATTTTTGTCCCTGATTCCCTGATATATCATCATTTTTAAAAAGAATCAGTAACTCAGGACTGACTTAGGGACTTAAAGGATTATAAATATATGCAATTTTGTGTCCCAGAGAGATGTGGATGTTCGGTGTTTCAGTATACTCAGGACACTGGTCATTAGATTCTTGGCTACTGATGGAATTAAAAGATGTGAGGATAACACAAGAAGGTGGATTTGAAGTAGGAGATCAGCTGTGCTCTTGTTGAATGGCAGAGCAGGTCTGAAGCCCCTTCATTTCACAGCCACGTTGAACAGATATTTGGCCCAATTGAGTCTGCATTGACTCTTCAAAGAACATCCCACCCAGACCCATAAGGTCTCCAGCCTTATCCCTGTAACTCTGTGTTTCCCCATGGCTAATCCACCCAGACTGCACCTCCATGAACACCATGGGCAATATACAATGACCAATCCACCTAACCTGCGTGTCTTTGGATTGTGGGAGGAAACCGGAGTACCTGGAGGAAACCTATGCTGACACACAGAACATGCATACTCCATATAGTCGCCTGAGGGTGGAATCAGACCCAGGTCCCTGGTGCTGTGAGGCAGCAGTGCTAACTACTGACCCACCGAGCTACCCAGCAGACTTTCTTCTCCAGAGGGCAGCAATACCAAACCAGAGGGACTTTTTAACAACAGTGATAGCTGTGATGGTTACCATTATTGCAGACTAAAATTGTATTCCAAATTTATTGAAGTTGATGTGAATTTGAATTTGATTAAGTGATGAGCTTTGAACCCAGTTACCACAGCATTAGCTTGAGCCTTTGGATTATCAGCCAGGCACTAGTTCCATTACACAACCACCTCCACTAAGGTTAGCCCAAGTTTTCCTACATCTTACTGGAAAGAGTGATCACCATTCTATATAAAATAAATGAGTATATGTTACAGCACCTATCTCCATTTAGATTTGCTTCCTTCCCTGTTAACTACTTTCTTCAAAATCTTATCCTTGCAGATGCTGGTGGAATAAATACATTAAAGTTCTATTAGTAATATTAAGCATGCTTCTTCTTTCTTGCTGTTCCATGTATTCGGAGGGATAGATATGCTTTACCGTAGATTCCAGAATTTTGGGATTGTGACTTTTGTGTTTGCATTATTATCTTGTGCAGTATGCATTAGGTTTTAAGTACTGTACTTAACTCATCAGCGCATGGTCCCTTGACAATTTGATAGTGTTACCATCACTGAATCCCTCACTATCAACATCCTGGGAGTTACCATTGATCAGAAACTTAACTAAACTCCCCACATAAATGCAGTGGCTGCAAGAGCAGGTCAGAAGCTTGGAATACTGTGGCGAGTAACTCACCTCCTGACTCCCCAAAGCCTGTCCACCATCTACAGGGCACAAGCCAGGAGTGTGATGGAACACTCCCCACTTGCCTGGATGGGTGCAGCCCCAACAACACTCAAGCTTTACACCATCCAGGCCAAAGCATCCCGCTTAATTTGCACTACATCCACAAGCATCACTCCCTCCACCACCGATGCTCAGTAGCAGCAGTGTGTACTATCTACAAGATGCACTACGGAAACTCACCAAAGATCCTCAGACAGCACCTTTCAAACCTACGACCACTTCCATCTAGAAGAACAAGGGAAGTGGATATATGGGAACATCACCACCTTCAGGGTCCCCTCCAAGCCGCTCGCTGTCCTGACTTGGAAATATTATCGCCATTACTTCACAGTCACTGTGCCAAAATCCTGGAATTCCCTCCCTAATGGCTTTGCAGGTCAACCCACAGCATGTGGACTGCAGCAGTTCAAGAAGGCAGTTTGCCACCACCTTCTCAAAGGCAACTAGGGATGGGCTATAATTGCTGGGCCCAGCCAGTGACACCCACATCCCACAAGATGAATAAAGTTTTAAAAAAAAAGACAGTAATGAACTGAAAGTAGGGACATTCTCATTGAGATCTCCTTATCAGGTTAAGGTTAGATTGTTTTGAAGCTCTCGAGCCTCTCAATATTCAAACGCTATCTGAGCAGGCTTGGGATGGTATAGCAATTAACCATATTAGTGTGGGTTTTGTAACAAGCTATAAAATGATATTTGCCAACCAATTGGCTGGTGTCCCAGTCACTGGAAATTGTAGGTGGAAAGGAAACTGGAGAAAGTGGTGACACAAAAACTTCTCGTGAAAACAAAACTAAAGCACCAATGCAGATTTAAACGCGCAGGATTCATTGGAAAACTAACTCATAAGTGTCATGTTTCTGTAGTGTAGTTGTTATCACGTTTGTCTAACGCATGAAAGGTCCCTGGTTCAAAACCGGACAGAAAACAGCAGTACTCGCTTGTTATTTCTGCCAGGTTTGCTGCTCTCGCTTGCTCATAGAAGTGAACAGAGCTCATCATTTAAATAGGGTGGCTCAGTGGTTGGCACTGCCGCCCAACAGCGTGAGGGATCCAGGTTTGATTCCACCCTCTGGCAACTGTCTAGTGGAGTTTGCGTGTTCTCCCTGTGTCTGCGTGGGCTTTCTCTGGGTGCTCCAGTTTCCTTCCACAGTCCAATTGTGTGCAGGTTAGGTGGATTGGCCATGCTCAATTGCCCATAGTGTTCAGGAATGTGCAGTCTCAGTTGATTAGCCATGGGAATTGTAGGGTTACAGGGATAGGACAGTAGGGATGGGTCTGGATGGTTGCTCTTTGGAGGGCAGGTTTGGACTCCATGGGCTAAATAGCCTGCTACCCCCGTAGGGATTCTATGATATGTTTAAGTATTGCAGCATAAAAATTGGGTGCTTTGATTTGTGTCAGTGGTGCTTAATATTGAATTTAGTTTCTTAGGAAAGAATGGCGAACCATACAGAGAAATGAAGTTTACAAGGCAGAACTGAATGCTTCCAGGATGGTTGGAAATCTATCAATTAAATGGCTACATGATCCGATGTGATTTTCAGTCGAGTAGGACCATGTTACTAACAAATCAAGAGTATATGTAAGTTTAAGTGTCAAGAATTGAGCTGTAATGACTTTTTTTTTGTCTCTGTATTCCTATTTAGTTTTCTAATGTATGGAATAGGTGGAATTACAGTCTTGAAGGTGTAAATGCAACCTGCCATGTAAAGGAATATAGAAATATCACCATTCAGTCTGCTTTTGTAGTGTATTGCCCTGTTGGGCTTGGTGAAAATGTCCACTCTGCGCAGTATTGAGATTTCTGTTTCCCTCCCCCGCTCCAAAATGCAGTTTGCTTTGCTACCAGTTTACATTGGGACATCCTGTTTTCATATTGTGATTTGTTTGTAATGGACTATGGTGAAACAGTAGTGCAATGTAATGCGTCAAGTTAAGCATTTATTTGCCTGCCTGCATAACGTGTTCTGAAACATATGATGAAGCTTCAACAGGTGGACATTTGAATTTTGTTTCAATATCTGCTAAGTGAAAACTTGCCCTCTTAAGTGGGTTGAAAAGTGTGGCACACTGGAAAACAAATGTTGCCGTGCAGCAGTCGCTTTCATGCTATCAAACAGTTTGCTATCAATCTAGTAACTTTAATAGCTTGTAACTATTATTGGTTAGAGACACTAAAAACTGGTCATATCAGTCAGTTCATTGGAAAGGCTGAAACTGACCTTTGGTCTGGAAACCTGTACTAAGTTTGTAGTTGGATTGTAACACTTATCAGAGCACTCTTGGAACGATTGTGGAAATGCTCTGCTTTTTAGTGCTATCAAATTATAGTGACATTTTGCATGTGGTTTGCTGTATTGCTGCTATGTTCTGGAGTAACTCACCACAGATTTAATTTGTATGGTAATTGTTAGTTGATGTTTGTAACAGAATGGTCAAAGAACTATTTGGTATCTGCTTTCATCATTAACCCTATTTGAATAAATCTTATTTTTCTTGGAAGATGTGCAAGTTGCCATGCTTTTCTAATTAGGCATTTGGTAAGACTTCATGGTGGGTGTTACTGGCTGATGTGTGACGTTTTTGTTCAGTTCATCCATTGTTACTCTGCTTAAACATTGGTTCCTGGTCCTGTAATGCCTTTACTTTTCAAATTTGCATCCCCATTTTCAAATTCCTTCACTGCCTGTCCCCTCCCAATCGCTGAACTTCTCCATCTTTACTACTTCCCACCTGCTTTCACATCATTGCGCCCCTCCAATTTTGGCTTTTTGTACATCTTCAGTTTTCCGTTCTCCCCATTGGTAAACTTGCCTTCAGATGTCTAGGCTCTGTGTTCAAGAATTCCTAAAGCATTTTCCTCCTTTACGTTGAAGGTAACCTTCACAGCCTATTTCCTTTAGAAAGCTTTTGGTCATCTGACCTCACAACTGCTTATGTGTGTCAATGTCAAATTTTCTCTTAATGATTGCATGAAGCATCTCGGGACATTACACTATTAAAGGCATGATATTCAGTGTTTCCTTTACCTTTGTTTATCTTTATAATTGATTTTCCACCCTAATTTCTTCAGTCCTGTTGTGCTTTTACTTTTTCACTGCCACTGTGTTATCATTTAGCCTCATCATATCTTCCTAATGTAATTTTAATTTAATGTTTTATTCTGTTCACACACTCCCACTGCCCCCCCATCCACCCCTGCAAAAGAAAAAGCACCTGACGGTGATGTGGGCATTTTTAGTCAGCCTGTTCATACATGTTAGGACACAGCTCTGGAGCAGATGGGACTTGAGCCCAAGACTCCTAGCCTAGAGGGGAACGCCACTGCTGCACCACAAGCACGCAGATTGATGATAATCAGTTGGGTGTGAGTTGCTTTCAGGTGGTACATATTAATAGAGATCATAACTGTGCTTTATCCTGCGTAGGAGCAGGATTGGACTCTTGGGGCACAGCTGGCAGTGTCCATACCTCTGGGAGCAGCTCTGGTTTAATACTCACCTGCCCCAGAGGTATGTCCTAACATAACTAAACAAGTTGATACAAGTAATTATAGAAACAAGCTTAAGGATGGATTTTCTTTTGGCACAAAGTATGCAGGGTGGCTCTGTTTTAAAAGAAACTCTGAAATGTACTTGGCTTCAGTAGATTATCGTTTGGCACCTGGCTTTCCAAGTTATAACAAACTTTAAATACTCAACACATCATATTATCTATTTTTAGCCTGGAATATTTATGAATGCCAACTAATAGAGATGAGGTTTCTGATGGGGAGAAAGTAATATGAACAAAATGGGATGATACTGAGGCATTTCCACTCTGTTTCAAAGAGACCAAAAACAGAAGTTGCTGGAAAAGCTCAACAAGTCTGGCAGCATCTGTCAAGAGAAAATCAGAGTCAATGTTTCGGGTCCGAAGACCCTTCCTCAGAACACTCAGTTGTAATGTAACCCAGTTACATTAGAAAGATGTAGTGAGGCTAAGTGATAAGACAGTGGCCGTGGGAGTTCTGAGGAAGGGTCACCGAACCCAAAACATTAACCCTGATTTTCACTTGGCAGACGCTGCCAGATCAGCTGAGCTTTTCCAGCAACTCCTGTCTTTGTTCCTGATTTACAGGGTCCGCAGTTCTTGTGGTCTTTGTTTCAAAGAGAATTGTGTAGCATGTGTCTTGGAAGTCTTCTCTATTTGTAGACTTTTTTTTCAACTTGAATAAGCACTAATGTTTTCTTCTGTTATCTTTGCCTTCTAGGGAATGACAGCCTTTCTAAACAGAAGGAATCTGTTCTGAAGCTCATAACAAAAACCCTACCTTCAGGTTCACTTTCTCTAGAGAAGAGTGTTTGCAGTAAAGAGGCAGTTCAGCGGCACCATTCCTTTCCTCCGTGTCCTGGTAGGAAAAGCCAAATGAATGCCTTAAAAAACAGTATTACTGCAAGTTTGCCTGTCTCCCATTCAAAAGAGAAAAGAAAACGCAATTCATCACCTGACATCAGGAAAAAGAAAAGAGTGTCCCTATCACATTTAGATGCGACTTTTCCTAAGAAAAGCTGTGAAAACAGGACCACTGATAAATACAGCAGTGCTGTGACTGAAACAAGTTGCAACGGAGTGCTTAAAGATCACAATAATGGTGTATTGGAAAATGAGGACCTACCCCTCGAGGCTGACGAATTTCCAGATTCTCATAGTTGCTTACCACTTGATTCATTGCTGGATGAGGAAATACCCAGGCACAAACCTCCAAGTTCATATGCGAGGTTACCTGCAGAGGAGAAGGCAAAGACTGCTCTAGACAGTGCCATTTCTTCAAAAGAAAATCGTTCTGGGCTCCTTGGTCGGCACTGTTTGGTTCCTTTTGACAGCAAAAGAACACAAAGACATGAATCTAACTCTTTAACTGTTTTGCCTTTGGATGAGAAAAATAGATCCTTATCCTCTCAAGACAAGAAACAGTTGGAATGGTCCAATGCTGTCTGCATATCAGATACCAGTAAAGGAAGCGAGAGGAAATTGAGGGACGGTTATAGTAGCCTGGACAGTGACGATGATGACAATTGTAATTTAGACAGTGATGAAGATGAAAATCTGGTGGCTTTGGATGATCTCCTAACCTTACGTAACAAGCCTGTATCCAGTACCCCAGAAAAGCTTGACATTTCCCTTCAGTCGCCTGCAGCCAACACACCCACAGGATTGTTCACTGTAAGTTGGTGAAGCTTAATGAGATTTCTGTTATTCCCCATCAGCTGACTTTGACACTGTAGGGACTCTGTAAAGTTACAGACAGTGTGGAAACAGGCCATTTGGTGTTTCAAGTCCACGCCAGCCCTCTGAAGAGCATCCCACCCCTCTACCCTGTCCCTGTTACCCTGCATTCCCCGTGGCTAGTCCAGCTAGCCTGCACATCCCTGAGCACTATGGGGCAATTTAGCATGGCCAATCCACCCTAACCTGCACATCTTTGGACTGTGGGAGGAAACCGGAGCACCCGGAGGACACCCACGCAGAGACGGGGAGAATGTGCAAACTCAACTAGTGATCATAATTCTGTTACTTTTACAATAGTCATGGAAAAGGACAGGTACATACAGCAGGGCAAGGTTTATGATTGGAGGAAGGGTAATTACAATTCTGTTAGGCAAGAACTGGGTAACATAAAGTGGGAACAGATGTAGTCAGGGAAGAGCACTATTGAAATTGTTTAAGGAATGCACACTGCGCGTGCTGGATATGTTTGTCCCTGGCAGGCAGGGAAGATGTGGTCGAGTGAGGGAGCCTTGGTTCTCCAGACAGGTCGAACGACTGGTTAAGAGGAAGAAGGATGCTTATGTAAGTTTTAGGAAACAAGGAGTGGAAAAGACTCTAAGAAGGATACAATTTATCCAGGAAGGAGCTGAAGAAAGGGCTTAGGAGAGCTATAAGGGGGTATGAGAAAACCTTGGCAGATAGGAGCAAGGAAAATTCCAAGGCTTTTTACATGTATGTGAGAATGACCAGAGAAAGGGTAGGGCTGATCAAGGATTGTAAAGGGAATTTGTGCACGGAACCTAAAGAGATAGGAGAGGTCCTTAATGAATACTTTTCTTTGGTATTCACAACTAAGAGGGATCCAGTTGTAGAAGAGGACGTTGTGAAACAGGCTGGTAGGCTAGAGGAGGTCGATGTTAGTAAAGATGATGTACTAGGAGTTTTGAGGAACTTGATGATAGATAAGTCCCCCGGGCCTGATAGGATTTATCCAGGGATTCTATGGGAAGCGAGGGAAGAGATTGCAGGGCCTTTGGCGAAGATCTTTTCGTCCTCACTGTCCATGGGTATAGTGCCAGAAGGTTGAAGAGAGGCAAACGTCATTCCCTTGTTCAAAAAAAGGAATAGGGATAACCCTGGAAATTACAGGCCAGTTCGTCTTACTTCAGTGGTGGGCAAATTATTGGAAAGGGCTCTGAGAGACAGGATTTATGAACACTCGGAAAGGCACAGTTTGATTCGTGATAGTCAGCATGGATTGTGAGAGGTAGGTCATGCCTCACAAACCTTATTGAATTCTTTGAAGAGGTGACCAAACACATGGATGAAGGTAGAGCAGTGGATGTGGTACACATGGATTTAAGTGAGGCGTTTGATAAGGTTCCTCATGGTAGGCTCATGCAGAAGGTAAGGAGGCATGTGATGGGGGAAATGGGGCAGATTGGATTCAGAATTGGCTGACCCTTAGAAGACAAAGGGTGGTAGTGGACGGAAAATATTCAACATGGTGCTCAGTTACGAGTGGTGTGCCACAAGGATCTGTTCTGGGTCCTCTTCTATTTGGGATTTTTGTAAATGATTTGGATGAAGGAGTGGAAGAGTGGATTAGTAAGTTCGCAGACGATACGAAGGTGGGTCACGTTGTGGACAGTGCGGAGGGCTGTTGTAGGTTACAAAAGGACACGGATAGGATGCAGAGCTGGGCTGAGAAGTGGCAGATGGAGTTTAACCCTGAAAAGTGTGAGGTGATTCATTTTGGAAGGACAAACTTGAAAGCAGAATACAGGGTTAACGGAAAGATTCTTGGCAGTGTGGAGGAGCAGAGGGATCTTGGGATTCATGTCCACAGTTCCTTGAAAGCTGTCATCCAGGTGGGTAGAGTTGTTAAGGCGTATGGTGTGTTAGCTTTCATTGATAGAGGGATTGAGTTCAAGAGCCGTGAAGTTATGCTCCAGCTGTACAAAAGCCTGGTTCCGCCAAGTCTGGAGTATTGTGTCCAGTTCTGGTCGCCTCTTTACAGGAAAGATGTGGAAGCATTGGAAAAGGTGCAGAGGAGATTTACCAGGATGTTGCCTGGAATGGAGGAAAGGTTGAGAGAGCTAGGGCTTTTCTTTTTAGAACAACGAAGGATGAGAGGTGACTTGATAGAGGTGTACACAATGATCAGAGGTATCGATAGACAGCCAGAGACGACTTCCTAGGGTGGAGGTAGCTATTACGAGGGGGCATAGTTTTAAAGTGAGTGGAGGTAGATATAGGGGAGATGTCAGAGATAGGTTCTTTACACAGAGTGGTCGGGGCGTGGAGTGCGTTGCCGGAGAGGGTAGTGGAGTCGGCCTCATTAGAGGCATTTAAGCGGCTATTAGGTAGGCATATAGATGATAGTATAAGGTAGGGCTCGAGGTTAGATAGACCTCAAGATTAGAGTAAAAGTTTGGCTCAACATTGTGGGCCGAAGGGCCTGTACTGTGCTGTACTGTCCTATGTTCTATGTTCAACACAGACAGTTGCCCGAGGGTGCAATTGAACCCGAGTCCCTGGCTTCTCTAAACTTTTTGTGCTCTGCTTTTCCTCACTTGGTTTTGGCCCTGTAGTGAGATTTTATGGATAGGCGAGAATAACATTTGAAAATACAGCTAATTCAAGCTGCAAGCTGATATATTGGGGGTTAGAAAGGGAGGTTGTTTAAAAGACAAAAAAGTAGCTCAGAATCTGTTATGGCGTACTAGCTTAGAGAAAAAGTTATTTGCCTATGCCAATGAAAATTTACCGTTGTGAGGACAGCATTAAATGTTGCATGGTGATAAGGTTGGGCTTGTGACAATTCTGACTGCTACTATTCTGCACTTAATAATATAAGAACATAAAGAGAAGCAGGTATCAGCCACTCAGCTGTTTGAGTGTAAGATAAAACAAAAGAACTGTGGGTGCTGGGGATCTGAAACAAGTAAAATTAGAAATTGCTGGAGAAACTCAGCATGTGTGGAGAGAAAAGCGGAACAGTTCTGAAGAAGGTTCACTAAAATCCAAATATTAACTCTGTGTTTTTCTGTCCACAGAGCTGCTGTTGAATGCTGCTCAACCTCCTACAAGAGTGTTGAGTGTAGATGCTGTTCTTTTTTCAGTGTGCAATTTTAGATGTTAAAGTCCGTGTGTATTTTCTGCATTTCATAAGCGAGTTGGTTAGAAATATACAATGGTCAAAGTTTCTAGTTTCCTGCAGTTCATTTCATTTCACAGGTCTTAGAGGACTTGTACGCTGGTCGGCAAGAACTGAAATTGGTAATATGCAGGGGCTGTTGAAGCTGAACCAGCTAAAGGCAGGCAGTTCAGCGCAGCCAAGAAGAGAGAATTGTTTGGCTGTGCTACTGTTTGACAGCTGAGTGATTGTGACAATTAGAGCACAGGCACTGTGTGAGAAATCCTTTATAAGAAACAACATCCCTGCACCTATTGGTCTGGACTGTCATCTTACTTGTTTTGCCAGTGTTTAAAATTAAAAGTTTTTAAAATGGTGCTCTCCTTCTGTTTCCTAATAATCATGTCTTTTGAATTTCAGTTCAAAAATAACAAACAGGCAAATTATTCAAACAGCTTCGATCGCCTACTTAAAGAGAAGCAGCAGTCTGAGGGGTGAGTTCTAATCCTAGCTACTCTTGCATTTTTAACTCTCTCTCTATTTACAATGCAACTGAAGTTTAAAAACCTTCATGAAGCCCACCTTTTGAGCTCTGGATTCATTTTGTTTTCGTTTGCGAAGTGCCTTGGTGGTGATTTTTAATTATATAATTAAAATATATTCAAATTGTTTATTGTCATGTTTTAAGATCCTTGCTCACCTTGTTTCGACCAGAACCCTGATTGTTGTATCTGTACCATCACTGCCACCCTTGTGTAACATGCTATAAAAGTCTCGGTTACTTAGTTGCGAAGGGGCCTGAGACATGGAGGAGGGTTTCTCTTCTCAACCACCTTCTCCCTCAAAAAGACCTGACGAGCTAAGATGCACTGAGGAAGAGTATGATGATATGAGGAGCAGCCTGCACTAATGTGTGTTGTGAGCCTCTTCTAGCCAGAGCTCGTAAATTACAGGACCAGCGAAAGTTTGACATGAAATGATCATGACGGTTTTGGAATGCAATTCTATGAAAACTTAATTTTGTCAGTGATTTGGTGATCTTTGAATATTTTGTATACATTTTACTGGAGGCATAGTTATGAACCTTTTGATTTTGGTAAGCTGTGAACTTCAAAAACTAACCTAACAAATTAATTTGGACTTGTAAGAATGTGCCTTTCAGCAGAAAGCTAATTAATCACTTTGCACTTCCTTAGTCTGGGGGAAACACTCAAGGACCTGAAGAAAAAATTGCAAGAGGAACTTACTGAGGTACCTGACCTCCACTCTCTGTCTGAGGAAGATGAAGAACAGGTAACGGATGAAGACATGGATCAAATTGCAGAGGAGCACAGGTTGGTGACTAATACTAGAAGTTCCAGTGAAATATAGAGAGATCAACTTAGGGAGTATAATCCTGAATTCTTGAGAAGAGCTGAGGCCTGCAGGTAAAGATTATATATCAGTTGCGGTGTTCCATGCATTCCCAACCATCTCCATTCTCACTGAGATTGCAAAAACTTCACTTCCAGGCTGCCACTCAGCCAAGGATTCCATCTTTCCCTGGCCTCCATACACCTTTGCTTTTCACATATTCTCAGTGGGCAAAAGGTCATTCGGGTCTTGGGGATGGACTGAGATCTCTGGCAGGAAGATGGGTACCCAGAATGGAAAAAAGCCCCTTGATGGAGGCGCAAACTACCAGGCTTTCCCCATCTTCGTTCTCCCCTATCTTCCCTTAAATTTGAAGCTGTTTAGAACTAGCCAATAATTGGCCACTTAAGGCCTCAGCTGGGCGAAAGTGAGTGGATCACTCTAGCCATTGTACATGCCACATAAAATTTCTGTTAAGTCAGGCACAGGGGAGGGGTGGTGAGGGAAGGCCTTCAGTTGGATTTTACAGACAGTCCGGACTATACACCTGGTGGGGCAGCATAGAATTGTGCCCAGTCTCTCTTTAGCATCCTTAGTCAAATTTTCTTCTAGGAAGAAAACCAAGTGCTTCGACTTGTACCAAAGCAGAATGAAATGTTTTGCCACTGAAATAAAGCTAAGCCAATTGTTTACTTTTAACATGATTCTATTCTACTGATAACAGTTCAGAATCTTCTTTATGTTCCAGTGAGACAGAAGTTCTGTGTTTGCAAATGTTTTTTTCTTAACATATGTTTGTTGGAGTATATCTTGAAGGTCTTCTCTTGTGCTGAACTGTTCTGTTTCCATTTCTGCTTTGATCGAAGGGCCTTCTTGATCAGGTTCTCTGTAAAATCTGATGGAATACCAGACGTACACCCTGGGGAAAAAATTTTCAATGTGTTACATGCTGGAAAACACTTTAATCAACACAACCTCAGGTTGACACAGAATGAATTGACACCTCAAAATTTTCTGGAAAGGACTCTGATCAGGTGAGGAAACTATATAAACCTCGTTTTACAACTAACGAAAAAATTTGGCCCTTTGAGTTGATTATCTGAGGGGCACTATTTAAAGACAGTGGCATCTTCTTTTACCCAAAACTAGTTATAGCAATTGTCCTATTTTTGTACAGAATTAAAAATTTGGATGCTATGGGATCACAAGTTTTATTTAGCCATTCATTTCTAGTTTTCACTGAAATGCATTTCGTTTCAAGTCTGGTTAGTCTTTTTGCTGGAAGCTGCACAATTTTAACATTGCTGTGTCTGTAATCTGACCTCTGTCTGTCCTTCATTAGATAACAGGCTTCCTTTTAAATATGTTTTAAGGAGGCAGCGGTATTGTGACTGGATCAGTAGTCCCAGGCTAATTATCTGGAGTCATGATCTTGAATCCTAGCACCATGATAGATGGTGACATTTGAATTCAGCTGATAAATCTGAAATTAGAAGCTAGTCTGATAGCGACCAGGAAAAATTGTTGTAAAAATCCATCTGATTCACTCATGTCCTTTCAGGAAGTAAAAAGGCACACAATGTCTGCATCAGCTGAGGCACCAGACATGATAACAGCATGCACAGCCGTGTCTGTCCTGGAAAGAAACCTGTCCTAATATTGGGTGGTTATGCAAAACTGGGAGAGCTGTACCACAGACTAGTCAAGAAACAGCCTGACGTAGCCATTCTTGTGGAAAGGCAACTTAGCATGTTGAATATCACGTGGAAGAAGAACTGAGGGTGACAAGGGCACAGAATGTATTTTGCATGGAGGATTTCAATGTTTATCACCAAGATTGACTTAGTACCACCATCAGTGAAACTGGCAGAGTCCCAAATGATATAGCTGCCAGACTGTGTTCTGTGGTCGGTGGTGATGGAGCCAATTAGAGAGAGAAATTTGACAACCTCTCCCCTGCAATCTACCTTCAGCAAATTCATCTGTACATGACCGTGGGCTGGCCATTCCTACTGATACTGTTGTTGTGGAGACAAAGTCCCACCTTCATCGTGAAGACAACTCCAAACTGGGCACCAAGAAGGCACTGTAGGCCATTAGCAGCAGCAGAATTATATTCAATCAAACCTGCTTCCACGTGTTGCAGTTCAGTATTGCCACCAAAACAGGAAACCAACCCTGATTCAATGAAGTGTGTTGGAGGGCACACCAGAAACAGCACGAGGCCTACCTAAATAAAACATTATCAGTGTTGTGCTGAAGCTACAATGCAGGACTTCTTGCCCGACAAACAGCAAGCAATATCTCAGTCACGATATCTCAACCACCGCATCAGATCTAAGCTCTGCAGTCCTGCCACATCCAGTCATGAGTAGTACTGGACAATTAACCATCTAACAGCGGGCCTGAGCTTGACAAATATCCCCAACTTCATTTATTGGAGAGTCCAACACATCTGTGCGAAAAGACAACACTGAGGTACTTCAAACATCTTTAGCCAGAAGTGACAACTGTGCAATCCATCTTCGCCCCCTCCACAGATGGTAGCCTTCAGATAATTTGACTCAATCCACGTGTCAAAAAGCACCTGAAGGCACTGTGGGCACTGAGAGCATTCCGACAGTAATATTGAAGACTTGTGGTCTGAAACTTGCTGTGCCTCTAGCCAAGCTGTTGCCGAACAGATACAACGCTGACATCTACCCAACAATGTGGAAAAAATGCCCAGTTGTATCCTGTCCATAAAAAGGAGAACAAATTCAACCTGGCCAATTACCACTCAGTTTATTCTGAATTATTAGTAGAGTGATAGAAAGGGTAATCATTTAGTGCTAATGAGCAGCAGCTGCTTAACAGTAATCTTCTGCAGTAACAGTAAGCTTCATACTCAGCAAAAGCTGGACAACATTCAGGGTTAGGTTTAAAAAGTAACAAGTGATATTCATACCTAGCCAATAACTTTGACCATGCTTATTAATGTGAACTTATTTATATTGAATCAAGATGCTAATAGCATTTTCTTTTGTTTTCAGTTCTGGAAGCAGCCAGCAGGTATTTTTATTCACCAATGGGATCGTAAGTCAAACTTACCAATCATCACCATGTCCGCAGCCAGTTTTAAAGTTCTTATTTAAGGTGAGGATACACATTGTTGCACATAGTTATTCAGAGGTTATTACTGGTTGCAGATGTCTGGTCTGTTATCACAGTTTTTAGCTGTACCAGTTCTGACGAGAACTGCTTTGCTGTTTTGTAATACTACGAGTTTGCACAGTTTTTAAACTTCCTTATTTTATTTTTAAACCGTTGCTTCGAAGGACAGTTGTCTGGAAGTCTGGTTTTTAAAGCAGAGTGATACCAGCAGCATGGGTTCAACTCCTGCACCGTCTGAGGTTGCCATGAAGGACTTAACCTTTTCCCTTGTCCGAGGCATGGTGACCCTCAGGTTAAATACCCACCAGCCATCTCTTCTGTGGGCAGCACTATGGTCCTGTGGGATGGTGGCAACTTTACCTTTACTTGAATGATCATATGAATCCTCCTCTCAGTCCAAGTCGCCCTTGACACTGGATTAGCTCTTGTCACCTTTTTGAATGTCTGTCTGTTTGCTTGCAGACAGTCTTGTCAATCCATATCATGGATGATTACATTAATGACATGACTTTGATAGAAACCCTGGCCGACCTGTGATGACGCCTTACCTTTAACTGGAGCCTCCCTTCCACGGCAGTACCTTTCACTATCTTGCCCACCCAGACCATTACAGTTGTAATGTGGCTCCTGCAACCAAACCTCAGTTTGTCTTGTCCCGTCATTTCACCTTACTCTGCCCCTCTGACCTGACATTCTCGATCTTTACCCCAACACGGATTTTGTCAGTTTTCTCAATGAGGTATCTTCACTGCTTTCTTCAGGCTCTGCTTACTGTGGCTTCTCATTATTTGTTATTTTACCTTCATCTCAATTTGTCATAGTCTGTTTCCTGCCCTTTTATCCTCCTTCGTTCTTATTCTCCATATAATTACCCCACATCCCTATTTATGGAGACCTTTGCCCTTGCTGTTCCATGTTATGCTATCCAATGGTATAAATCAGAAAGATATATCATGCAGCAATTCACCAAGGCTCCTTGGACCACGGTTTCCAACCTGTGACCTCTACTACCTAGAGGTACGATGTCACTGATGCATAGTGCACCACTTATTGCAAGTTGCCCACTGACCCACTTGACATCCCTACTGTTATATATCCCATTCCTTCAGTGTCACTGGGTTAAAATCCTGGAACTTTCCCCCCACCCACATTGTGGGTGTGCCTATACCAAATGGACCGCAATGGTTCATGAAGGCAGCTCACCACCATCTTCTCAAGGGCATCTTGGGAGGGCAGTAAATGCTAGCCCAGTCAGCAACACACATTCATGAATGAATGAAAAGGAAAATGTTGGCTGTGCTTTCTGCCCCTTCTGACGATCCTGCCGACAATTCTCTGCCTCTCTACCTCACTTTCCTCCTTTAAGATATTCCTGAAAGTGTATCTCTTTGACCAAATTTTTGAACATTATTGTCAAATCTCTTCCTCAGACTTGGAGTCATAATGGTTTCTTTTTTACCGCTCCTGTAAAATGCTTTTGGGACCAATAATTAGACTTGAGGTACCGGATAA
The DNA here is from genome assembly GCA_024137785.1 of Ginglymostoma cirratum. Classification (NCBI taxonomy): domain Eukaryota; kingdom Metazoa; phylum Chordata; class Chondrichthyes; order Orectolobiformes; family Ginglymostomatidae; genus Ginglymostoma; species Ginglymostoma cirratum. Next base: position 3,594,739 of record JAHRHZ010000139.1, on the reverse strand, counting down.
ATATAAGTTTTGTCAGGATCTGCTCTAATTTGGGATAACGTATGCAGCAGTGTTTTAGATAGTTGGTGTGTTTATAGAAGCAGAAGGACAAGAAGAATAATAGAGGTAGGGTAAAGGTCCTTACAGTGGGCAAGATTGAAATTTGTTCACTTTTTTTTAAACATGATAGACGTTTTTAATTTGCTCATGAGATGAGGGTGTAGTTGGCAAGGTCAACATTTATTGTCCATGCATAATTGTTCAGAGTCAAAACACTGTGGGTCTGGAGTTGCAGATCAGGTAAGGATGGCAGATTTCCACCCTAAAGGACAGTTGTAAACCAATGAGATTTTATGACTTCAACAATGATTGTATGGTTGCCATTAGATCAGCTTTTTCTGGAATTCAAATTTTACAGTCTGCTGTAGTGGGATTCCAACATGTGCGCCCAGAACATTAGTCTGAGATTCTAGCTTACTTGTCAGTGACAGTACCACTTTGTCACTGCCTTCCCTTGTTGTGGTGCAGTCTGCTAATGTATTTTCTATAGATGAAGAGAAGAAACTTGCTTTTGTGTAGTGATTTACACATGCAGTTGCAAGTATGTAAGTGTATTTATGTTCCACCAGTGCCTTACTTTTAACATTTTCATCATCTGGACCTCAGTGCTGCCAGTCTCACAAAGGTGCTTTAGCCTTAGCACTCCCAGTTTCTCTGTTCTTGTGTGCTGGGCTTTCTGTGCATGCTCCTGTCCCTTTAGCTAAAACTTCAACCTTCAGCCCAAACTTTTAGTTTCTTAACTGCACCCCTCTCTCAACCTCACACTCCTCCTTTAGAATCCTCCTTAAAACTGACTTCTGACTAAGCTTTGGGTTACCTATCCTGATCTCAGTTTTTAACCCGCCATTGACTTTTGTCTGAGCTCTTGATCACGTAAGTTGTTCAGCTACTTCAATTAAAAAGCACCAGATGGAGTGTAAATTGATATTGGAGTAATTAATTTACTTACCACAACAATTCCCTTGAGCCGACATATGCTTTGGCAATGGCGGTATAGTTCTGCCTCGTAAATAACAGGTGAAATCTCCTTTGTTTTGCAGATGATGTCTATTCATTCGGACTACATTGCTTCAATGCACATTTTCAAAACACTTTGGGACATCTGCGCTAGTGCTGCCAATAGAGTAGGTTAGTACGCAACAACCTTGTGGAAAATTCAACTTCATAAACTTCGCCAGTTTTTATGCTTTCAGTCAAAGACGAAACACAGGCCCTGGTATCTTTGTGGGGTGGGTCAGAGTCGCAGGGTAAGTACTGCAGATTTCCGTGAAATCAAGCTCTGGTTTTTATGATACTGACCTACACCTTTTTTATATCGTTTCTCTATTTATGCTTGGGCTGTACAATTCATCTTGAAACCAAACAGAATAAATTTGCATTATTTTTGCTCCTGCTTTGAATTTAAAAGAAGGTAGGGTGAGTATGAGAAACAACAAAGCAAACAAATGGAATTTATCTGCATGTCTCTGATGAAGAGCTGGCACTGCCACTTAGAACTGTCTTGCTGCCTCCTGTCCTGTCCTGTCCTGTCATCCTCCACAGTTGTTTTTAGTACATGTTCCCACAGAGGCTACTTGTATTAACCTGAGATAACAAGATGTAGAGCTGGATGAACACAGCGGGCCAAGCAGCATCAGAGGAGTAGGAAGGCTGACGTTTTGGGCCTAGACCCTTCTTCAGAAAATGTTGTTATCTCAGATTCTCCAGCATCTGCAGTTCCTGCTATCTCTTGTATTAACCTGAGTTATTTGTCTAACCAGAAATTGCCATGAGACGCTGGATAATTTCCATTCCTTCCCATTCTTCACCTCAGGACTTTATTAATACCAGGCAAAAATAAACTGCATCAGAGAGTTGTGGAGCTGGATGAACACAGCAGGCCGAGCAGCATTAGAGGAGCAGGAAAGTTGACGTTTCGGGTCGAGACCCTTCTTCAGAAAGACAGAAACAGTCCAACCTCAAGAAACATGAGGTTTCTCAAGTGTTCATTATTCTGCCAAGTACTCAGATCATTCACCTGGAAGAAGCATAATAAGTAGTATTCATGAAGTAGTGATGGTGCCAAGGAACTCGATATGAGTTTGCTGTAATGCCTCAAATCTTAATATCAATTCATGCAGTTTTCAAACTTCTTATTCGGACTACCGAATCAGTGTTAATGGGAAAACTCTCAGATCTGGTTGAGGATCTGAGAGAGCACATAGCTGGAGGAGATTTAGCTTTGTTTCCCATTAACTTTTCTGCTTGTGCAGAAACATAGATATTACTTTTGCTCCCCATTGCACAGCTTCCCAAGTCCAAATAGTACTTATGGTCTCTAAATTGTACTGAGGATGCCTAGTTCCAGATCAGTAATATGGCCGGACTTCAGCCGTTTCACATCACCTACTTCAGAAATCTTCCTTTCTGCCTGAGTTCATCTCTAGACCTACTTAGTCCAAATTAGCACTGGTTCGTCTCCAATAATCTATCCTGAATAAACTTGGATGTCATCCAAAGCTCTGATGCCCATGTCTTCATTCGCAGCAAGTCCTGATACAAGGTCTAAGAATTACTGGAAGAAGTCCCAGTTGTCACAAATACATCAGAAAATATCCCACAATGCATTTACAATCATAAGTGTATTTAATTATCAAGAACGAAGCTGCAGTTTTCAGTTCTGGAAGGTTTAAATTGCTGCACAACTGGTCATAATAGATCTAGGAGAAATAAAAGCAGCTAAATTGCTGGCAGCCTGTTTGCTTGCTGCTTTGGGGAACTGGCCACTAGTCAGATTTCATGAAAGAGCCTTAGGAGTGCATAATTACTATACGTCCTCCCATTGTGATTTGGAGTCAGATTGTACAAAACTAATGACAACATGAGTCGAAATACAACTCGCAATGACAAGTGACACTGAAGTTGATGTCAACTTTTATCATCTATTTGAATCAATTTTTCAAAATGTCTTACCCCAGAAATAAACTTTTTGGGCTCTACATTAAAATTTAGACTAAGGCTACTAGTAGAAGAAGAACTGGTTGGTATGGGTAGGTCAATTCCCATCCCTTCTGCGTGTCCATGTGACTCAGGCTGAATGTAGAAGCTGAACTGAAAATGAAGAATTTTGCTAGTCTAAACTAAAATCTGGTAATTTCTGTGCAGCTCAAGTACTTTGCAAGTTCTCCATTTTTTTTCTACGCAGCTCATCCAGCTCCACAACGTTCTATCTCAGATTCTCCAGCATCAGCAGTTCCTACTATCTCTGCATCAGAGAGTGATCAGGAGGGTTGTCACTTTAGCTGGTTTCAAAACGCACTTCTTACATTATCATAAACTGATCATTGTTTCGCAACTAATCGAAATAATTAATTCTGATTTGGGTTTCTTTTGGGCTATGTTCTTTCCCAAAGAAAAATTAAGTTTCTTGTAGAACAAAAGGTTACTTGAGAGCATGAAAAAATCCACTATCTAACAACAGTGATATTTTACTAAGGTTCTGGGGAAGCTGAAAGGTCTTAAGGTGGACAACTCCACAACAAACGGATTACATGCTGGAGTTCTGAAGGAAATAGCCGAGGAGCTTGTGGAGGCATTGGTGGTGATCTTTCAGGAAAATGTCTAATGTAACACCCCTGTTTAAGATGGGATGGAGGCAGATATAGGCCAGTTAGCCCAACCTCGGTTGTTAAGATTTGGAAGTGTATGGCAAAATGGGCTGAGTCGACATGGCTTTGTCAAGGGGAGGTCATGTCTGACAATTCTGTTAGAATTCTTTGAGGAGGTAACGAGCAAGTTAGACAAAGGAAAGCCAAAGCACATGATCTATTTGGATTTCCAGAAGGCCTTTGACAAGGTGCAGTCCAGCAGACTGCTTAATAAGATAAGAGACCATGGTGTTAGGGGCAAGGTACTGTTGCCGATAGAGGATTGGCTGACTGACAGAAGGCAGAGTAGGGATGAAGGGGACTTTTTCAGGATGGCAGCTGGTGACTAGCGGAGCTCTGCAGGGTTCTGTGTTGGGATCACAACTATTTATGTTAAATGTTAAATGTTAACAATCTGGACGAAGGAACTGGGGCGTTGTTGTCTGCAGTCCTTGTAACACAAAGATAGGTGGAGGGGTAGGTAGTGTTGAACATGGGGAAGCTGCGGAAGGACTTGGACAGGCTCAGAGAGTGGGAAAAGAAGTGGTGGATAGAATACAATGTGGTAAAGTGTGAGGCTATGTACTTTGGTCAGAGGAATGGGAAGCATAGACTATTTTCTCAATACGGAAAGGCTTTGGAAATCTGAAACACAAAGGGACTTGGGAATTCTTGTTCAGGATTCTCTTAAGGTTAACATGCTGGTTCATTTGGCTGTTTGGAAGAAAAATGCAATGTTAGCATTCATTTCAAGAGGGCTAGAATACAACAGCAGGGATTTACTGCTGAGGCTATATAAGACTCTGGTCAGACTGCATTTGGAATGTTGTGAGCAGTTTTGGGCCCTGTATCTAAGAAAGGATATGCTGGTCTTGGCTGGGGTGCAGATCCCAGGGATGAAGAGCTTTTAAATAAGGAGCGGTTAAGGACTCTGGGAGTGTACTCAGTGGATTTTAGAAGGATGGGGGTGGGGCGATCTAATTTGAAATTTACAGAACGCTGAGAGCCCTGGATAGTGGGGACATAGAGAAGATGTTTCTAGGAATAGGAGAGAGAGTAGGACCCAAGGGCACAGTCTGCAAGTGAAAGGGCAATTAGTCTGTTGAAACTCATTACCATGGAAGGCTGTGGAGGCCAAGTTGTTGAGTGCATTTAACAGCTAGTAGGTAAGGGGATCAAGGGCTACAGAGAGAAGTCGGGAGAATGGGTTTGAGAAACATATCAGCCATGATCGAAAGGTGCAGCAGACTCAATAGGCCGAACAGCCTAACTGTGTTCCTCTATCTTGTGGTCTTATACTTGGTAAGATTGCTAGGTGTTTTATTTTCACCTAGTAGATCCATACAGAAAATTTAATGAAACCAACTGACAAAGACTTCGCTGAAGCAGAGGAGTCAAGAATAAGAGGTCATGAGAATTGAAATTTTATCCAGGAAGGATGAATTATACTTTCCCAAAGGTTGCCAGTAAATCATCAGTAATTGAGGGTTTTAAGTTACGGAGCATGACGGAGTTGCCATGGCTAAGTTTATGGTAAAGTAGCCTCAATTTGCCAAGGATCTTCGTTCCTAACTGTTGAAGCCTGTGTCACCATCCCGGTAGTTTTGTAAAAGCAGTTGAAGGTTCTAATTCTGGAAGATTGCGGACCGTATCTCTGCCTAGTAATGTTTGAAACTTAGCCAAAGCTTCTACTCTTTGTTCCTTGGAGTTGGATCCTCTTTTTATTACTTTCACCTTCTCATCGGGGTGTGATCCATCCTTGTCAACTCTGTACCCGAGGTATGTTACCTTGTTTGCCTGGAACACGCTGTTCCAGTTTAGCCAGCTGTGCCAGCCTTAACAAAAATGCTGTAAGACCTCCTCCAATCTATCCACATTTTCCTATGCAATACATCCTGATAGAGTGGCATTCCTTGGAGGATGTTTTCCATTACCCTTTGAAAGATGACACCAGCCAAAGATGTTCCAAGGGCAAGCGAGTGTACTCGTACAGTCCTTTGAGTATTTATACTAATTTTCTTCCTGAGTGACACCTCACGGTCCAGTTGGAGGTAGATGTGGCTCGTATTCCATTTTGAAAATGTGAACCCCAAACTGGTTTTCATACCCTATGCCACACCTCGAAGATTTGTATCTGTGGGAAACTGACTGTCAACTCATAGTCCCCACAGACACAGACCAAGTTGTTCAGGTTTTACAACTGGAAGTATTGGTGCAGCATATTCCGCAAATTGCATATGATTCACAGTTTCTCTAAATGTTCCAATGTAGTCTCTACTTTGGCGCAAATGGAACCAGTCATTCCTTGAAGTGTTTAGATCAGGCCTTTGAGTCTACATAAGTCTTTATCCTGGTGTCTTCTATCTTGCCAAGTCCTGCTTGAAACACTTCTGGATATTTGCCAATGACTTCATATGATTGTTTTAAAAATCTGCTGCCAATCCAGGCAGAGATATTCTGTAACCGATTCCTTCCCAAAAGGTTGGGACCTGGCTCTTGCATCACCAATAAAGGGAGTCAGACTGTCCCCTGCTGCTATGCAAACAGAGTTACAGTATCCCAATAATATGTAAGGTCTCGCCAGTACATGTGACCAATCTAGTGCAGCATGAATGTTTTTGCGCCTCACTGTATTATGGAGAAACTTCCCGTCCGTTTCTGGAACTTTGTGACCTCCGACTTCCATTGATCTTTCTTGGCAACTAGTGGAAGGTGTGTTTATTATCCACTGGGGACAGGACCATCTATGGGCCCCTGAAGCTTCCAGGCCCCGTCTTTGGCGTTTTTGTGGGAAAGGGCCAGTCCTATGGCTTTCTTGAGGTCCAGATCTGGTTTGGTCAGTAGCTTCCTTTGGGCCACAGTATTATTAATTTCACAAACTTAGCAAACCGTTAACATTTCCTGAAGCGCTGACCCATAATCAATGTTGCGCCAATTTCCACAGTCTTGTCAAAAATTCAGTCCCTGGTTTCCCAGGTAGCCTATTTGCCATCTTAAACCTGTAACACTGCAAAATAAGGGATGGTTTTAAGTCATGGTGTTCTGCCACCATATCTATCAGTCATCAAAAATTCTGACTTGGGTTGTTGGGTATGTTAAACTATCTGATGCCGAAAGTTGGGGCCCCACAAGTGGTCAGAAGGGTGACTTTTTGTCAACAATCCCCTTCTGTTAGGACCAATCCTTCACACCTGCATCATAAGGTTCTAGTTTCCTAAGCAGTGGCTTTTTTGATAATTCTCTGTCACAGTCTTACCATGTTCATTGAAAGGCAAGGGTTCTAAAATTTTTATTTACTCCTGTCACCAATGTAATAACTCAGGAAGCCCGACTGGAAAAGAACATTGTTTCTTATTGAACACCAAACTAGAGCGACTACTCATCACATACATAGGCTAGTCCTAACCTGAGACAGAAAGTTCTGCAGCTGCTTTCGATTTTTCTATTATTATTTGGGTATGCTTTATTTTCTAATCCACCTGTCCTGTTCCCGTGTAACTGGAACCCAGGCTGTTGGCTCAGAGGTAGGGATGCTATGACAGAAGACCCTCCTGGTTCTGAGGTGGATATTTTCTAATTCACCTGTTCAGTGGTGTTACTACACACCTCTGGAGCAGGTGGGACTTGAACCCAGGCCTCCTAGTCCAGGGGTAGGAACGCTACCACTATGCCACAAGAAGTCAAGTGATGAGTTCCAGCTGGCCAAGCCGTTGCGTGTTACCAAGAGAATTCATACTCAACGAGCTCCTCAAAGAGTTTTGTCATTCCCCATGGGCCTTGTAAGGGTTATCACTACTAATTCATATAAGACCATAATACATAGGAGCAGAATAAGGCCATTTGGCCCATTGAGTCTACTCCACCATTGGATCATAGCTGATATTTCTCCACCCCATTCTCCTGCTTTCCGTCCGAAATCCTTGGTCCCCTTTCTAATCAAAAATCTTATCTATCTCTGACTTAAAGAAACTCAAAGCTTGGTCTCCACAGCCTTCTCTGGCAGTGAGTTCCACACTTAACCACCCTCTGACCGAAGGAATTCCTTCTCACCTCAATTCTAAAGGGTCGTTCCCTTCATTCTGACGCTGAGCCCTTGGTTCGTAGTCTCTCCTGCTACGGAAATCTCAATGTCCGCTCTATCCAGGCCTGCCACTATTCTGTAAGTTGCAATTAGATCCCCCTCATTCTTCTAAACTCCATCGAGTACAGACCCAGAGCTGTCAACCACTCCTATGAGAAGTCCTTCATCCTAGGATCATTCCTGTAAACATCTTGTGGACTCCTTGAATGACTGCGCATCCTTCCTTAAATATGAGGCCCAAAACTGCTGTCAATATTTCAAATGTACATTGAGCCATGCTGAGCAATTATTAATCTGTATCTGAAAAACTGTCTTGCTTGCTCTATAATTACTTGAACCACATACCCAAACATTTTTAGTAGAACTTCAATCTTGGGCTTGTTTCTGTAGCTTGAAAGATGACACATGCCATCTGTAAGGGCTGCCCATGTTTGAAAGACACAAAATGGCCGACAAAAGTTAAATAGAATTAAACTGCCTGCTCTAGCATTTGATTGAAACATAATGGTACCTTTGAACATGGCTACTCCACGGTGAACAGGAGGCTGTACACAAACAAACATCCAAGACAGTTTGATAAGAGGATGAGGAGTTCATTAAATTACGACATGTGATTGATTCCAACCTCATTAATGAGAGGATGTTGTCCCATTGGGTGAACAGCACCAGTTAAAGCAAGGGGTGTAAATCTCAGTCCATGAGGTGGTCTGATTCATTCAGCAGCTGTGAAAACAGCAGCTAAAGTTGTTTTGTAGTAATCAGTTGTTTCTTTGAAATTCACAATATTAAGAAATAGGTTCTTCAGATTCTTCAGATAATCATATATTTCAACATAATTATAGATACACATATAACCAAAGTATAATAGAAGCATTTGGGGAAAAACCTTTAAACCTAGATGTGAAAGTTAATTAGTCTCGGGAAATGCTTTCCTGTCCCTAAAAAGATGCCTGGCACGTATTGAACAAAATAGATTGTTTGCAACTTAGTTTAAGAAGTACAACTAACTTTATAATGAGAAATTAATACTATGAATCTTAGCAGTTAGTTAAAACCAACTGTCATTTGAACTTTTTAAATATATAAAATCGGGGCAGTGGAAAATATGAGAGGAACAACAGAATGTGATAGAGATAGTACATGGAATACAATGAGTAACAGAATTCAAGCAGTCCTTAGAGGTAAGCAAGTCTGGGACACGCCTGAAGGAGTATAACCAGTAACCTTGCATTCTATTAACTCCGATTCCATAGAAAGATCCCAAATCTTGGAGATTACAATATCTGTTAAACACCATGAGACCATGGGAACCTGGGGCTGTCCTTAGGAATGCCCATCATTGATTAGGTATTTCACAGGTTCGGGTGTAGGGAATAAGGGGGAAGGTCACAGTGATTGTATGTGATTACTGTATGTGATTATTGTAACAGAAAATATGTAAAAATGCTGTATTTCACAGTAAAAATCAGAGTGTCATTGTTCTCGCTTCTGATTTGGGCCACAGGTTAAGAGAACAACTGGGTTTCATGTCAAGGCCAGATTTGGGGAAGATCTTTGGCCCCCACCCTTCATTAACCGGTTGTTGCTTGAATAAAGTCTGCTACTTGCCTGAATCCTGCCTGCCTCCTGAATCTTTGACCCTGGTCGGGGAGTACACTCCTGCACGTTCTAACAGTATCTTTCTAATTTTGTTAGTCAAGGGTGACGGAAGTAAATTCAAGGTTTGGACTCCAAGTCTCAAAGACATAGTTGCAGTCTTTCTCAACTTAGGAGCACAGTTTGGCACTTTGTTTCCATTGAAGCACCTTCAACCAGACTTCACTGAAGAGGATATATTGTAAGTTAACATTCTATTCATATGTGACTGATTTGTTTTTTTTAAAAGACTTTGTTTTACTTTATTAACCTCATCTCTTTAATTCTGTTCTGTTTCCTCCATCTTTCCTGAAGTTTTTCACATATGGATGTTTGAAATAGCAGATGGTTATTGGCTATCATGAGCTGGCACGGGAGACGAGTTAAGGCCTGGGGCAGATCTGTATAATCTTATAGAATAACAAAGCAGCCTTGAGGGGCTGAATGGCCCACTCTTACTTATATTTCTGTTCTTGTGTAACCTTTATAGCAATCCACTTGGGCCATTTGTTGCAGAAAACCATAGGAAAGTAAAAGTTTTATATGCTGTTAAATTTTAATTGTGTAAATGTTGGACCAGTAATTTAAAATTGTAGAATTTTACTGATTCTAGGTCTGGTCTGCAAAATAATAAGGAAAATTATCCAGAGGATAGTGCGCCAGCCTCCCAGAGAGATGCCATCTTCAGTTTTCTGCCAGAATTTGGCATAAAGAATGTTATTAAGGTATACCTGCCTCATAATTCATGTTCATTATACTAACAGTAAATGTCTGTTCTCATTAGGGGTTGCCGTGATTCATTCACTGGCACTCATTAAATTCATTTCCTGTTGCATTGCAGTAACATCAGTCTGTGCTAATATTTTCCCAGAAGATTTTTTTTTTTAAGGAAATATTCCTTGATAGAGGATGACTGTCTAGTCTTCTCCCTTCCCCTAGGGAGAAGAGATCTGAAGTGACTGTATAGTTTTGAGACTTCAATACAAGCTCAATCTGTCTTTGTTTAAAGTATTTGAATAAAGAATGTAGGAAAACAAACAAAAAACTGTTGTGGATATATCTTCAAGTTAGTTTCTGTATAATCATAAACTGGTTTGAGGTGAAACCAGGATCTTGAGGGCAGGATCACAAGTTAGGGATCTGTTGTTCATTGCTTGATCATGGATAATTTGCTTAAAGAGAACGTTAATTTGGAAGCTAAAGTCAAGATGATGTCTTCTGGCAGTTTAACATCTGTCATACTTCATTGAGTTTGCTGTTCTCTCAAATGGTGTGTCTGTTTTTTTTTAAATTCCATTAGTTTCTACAGTTTTGTACTTCGATTTGCCCTGAAGCATATTCTGATCAAGAATTAGTATTGCTGATAAGCTTACTGGGCAGAATCAGCCTTGAACGAGAGCTTCAGCTGACTCCTTTAAAAGATTTTCAGTGTTTACTGGACAGACTCCTGAACAACATAAGGCAGTGGAACACAAAGGTAAGAATTGTTTTAAATGATGTGCTTTAATAGTATGCATGAAGGTAAGTAATGTTGTTAATGCAAGAATGATTGAGTAAAGAAATATTGTTACTGGGTTGCATCATGTTCATATACTCCAAGGAATTAATTCTGCCTGAGAATAAATTATTTCTTAGTGATAACTTTAGGAAAACATCCCTCATATTCTCATGTGATTTTTTTTTTAGTACTGTTCAGTGGTGCAACGGTGGTGTCATATCACTTCCTAGTTGGTGTTAATTGTTCCCAGTCTGAATTCGGCTTAATTTGGAACTGGATTATTGATACTTGGCACAATTTTGTGCAGGTTTCTTCCAGCTCTCACAGGGAGAAAAGCAGCCTTCAGTTTAACCTGAAAAGTTGGGACTTTCATCTTATTACTTTTCAGATATTTGTTTCTGTCACAAGCCTGTGAATGCATGTGTTTGTTACCTTTTCCTTCCGTGCATGTTGTCTTCCTTAATTTTGTTTATTAGTGCATTAAAGAAAATTCTGCCTTGCGCAAGACCAGATTAATTGGCTATCCATTGACTGAAATTTACCCTGTATTGCTGGGGAACAAATTAGAAAGTACGGTAAAAACCGATTCTGTAAATCAGAAATGAAAACAGAAATTGTTCGAAAATCTCAGGTCTGGAGCATTTGTGGAGAGAATTCAGAGTTACCATTTCGGGTCCAGTGACACTTCCTCAATGGAAGAGTTAGAAAGTGTGATGATGCTTATTCGAGTAAACTTATGGCTGTTAAATTCCCAATATTACATTGATTATGGAAGTTATGACTACATGCTATGTTTACAAATAGATATAGACAAGGTTTTAATGTGAAGCTGTTTGAAAACTGAAACATTGTTCATTTCATACTTTTTAGTGTTAGAGGGATGGGGTAGAAACTCTGGTAAGGAACAAACTTACAGGGTGAGCCCTCAAAATCTAACTTTGTAAAACTTGTTCTTAGCATCAAAGATTTCTGTAGTATCATCGCTAGAGAAGATTTTTCAGTGGATGCGTATTTCTGAACTTGTCTGTTCTGAGTAATATGGCTCTAGTGGTGAATATTACTTGAAGTGTTTGAAATGGGATTAGAGCAGATTGGTTAAGGCTATGCTGAACCTCAGTTATATTTTGTGTATTATGCTGGGTTTTTTAAACTGTCTGAAAGCTTTACAATGTTGCCCCGTGATGTAAATGAGATGACAGTCCCTAGGATATTGGGTCATTGGTGAGTTACCATTAAATTTTTATGTAAAAGGAAAAGGAGCTAACATTGCTTTCTTAATTATACACTGCTTTTAGGTAATTAAATACTAATTGTAAATGCTAAAATCTTTTGTCTGTGTCACAGCCATTTGATCCTTTTGTACAATTGATCATTAGTCTGTTGTTGTCATAATCAAAACCGTGTGACTATACAATATCATCCCTGTAAAATGTATTTCATCAACTGCACAGCATGTTTGCCAGGAAGTGTCTAGAAGCAGGAAACCTCAAGGAGATGTCAAGATAAACTAACACCTCAAAGCTGCTGTTTCACCATTAACTGCCTGGAAAGCATTTAATGTATACATGTAATCTCTAAGTAGTCCATTATAGATTTGCTGTAAATATTTTTAATATTTTGTGGCCCAAGTTATATTGGAATAATTTGAGTTATTTAATACGTGGAAGGATTCTCTTCTCCTCCTCTCCCTTCATCATAAGCATTCATATCACTTTTTCCCAGCTGCTGTTAGTTCTGAAGAAGAGTCACTGGACTCAATGTTAATTCTATTTTATTTCCATAGATACTGCCAGACTTGCCAAGTTTCTCCAGAAACTTCTTTTTATTTGTGTTAGGAATAGTTTTCTGTTTTGGGTTATGTTTGTAAGAGAGCTAGAGATTTGCTGTAAATCAAAATGACTCATGTTTTTAAGTTGAGAGCGTTTGCATGTGGTTTTGACAAGCTGTCTTGTTTTTGAACAGATGAGCGAGCTCTGCATGATTCTAAGTGACTTATCAGAGCATCATCATAATCTTTTGTACCTGGTTCAACAGCTGCCAGATTTCTCTACACGAGGAAGGTAATGTATGGTGCTGCTTGAGGATAATTGCAAATGGTAGTGTTTCTTAATGACAACTAGAGTCTGTTGCCTCCTCAACACATCAGCTCCTAGGAGAAAGCAAACAGGGAACCATTCAGATCCAAGAACCATGTCTGTTGTATATTGCAGATGTTCCAAAAACTTTTATCTTGCACTCATCAGGACAATTGCAAGAATGCCAAATTTCAAACATTTGCAATAAATTACATGCCAGAAGAAAAGGGTGTTCTTTCGCAAAAAATCAAGAATGATAGGCTCCCTGAGCGCTCGGATGTAGTGTACATTATGATTATTTGAACTCTGTTTATCCTGATGAATGTAAGTAGAAAATCTTTGGCAACATATCTCTCAAGTGTTCAAGTTTTGTACTACCATGTCTGTTGTGTTTTTTCCGACTGCTGCTTACTTTTAGAGCAGCCAAACTTCCTGACTTTGCGGCGTACAGATGCTACAACAGATAGGAACGGAAATGGGCTGTTTAACTCCTTGACCCTATCCAGTTACTACTTAATATGATTCTGTCTTGATGTGTATTTTATCTTCTTCAACCACCTTTGTTCCGTATCTTCAAGATCTCTCAACTCAATGCGGGAGGCCCCCGATTTGAATGTGGTCCCGTATGGAGGTTCAGTCTTTTCGACCCAGTGTAGAAAGATTTCCTATACTTACGAACAGCTGCTTGACATCGTCCTGCGTTGTGCTCCAACTTGGGTACAAGTTGGCTTCTGAAAGCAGTCCAGAACAGAAACCTTTCACAACCAGGACACTGTCTGTGTTTCAAGAAGTTCAATACTTCCTGCGCTTGTCGGCTTCTGACAAAATGCATAATGATGACGTGCTTCCAGATTTCTGGGTTACTTCCTCCTCAGGCCAGCCTGATCAGTGAAGGGGCTTCAGAAATGAACGTCATCTTAATAATTAACTTCCTGCAGCTCAGAGCCATGGGCAAATTCTCCTAATGCTGTTTTTTGGTACCTGAATGGATTTTTCATAAATATCAGAGCAGTTTTATCTTGATGGTGACATACAACGTGCAGGCATGTTTTCCTTTGTCCAGAATGTGGTTTTGGTTGGATTTCTGAATTGGCATGGTTAAAATGCAAGTTCCTCTCCAAGACTATCTTTAACCTGCCTTTGAAATTAAGTCTGGGAATTTGAACGAGAAGTCTAATTTACATTCATTACTTTAAACTGCATCTCAATGTAGGTTTTGAAACTTAAAGCTATGGCAAAGGGTCTAAAATGGTGTATACAACAAGGGTTACTTTACATCAAATGTCAATTTTGCTACCAACACTGAGATTCTTTCTTGTTTTCTTTTGTCTCACTAAGTGCTCATCTATTTTTCTTTTCTCTCTCACCCTGCCAAACCTTTTTGTAAATTGGCATTTTCAAACTGTTTAAAGGAAGGGAACCTGTATAATTCAGTCATCAGCCAGTGATATCACGCTGGTTATAGGCAACATGGCTGATATCTGTGCATGTTTGGGTCTTCAAGTTTGTTGCTCGGATAAAGGTAGCACTAGCAGGACATATGTTTATTGACCTAATCACTCCTGAGGAAACAGCGGTGTGATGCAGCCTTAAATTATTGAATCACCTGCTACAGTCCACATCACTTATGCAAGGGTGCTTATGTATAATGCTGTTACAACTGCCTATGTTGGCTTCCACCAGTTCACACTTATACCTGTGCACTGAAAAATAGCAGAATTAGGAGGAAAAGGGTAAGCATAACTGTATTGAGTTAGAATGCTTAATTTTAGCAACCTGTAGTAATGGGCTAATTGTATTTTTCTAGGCAACTAAGGCGGCACCTGAGCATGGTGATAATTTCAAAACTACTTGACAAGAATTGCCTCTACGTACCAAAGGATCCAGATTTGAAGGTATGAGACACAATTTCATTTTGTCAATAGTAAGTAGATGTAGATAAGAATGCAGCATGTGCCTCTTAATTGTGTGAATTTAACCAAATTGTTGTTTGATATACTTTTTGAGTTTTTAAAAGGGCCATAAAATAAGAAATATTTAACTGAGGAAGACTAGGCAGCAGAAGGCAATGATTGTAAAGAAAGATATCTAATGCTTGAAATGAGTTAAGTTTGGAATAACAAGAGAACATGTGCTGAAGTTCGAGAAGCAGTGAGCATGAAAGCAAGAAAGAAAAGCTTGCAAGAACGAATTCTTGTGGAGTTGATGTATGAAGTACAGTGAAATTGTAAGATGACATTCTAAGCGAATTCCAGGCTGCTCAAGTGACAAGTTGATCCTGGTTCAAGGAGTTTTCAGCTGACTGGCAGAGCATTTAACACAGTCAGCAACGTGCCACAAGCTTTCTCATTTCAAAGGCAGCTCCAATCTGGGCGATTAAATTTGCAAAGACAAATAAACTGAGCGCAATGCTCCTATGATGCACATCAATCATTAAGAGGAAATGTTTGCTTCACAAATATTCTGCATAGGAATGATGTAAGTTTGTTGTACAATTACTTTGACTCGAGCATTCAATGTGTAACATGTCTAGGTACTTGGCCTGCTGACAAAAGTGTCATCCCAATTGCGCAATGATTAGAGGGGTATCTGTACCAATGTTAGATATGTTGTATGGTAAAATTTCTGTTTGTTCAAATATTTGAGGTACAATCATGAGTTCTGTTAAAGAACTGGTAAACTAAGATGTCATGTACATAGCCCCTATTAGAAGGGGAAGTGGATGGTCAAGTTGGAACAGATTTCAGTTCTTGTGCAATTTACAAGTTTCAGTTCTTTTTTTAACCTGTCTCTAGATCACCAGTCTGTGTCGATTCTTGTACATGATGAAACCATCTTCTTTGTTAAAAACTATTGAGGAAACGGCTAAATCCAATTGGCAGGGAGACAGAAAAGAAGCTGCACTTACAGAACTTGATCAACAGGTAACGCTTCAACTCCTTTTAAACAATTTCACTGAGGTTTAAAGCTCTTTGACTGCTTTTGGGTTAAGGTGGGTTCAATGCCTTCATTTATCAGCAAATACGCTACCTTCTGCAGGCACTCAAGTGCAATGCTCTGAGAACTTCAAACGTAGAAACTTATCCCTTGCATAAGTTGAGTTGCATTGAGACACCTATAAACCTGTGGTGTGAGTTTAGTGCTGCCCCAATATGCTTCCACAGAGCAAACTACTGCAGATACTGGGAATCCTTACGACTAGCACTGTCCATGGAGAGTTGAAATTTCGGGTCTGTGCGCAATTGTCAGGATCGAGTATTTTACAAATTTAAGTGATTGTGGAAATATTTCTTGCACGCCATCTTTTCAATGACTTTAACTTGAGAACAGGCCATAAATCTTAAATGACATTTCCTGCAACTTAGCCATTTGGGAAAATTTTAAACCTGATTAACCTGGCATTTCTTATTCATCAGGGCCTTGTTTTTTTTTAGCAAAGGCATGTTGTAAGCCACCATGGCATTGATTTTGAGCACCAATTATGATGCTCAGTTCAGCAACAATTTCATATTCTCCTCCTAAATTGATTTATTGGTCTTCCATGCACACCAATATATCTTTAAATGCATTCTGATATTACCTTGTGAACGAGTTAAAAATAGATGATTTTTGCACAAAAACGGTTGATCAATACCACAGTGTGTTAGATGTACTTCGGTTTTCTGTGCAGTGAGGCCAATTGTGAATGAACTACAATGATTTGCAACCCTGACAAATCTTGACTTTGAAAAGGTTAGAATTTATTACCATGTTAAAGAATCCTACTGTAATTTACAGGCCAGTTATTGTCATTATTTACGATCAATTACAAAACGGCTATAGATAAGGCTGTAAGGCTGTTCAGTCCTTCTTAACTTCATCTATCTCGATAAACAGAGAGGTGCTGATGTTGGACTGGTGTGGACCAAGTTTAAAAAGTCATGACACCAGATTATAGTCCAACAGGTTTATTTGAAATCGCACAAGCTTTCAGAGCGCAGCCCCTTTGTCAGGTGCAGTCTCCTCTCGAAAGACTTCGCAATACTCTCGTAGCAACAATGAAATTGCAGTGTGTGTTAGAGTGGTTTTAAATTTGTTGATCTTTGGCTCCCCCACCCCTTCAGTAAATAGTGTACTGTCGCTGTGACTTGATTATAGAAGGCCATGTGGTAATAAGCAACAGGACTTTAGTGAATTAATTATCTAATCCATTACCTTTGGGATCCAGTATATATTAGAAATCGCAGCTGGCTGCAGTGGTCCCATGTGAAATGGGTTTGCCTACTCTTAACTCTATTCCTGCTTGGCTTGAACATGGATTAGTTTCTCATCAGTTGCCAGTCTGATGCTTGCTGTGATTGCTTGGAGGGGAAGTGACAATGTCATACTAGCGCAGAGACACCCTGTGGAATTGGGGATAAGACACATTGGGTGGAGTGGAGGCAAAAATACACGATGTGCTGGTGCTCCTACTAATGACTTTGAATTGTTTGGTCTTCTCTCTTAGAGTCATAGACCTGTACAACACGGAAACTGGTCCATGTTGACCAGATATCCTAGATTAATCGAGTCCCATTTGCCAGCATTTGGCCCAGATCCCTCTATCCCCTTCCTATTCATATACCCATCCAGATGCCTTTTAAATGTTGTAATTGTACCAGCCTCCACCACTTGCTCTGGCAGCTCCCTTTTAAATTTTTCCCCTCTCACCTTAAAACTATGCCCCTCTAGTTTTGGGCTCCACTATCCCAGGGAAAAGACCTTGGCCATTCACTCTATCCAGCCCCTCATGATTTTATAAACCTCTGCAAGGCTACCCCTCTGCCTCCGATGCACCAGGGAAAATAGTCCTAGCCTATTCAGCTTCTGCTTACAGTTCAAACCTTTCAACCCTGGCAACGCCGTTGTAAATCTTTTCTGAGCCCTTTTAAGTTTCACAACATTCATCCTACGGCAGGGAGACCAGAATTGAACACAGTATTCCAAAAGTGGCTTGACTGATGTCCTGTACAGCTGCAATATGACCTCCAAACTCCTATTCGATGCACTGACCAGGTTGGAAATCTGCAAATGATAATGGATATTTAACTTATCAGTATTGTTTAATTTATTTCATTAGGCCTATTACCTGTGCTACAATCTTCTCGTTTTAGCAAATGAAGTGCTGCACATAGAACACATTCCTCCCAGTGAACGGGTAAGTTTCTATTTCATATTTTTTAATGAAGGTGGGGTAGAAGGATTACGCAGTTGGCTAAAGATGAATTTATCCCTTGCACAAGTTGAACTTTAAGATGGCAATCATTGACCAGTATCGACAGATTTTACTGAAGTTGCCTTGAATAAAATAGATTATCTGGCCATTATTGCATTAATGTGCTCAAATTAGATTTCTCCATCTAGTCATGGGATGTAGACACCAATGGTAATGTCAGAAATTGTTAGTTGTTAAATGTTAATCAATTGAGTAACGGACTCTTTGTCGATTACTATAAAGAATGAGATAATGGAATTTTACACTGTTGTGAAAAATTTGTAAAATTTGAACATGGTTAAACAGGCATTATGCTAGATTGTCTATACCAGAATGTGCCATCGACAACAGACCTGAGTAAGCTGGTTGATCTTTTATAGAATTGCACAACAGCTGGACTCTAGAACTTTGTTTTAGGGCTATAACTCAATTTGTAACAATTGAGAATATCTGCTCTGAAGGAGTAAAAGTAAAGTTGCATAGTCCCAGAGAGCCAGAGGGCATCTCTCTCAGAGAAAGGCAACAGGTAGTGGTTTGACCTGCCGGTCACCACCCCCCAGGCAAGGAGAGAGTTTGAAAAGGAGGACATTTATGGTAACCTTAGACGGTACGGGAATTGAACCCATGCTGTTGGCTTAATAACAGTGGTAGAACTCCGTGTACACATGGTACCAGTATCTCCACCCACACTTTGCAAGAGCAGTTATTGCAATTAATTAACGTCGCTCAAACAGACTGTCTGGCCATTAGAGCATAGAACAAGACAGCACAGGAATGGGTCCTTTGGCCCACGTTGTGATCCCAAACACGATGCTAAATTAAGCCAATCCCTTCTGTCTGCCTTTGGTCCATATCTCTCTGTTCCTTGCATATTCATGTACTTACCTAAAAGTCCCTTAAACACCCCTAATGTTTCTGTCTCCTCCTCCAGCCCTGGCAGCGCATTGCAGACTCCTACCACACTATGTTTTTAAAAAAAAACTTTCCCTTCTCATCTTCTTTGAACCTTCTCCCTCTCACCGTAAATACATGCTCCTCGAGTATTCGACGACCAGAATTGAACACAGTACTGAGTGTGGCCTAACCAATGTCTTATAAAGCTATACCATGACATCCTGACTCTTGTACTCCATTCCCTGACCAATAAAGGCAGGCATGCCATTACATCTCCTTTACCGTATCCACTTGCATGGCCACTTTGAGGAAGATTGCATTAATGTGCACAAATTTGATTTCTCTACCTAATCATGGGATGAAGGCACCTTGGCAATGTCAGAAATTATTGTTAATTGTTTATTTATTGTTAATCCTCAATTATTGTTGGCTGCTGCATTTTCTACAACAGAGACTATACTTCAGAAGCACTTCTAGCTGTAAAGCACTTGAGGTTCTCCCCGCTATTGAAAGGTGCTGTATAATGCAAGTCTGCTTTTTAATTAGGAAAGTCAGAGTAAGTTGTATTTCTCCCATGTGTCTGTCAGGACAATGTTTCATTATAGCTTTTACGCTTTGTAGAGCATTTTCATATGAGTTTTTATTTTCCTTCAGAGTCACCTTATACAGCTCTGTGCTGAAATAGAAAAACACATTAAGTGCGACATAAGAGAGGACCCTAAACTACTTTACCGAAGCAAGGTACTCAACTAAGAACTTGAGCTGATTTATTTTAAAATTTCAAATGTCTTTTGTTTGCTGTGAAAATTACTTTTTCTTCAAGTTCTCTTCACTTTGATGCTTCTTTAGGGACCTTCTACACCGAAGTTTAATTCTTGCTGCATATCTAGCATTTAAGACCATGTTTGGGGAAAGGAGTGAACCCTCAAACAAAATTAAGAATGATGGATACAGTTTCTATTCTTTAGTTCACACAAATCGTTTGCCCACAGTTTTGCATTGCCCTGACCTGTGTGGGAATTCACTGTGCCGTGTATGACCTGGGTGGCTGTCAATTTTAGGAAGTTCTGTTTGTGGCAGATTTATGTAAAGGGAAGTTTACTAGTTAGTTGAGGTTTGAAGGATGGGGACAGAATCTCTGCATAACTAGACAGAGGTCACATTTTGTTGACATTTCTTTGGAGTACCTTACAATGTTTTACTGTTAACGGTGCTATGTAAATGCAAATTGTAGTAAATGGAGGCTCTTGCTAGGCATTTTTTTAATTTGCTTTTATGTTCCTGCATCTTAGTGGGTAAACTAGTTAGTGTAATCGCAAAACTATCAATTGGCAATAAATAAACGATTGAATTGATCACAAGTGCTAAACCGTGTGATTCTACAGTCGGCCACTCTTTCAGTAATGTTTAACATTACTAGGCATTTATGCACAGCAGATATTTTAATCAGTCTGTTCAGATGTTATGAAACACCTCTGGAGCAGATCGGATTTGAACCTTGGCTCCTGGCTCAGGTAGGGACACTACCACAGAACCATAAGAACCAACTTGCGCAGAGTAGGAGGGATTTAATGTTTTAATGAAGATCTGTAGCTCGGGTTGTGGTTGGAGTTGGTGGTTGTTTCACCAACGAACAGCTCCAGCAAGAGGAAAAGAAAGTCAACACCAGCTTTTATTGCGGCATTTAGTGATCGGTGACCGAGTTCATCTGGGGCTTGGCAACGTGTGACTGTCTGACAAAACTGTTGAGAAGGTAATTAGGCTAAACTCATCCCATTAAGTGCCAGTCCACATTGTCAGTTCCCTCAGTTTGCCATGTTAGTATAATTTCACCTTGGAACGGTGAACTTGAAAGTGACAGTGTGAATTAAATGCATGTTTTTCTATCTTAACCAATCAGCTGATTCTTTCTGTATAGGTGAAAGATTTAGAAGCAAGAACTCACGCGAAATGGCAGGAGTTGCTACAGCGTTCACGACCTCTTCAGGTAAAACGATGGAGGGCGAACTGACAAGATGCTGCAGCTCTGGGGCAATTATAGAATGAAGTCTCCTGCAATGTGGGCAGTTTTCTGCCTCCGGCTAATAATGATGTGGAGATGCTGGTGTTGGACCGTCGTGCACAAAGTCAGAAGTCACATGACACCAGATTATAGTCAGGTGACAAAGGAGCAGTGCTCCGAAAGCTTGTGACTTCAAATAAACCTTTTGCACTATCACTTGGTTTCTTGGGACTAATGATATGGAGCAAAAGAATCTGTTGCAGAAGTTGTTCACAGTTTGTGTACCTGTGAATTTAAACTGTAATGTCAGTCCCAAAAAGGCTGCAGGTTCCTGGTTATCATCATGTCACTAGCACTTCCAAATTTCATTTGAATTAGATTGAAGAATTAAAAAAACTAACCAGCATTTTCTGACGCTGGTGACCGATTTTGATGGGAAGTGTATGCCTGCTGAACAAAACAGTCTGTGTTCAAATCCTAGGCTGCTGAGATAGCTGATGTCCGCTGTTGTGGTAATTGGCCTCCACTACTTTGAGTGAGATGATAAGTGATCCAGCGTTACTAATGTCTAATCACAATATGCTAAGATCTGCCAATAAACAATGTGGGTTTGGAAGGTTAGAACTGCATCAGTTTGGTGAAATACCAATGATACAAGGAGACTCAATTTATTTGGGATCCCAAGGTATATTGTCACCTTGAAGTTTACACTAGGGAGAAGCTGGTGTCCTTCAAAGGGCGTTGAACTAATTAGGAGGTAGGTTGAGGTTCTGCAGCTCTGTATACATGTGCACACCTATTTTCTTGAGCTGTCTTTACTGTTTCCATGTTGTCCATTTCAGGATCAGCCCTTCTCCACTCTTGTCTATTCTATCATAGCCAGAGTATTTCTAGCATTGTTTTTCTACTTAACTCCCTCCTTCCCATAACCAGTAGCACACTCAATTCTGTAGTTTGCCCAAGGATCCATCCTTGATCTCCTTCCATTCTTCTCAATTCCCTCTTAGCAACAGCTTCGTAGATAAGGGGCCGCAGTTTTCCTGTACATAATCAACTGCTACCTTTTTTTAAATCAGACTTTTAGTCACCTGCTTGTTCTAGTAAAGTTCACAATTCTCTGCCCTACCACTAGTTTTTGCCACTTTGTATGCCTTTGTTTTTGATTGAATACTGTCTATGACTGCCTTTGTTAAGCACAAGTGATTCGTCCTTCTCATTGAGTCATTTCTAAGGAATAATTTTTTTCCTGAGCGCTGTGAAATATCTGCCTACATGTCTACCACTGCTCATCTATTGACCTTCCCCTTAGTCTATTTACTTGATCTGCTTTAGCCAACTTTCTTCTTAATTCTGTAATTGTCTTTTATTTAAGTTGAAGACACTGGTTTGAGACCTGCGTTGCTCTCACCCAGAATTATTTTGAAATTTTGCCATGTTGTGATTTCTACTTCAAAGCGGATCCTTAACTATGGGATCTCTTCTTAATCCTACCTTATTACTTATAGTTAGATCTAAAATAGCCTGTTCCTCACTAGCCTGTGTCATGTATTACTCTAAAAAATGCTGTCTACAAATTTATCTTTCATGTTACCCAAGGCCATTTAAGTTGTCCAGTCAGTACGCAATTCAGATCACCCGTGACACTTGTAGTGCCCTTTTCTCCTGCCTCCGTTATTCCTGCAATGAGACAACTCTTCAGGATCTCTCGACTCCCACCCTTGTCTTATTTCCTTTCTTGTTCATCGTTTCCATGAAAATGGATTCCACGTCATAAACTATTGCACCTATATCAGTGCTCTCCACTAGACAGATATCTGCTTTTATTAACAATACTACCTCACTTCCTTTTTGCTTTTTGCCTATTTTTCTAGAAACATTGAATTCCCTTGAATGTTGAGTTCCCAGTCTTGGTTGCCTTGCAATCACATCACTTTATTTGTGTCATGAACTTAAATAGTTACAAATGCATGCATAGCTTTGACTGTTTACATTATAGCTTACTCTGGTTCTAATTTCTGCTGCACTCTCCTTATATTTTCTGTCCCTTCCTGACACATTTTGATTACCATTAGCCTGTTCACTAACCTGCTCCTCTGTGCTCTCAATTCTTCTCGAATTTTTAATCTTCTTTCAGTTGAACCCTTCATTCTTTTCCCTGTTCCACTAATTAGTTTAAAGCCCTATCTGCAACCCTAGTTATATGATTTGTCAGGGCACTGGTACAGCATAGTTCAAATTGAGCCTATCCCAGTGGAACAACTCTGTGTTTGCCCCATGAATCTCAACCCCTTTATCCCACACCAACCTTTACATTATGTAGTTGCACCCCTCATCACCTTTACCCTCTGCCAATTTGCATATCATGCAGGTAGTAACCCTGTGATTATTATGACCTTGGTGGTTCTGCTTTATAATTTAGCCCCAAGCTGCTGATAATCCTTCAGAACCTTTTTCCAGGTGCTATCTGCCACTGGTACTTGCAAAGTCCATAATAACTGGATCGTTCCCCTCTCAGTCCAGGTTCTTCTCCGGCCTAGAAGAGATGTCATTAATCTTGATAGACAGCATAACTCTCTCTTTGTCACAGAGAGCGGTATCTGTCCCTCTAACTATGCCAACCTGTGTTAACTACTGCATTCCACTTCCTTCTGCCCTGAGCCATGGTGCCTTGGTCCGTTTGCTCGTCCTCCCTGCGGTCTGTCCTCTTGCCCACACTGGAAGCAAGAACCTTGTATCTGTTGGGTAAGGAAGAAGGGTCCTGAAGAAGGGTGACTGGACCCAAAACATAATCCTGCTTTCTCTCCACAGATGCTGCTAGACCTGAGTTTTTCCAGCATCTACAGTTCTTTGGTTTATTTGTCTTATCATGCAAGTCACCCCTCCAGTCTTCACAGTGATGCCACACACTCTTCCCAGTCTCTTTAACATAACCTGCCTCCGCTCATATCTCACTGAAGCTGCCCCTAGAAATCCTTATTCTCACTTCTGCCCTGTCCCTCTGGACTTCAATGCTATAGTACCTTCCTGTATGGCATTACTGTGCTGTACATATTATCCCTGCTGACCTATGTTTTGTTCCAAGTCCCACAGTGCAACTGGTTTATAATTGTTTTCTGTGTTAACTTTACCTGTGAGTTCATTTCCCCTGTCCTAAAGCTCTGAAACTTTCCCATTCATACAACCATCCAAATGCTGTTCCTCTGTTGCTTTGCTCTTGTGCCTCACTCCTTCTCTTTGCCCTGTTGCTGGCTGTTGTGCTGTCAGCTACCTGGGCCTTACTCTCTGTTCTTCCCTTCCCAATACCTGTAGTGTCTTCTCTTCCTTTTTAAAACTGTCAAAGCACAGCTGTTTGATCAAATTCACTGATCACCCTACCTCTTCCACTGGTTTGATATCGATGTTTGTTTCCTCTTCTCCACAAACATATTGGCACATTTTTCCCCCTGTTAATGCTGAATAAACATTTATTTTATTTTAAAAAAAGGTGTAGAATGACTTCTGAGATATCCTGTAATTTTATTTTAGGGAAAACTTCACGACTATTGGGAACCTATGTCTGAAGATCGGAATCAGCTTAGTCAGTCCTCTGCACTTGAAGAGGAGCTAGAACACTACAGAGTTCAAGAAGTTAATGACATTGACAAAGATTTGGATATTGCTTAATGCAACATATGTAATTTTTTTTCTTACAAGTTACAAAGCTACAAGCCTGTTGATATATAAAAAAATAGTTTAGATCTTAATCAGTTGGTGTTCTGGTTTTTGTTCTTAGACAGGGACCTACACGCTGTTTGGTATAACTATGACTAGAATCTGTTAAAGCAGTTAGCATTTTTGATATTTTAGCTTTCTCAAAAGATTTATCAAAAAATATTTTGTAATAATGTTGGAGATTGAGTTTATTTATATAATGCAGCTGTGTCCGCAGTGTTTTGTAAGGTCAGTTTTATTGCTGTACATAAAAGTTTCCTTTTGTAATGTTCTCATTTTTGTTGTACTTGGACATTGTAATGATTGAACCTTCCAAAATGTACTTGAAAATGTTACTTTTTGTTTAGCTGTGTGCCATTTGAAAACCAAATTGGTAGACTGTTTTGTGTGGAAGTTGCAATGGATTCTCAAATCACTAAAGAAGAAAGCAACAAATGACAAGCTGCACATTTATTACAACTGAGGCTGCAGCTTTCTATAGCTTGCAAAAATCTCTTGTCTTTGCTGATTGAGTTTGCACGTATTTGCCTCCCACTTTCATATTTTGAAGTTGTAGCCTGTCCTTTTGGCACACACTGTAAGATGTTCGTTAATGTTAAAATTCTTTATCTTTCAATTTTTATTTTTACCTTTTCTGTAAAATGTTCCGAAATATTTTTGTTTATTTGCACTAGCAATGCATAAAGGTGAATTCACTAGGATAAAACAGCCTCTTTCAGTGCTACTTTCTACATGTGTATAGTGTAAAAGGCCTGTAAAATGAATCAGTTGGTATTAATAAGTCTGGATGATTCAGATGTCTCAAACCATTGTGTGATTAATGTGCCACGTGAATCTTGACTGTGTTTCTGCCTTCACCTCTTAATTTCTATTAATTTATGTGTAAGTTGTGTCTTTATAGCTGCCTCCCATCTTTTTAGAGGCTTCAAATGAAAAAGATCTTGTCATGGGACAATTCTGGAAGGCTGTATGACCGTTGAAGAGTATTGTATATTTGGTTTTGTTGTGTAGGAAATGTTGGATTATTCACTACCTTTGTATTTATACTTACCTTCACCACGTACTTGTGCAGGGTGGTAGAATTCGCTTGTCCTCAGCATTACAAAACTTTCAACTGGAACAAACCACCAAAGTAATAAGGTGTGACAGTTTTCTTGGAATAACTTTAAGAAGTGAGCTATTAGTGGACTGACCTATTTGCCTACCAAATCTGAACATTGGTGGAAGTGACAGAGTCTATCACCAGTACAACTGTCATGTGTGGTTTATAAGAATGGGATATGCTGCTTAATGAAATGACAGATCTCACATTGTGAAGAATACCTGTCCAGAAGGTTTAGTCCAGGTGCTCCTGAGTTGCTGACAACAACCTCTAGCTAGCTTGCATTGTTGAGCTTACAGTTTAGCGATTATATCACTGCACGTGGTTGTGAAAGGTGAATTCCTCTATAAAATCTCCATGTGACTGGGTACCTGGCCAGTCTGGGCTCAGCCTCTCAATTAAATATGGAAGATGTATGACCAAAGGCCCAATTGGCATTTACTCTGCCAACTTATTGGAGGCCTGTTGTACCTTGGTCTATCGGGTCTCTTGGCTGAATCATGACAGGAGGGAACCTTTTTTGAGAAAAGTTCTTTTCTTTTTATTTTTGTTAAAAGCGCACTCACTCCAGTGTTTGTCCTGGTTCCTGAGACAAGAAGCTATCAGTGTGATCTGGAGAAGTTTTATTGATTGGTCGTCAAGAGTTGTTTGGTGTGGTTACCTGTTAAGGAGAATCTTTATGGTGTGAAAATGAGATTGAATGTCTTAAATGTTTGAATTTAAATTCATGTCCAATTCAGTATATTTATTACTCCAAGTTCAATATTTCTGTAATTCTGTATTTTAGAGAACTCCTTTGAAATAAAATATTTGTAATGAATTATTAAATGATCAATTTAGGCAGAAATACAGCATCGTCCTGATGTGCTGTAATATGAGGAAGAGGAAAACTAGGTCTCCCAGCATGTTGAAATACGAGCTGATTCATATGAGTGGTTTTGTAATCTGGCATTTCACATCAGAATCTTTAACCAAAGAACGTGATTAATTTTTCTACTGCTAGTTAATCTACCTCAGGTCAGTACTGAGCATTTGGTCGGAACATTTGTCCTCAGGGCACCTCCTTTTGTAATTCTGCCACCCTGCACCTTAGACTTCAGAAATGTGTTTAAAAAAAACTTGAATTTTTGTTCTGCTTTAAGGCAATTGTGTGATGCAGAAAATTTGCAATTTTTACTTATTTTTTAATAAGCCCTTTATACGAAAACAATTTTCACATTATTTTGGCAAAATAAAATTTCTGGATTACTATTTGTTTTTGCACTGCATTTAAAGTGATCATTTTACTGCACCTTGCTCGGTTTAAACACCTGTTAGTTTACCTTCAGGGTGTACTTTGTAAAGCACAGAAGTCCATCATTTGACCCAAGGAGTCCATATCTGTGTTTGTGCTGAACACAATCTGACTGCACATCTCTGCATATAACACAATGAATGTAGCTCCACTGTTTTCTCTCATGATTTATCTAGCTTTACAGTATACACATTAATGCTGTTTACCTCAACCACTCAGAAGTAAAAAGTTCCACAGTCATACCATTCTTAAAGTAAAGCACTTTGTTCTGTATTCCCTATTGGGTTTATTATATTTATAATTTGGTCTCCCCATAAGTGGAATAATTTGTCTCTCATGTCTAACTTCTTCCTACTCTGCTAATTTTAAATCTTTTAGATCATTCCTAAGCCTTCAAGATGAAAGCACCACATCTTGCTCAGTGTTTCCTTGTCTCTATGACTGCTGTTTGAACTTACTGGCCATCAATTTTCTACTTAGCATCTCCTGGAATAAGTATTTGCCGTCTTCACCTAAAAGAGGTTCTACCTAATACATGATAACAAGCATGGGGCTGGATGAACACAGCAGGTCAAGCAGCATCATAGGTATGATGCTGCT
>JAHRHZ010000139.1:3552752-3566549 GCA_024137785.1 Ginglymostoma cirratum | reverse complement strand
AGCAGCATCATACCTATGATGCTGCTTGACCTGCTGTGTTCATCCAGCCCCATGCTTGTTATCTCGGATTCTCCAGCATCTGCAGTACCTTTTATCTCTGTACCTAATACATGATGGACTGAAATTGCTGATCTTCTGCTGTACAGAGCTGAGATTTGAACACTAGGTATTTCACAATGACTTTGCTGATGTCACAGTACTTGGGGCATTGACTGAAATGGTTACTTTTATGACCTAATGCTTAGCAACAAAATACCAATCAGTGCTGCCAATTTGTTGGCCTCCCCTCAGGGTGAGCCTTATCTTCCCTTGGGGCAGTTGCTGTATTGACCAATGTTTATGTTTTACTGACATAAAATCTAACCGCATCTCTCTTTTTCTTGGCAGATGTTGAAAGAAGTGATCTCGGCCACGCTTCATAGTTTGAAAATTACGGTAGTGATCAGAATTGAAATGAGATTTCTCCACTGAGCAGATTACATAACATGATTGTATGAATAAAGTGATCAGCTTAAATATGGATAAATATGAGCAGCCGGGTAAATGCCAGAAAAGTGGATGGAATTGTCTTCGGTGTACATTGTCTTGGAACATCTCAGGCCTGATGAGTGCTACTATTCAGGCTGGCTGATCACTTGAGCTCCAGGCAAGGTGCCTGCGAGAGTAATGATATTTGTGGAACTACCGTGTGATGTAGCTGTAATTTCTATCATGATGGTCAGATCCCCTGACACATGCAGAAGGATGAATACCAGATTAATGTCCCAGCAGTTCATGGGTTGCAAATGTGTTCCATTCTGGTGTCCATTTACAGGTTGATTTCTATGCACAACGCAGAACAATGTCAAGCAGCCTTTTGTAAGTACAGGAAATGTTTGGGTCAGTCTTTAGTGTGTGGGATCACATTTTAAAGTCAGATGTTCACAAATGTGGGACTCCTGTACAGTATTTTTTGAGATACCAATGTATTCTTTCTTCATTAACGAGATGAGGATGTTGCTGGCCATTTATTGTCCACCCCTAATTGCCCAGAGGGCAGTTAAGAGTCAACCACATTGTTGTGGGTCTGGAGCTAGATGTAGACCAGACCAGGTAAGGATGGCAGCTTCCTTCCCTAAAGGACGTTGGTGAACCAGGTGGGTTTCTCCGACAATCAACAATGGATTCATGGTCACCATTAGATTCTTAATTCCTGATATTTTATTGATTCCACCATCTTCCATGGCGGGATTTGAACCTGGGTCCCCAGAATGTTATCCAGGTCTCTGGATTTACAATCCAGCGATTATACCATGAGGCCATTGCTTCCCCATATGCACTTCTCTGCATATAACAATGAATATGAACTGAAAAGTACAATATACCACGAAGCAGTTCAATTGTAACAAAGGTTAAACTGGCAAAATATATCAGGTAAGGAAAACTATACCAGAGTTGCAGCCAAGCATTCCCAATGCAGTTCCTCCATCATTGGCAATTTTCTGTGCCTGGCCAGAAGACAGTCTTTTATTTCACTTTGTCAGTATGAAATCTCTTTCTGCTTATCTGCCATGTTCTGCTAATGTGGCAGATTCTACTCTAATGTAGAGCACTTCATCTTCTGATTTTGTCGGTCTTTGGTTTACATTCTAATTGAGAGACTTGAGCACATTATTTAGGCTGACAGCGTGCTATTGAGGTAATACTGCATTATCTGAAATGATGTCTTTCAGGTGGTGTTAAATAGAAGACCCTGCCTGGCTACACAGGTGTCTATAAAAGATACGCATTTTCATGTGTCATGCCCAGAAACAATGAAGCGAGATCAAGTATATTTACTTTAGTTTTTTTTTGGAAGAGTGACACTTTGCTAGCCTGACAGTATAGTTGCTTTCAATCACACGATGCCACTTGACCACATTCTGAAGAATACTTATCAGCAGGAACAAAAGCTTACATGGTCCTCCAGAAATGCTCCTCTCCCTACATTGTATTGACTTTCCAGTCAAGCCAACACACAGGGACTGCAAGGCAAGGGTGTCTATACTGGCCAGTTAACAAAGGGGAGCTATTGAAAGGAAGGAATGCTGAAATTATAATCACTAAGGAAATGGTACTGAGCAAACTGAAGGATCTATGTTTTATAAGTCTCTGGAATTCCCTGAAATGGACTTAGATTCTTAATAGCTAATGAGCGAGATGCCACAGTATTTATTATTTTCTAATTTTGTTTGATTATGGAAAGTTTTAATCAAACTGGAACATAGCAAATACACTCCCTCTATTAAGGAAGGTATGGAGGCAGATAATAAAGGCCAGTTGGCTTGCCATTTGTTGTTGGGAGGTTGTTAAAACAAATCTTCTTTGAGATTAAAACTGGGCACTTGAAAAAGCTCAAGGTAATTGGGAAGAGTCAGCATGGTTTTGTGAAAGGAAAGTAATGTTTAACTAATTTATTGTAATTCTTTGAAAGAGTAGCATGTGGTGTGGATAAAGGGAAACTCCTTGATGTAGTGTACTTGGATTTCCGGAGGCATTATGACAACATTCCAAACATTATTGTGCAACTTGGGAGCTCATGGGCTAGGAGGTAAAATGCCGACATGGATGGATGTTTAACTGACAGGCAGAAAACCATATGTGTAAAATGTTTTCAGATTAGCAGGATGTGACCAGCAGGATTCTGTGCTGAGCCCTTAACAATTTATAAATTTTAACAATAAATTTGAGGAAACAGAAAGCATGGCAGCTGACTTTGCAGGTGACTCACGATAGGTAGGGAAGCATGTTGTAAGGAGAACGTAAAAATGATGGTGATGGATAAACATGGGATAATTGGGCAAAATGTGGGCAAATGTA
Organism: Ginglymostoma cirratum; assembly: GCA_024137785.1. NCBI lineage: Eukaryota > Metazoa > Chordata > Chondrichthyes > Orectolobiformes > Ginglymostomatidae > Ginglymostoma > Ginglymostoma cirratum. The sequence continues at coordinate 3,563,711 of JAHRHZ010000139.1, read as the reverse complement.
TCGTTCAGTTTGGCAGGAAGAACAAAAACTGCTGCATATTATTTAAGCAGAATAACAGATTTCTGAGCTTCAGAGGAGTTAAATATACAAAAGCATGAGTCACAACATTAATATGCTGGTAGAGTAATTGTTTAAGAAAGCAACTGGGATTCTATATTTTTATTATGAAAGAAATTGAACATAACAGTAAGAATGTTACACTTCAGTTACACTGGGCAGTGGGCAGATCACATCTCGAGTGCTGTGTAAATTTGATCTCCTTAGTTACAGAGATGTAAATGTGTTGGTTCAGAGGAGGTTTGCTAGCTTGATGCCTGGAATGAATGTGTTGGCTTATGAATAAGCTTTGGATGAACTTGGACTTGTTTCCACTGAAGTTTAGTAGAGCGAGGGATGATGTGATTGAATTATACAAGCTCCTGAATGGTGTTGAAAAGAGGACACTTAACATTTTTAAGGTGGGGGTAGATAGACTCTTGTTAGGCAAGGGAATCAAAGATTGAGAGGAGAGTGGAATGTAAAAATCAGAACGAGTCAACCGTGATCTCATTGAATGGTGGAGCAAGTGTGAAGACTGAATGGCCTACTTCTTCTCTTGAGGTGTCTCATAAGAATTATGGCCAAGATGGCACTAACAGCTCCCGTTATGTGCCGCAAAGCAGAACGGCTTTTGATGACAAGACATCAAATCATAGCTTGAGTAGACCAGCAGGGAACCTTGGTCATGACTGAAACTGATGGTTTGTTTTGAAAAGCTGTTAATTACACCATTTTGACAACTTTGTTTAGTCTGCTTTCTACCTCTGCACAGTCAGCTGCAGCTTTTCTTGTGCCCCGCTTTCTGGAATGAATCCTGTATTATGTCAGAAAGTCAACTGGCTTGCCAGTCCACATGACCCGTATCGCACCTTCAACTGCACAAAAAGGACAAAAAGGAATTCTGCCAGACCAGTCAATTGCAGGATGTCACTGGTCTTTGACTTATCGGAATCTGAATAACATGGGTCCTCCCAAAGTCCAAAGATGTGCAGGTTGGGTGGCTTAACCATGCTAAATTGTCCCGTAGTGTTCAGTCATGTGCATGCTAGTTGGGTTAGCCATGGTAAATTTGGGGTTACGGGGATAAAATGAGGGGTGGGTTTGGGCGCGATGTTTTTTGGAGGGTCAGTGCAGACTTGATGGGCCAAATGGGCTCTACCTGCACTGTCGGGATTCTATGCGTCTAATGCCAATATCTTTGATTTTAAAAGTATTTTGTAATGTAACTTTCCTTTCTGTTTCTTCCCTGTTAGTGTTGCGTACTGTTCCACTAGGTTTTGAGCGCATTAATAAATCCTAGTTTCATTGCAAAAATAATTTGCTGTGGGTAATTTTTGAATTCGACTTCCCAAACAAGGTTTGGAGAGGAAACACCGCTGCGTGTGTTTGAAAAAAGAAAAAGTTTAAAAACCACTCCTGTTATAGACGGTAGAAGAAAGTGTTAAGATAATTCACTTCACTTCTGCCTGTATTTTTGACACTCCCCACCCCCCAAAGATCAGGGAGAGTGTGTAAAAACCAAAGTTTCACCACACCTGAGGATTCCAAGTGTATTTAGAACTGAATCAAACCCTGACACTAGTTGACCAGTTGGCATCTGTCGGAGAGTGAACATGTCTGAGGGCAGCCTGCTCAAGTTAATTGAGCTGGTAGCAGTCTGTAGACAGGTCGATGCTGGAATCATACAAGCCAATGCATAATTGACACCCTTGACCAAAGAGCAGAGGGAGGACATGTGCCGACAAAGACACAAAGGGTGTTGCTGCCAAGTCTACAGCACCTGGTTATCCAGAAGCATACATAACAAGGTAAAGCAGAAAAAGAGAGTTTATGATAATTTGAAAAAATTAATATTTTAGGAAGCTTGGAGTATAGAAAGTCCAGGGCTGAAGTGATAGAGAAAAATTAGGAAAGCATCGAAATGATGTCAACAAAAAAAATTGGCTTGCAATATTTAGAAAAATGCAAAGTAGGTTTTCAGTACACCAAGAGCACAAGCATGACTAAGGAAAGAGTAGGGCCTTGCAGAAATGCAGGTGGCAACTTGTTAATGGATGCAGGTGATGACAGCAGGGTTCTGAACAAAGAACAAAGAAAATCACAGCACAGGAACAGGCGCTTCGGCCCTCCAAGTCTGCGCCGATCCAGATCCTCTATCTAAACCTGTTGCCTATTTTCCAAGGATCTGTATCCCTCTGCTCCCTGCCCATTCATGTATCTGTCTAGATACATCTTAAATGATGCTATCGTGCCCGCCTCTACCACCTCCGCTGGCAACGCATTCCAGGCGCCCACCACCCTCTGCGTAAAGAACTTTCCACACACATCTCCCTTCAACTTTTCCATTCTCACCTTGAAATCATGACCCCTAGTAATTGAGTTCCCCACTCTGGGGGAAAAAGCTTCTTGCTATCCACCCTGTCTATACCTCTCATGATTTTGTAGACCACAGTCAGGTCCCCCCTCAACCTCCATCTTTCTAATGTAAATAATCCTAATCTACTCAACCTCTCTTCATAGCTAGCGCCCTCCATACCAGGCAACATCCTGGTGAACCTCCTCTGCACCTTCTCCAAAGCATCCACATCCTTTTGGTAATGTGGCAACCAGAACTGTACACAGAATTCCAAATGTGGTTGAACCAAAGTCCTATGCAACTGTAACATGACCTGCCAACTCTTGTACTCAATACCCCTTCCGATGAATGAAAGCATGCCGTATGCCTTCTTGACCACTCTGTCGCCCTGAGTTGCCACCTTCAGGGTACAATGGACCTGAACACCCAGATCTCTCTGTGCATCAATTTTCATCAGGGCTTTTCCATTCACCATATATTTCACTCTTGAATTAGATCTTCCAAAATGCATCACCTTGCATTTGTCTGGATTGAACTCCATCTGCCATTTCTCCGCCCAACTCTCCAATCTAACTATATTCTGCTGCATTCTCCGACGGTCCCCTTCACTATCTGCTACTCTATCAATCTTAGTGTCATCTGCAAACTTGCTAATCAGACCATCTATACCTTCCTCCAGATCATTTATGTATATCATAAACAACAGTGGTCCCAACACGGATCCCTATAGAACACCACAGGTCACAGTTCTCCATTTTGAGAAACTCCCTTCCACTACAACTGTCTCCTGTTGCCCAGCCAGTTCTCTATCCATCTAGCTAGTACACCCTGGACCCCATGTACCTTCACTTTCTCCATTGGCCTACCATGGGGAACCTTATCAAACACCTGATTGAGCAGTTTGTCTTCGTGAAGGAGAGGGTTGACATAGACATTCTAGTTAAAGAGCAGTGTGAAATACTAGATAAAATAAGCACAAAGAGAAGGACGTACGGGAGAGATTGACCACCCTAAAGGTGGATGAACCATCAAGGCCAGATGAATCGGAACCCGGGCTATTAAAGGAAGCCAGGGAGGAAATAGCAAATATCCTGAAGATCATTGGGAATGAAATAGAAGTGATCTGGAGTGAGAGTACTTACACAGTTCCACAGGGATATTCAGCGTGATTTTGTTGAGGGATGCTGATGTCTTTAGTGAGGGTAATGCCGTGGATGTTGCCCACATAGACTTTGAGGTATTTGGCAAGGTTCTATATGGCAGACCAGTCAGAAAAATTAAAGCCCACAGGACACCGGGGAATTGGATTCAAAATTGGCTCAGTGACAAGAAACAAATGATGTTTTTGCGCATGGAAAGTGGTTTTCACTGGGGTTGCACAGGGCTCAGTGTTGGGTCCCTTGCTATTTGTGATATATATTAATGATTTTGACTTGTGTGGGAGGCGCAATTGGGAAATTTGCAGATGATACACACAGTCTGTGTAGTTGACAGTGAAGAAAGATGGCTGTTGACTGTAAAGAAAAAGGTATCAATAGTTTGGTTGAGTGGGCAGAAAAGTGACCAGTTGAATTTAATCAGGAGAACTGCAAGGCTATGCTTTAGACCGTGAGACATAGGAGTAGAATTGGACCATTCAGCCCCTCGAGTCTACTCATCCATTCGATCATGGCTGATAATGTTTCTCAACCCCGTTCTTCTGCCTTCTCCCTGTAACCCTTGATCACCTGACCAAACAAGAACCTTTCTGTCTCTGTCTTAAATGCACTAGATGACGCACCCAACGATGGGCTGAGTGGTCTAATATTGCTCTTATATCTTCTGTTCTTAAGGGTCACTGAACTAAATGTTAACTCTGCTTTCTCCAAACGGATGATGCCAGACCTGCTGAGTTTCTCCAGCAATTTCTGTTCTAGTTTCAGGTTTCCAACCTCCAGATCTTTGTTTTACTTTACCTGCTGGGCCCTGACCAACCAGCACAGATCAGGGAGCAAATCCAATCTAGTAAAGCTGAGCTCCAGAGCAGCTGGAGGTATGTCGTAATTGGTTGGCTCACCGAACTGGCTCGTTGTTGCTCTGCAGATGTTTCATTACCCTGCTCCTTCATTGGGACAACACCAAAATCCTGGGACAAGCTAAGCAGAGATAAGCACGGGAATTCCTAGAAGCCTGGTACTCTACGAAGAGAGCCATCAACAAACACATAGAACTCGACCCCATATACACTCCACTACGAAGAAAAACCAGAAGTGAGGTCATCCAGCTCAATGGACCCCAGAGTTTAAATAGCAGGAGGGATAACACACCGGCGCTTCATTGGAGGCTGCACTGATGATGTTACCCAGCAGGACAAGAACGAACCAGCTCGGCGAGCCAACCAACCACAACATCCACAACCTGAGCTTCAAATCCACTCCAAAACCTCACCGCTGGAGGCATCTCAATGCCAGCCACAAGTAAATCAACATGGCTGCATGTTACCGACTCGGGACAGATCTGATCCACACGGAGAGAGTATACAGGCAAGTGGGCTACTTGCCTGACCCAGCAAGGGACTGGGTTTGGGTGGGATGCTGTTTGGAGGGTTGGTGTAGACTTGATGGGCTGAATCGCAGCGGCATAATGGCTGCGTGCGGGTTCTTGCCTGAAGCCCATCTGCTCTCACCTGCTTTCCTCCTTTGTTTTACTTTTGCCTCTGTTCTGTTCTGTTTCGCTTTATTTTCCTTTCCCAACACCCCCCTCCTTCTCTGTGGTGGTTTGGTTACCAACATCAGTGTGGCAGCGAGAGCAGGCTGCATGCAGTGTGGTGTATTGGCTTCTCCCATTGACCAAGGGTGGTGGCAGGGAGGACATTCTCCTGGCGATCGGAGGGTGGTGGCAGCGACTGTGTTCTCTCAGCATTTGGGGCCGATGGCAAAGCTTTTTCCTCCTGGCATTCAGGGCTGGTGGAGGCAACAGTGAAGTTTCTCCAGTGACTGGGGACAGTAGCTGACTGTTCAGGATGGTGGCACTGGCGAGGTGACATCTACAACCAGTGCAGGACTTGTGGCCTGGTCTGGCCACAGACCCAGAGACTCTTGGTTATGGGGCGAGTGTGGGCTTGTCGAGGTTATGGTGCCTAAGGTCGGGCAACTCCTACACTGTTGGGTCTGGCCCAGGTGGCAGCGATGCAGTAGAGATCTCCCTTGTGGCTAGGTGACAACACGGATTGGGTCGAAAGAATCTGATCTTGAGTATCTGTACCTAGGTGGCTTTGTACCTAAGATGGTGCTCTAATGCAGCAATTGTGAACTTTTCACTGTACTCAATGTACTCAAGCTAATTCAATAGGGATTCTGTGATAAGCACCCATAACACCAATTTTTTTTTTTAATGTTTCTGCCGATCTATACGTGTGTGAAGAGGCTTAGAGTTTTAACGAGTAGAGCTATATAACAAATAGTTCATGGTCATTTGTCCTTAGAATCTATTGATCATAAATAATACTTTCTGTTAGGTACAGGAGCCTGGTGTGTTTTCTGTTAATCTGGGACTATCAATGGGTAAACTGGGGATTTTGTGTACTTTTAAAATTTTTTTAAACTTTTATGACAACTTGAGGATTAGCGGTGAAGACAAAAAATGCTGGGAATCACGGTGGGTCAGGCAGCATCCTTGGAGGGAGAGCTAACTAGTGTTTTGAGTCCAGGTGACACTATCTGAATGAGGTAGGATAATGTGGAAAAGATGTTTTGTCTTGTGTGCGAGTTCAGAACTAAAGGGCACTGTTTTTAAAATTAAACATTGCTCTTTTAAGATGGAGATACAATATTTCTCTTTCTTTCTGAGGATTGCTCGACTTTGGAACTTTGCCTCTGGAGTTGGGTCTTTGAACATTTTTAGATTCTTGTTAGACAGGAGAATAAAAGGTTATCTACATCTGCTCCTATTTCACATGTATGTAGTTTATCTCCTGCTACAGATACGATTACTTTCCCTTTGTTCCATTTTACCATTAAGCATCTCATTAGCAATGCTATAACTCTACGATGTGGAGGTGTTGGTGTTGGACTGGGGTGGACAAGGTCAGAAACCACATGACACCAGGTTATAGACCAACAGGTTTATTTGAAATCACAAGCTTTTGGAGCCTCATTCCTCCTTCAGGTGTTAGTCTCACAATAACCAATTGAATGTGATAATTAAGATTTGAAGTGCAGCTTGTGTGAGTTTTTAAGAATCCCAATTCTCTTGTGAACAAGATGTTTCTTTTACTCCTGGTTGACCGACTTTGAATCTTCTATTCTGACTGAAACATTTTCATAAATTTTCATTCAGCATAATACATACAGCTTCAGTTAAAAGATCGCACCTTGTTTCTGTATTTGTGTTGGGTTGGATACAATCTGAAGCTTGGATATGCAATTTTTGTGATGCGCATATATGTATATAGGGATATATTATATATATGGTAGCAGTAGGCCATTCAGCCCTTCAAGTCTGCTCCCCCATTCTGTATGATCAATAGTAGATGATCATCCAACTCAGTCCCCTTTTCTCCTCTTTGATCCCTTTAGTCATCTTCTGGAAAACATTCCTTGTTTTGGCCTCAACCATGTTCTGTGGCAGAGAATTCCACAGTCTCCCCGCTCTCTCTAGCTGAAGATATTCCTCCCAGTACCAAAGAAAACACATGCACCATGCCTGATTGACTACCACCCAGTGGCTCTGACCTCCATAATCGTGAAGTGCTCCGAGAGGCTGGTCATGGCCTATGTCAATTCCTGTCACCCAGCCTGCCTCGATCCCCTGCAGTTTGCCTACCGATGTAACCCCCCTTTTAACTACCTACCTAAGGAGTTGGGAAGGAACTGGGTTGCGACCGGGAACCACGCGGCAGGAGCTGAAAGCGTGTGTTGTGTCCTGCAGCGACAGTGGATTGAGTGTAGGCTGGAGCGTTGGCGACGGATCAAGAGTGGGCAGGCAAGAGCGGGTCAGTGAGGCAGCGGTGAGAGCAAGCTTGTGGCGCAGCCCAGAGTGGGACACTGGCAGCGGCATGGTGAGGGCTGGAAAGTCCGAGGCAGGACTGTGACAGTGGAAAGGAGAGTTGGACTCTCTCAAATTATCTTTTATTATATTCTAAGTAAATGTGAATGGTGCCATGTATGCACGCTGAAGGTATACACTTTTCACTCCATGTTTACGTTGAATACACAAGACAATAAATGATTCAGTTCAATTCAGTAGGTCCACAGCAGAAGCCAACGCCTGTGTCAGGCTCCTACTCATTGACAACAGCTCCACCTTCAATACCAACACCATATCCCTTCCAGACTAATCTCAAAATGCCAAGGCCCAAGTCTCAGCTCCACCCTCTGCAACTAGATCCTCAGCTTTCTGACCCATAGACCACAATCAGTGAAGATAAACAACTGCACCTCCTCCTTGATAATCCTCAACCCTGGCGGGGGGGGGCCCCCCGCCCCCCCCAAAGGATGCCTTCTCAGTCCCCTACTGTACTCCATGTACACCCATGAGTGAGTAGCCAAATTTCGTATGAACACCATCTACAAGTTCGCTAATGACACCACCATGGTAGGATGGATATCAAACAATGATGAGTGAGAATACAGAAAGGAGGTAGAAGGCTTTGTAACATGGTGCAATGATAACAACTTCTTTCTCAATGTCGGCAAAACTAAAGAACTGATCATTCTTTTCAGAAAGAAAGGAGGAGAAAACACCCCCACCTACATCAACAGAGCAGAGAGCATCAAGTTCCTAGGAGTGATGATAAACAACAACCTGTCTTGGACTTCCCATGTTGATGCGACAGTCAAGAAGGCACAACAACGCCTCATCTTCCTCAGGTGGCTCAGGAAATTTGGCATGTCCATAACCTCCCTCACCAACTTCTACAGACGCGTAATCGAAAGCATACTGTCTGGGTGCATAATGGCTTGGTACGGCAACTGCTGTGCCCAGGACTGTAAGAAACTACAGACACTGCACAGCTCAGACCATCACGGAAACCAGCCTTCCATCCATGGACTCCTTCTCATTGCCATTGGAAGGACCACCAACATCTTCAAAGACCCCTCCTACCCTGGTAATGCTCTCCTACAACCTCTTCCATCGCACACCAACATGTTCAAGAACAGCTTCTTCCCTGCCGTTATTAGACGGCTGAATTGACTCTCTAACCTCGAATAATGCTGATCTTACCTTGTGCACCTCCTGTGTAGTTGTAACTTTGCATGCCTTGCTCTATCTTAGCACCTTATGATCTGCCTGTGCTGCTCACAGAACTAAGATTTTGACTGTACTTAGGTACATGTGACAACGCTAAATCAAATCATCTCAGTTTTAAGTGGTCTACCATGTATCCTCAGACTGTGACTTATCGGGGACCCCCTTAGTTATTTATATAATAAATTTATATAATAAATATAATAAAACAAAAGAACTATGCATGCTGAAGATCTGAAACCGGTATAGAAGTTGCTGGAAAAACTCAGCAGGTCTGGCAGCACCACTGGAGAGAAAGCAGAGTTAACATTTCAAGTAGGGACTCCTCAATTTCTAGGAGCAGGAAAGCTTGACGTTTCGGGCCTAGTTACTGATGAAGGGTCGAGGCCCGAAACGTCAAGTTTTCCTGCTCCTATGATGCTGCTTGACCTGCTGTGTTCATCCAGCCCCATGCTTGTTATCTCGGATTCTCCAGCATCTGCAGTACCTTTTATCTCTGGCTCTATACCTTGTTATCTCGGATTCTCCAACATCCTATTATCTCTCACTCCTCAATTTCTTTTTGCTTTTCCTTCTGTCGCCGAGTTTGAACATTCTCTCATTCCTTTCTAGCAAGAATGATTGCCTCAAAGCATTCCTTTCCTTTGGTTCATCATTAGCTTTGAGTGCCACACCTTGCTTTTGTTTTCCTTAAATGTTTAATTCAGATGGCTTAACTTGTTTCCAAAGACCATTAACTCTGGAGCCTGAGGCTGTGATGAACTTTTGAAATGATTCAGCTGGCCTGCTGTGTTCCTCCAGCTCCACACTATTATCTCTGACTCCGGCATCGGCAGTTCCTACTAGCTCGAGATCTCTGCTTTTTTAGCTCCTACTTTCAAGCCCAGCCCAAATTTCTTTGTTGCAACCTTCAAATTAAACTGTTAATTGTTGCAAGGCACTAGTAGACAAGTCGTCTCTTTCAATAACACCTCATCAATTGAAATAGCCTTGTTGACTTTCTAGAAACTGTGAAATTGGACTAATTCCTCAGAATTTGTGTATCTGCTCTAGAATCAATCTGACATGACACCCTAAGTCATTACGATCCTGTGAAGACAGATGATGACTTTTTAAAAGAGATTACTTTCTCAAGCCAACAATGGAACTAACACAAAGCCAAAATTTCACATTTTAAAACTCAATCTGTAACAAGCAAAACGAAATCAACAACATCTGACATTAACAGGAGCTAAGACGCAAAACCAAAGAAAACTACACTGGCCCTAAACCCCACCTCTTCCTCCGTTACATTGATGACTGCATCGGCGCCGCCTCGTGCTCCCACGAGGAGCTCGAACAGTTCATCCAATTCACCAACACTTTCCACCCCAACCTGAAGTTCACCTGGACCATCTCTAACACTTCTCTCCTTCCTGGACCTCTCTGTCTCCATCTCGGGCAACCACCTAGAGACAGATGTCCATTTCAAGCCCACTGACTCCCACAGCTTCCTGGAATACACCTCCTCCCACCCACCCTCCTGCAAAAATGCCATCCCCTATTCCCAATTCCTTCGCCTCCGCCGCATCTGTTCCCAGGATGAGACTTTCCAATCCCGCACATCTCAAATGTCCTCATTCTTCAAGGACCGCAACTTCCCCCCCACAGTGGTCGAGAACGCCCTCGACCGTGTCTCCCGCATTTCCCGGAACACATCCCTCACGCCCCGTCCCCGCAACAATAACCAAAAAAGAATCCCCCTCGTCCTCACATACCACCCCACCAACCTCCGGATCCAACGCATCATCCTCCGACACTTCCGCCATCTACAGTCAGACCCCACCACCAAAGACATCTTTCCCTCCCCACCCTTATCTGCCTTCCGGAGGGACCACTCCCTCCGCGACTCCCTTGTCCGCGCCACACTCCCCTCCAGCCCCACCACACCCGGCACTTTTCCTTGTAACCGCAGGAAGTGCTACACCTGCCCCCACACCTCCTCCCTCACCCCAATCCCAGGCCCCAAGAAGACATTCCACATCAGGCAGAGGTTCACCTGCACATCTGCCAATGTGGTATACTGCATCCGCTGTACCCGTTGTGGCTTCCTCTACATCGGGGAAACCAAGCGCAGGCTTGGGGACCGCTTTGCAGAACACCTGCGCTCAGTTCGCAACAAACAACTGCACCTCCCAGTCGCGAACCATTTCAACTCCCCCTCCCATTCCTCAGATGACATGTCCATCCTTGGCCTCCTGCAATGCCACAGTGATGCCACCCGAAGGCTGCAGGAACAGCAAATCATATTCAGCCTGGGAACCCTGCAGCCCAATGGCATCAATGTGGATTTCACG
>JAHRHZ010000139.1:3536036-3549256 GCA_024137785.1 Ginglymostoma cirratum | reverse complement strand
TTTCTGATGAAGGGTCTAGGCCCGAAACATCAAGCTTTCCCGCTTCTATGATGCTGCTTGGCCTGCTGTGTTCATCCAGCTCCGCACCTTGTTATCTCAGATTCTCCAGCATCTGCAGTTCCTATTATCATTGTGCATGGTGTATGCCAGTTACATTTTCTTCACAGCCATCTATTGTTCCCTAAGCTACTATGTCATTTCAGTGCAGTTGGCTGTCCCATTCTTCAGCTTCTCAGCCCAGCTTCCCAACATGTTCTGGTAATTCTGATGCATAATTGGAAATGCTGGGTCATTTGTTGAACTAACTTGTTCCTAATGCATGACTACTTGTGATACTCTATATCACTATATCAAATGGACACTTGTCCTGTATTCCTGATCCCACAAAGCTTTTCCAATCGGTCTGTTCGGAGATGGGACTTGAACCCTGGTCCAGGGTAAGGACATTATCACTTCACAACAAGAACCCCCTCCTGTGAAGGTGTAGACTTGGGGTTCCAAAGTTGCTTTGACGCGTATTTTGTGCCTAGTCAGTGTCAGCACCAACAGTTCAATAAGGCTGTTAATGATAATAATTTAACATGTATAAAATACTTGTATAAGTGCAGGCAAAAATAATTCAGCGTAAAAAGGTTTTTTTGAGGAATGAGGTACTTAACCAAATGTAATTGTTGAAATGATGAGTGCTATGGAGTAACCTCTGCTCCATATACATAAAACCTTCTAATCTTTCAATATTTTCCCTCTTGTTGTAGTAGACAAGTCCAATTTAACAGGAGAGAGGTCTGAAGTCATTGCCAGGAAACCTTCTCTCATCCAAACTGCATGTAAACTGAGAGGATTAGAATGTATTTGAGGTTACAAAAAATGTTACTTAGAATCTCAGTAAACCCAGTAATTTGTAGTAATGATGTTTGCTTTGCTTGAGGTTAGCTTAGGGAGTTAATTCTAAAGTAAAGGAAAGGAACAATGAATTATTACAATTTTTCATGAATACGTGGACCATTTATTTATATGTCTCTACATGTAGTGTAACTTTAAACAATTCAATTGTGCATGGCCCGTATAAAGACTTCTGGATTGTTGTACAAGATAACAAGGCGTGGGGCTGGATGAACGCAACAGGCCAAGGAGCATCAAAGGAGCAGGAAAGCTTGACGTTTTGGGCCTAGACCCTTCATCAGAAATGGGGGAGGGGAAGAGGGTTCTGAAATAAATAGGGAGAGAGGGGGAGGCGGATAGAGGAGAGGATAGGGAGAGAGGGGGAGGCGGATAGAGGAGAGGATAGGTGGAGAGGAGGCAGACAAGTCGAAGAGGCGGGGATGGAGCTAGTAAAGGTGAGTGTAGGTGGGGAGGTAGGGAGGAGATAGGTCAGTCCAGGGAGGACGGACAGGTCAAGGGGGCGGGATGATGTTAGTAGGTAGGAGATGGGGGTGGGGCTTGAGGTGGGAGGAGGGGATAGGTGAGAGGAAGGACAGGTTAGGGAGGTGGGGACGAGCTGGGTTGGTTTTGGGATGCGGTTGGGGGAGGGGAGATTTTGAAGCTTGCCATCTACAATGGCAGATCTTACAGGAAATATCGGGACAATTTAACCATCTCCAACATAGGTTTTAGTTCCCGAAGAGTCCATTTCAATAGCAAAATCTTTCAAAGGATGTCCTGGAGTACTTCATGTTGTCGATATTTTCTAATGGACCTGTTTGCTATATCTCTGGAGCAGATGGGACTTGAACTTGGGTCTCCTGTTTTGGAAGTAGGGACACTACCACTGTGCCACACTTCACTGTATAACCAATCAAACATTGACACATTAGGGAGGAGTGGTTAACAGGTTGTTTCTCAGAAAAAGTTTAAAGTAAAGGTTCCAGATTCTCTGGAGCGAAGGAAAGCTTTTTAAAATTTAGTATCAAGATGCATTTAGTACTTTTCTTTCCCCTTTTAGCACATTCCCTTATTTAAGATTTTGTACCTATGTACTTTTGTATCTTGGGTGGGAGTGGCAGCGTTGTACGCTTGTCACTGTACTGCTGTATCCCTGTACTTGAGTTCACGTGACAATAAAAGCTAATTCTGAGACTAATTTCTAATCCTTATCTCATTTCTGAAGCTTCTGCAAATGCCATACTCATGTTAGCCACAAGGAGGCATGGGTGTTCCATGATGACTGTTCCAAACTCCATCTCCACATATAGAGTACAGAAACAGGCCATTCAGACCATTAGATCCATGCCAGTGTTTATTAGCCATGCCATGGTGGCTCAGTGGTTAGCGCTGCTGCCTCACAGCGCCAGGGACCCGGGTTCGACTCCACCCTCAGGTGACTGTCAGTGTGGAGTTTGCACATTCTCCCCGTGTCTGCGTGGGTTTCCTCCGGGTGCTCCGGTTTCCTCCCACAGTCCAAAGATGTGCAGGTTAGGTGGATTGACTGTGGGAAATTGCCCATAGTGCCCAGGGATGTGTAGCTTAGGTGGGCTATCAGGGGATGAGTCTGGGTGAGATGCTCCAGTGGTCAGTGTGGACTTGTTGAAGGGCCTGTATGCACACTGTAGGGATTCTATTCAACCTCCACCCACCTTACTTCCATTTCATGCCAACAGCATATCCTTCCGTTCCTTTCTCCCTCATGTTTATCAAGCGCTTGTGCTCTCTGGTCACCCACTTAACTAGGCATTGAGTTCCAATTCTCACCTCCCTGAGTAAGCAACTTAATGTTCTGCAATTCCCTCAGCAAAAAACTACTCTAAAATCACAACAAACCCTGTTTTAACCTCAAACCGCTAATTTCTAAGAACACGAGTAGGCTATTTGGCCCCTTGAGCCTGTTCTGCTATTCAATGAGATCATGGCTGATCTGTAACTTAACTCCATTTACCTGCCTATAGCCCATATCCCTTAAAACCTTTTACTTAACAATAATTTATCGATCTCAGATTTAAGATTAACAACTGATCCAGCATCCACAGCTGATTGTGGAAGAGAGTTCCAAACCTCTCCCACCCTTTGTGTGTGGAAGTGCTTCCTAACATGTCTCCTGAATGAGAATTAGGAGTCAGACCCCTAATTCTGGAATCCCCAACCAGTGGAACTAGTTTATCTACTGTTTTTTTTTCTTGCTAATATTGTGACGACTTTGATCAAATCGCCCCTTAACCTTCTAAATTCTAAAGAAAACAAACTTAATTTGTATAATTTTTCCTCATAACTTAACCCCTGAAGTCCAAGTATCATTCTTGTAAACTTACGTTGTACTCCCTCCAAGACCAATACAACCTTCCTACTGGATGGTGCCCAGATCTGCTCTCAATATCCAAGTGGGATCTAACCACGGTTTTGGGTAACTGCAGCCTAACTTCTGCATCCTTGTGCTCCAGTTTCCTCAATATAAAGGCCAGCATTCCATTTGCTGCCTTGATTATCTTCTGTAACGGCATGTGCACTGTAAATGGTCCGTCATAGTAAATTGACAATCGGCATTTGAGCGTACGCATTAAGTGAGGCTTTCAATTAAAAAAGCCATGAGTGTGGATGAGCACAGAATGACAGCATGTTCTTGGAGAAGTGCTTTGGTCACTCTTCGTGAAAGTCATTATGCCTTGGCAGTGTCAGTTTTATGTCTGGTGATAGTGAGAATTACGAGCTGAGTAGAGTTTTTGGCCTTTCTGGCTTCTTCCACATTAAACAAGATTATGATGAAATAGTTAGCTCAGCGCATTCAGTGGGAGGTGGTGGTAATGTCACTGGGCCAGTAATCCAGAACCACAGGTTAATATTCTGGGGCATAAGTTCAAATCTCACCACAGTGAATGGTGAAGTTGTATTGAATTGCAATCTGGAATAAAATAAAACTAGGCTAATCCTGACCATGAAACATTGATGATTGTTGTAAAAACCTGTCTGGACCACTAATGTCCCTTCAGGGGAAGGAAATCTGCCATCCTTACCTGGTATGAAATATGTGTGACTCAAGGCCTCGAATAATTGACTCTAACGTGCCCCCGAGTACCAGGAGATGGGCAGAAAAATGTAGGTCCAGCCACAGTGATGCCCATATCTGGTGAATTTAATAAAAAGTTCACCTTAGCAACCAGAGATTTGCCAAATCTGTGTCCCAATAGGAGTGGGGTAGAGATTTCCAAAACTTCCTGCTTCCTCCCCCACACCTCACAACCTCAGTCCCAACTGGTTGAGTCTGTATTCTAAGGTAGACAAGCAGGAGGCTGGAAGAACACAGCAGGCCAGACAGCATTTGGAGGAAAGGAGCAGTTAATGATTTGGGTATTACCCTTCTTCAGGAGTCTGTATTCTAAGCTTGAGACCTGGTGTTCTAGATTTCCCAATCAGGAGCGAGTTTTTCAGTGTCTAATCCTTCAAGGATCTCCTTGTTTCAGTCAGATTTGCATTAATTTCCTGAAACTCCGAGGTATAAAGATCTAATCTACTCTGTCTTTACGCATAGCGCAATAGCATCATCTGAGGAGCCAGTCTAGTGAGCTTTAGTTGCACTCCCTTTGGGGGTAACACAAGTAATAGGAACAAGAGTAAACCATTTGGTCCAGCTCCACCGTTCACCAGTCTTGGGTTTCTATCCGACTTTTCTGCCCACTCCCTGTGTTTCTTGAATCTGTGAGAAAACAAATTCAAGACAAAGGCCTGGAAGCTTGGTTGAAGAGCTAGTTCAGGAATGATGGGCTGAATGACATCATTCTGCACTGTAACTATTCTGGGAGAGTAACAATTCTGGACGTAAGCAATAAATACCAGCCTTGCTAAGCATTTTTTAAATAAGAGGTTTAACGTAATAAAAATGCTTTAAAGTCTAAGAGCAGATCAAAACACTAGCATGTAATTTTAAATTTGCATTTCTGTCATTTTTTTTTAAAATTGTGGTTTCTCTTGATGTAGAACTTCAAATTTGGCAAATCCAGTGTCATCACGATTCTGAGGCTGTTAATGAAAAACTTCAGGTTTTATAATTCAGGTCTTGGTTTCTCGCAGCGTTAAGTATAAGCTCTCTCTTGAGCTTCAGTCATTTTGTCCCTGTTCCTGGGACAAGATCCTAGAACTTCCATAATCCGGAACACACAGACTACTCAACACAAAGACTGTCATCATGTGGTGACAGTCTCTCTGTAGCACAGTCGGCCAATCAAACCTCCAAAACCCCAAAGGAATAAGAGCCGGAGTGGGCCATTCAGCCCCTTTACACCATTTCGGAAGATCGTGTCTGATCTGATGGCGGTCTCCACTTGACTTTTCTTGCCCAATCCTCACTCCCTCATCAATCAAAAATCTGTCTTAAACTCAGCCTTGAAAATAATCGATGGCCCAGCCACAATTCCTCACTGGGGAAGAGAGTTTCAAACACGAACACCCCTCAGAGAAGAAACTCCTTCTTGTCTCCATTTTAAATGGGAGCTTCCTTGCCTTGCAATTGTGCTCCCTCATTCTCAACGGCTATTCACTCAAATAGAAGAATTGAATTTAGTGCATTGTCCATATCCTAGCTCTGAGAGCAATTGAAAAAGTTTCACTCCTCCTCTGTTTCCCCATAAAGTTATTTAAATGCACTGCCCCTTTAATGACTTTTGCCCAGCTATACATGAAGAGCAAATTAAAGGGGCCAACATGTGTGCAACTTGCGCAGAACATGCAGTTAGACACCAAAGGCCTGCACATTCACATACAATGTTCCTTTGTTTCAAGTCTCTCCGTTTAAAGTTTTGTTTTCAATTTAAAGTTTTTATTTTAAAAGTGTCCTCTGCCCTCATTTAAAGTTCCACTCCCCATTTTAACCTCTTACTACCTGGTTGCATTTCACACCATTGCATTATCACTGAATGTGAAAACTAGGAACAGGAGGAGGCCATTCAGACCCTTGAGCCTGCTCCGCCATTCAATATGATAACCACTGATCTCATCTCGACCGCGACTCCAGGTTCCTGCTCGCCCTCCATAACCCTTCGACCCATCACTAATTAAAAACCTCTCTGTCTCCTCCACTGCTGCTACTGAGCGTCGGTGGTGGAGGGAGTGGATGCTTGCGGATGTGGTGCCAATCAGGCGGGCTGCTTTGTCCTGGATGGTGTCAAGCTTCTTGAGTGTTGTTGGGGCTGCATCCATCCAGGCAAGTGGGGAGTATTCCATCACACTCCTGACTTGCGCCTTGTAGATGGTGGGCAAGCTTTGATGAGTTAGGAGATGAGTTACTCGCTGCAGTATTCCCAGCTTCTGGCCTGCTCTTGTAGCCACTGTGTTAATGGTGAGCCCAGTTGAGTTTCTGGTCAATAGTAACCCCCCAGAATGTTGATAGTGGGGGATTCAGTGATGGTAACATCATTAAATGTCATGGGGCAGTGGTTAGATTGTCTCTTATTGATGATGGTCATTGCCTGGTATTTGTGTGGTGCACTTTCCAGTATTTCCTGTTTTCGCAGAATCATGGAATCACAGAAATTTTGTGGCACAGAAGGGGGCCATTTGGCCCATCTTACCTACCACTGGCTCTTCAAAGGAACATCACAATCTTGTATCTCCTGCCTTTTCCCAATATCCCTGCCCACCATTTCTATCCAAATAACCATCCCAAGCCCCTCTTAAGTGCCTTGGTTGAAGCTGTCTCCACCACATTTCCAGGCAGTGCATACTAGACGCAATTTGTTGGCTAGCTCAGTTGACTTGGATATGTACGTGAATAGGAAAAGTTTGGAGGGATACGTGTGAGGAGCTGGCAGGTGGGATTACGTTCGGCATGGACTGGTTGGACTGAAGGGTCTGTTTCCGAGCTGTATGACTGTATGGCTGGTTTGTAATGCAGAGTAATACCAACAGCTTGGGTTCAATTCCCAGCAGTGGTTGTTATGAAAGTCCTGCCTTCCCCATCTCTCCCCTCACCTGGATGTGGTGACCATCAAGTTAAATCACCACCGATTATCTCTCTCTGTCTAATGAGAGAGCAGCCCTAAGGCCCTCTGGGACTATAGTCACTTTACCAAATCGCTGTGTAAAACCAGGTTTCCCAGCTCAGGGGTAGAGACATTAGCACTTTGCCACACGCACCCTACTTTTATTCAATTGCTTATTAAATCCTCTTTGCTGATGGCACCACTTGTAGCCTGTGGCCCTATGACAAACGGACTCTCACACTCTGCCTTAAGACTGATCTGTTCAATAGAAAGTTTCAGAATCGACAGCTTTACCCAAGGACTGGGCGGCTGCATCTCAAGTATATTCATTTGATGTTGAACTAACACAAGATACATAATTGAAGAGGCCACGGTTCTCATTATCTGCGCAACTTTGGGTGAACCACCTCCACACAGCCATTGATGTATGGGGAGGCATGAAAGGAACAGATGAATCTAAGGCTCAGAGCAGTCTTTCAGAGCGTAATGCTAATGAAGCAGAATCAGAGCAGCCATGGCTCACAACTTCTAAATAAAGGGAGATATTGATGCCTTATATCAAGGTGTCTGTCCTAACTTGGGCTGTGAGTGCAGAATTAAGGAGCATCATCACAAAATTGACAGGTCTGGAATAAGGTGACCAGTGGTGTGCCCTCTTTCAGAACTGAAGTTATGTAGAACAAGCCTCTCAGAAGAATTACATGAAATGAATCCCTCTGTAACAAGTTGTATTGTTATCTGACTGTAGCTGTTATCTGACCAGTCTCGAGAATCTGAGACTAAAAACAGAGATTGCTGGGAAAGCTCAGCAGGTCTGGCAGCATCCGTGGAGAGAAATCAGAGTTAACATTTAGGGTCGAGTGATCCTTTCTTAGAACTCTGAGAAAGGGTCACTCAGTTCGGTTCACTCGCGCTCAGTTCTGAGGAAGGCTCTCTCGACCTGAAACGTTAACTCTGATTTCTCTCCACAGATGCTGCCAGACCTGCTGAGCTTTCCCAGCAATTTTTGTTTTTGTTTCAGATTTACAGCATCCGCAGTTCTTTTGGTTTTTCACTGAGAATCTGAGATTGTTCTCTGTGTAGCAGAGATGATTGAAACGAGTAATGGTTACATTTGGGGGGTTTTGTTGGAGCAGATTAAGGAGAGGGCTGGGCAAAGAGGTTTACGTTCATCAGCAAAAAGGTGAGATGAGAAATACCTTTATTTAATTATTCTGTTAGGATCTGCAGTGGACTTCCTAAAACAATGGTGGAAGCACATTTAATGGCAACTTCCAAGTGGTAATTGGCTAAAAATTTAAAAAAGAAGAATTTTCAGGGAGCCAGCGTCATTAGGATGTGCAGAAAGTCCTCCTGTAGCATTCTGTGACATTGCTAATGAAGGTTGAAATAAAGATTCCAAAGAGAAAGCTGCTTCAAGTCCAATATAGAACCAGGAGAACGTAGGCAGGACTAGACAAGATGAGCCACAAACGTGTGAGTGCAGCTGGGCTTTGTGGGGATTTGTTCATCTGTTTTGGGAGCCACGGAGCACATTCCCAAAGGCGATTTCTTCTGAGGGTACGTGAGGCAGAACTACCAAGCAAGAGGGGCAATCAGGGAAACAGGATAGGTCACAGTGGGAGGAGACAAGCATTGACTGAAGAGAAAGGATTTGAGAGTTATTTGAAAGCAGAGGTTGGATGGAGGGCTATCATAGTACAGTCTCTGTCACTGGTTATGTTGTTAGAAACCTGGTTGTTGCAATGTGCCTTGTCTTGTACTGAATTAGAATCTTTAATCACTGCACTGGCTTTGCTATAGGCTCCTTCTAAACTCCTCACTGCTCAGCCAAAGTGAAGGAAGTTCCTTGAAAGCAAGGAGGGAGGTTCCAAGATGATCGGTTCAGAGATAGGTGTCAGTGGGAGTGGACACCAAGGAGGATTTCTGTGCTGGCAGATCTAGCTGTGTGTGGATTGGGACTGGGGGGGTGGGGGCAGGGGTTCAGAAGACCAAGAAATGGGACAGAAACATAGGATTAGGCCATTCAGCCCTTCGAGCCTTCTCTGCCATTCAATATGATCGTGGCTGATCATCCGACTCAGTCCCCTGTTCCTGCTTTCTCCCCCCATGATCTTTGATCCCTTTTAGCAGTAAGAATGATATCTAACTCTTTAGAGTTACACAGCGTGGAAACAGACTCTTTGGTCCAACCAGTCCATGCTGACCATGTCCCCAAACTAAACTAGTCCCACCTGCCTGTGCTTGGCCCATATCCCTCCAAACCTTTCCTATCCATGTACTTATCCAAATGTATTTTAAACGTTGTCACTGTACCCTCATCTTGTACTACCTCCCCTGGCAGTTCATTCCACACACGAACCACTCCCTGCGTAAAAAAGTTGCCCCCAACCATGTCCTTTTTAAATATTTCTCCTCTCACCTTAAAAATATGTCCCCTAGTTTTGAAATCCCCCACCCTAGGGAAAAGACCTTTGTTCTTCACCTTATCTATGTCCCTCGTGATTTTAATAACCTCTGTAAAGTCACCCTTAACCTCTGAGGCTCCAGTGAAAATTATGCCAGCCTAATTTTATAACTCAAGCCTTCCATTCCTGGTCACATCCTGATAAATCTTTTCTAAGCCCTCTCCAGTTTAATAATATCCTTCCTATAACAGGGTGACCTTCTTGAAAATATTCAGTACTTTGGTCTTGACTGCTTTTTGTAGCAGAGAATTCCACAGACTCACCACTCTCTGGCTGAAGGCATTTCTCCTCATCGCAGTCTTAAAAGGTTTACCCCTTATCCTGACAATGTGACCCCTGGATCTCGACACACTGGGAACACGTTTCCTGGGTGGGAAGAGACGGTGAGGAAAAGCTTTGAATGTAACAATGAGAAATGTTAAGCTGTCAAATAGAAGTTAATAACACTGAAGTGTTGCTGTGGAGTTTAGCTGAGGACAGGGTCAGCAATATTAAACCTGTGGACACTGGTTGGATTTCTTTCTTAAAACACTGGGTTGTGTTTTGAACTGGAGCCTGTTGTACATTATTTGTGATGATAATTAGTGAGTGATTGACAGTTTCAATCATGGGCTGCCAATTGACTTTACATTTGGTTGGAGATTTGGAAAAACCTCTTCCCTTTTTCCGAACACCAACCATCAAGCATCAAGACATGGACGTTAGCAGCCTGTGTCAGCACTGTTCCCCAACCCTTCCACCGTTATATCGATGACCGCATCAGTGCTGCATCCTGCACCCAGGCTGAACTGGAGCAGTTCATTGACTTCATTAACAACTTCCACCTTGCCCTCAAATTCACTTGGTCTATCTCAGACACCTCCCTCCCCTTTCTTGGCCTCTATGTTTCCATTTCCGGTGACAGTTTACAGACCAACATTTACTATAAACCAACAGACTCCCATAGCTACCTGGACTACTCCTCCTCCCACCCTGTATCCTGCAAAACTCCATCCCATTTTCCCAATTCCTGCATCTCTGTCGCATCTGCTCTGAGGAGATGTTCCACTCCCAAGCATCCCAGATGTCCACCTTTTTCAAACAACGCTCTGTCTCCCTGCTCTGTAATCCAGACAGTCCTCCACCATGCCTGCTCCATTCCCCGCTCCACAGCTCTAACCCAGCTCCCCACCTCCAAACATAATAAAAGAAACGGTCTCCCTTGTCCTCACTTTCCACTCCATCAGCCTCGGCATCTGATGTATCATCCTCAAATACTTCTTCCAACTCCAATTAGACCCTACCACCCAGAACATCTTCCAACCCCATCCCTCTCTACCTTCTGCAAGGACCATTCCCTTTGCTACTCCTTAGTTTGCGCCACACTCCCCACCAATCACTCCAACCCCGGTACCTTCCCCTGTAACTGTAAAAGATGCAACACCTTTTTGTTTTCTATTCATCCGTGGGATGTGGGTGTTGCTAGCTGTGCCCACATGGATTGTCTCATCCCGAGTTGCCCCTTGAGAAGGTGGGGGTGAGCTACCTTCTTGAATCGCTGCAGTCCACCTGCTGTAGCTAGACCCACAATGTCCTTCAGGAGGGAATTCCAGGATTTGGACCCAGGAACAGTGATATATTTACAAGTCAGGATGGTGAGTGGCTTGCAGGGGAGCTTGGAGGTGGTGCTATTCCCGTATGTGGAACTGCTCATGGGTTTGGAAGGTGCTGTCTGAGGATCTTTGGTGAATTGCTGCAGTGCATCTTGTAGATAGTAGACACTGCTGCTACTGAGCGTCGGTGGTGGAGGGAGTGGATGCTTGTGGATGTTTTGCCAATCAAGTGGGGGCTGCTTTGTCCTGGATGGTGTTGAGCTTTTGAGTGTTGTTTGGGCTGCACCCAACCAGGTAAGTAGGGAGTATTCCATCACACTCCAGACTTGTGCCTCGTAGATGATGGACAGATTTTGGGGAGTCAGGTGAGTTATTCATCGCAGTATTCCTAGCTTTTGACCTGCTTTTGTGTAGCCACTGTGCTTATGTGGTGAGTCCAGTTGAGTTTCTGGTCAGTGATAACCCCCAGGATGTTGATAGTGGGATATTCAGTAATGGTAACACCATTGAATGTCAAGGGGCAGTGGTTAGATTGTCTCTTATTGGAGATGGTCATAGCCTGGCATTTATGTGGCCTGAATGTCACTTGCCACTTGTCAGCCCAAGCCTGGATATTGTCCAGATCTTGTTGCAGGTGAACATGAACTGATTCAGTATCTGAGGAGTCACGAATGGTGCTGAACATTGTACAATCATTGGTGAACATCCCCCACTTCTGACCTTATGATGGAGGGAAGGTCATTGAAGCAGCTGAAGATGTTTGGGCCTAGGACACTATCCTGAGGAACTCCTGCAGAGATGCCCTGGAGCTGAGATAACTGACCTCCAACAACCATGACGATCTTCCTATGTGTCCAACCACTGCATCCGGTGCTCCTAATGTGGTCATCTCTGTGTCAGTGAGACCGAACGTAGACTGGGTGACCTTTTCACCGAGCATCTTTGCCTGGCCTGTAACGGCCAAACTAACGTCCCAGTCACTGCCTATTTCAACTTGCCCACCCCAACTCCCCCTCCGACATGTCCATCCTCGGCGTCCTCTGGTGTTGTAGCGACTCGGAACGCAAATTTGAAGAACAACATTTGATCTTCCGCGTGAGCACCCTATAGCCTGGAGGACTCAACATTGAGTTCTCCAATTTCAAATAACCGTCCCACCCATCCCCCGGTTCCCTTTCCAGCCCCACCTCCTCCCTTCTATTGCACCTTCTGACCCTCCCTTCCAACCACCAACTGGATTCATCCCTCCCATCGACCAACCAGGTCGTACCTACTTCCAGTGTCCACCTATCACCACCACTCGGCTACCACCCCCCTTTATCTACAGCTCCCCCTATCCCCACATCCAGTCCTGAAGAAGGGTAATACCCGAAACATTGACTGTTCCTTTCATCCAGATGCTGTGTTCTTCCAGCCTCCTGTTTGTCTACCTTGGAACCCAGCATCTGCAGTTTCTTTTTGTCTCTAGACGATGAGAAATGTCCTCTTGCCAAAGTCTGAACTCTGGGTGAGATGTTAAACCAAGGTCCTGTTTGACTTCAAGGGTGGCACTAATGCTGGCATGGGACAGAGGAGTAGAGGTCAAGGGTAAGTTGTCACAGGAGTATCACAATTGGTTTTTAAAAGACCCCAGAACTGTAAAAAAAAACTGTTAGAAAATTAAACACAAAGAAAATGCACTTTTTTAAAACCAACCTCAGAACAGATTTGCCAATACAATTTCTGAACCTGACCATAATAATACACCCTAAATATAAAGCTGTCTTCAACAGTGATGCAAGTCAGTGAGACAGAGATACTTGCTATTTCACCTGGGCATGTGTGAATCAGATTGTCTGAGTCATGTACCAGAGATGCACAGCAGTGGTGGGACATATCTAACAAAATAAGGTGCTGAATAAGTGAATCTGTGAAAGCTCTCAATGCACTTTGTGTCTCGCAAACTCCAATAATAGCTTTGTGTACAGTCCTGTAACTGAAAGACGGTGTTGTGAAGTGATAATGCTGATTACAGTGAAAACGGCTCAATCGATGAATCCTCTGTGTAAAACTAAAAAAAAATCAGGATTTGGATGTAACATTATCCAGTTCCCAAAGGCATAAAATTAATTGCTAACTATGTTACTAATATTAAGCCCCTTTCAGTTTAATCCCTGATAAAATCTCTGTTGTTCAGTTATTTGAAAAATGTGTGTGTGTATAAGTGTGTGTGTATATGTGTGTGTGTATATGTGTGTGTGTATATGTGTGTGTGTATA
>JAHRHZ010000139.1:3493917-3521036 GCA_024137785.1 Ginglymostoma cirratum | reverse complement strand
TGTCTGTGTGTGTGCGTGTGTGTGTCCCTGTGTGTCTGTGTGTGTGTCAGTGCTTGCTTGTGCAAATGACTGCCCTTGATGCCAACACTGCATTGACTGAGTGTAACATCGAGGAGCCATGGTAAGATTGAAGTCAATGGGAATAGAGAGAGCTTACTGCAGGTCTGCGTCGTACCTGGCACAAAGGAGTTGTGGGCGGCCAACCATCTTAACTCCAAAACATTGTTCCAGGACCATCTTCAGCCACTTCATCACTAATCTTCCTCCATCAAAAGACCAGAAGGAAGGATGTCTGCTGGTGACTGCTCTCGCCTTTGCAACTGCTTACATACTGAAGCAGTCTGTGTCTGCCTGGAGCAGCATCTTGGCACCATTCAGAGCTAGGGCTGATTGGTGACAAATTACATTTATACCACACACACACACCAGGCATTGACCATCTACAACTTGATGTTCTGTGGCATTTCCACCGCTGACTCCTGTCATATCAACATCCTGGGTGCTACTATTGACCAGAAACTGAACTGGACCAACCCATCTAAACTTGACTACAAGAGTGGAGCAGACCTGACCTCAAGGCTTGTCCACCCATAATAAAGTTCAAGTTAGGAGTGGGATGGGATCATCTTCACTTGCCTAGTCCAACAGCATTCAAAAAGCTCAGTACCATCCAGGAGTAAGCAGTCTGCTTGATTGTCTTAAAGACACTCCCTCCACCATTGATGCTGAGTGGCAGCAACGTGTACCATCTACAGAAGGGGCAGCAGTGACTCACCGGGTCTGCTTTGATGGCACCTTCCAAATGCATATGGGCATCACCCAGGTCTCCCACTGAGCCACACACTGCCTGGGGTGGAATCCCTTGGTATAATCTTGTTGTGACAAAGAAGGGTAAGGGGTAACAGTCCCTCTCAGTGTTGTCAGGTGGGGAACCCCCCCCCCCCCCTCAGTGGTCCATCCATGTGCAGCGATTTCTAAACTGGACTTCAGTGCATTGACATGCCAGTCTCTCATGTACAGTGCATCAGAGCGACTGCTGAACTGTTGCAAGGAAGGAACATTACATGTGGGGTCTTGTCACAGACAGAAGCAATAATCACGGACTACCATCTTCCCCCAGCCTTGCCCCTGGACCCCATCAGTGGCCACAGCCCTAGTCCGATCAATACCCAACCTCCCCACTCCAGGTGTGATCGCAGAAGACCGTGGAGTCCATTTTTCTTTGTTATTCATTCACGGGATGAGTGCGTCGCTGCCAGGCAGCATTTATTTCCCATCCCTAATTGCCCAGAGGGCAGTTAAGAGTCAACCACATTGCAGTGGGAGACTGGAGTCACATCTAGGTCAGACCAGGTAAGGATGGCAGTTTCCTTCCCTAAAGGGCACCAGTTTCCAACGATTGATTCACGGTCATCATTAGACACTTAATTCCAGATTGTTATTGAATTCAAATTCCACCATTGGCTGTGGTGGGATTCGAAGCCGGGTCACCGGAACATTACCTGAGTCTCTGGATTAAGAGCCCAGCAATAATACCACTAGGCCATCGCCTGGTTACCATTCTATGCCTGGCCCTAGTTCTCAGCTTCCAGCTGAAGAGCTAGTGATACACCTTTGTTGCCTCTTTCTCACAGAATCTCAGACGTGTTACAGCACGAAGGAGGCTATTCGGCCCAACGTGCCTGCACTGGCTCTTCAAACGAACATCATTAACTTGCGCCAGTCTCCTAGCTTTTCCCCCATATTCCTGCACACCGTTTCTAACTAACTAACCATCCAATGCCCCTCTTGAATACCTCCGCTGAACCTCTCTCTACCACATTTCCCAGCAGTACATTTCATACCCTGACTACTCACTAGCTGAAAATGTCTTCCCTCACTTCACCCTTGCTTCTATTGCACGTTATTTTAAACCTGTGCCCACGTGTGCCTGTTCCTTTTCCCGTATTTAATGACCCATAGATCATCAGGCAGGGGTGAGGCCACTAGGGGCCCATTGATCTGTAAACCAGATTTAAGTTTAATTAATTTGCAAAAGAGCCATGGTGAGATGGCTTTTGCTTCCCCCAACTCAGCATGTCATGATCTGGAACTCCCAGCCTAAAATTGTGATAGAAACAGGTTCAATGGGACCTTCCAAAATGCAAATTTGCTAAATATTTGAAACTTGCACGGCTGCTCGGAAAGGGATATTGAGTGAGATCAATTCAATCGCTCTTTCAAAGAGGTGGCACTACTACATGGGCCAAATAGCCTCTTGTGCTGAATGCTTCCAAAGCACCTTTTAGAAAGAAACAATCACTGACATTTATATTTTTAACAAGGATTGTAAGCAAAGTATGTTTTCAACAAACTTTGTTCAGGTAGAGCCTCGACATTAAGTTAGTGAATCTGCAGTGCATTCAATTAAAGCACCCAGTTCTTTCAAATCCAATTAACCTCCAGTTTATTGCTGCTAAAATCAGCCATTTGTGACATGTTCCATTTATTAATAAGTAAATCTATTAATACATTATCTAATTAAACTTGTGCCAAGATACAGCACTCGTAGGACCAAAAACTGTAAATTGAAATCACATTTATCTTCATGACTACAACAGAAAGTGGTTGGGGCCAAAACATTATGTATTTACAAGAAGAAGGTGGACATAACTGTTCTGGCTAAAGGGATTAAAGGATGGGGGCGGGGGGGGTGGAGTTGCAGGATTAGGGTATTGAGTTCGATGATCTGCCATGATCATTGAATGGGAGAGCAGCACTGAGGGGCCAAATAGCCTACTCCTGCTCCCATCATCTACGTTTCTATCAGTATTTTACTTTGCATTTACAAATGTCAATAATTGCAGCCAATTGCAATATTAATCATCAAATCCATCAATATACATCTTTAAAAGTATGTAATTTGCCTGTTACATCACAAGGTCTATCTCACATTTACATCCAGTTATGTTAGAAATCATATTTGAAGAGCAACAGTAACTGAACAGATGGCTACATCTTTCAAATATTTATTTTGGATATTCCTAAACTGGCCTTAATGTGACAAGAGGCACCGATTAGAGACCAAGTAAATTCTCTTTCATGAAAAAGAACTACAAACTGAAGTAAAAATTGGATTGCTATAACTGATAAAAACGGGAGAGTTCGAAACTGTATCTGTATTGGTCAATATTATGTTGCTTTTTGAAGCAGCAAGTGGGAAAATCCGATACTGAGCAACACTAAGAATCTTTAATATTGAGAAATTTCTGCCCAGAAACCTGTCTTTTGATTGGTTGTGCTGTGAAGGGTTCATAAGCTGTAAAGTACTGGGGCAGCAGAGGATAAACATCCAGAGAACGCAAACAGAAATAATTCATCTCTCCCTCTTTCTCTCTGTCTCACTCCATGTGGGGAAAGGTTCGGAAAACAATAAAGAGCTGAAAGGAAAGATTCAAAAGCAAGAAAAGGACTGGGTTTACTTGATCAACTATTGAATCAATTAATCCTGCAGTCAACAGTGTGACATCATTACAAAAATTCTAGTATGAAGCCTTCTCTCAGATGAAATCTAAAAACGCAATACTTTTTATAATTTGAACTACAAGTGCAAATGTTATCAAGGATAGCAAACATGAAGGTACTGATAGAATTTCCCATTCCTACAACTAAAGGAGAAATCATTAAATCTCTGGATTTTTGTCAGAAGATTCTGCCTAATCTTAGTATCATAGCTGTACATTTAACAGATTTTACAGAAACAGGTAACTATGGTATGGTCAGCTGAGTGCCAAACAACCTTTGGGATTTCAAAGGCAATTGAAATTCAAAATTGTTTTGATGGAGTTTGTTGTCTTAACCATTCAATGTAAAAATTGTTCATAAGAAGGTGATTGTGCTGAAGTTTCAGAATTTGATGGTAAATGACAAGGAATTGTTTAAATTCTGTGTGAGGAAGAAGGATGGTAAATGAATATAATTTTTTGTCATATTGTGTGAGAGTCATAGAGCTGGGGTTGAAGTACCTATCCCTCAACCATTAGTCTTCCCCTGAATTGTGTGATTGACTGTTGGGAGCTGGGTCTGTTTTCTGAAGAGACGTTATACTATTTTCTGTTTGGTGGAGTGTGAGTTTCGCAGGTATGGTTTAGCAGTTACACCGCTAAATTAATCTAGTCCCATTTGCCAGCATGTAGTCCATATCCCTGTAAACCCTTCCTATACATGCACCCATCCAGATGCATTTTAAATGTTGTAATTGTACCAGCCTCCACCCCTTCCTCTGGAAGCTCATTCCATACACGCACCACCCTCTGCGTGAAAAAAGTTGTCCCTTAGGTCCCTTTTAAATCTTTCCCCTCTCACCTTAAACCTATGCCCTCCAGTTTTGGACACCCCTATCCTGGGAAAAAGACTTTGTCTATTCATCCTATCCATACCCTTCATGATTTTACAAACTTCTATAAGGTCACCCCTCAGCCTCTGACACTCCAGGGAAAATAGCCCCAGCCTATTTGGCCTCTCCCTGTAGCTCAAACCCTCCAACCCCGGCAACATCCTCATAAATCTTTTCTGAATCCTTTCAAGTTTCACAACATCCTTCCTACAGCAGGAAGACCAGAAGTGAACATAGTATTCAAAAAGTGGCCTGACCAATGTCCAATAAATCACAACATGACCTTCTAACTCCTACACTCAATGCACTGACCAATAAAGGCAAGCGTACCAAACACTTTCTTCATTGCTGTATCAACATGTGTTGTGTTTGTCTGGTAATGAAATGCATTTAAAAACAGCATTTCATTTTCTTTAAGGGTAGAGGCAAGTAGGAAGACCACACATTGTCTTTCTTGGGACTATAAACTGAACAGGAGTTGGACTCTACAACTGAAAAACTGGGAGAGTTTTGCAACTTGTAACCTGTTCGATCTCAGAGGGTTGGCGTTGTGGTGGGAGAGTCAGGCCGGGGTCTGAGAGATGTAACAGGTCTGCGGGGAGGTGCAGTTGGGGCAGTGTGAAGCAACGATGGGATCTGTTGAACTGGCATTCAGGTGTTCCGATGAGTAGTTAGCAATCTAACTCTTCCTTAATTTCCGCGGAACCATCTCAATCATCAGTTCTTATGGAGACTTTGGTGAGGGATCCAGGCATAGATGGACTGTCAGCAATCCCCTGGTCACTTTCTTCATAGGGTGCAACAACGGGGAATTGGCAGGGTCCTTATGTATTACTCCCTTCCATACTGGAATCATCATTATCTTACCATCAGAAAATCTGCCCTGAGGTTCTTAATCACCTGAGTGAGGCAAGCTCCAGATGACAGGAGTGGTTGCCATCTAATGATGAAAGTATTCAAGTTATCCATGTGTCCCCAGTGCTTGTTTTCGATTTAGCGAAACAGCAGAAAAATGGACTTTCCGACTACAATGTATTATTTCCCAGACCCACAACCGGAGAATCATTACTGCACTGCTGGTTCTACATTCAATGTGACACACTTCCTCGTGCCCCTAACGTACCTCGACTCATTAAATCTGCTCTGCCCTGCAACTGAAAATCTGCACACACAAATTTCTGCAATTATATTGCTTCAAATTGGTTGTACATTTGCTGCCAGCAATCTAGGCTAAGCAGGACTTCGATTTTTTAAGAAACGATTTTAAATAATGTATGTCCACTGAGCTCTGATGTTCTGTTCTTTTTGAATTTGTCAGAATAAGCTGCATTAAAAATTGATAAGTTTCACAATTCCACATTGTATCCTATGTGCATTAATGATGGTTAGACAGATTGAATCTTTAATTTTCACCCTGAAAGGAGGGAAGTATGATATGACCTGTGTTTTTACTTTGGTCCTTTCTGTTCTGTAGACTTCCAATCGTACGAATAAGATTGCTAGGATGTTTCATTGTAAATTAACGTCAC
This sequence comes from Ginglymostoma cirratum, assembly GCA_024137785.1. NCBI lineage: Eukaryota > Metazoa > Chordata > Chondrichthyes > Orectolobiformes > Ginglymostomatidae > Ginglymostoma > Ginglymostoma cirratum. Next base: position 3,515,132 of record JAHRHZ010000139.1, on the reverse strand, counting down.
AAGCTAGTTGCCACTGGGGCAGCTACCGTAGTGTACTGGAAATTCCACCACTTTGTGTCCGTGCCCGATTAACCCAGGGGTTAGTGCTCTCAGTTTTGGGGTGGGTGCAATAGCGAGTGAAGGAAGATGTTACACTGAGGGTAATAGAGTGTGAGCCTTGTTGAAGGAAGGGTGCAGTAGCAAGATGGAGAGAGTGGGAGGATTGGAAGAGAAGGTGACCGGACCTATGCTGGTGGACTGGGAAAGGTCGTTGACCTTCTTCCCCCAGTGCTGGCCAAACTGCCAAATGGCAAAGACTGCACTGACCCTCAGGGAAAGACCAAGGTCTGGTGTCATGACCTTCTCTCCTGGTCCCCCTGTTGTGAGCCATCCCAACCAGCTGGAACTCCAGCTTCCTTCCTGCAAAGTGAGCACAATTTTCCCTCAGGAACTATAGAAACAAGGGCAGGCCATTCAGCCCCTCGAGCCTGCTCTGCCATTCAATAAGATCATGGCTGATCCTTTTGTGAACTCAGCTCCAGTTACCCGCCCGCTCACCATAACCATTAATTCCTTTACTGTTCAAAAATCTATCTATCTTTGCCTTAAAAAACATTCAACCAGGTAGCCTCAACTGCTTCACTAGGCAGGGAATTCCACAGATTCACAGATATCCATTAATACCTTTGCTTAACAAAAATTATCAATCGCAAATTTAAAATTAACAACTGATGCAGCATTTACTGCTGTTGTGGAAGAGAGTTCCAAACCTCTCCCACACTTTGTGTGTGGAAGTGCTTCCTAATGTCTCTCCTGAATGGTCTGGCCCTAATTCTCAGACTATGCCTCTAGTTCTAGAGTCCCCAACCAATGGAAAGAGTTTATCTTTACCTACCCTGGCTTTTCCTGTTAATATCTTAAAGACTTCAATCAGATCACCCCTTAACCTTCTAAATTCAAGAGAGGACAGGCCTAACTTATGTAATCTTTCCTCAAAACATAACCTCTTACATCCAGTTATCATTCTTGTAAACCTACATTGTGCGCCCTTCAAGGCCAAGCTGTCCTTCCTAATGTGTGGTGCCCAGATCTGCTCACAGTGCTCCAAGTGGGGTCTAACCAGGGTTTTATGTAGCTGCAGCAAAACTTCCACATCCTGTACTCCAGTCTTCTGGATATAAAGGTCAGCATTCCATTAGCCTTTTTAAATTATTTTCTGTAACTGTTTGTAACCTTTTAACGATCTATGCACCTGAATCCTCAAGTCTCGTTGGCTATCTACTGTATTTAACTTCATACCATCTAAACAGTAGCGTGGTCTATCCTTTTTCAGTCCAAAATGGATAACTTCACACTTGCTAATATTGAGCAAAACTGTGGCAGATAGTGTTCATTCACCCAGCCTATCTCTATCCCTTTGTAACTTAATGTTATGTTCTCTGTTATGTTTGGAGGAAGTAGGGCAGCTCCAGACTATCAGTGCTTGTCTGGGTGTCTAATGGCCTTTTAGAAATGGGCATGAGGGTCGGTTCTGGGAAGTTGGTGAGTTGTCCTGCAATTGGCACATGGAAGGATGAGTGTGGAATTGTGTGGAGAGCACCAGCCACCCCAGAGGTTGGGGGTTGGGGTGGGTGGCCTGGGTAGGTAGTTAATAACATACAGATAAATACAAAAAAAGTTCTCACTGGGCATCATGGTAAGAAATCCTGTAAGGAACTCAACAAGACTGACAAAAGGATGCAATAGTCAGCCTATAATTAGTTATTGATCAAATAGCTCACAAAACGATTGTCAGGTATCATAGAACATAGGACAGTACGGCACAGCACAGGCCCTTCGGCCCACGATGTTGTGCCGAACTTTTACCCTAAACCTAAGGTCTATCCGACCTCCACCCCTACCTTATACTATCATCCATATGCCTATCTAATAGCCGCTTAAATGCCCCTAATGAGGCCGACTCCACTACCCTCTCCGGCAATGCATTCCACACCCCGACCACTCTCTGAGTAAAGAACCCACCTCTGATGTCTCCCCTATATCCACCTCCACTCACTTTAAAACTATGCCCCCTTGTAATAGCTACCTCCACCCTAGGAAAAAGTCTTTGGCTGTCTACTCTATCTATACCTCTGATCATTTTGTATATCTCTGTCAAGTCATTCTTGGATGCCCAAAGGCTGTGCTCACAAAGATGTGTAAACATACAAGCCATGAGCAGTTATCTATATTCAGGGAGGCTGGTTTTACTCAGTTACCTGAATGCTGACCATGTGGGAATGCCATTGGGCTGGGTTTGATTTCTACTCTGGCTCTGCTCCTGAAAGTGAAAGGCAATGACAGACTGACACCAACAAAGTAAAACTGATGAGAAAACACATTCACTGACAATGAGACAAGGAGCAGCCCCTGGGCAGAGCTCACTTGACATGGCTATTGATATTCTGGAAATGGTATGGTGTGGGTCGTTGCGATATATTTCCAACATCACATGTCAGTCATCATTCTTTTCCGTCACACTGTATTGTCATACTTCCAAATGGACTTCATTTTGCACCGTATTAACCAGAAACAAACCAGGACTCCATGGCTTAGAATAAATGTACAAACCAAACCATGAAAGCAAAGCTGAAATCCATCAAGGAAACTCCAAGCCGGATCTCATTGAAAGGATACATTTAGCAATGGTTCCAACAATAAAGAAAAACTAGCTACGGTTTGTTTACTGCAGTCTGTGAGATATTGAGCACCCAGACAGTTGTCCAAGGCTGGAATTGAACCCAAGTCCTTGGTGGAGTAGTGCTAGCCATTGAGCTACTGTGATGAAGCACCATTTTCAAAAGCTTGGGCTTTTTCATTTTCCTGAATGTGTTTGTCTGTCAGCCGAGAACCTACTAGTGACAGGGAATCGGGATGTGTAAAGAGCAAGATCTGGGTGGGGACGGAGTGGGTCTGACCCATGTGCACCATTGCAAACCTCTCAGTCCAACACTCCATTAATCATTTCTCATGGGTGCAGGCTTTCTTGAAATCTTTGTGTTTCTGAATAACCTGTAAAGCTGAAATAAAAGTGTAAAGCAATTTTGCTATTTTTAGGTAGAAGATTTGATCAAAGGCCTATTGATTGCAAAGAGAAAGCTCAGTTCAGGGTGAAAGAGGGCGACTGATGATCAGAGTATTAATACCCATTTGTTTACCTCCTTCACTAACTTTCCATGTGAAGCAACAATTAACCTGCACTTCACACAATCTAGTCTACCGCATTCGCTGCTCACAATGTGGTCTCCTCTACACTGAGGAGACAAAATGCAGACTGGGCGACTGCTTTGCCAAAAACCTAGATTCTGTCTGCAAAAACAACCCTGAGCTTCTATTTGCCGACCACTTCAACACACCCCTATGCTTCCTGGCCCACATCTCTGTCTCATGCTTGCTGTGGTTCTCCAGCGAAGCTTAGTGCAAGCTGGAAGAACTACACCTTATTTTCCACTTGTGCGCTCTGCAGCCTTCCAGACTCAATATCAGGTTCCAATATCTTTAGGGCCTGAACAGCCCCTTCCATGTCCTCTACCCACCCCCACACCCCAGGTCCTGTCCTGCCATAGGTTATGTTCAGCACAGCCAACCTATTTTTAACCACTCACTGAGTCACCTCTCTAACTGCTCTTTTTCCCTGGCTTATTATCAACAATCCCTTTGTATACCTAACTTTCTCTTCTCTCTCTCTTTCTTCCTCTTTGAGCTCCCTCTCCATCTATCCACTCACTCATTCTCCACCACCATTCTCCCACCCCCTATCGTCAACATAAATACCATGGTAGGCCTGGAGCCTGGACTCCTGGTGATAGTAGGCCCGGAGCATGGATTCTTGGTGGCAGCGGTAGGCCGGGAGCCTAGACCCTTGGCGGTGTCAGTGAGGTGGCAGCAGCGGCAGCGTCGGAGTCTCCTGGGGCACTAGCTTTGTCACTGCTGCCCCTGGAGCTGGGACTCCTTGAGGCCCTGAACAAAAGATGAACTCTTATATAAGTAATTTCCTTTTATCCTTATTGTAACTGAAAATGGTACCAGATTATGGTGCCAAACACTTTTCACTGTATCTTCAAGGTGTATGTGACAATAAATCATTCATTCATTCATTTTCCTTGCTACTGTCAGTCTGAGGAAGGGTCACTGGACCCGAAACATTAACTCTGATTTGTCTCCACATATGCTACCAGACCTGCTGAGTTTTTCCAATATTTTCCGTTTTTGTGTATGATTACATCAATTGTGGTTTCTCTTAGTTGGACTGAGAAATTGTAAGCAATGACTGTTTACAGAAGATAAATCGATCTTTCATGGTTCAAATGCCAAAGCAGATTGATATTGAGGCAAAGTTTCCTACATGTTGTGAAAACATATTGGAAAATATTACAGTTTTGGTAAAAGTGATCACCTCATGGTTCTTGTGGAGTCATACCTGGCACACAAGTAGATGGTCATGGTTGCTGGAGGTCAGTCATCTCAGCTCCAGGATAAGTCTGCAGGAGTTCCTCAGGGTAGTGTCCTAGGCCCGACCATCTTCAGCTGCTTCATCAATGATCTTCACTCCCTCATAAGGTCGGAAGTGGGGATGTTTACGGAAGATTACACGATGTTCAGCACCATTCACGACTCCTCAGATACTGAGGGAGTCCAATTTAAAATGCAACAGGGTCTAGACAGTACCTAGACTTGGGCTGACAAGTGGCATGTACCATTAATGCTACTAAATGCCAGGCAGTGACTATCTCCAAAAAGAGAGATGTCTAATTGTTGCCCTTTGGTATTCAATGTTATTGGCGTTCTGAATCCCCCATTATCAACATGGTGGTGAACATTGACCAGAAGCTCAACCGTGTTAGCCCTTTAAGTACTGTAGTTACATGAGCAAATCAGAGGCTAGGAATCCTACAGTGAGTATCTCACAAGCTGAATCCCCAAAGCTCAACCACATTTTACCACGTGGTACAACTCAGGAGTGTGATGGCATACTCCCCACTTGCCTAGATGAGTGCAGCCCCAACAACACTCAAGAAGCTTGACACCATCCAGGACAAAGCAGCCCCCACTTGATTGGCACCACATCCACAAGCATTCACTCCCTCCAGCACCGACGCTCAGTAGCTGTAGAGTGTACTGTCAACAAGACGCACTGCAGAAATTCACCAAAGATCCTCAAACTGCAACTTCCAAACCAATGACCACTTCCATCTAGAAGGACAAGGGCAGCAGATACATGGGAACACCACCCCCTTCAAATTCCCCTCCGAGCCACTCACCACCCTGACTTGGAAATATATCGCCGTTCCTTCACTGTCGCTGGGTCAGAATCCTGCTATTCCCTCCCTAAAGGCATTGTGGGTCTCCCACAGCAAACGGACTGCAACGGTTCAAGAAGGCCACTCACTACCATCTTCTCAAGGGGCAACTAGGGATGGGCAATAAATACTGGGTTTCACCAGCAATGCCCACAACATGAAAAAAGTAAAATTTAAGTGAAATGTTGGGGCAGCCTCAGATCGGATGGCTACTTTTTTGTTCTTATAGTTGAGAGTAGTAGCCATTACAAAATTGGAGTTGTAGATTTGTCAAATGAATCGTAATTAATCTTAAAGTTGAGATATACCCTGATCCAGGTATGAACTTTGCACTTTGGAGTAAAAAGTGTTGTGAATTGAAGATGTTTCCTCTGTGTACTGGTTGTGGACGGTCACAAAGAAAAGTAGATGTTTTGCCAGGGACAGAAATGTTCCTGCTAACACATTTCAAGACTCTCAGTTCTAAGTGTCAGAAGTCACACAACACCAGATTACAGTCCAACAGGTCTATTTGACATCACAAGCTTTCAGTGTGCTGCTGCTCCTTCGTCAGGAGATGAAGCTGTGATTTCAAATAAACCTGTTGGACTATAACCTGGTGTTGTGTGACTTCTGGCATTGTCCACACCAGTCCGACACCAATATCTCCACATCAACTCTAAGTATGTTATAGGAAATGAGCATTAGTAAGGATTCTAACCAATCCAAAATGATATGTGTCTCAATTCATTGACTAACGAGGATATGTGATGTTCCAAAAGATTTAACATACTTGACTAACTACATCTGAGTTTTCTTTTCTTGCTACCACCAGTTCCAATGCTTAGATTGGTTACGCTCTAGTTTAATTATGCAGTTCTGAGGAAGGGTCCCTGGACCCGAAACATTAACTCTGTTTTTTCCCTTCACAGATGCTGCCAGACCAGCTGGGCTTTTCCAGCAACTTTGTTTTTGTTCCTGATTTACAGCATCCGCAGTTCTTTCGGTTTTTAATTATGTGGTTGTGCCAGTTCTTTCGCATTACCAGACTCTCCGATGCCAGCTCTCTGATTCCCTCGATCACAAGATCCGCTCCTCGGCATTGCCTTTCGCCTACAGCCCTCACTCCAACTCCAGCGGCTCTCCCTTGCCACTGTTACAAAAACCCAACCCTTTTTCTCTTCACAACATGGATACATTACAGCATCTATCTCACTGTCTATGCTACCAAGCCCCTTCCTGTATTGTCGTAGCTCTTGACTCACCATGTCCTGGTAAAGGGGAGAGCCATTGAAATTCTTCTGCAAAGTGATGAAAGTCTGGAGTGTAGCACACATTCTAGGGAATCAAGTATTTTTGTTTCATCATATCTTGTGGCCCGGAGTGGGGCACTTCGAGGTGCTTGTCAGAGCTATCTAATTAGTCCAATTCAATTCCGCTCATTACCCAGAGCCCTTCCAATATTTCCTTTTCGATTATCATCCAATCTCCCATCGAAAGTTGCTGTTGAATTTGCTCGTGATGCCTTTTTAGGTGGTGCTTTTCAAATCATCGGAGCTCATTGCATGAAGGGGAGGTTCTCATTTTCTCTCTGGTTCCTTTTCAAATAAATCTTGGCCAGCTTGTCACTCTTGCTAGTGAAAACAGTTTCCTCTCACTTACTCTATCAAAACCTCTTGTAATTTTCAACCCCTTTATTAAAATATTTCTGGAATGCTTTCCACGTCTCATTAGCCAGATACGCTTTGCTGCCAGCAGGAAAGTTTTTATAAAGCTGCCTGTCCTCTATGGGAAGGTGGTGATGTACAACAGGGTGATAATGTCACCAAGCCAGCAATCCAAAACCCCAAGCCAATGTTCTGGGTGATTGTTTTGCAGAGCATGGACGTTCTGCTCGCAAAAATGACCCTGAGCTTCCTGTTTCCTGGCCAACATCTCTGTCTTGCTGCAGTGTTCCAGCGAAGCTCTGGGCAAACTGGAAGAACAGCTCCTCATTTACTGCTTGGGGATCCTGCGGCCTTCAGGATTGAGTTTAATAGTCTTAGGGCCTGAGCATATTCTTCCATGTCCCTTCGCCAACCCTCACACACCAGATCTTGTCATCCCATTGGCTGCTACCACAGCCATCCCATTGGCTGCTACTGACAGCCCCCATGATCAGTTATTGGTCTCCCAGGCTGACTGGTAGTCAATCCAGCTGCTGTTCTTTCTCTTTGGGCTCCATCTCCACTTTTTGTTTACTCCTGCCCACTCCATCTTCTGCATATATACCACCATTTCCTGTCTGTAATCAATTCTGAAGAAGAGTCACTGGACTCGAAATGTTAACTCTGTTTTCTCTCCACAGATACTGCCAGACCTGCTGAGCTTTTTCAGCAATTTCTGTTTTGGCTTCTGATTTCCACCATCTGCAGTTCTTTCATTTTTATTTTGTTCAATGTTCTGGGGACATATGTTTGAATCCCAGTGCGGCGGATGGTGAATTCTGAATTCAGTGAATGTCTGAAATTGAGATCTAGCCTGATGGTGACTGTGTAATCATTCTCAGTTGATGTAGAAACACATCTGGTTCACTACAGTCCTTCAGGGGAAGGAAATCATAGAATTGCTACAGTGCAGAGAGAGGCCATTTGGCACATTGAGTCTGCAACAAACCCCCAAAGAACATCCCACCTAGACTCCCACACTATCCCTGTAACCCCACATTTCCCTTGGCTAACCCACCTAGCCTATACATCCCTGGACACTACGGGGAATTTAGCATGGCCGATCCACCCCTAACCTGCACATCTTTGGACTGTGGGAGGAAACCGGAGCACCCAGAGGAAACCCACACAGACACGGGGAGAATGTGCAGACTCCACACAGTGGTAACCTGCTATCTTTACCTGGTCTGGCCTACATGTAACTCCAGACTAAAATGGTTGAATCTTAACTGCCCTGTGGTCAATGAGGAATGGGCAATAACCAGTGATACCTACAACCCCAAGAATAAATCAAAGAAAAACTGGTAACCCACCTTGGCCAGGAATTCAACATGTCTTGCGAAATGTTACTCCCATCTCCTTTATTCATTCACGGGGTGAGGGCATCACTGACCAGGCAACATTTATTGCCCATCTCTAATTGCCTAGAGAGCAGTTAAGTGCCAACCACATTGCTGTGGGTCTGGAGTCACATGTAGGCCAGATCAGGTAAGGATTGGAGTTTCCATCCCTAAAGGACATTAGAGAGCCAGATGGGCTTTTCCTGACAATCAGCAATGGATTCACAGTCATCATTAGATTCTTAATTCCAGATATTTACTGAATTCAAATTCCACCATCTGCACGATGGGATTTGAACCCAGGCCCCCCCCAGAACATTATCTGGGTCTCTGAATTAACAGTCCGGCGAAAATACCGCTAGGCCATCGCCTCCCCCAGCACGTCTACCCTGCTCCCCAGCACATTCCCCTCTTTTACACATGACTGACATGACTGGACCGAATGTGATTAGTTATTCACTCTGGTTAACAACACATTTGAGTGCATTGCCACATTTGGTAATGTAGTATCCAATAATGAAGGCACTAGATTTTCAATTCACTAGATTTCTTGCTGCCTACAAAGCCTTGCTTCCTGCCGTGATATCTTTTTTTCTCTGTGTCACTTTGGTTCATTTCTAAGTCCTCATGCACATAAAGGTAAAGTTGCCGTGGTCCTACCAGACCATGGGGCTGCTCTCTCATTAGAGAGAGACAACTGGCCATGTTTAACCTGAGGCTCACCACGCCTCAGGTAAGGGAGAGGTTGAGAAGGAGTGTGCCTCATGGTAACCTCAGCTGTTTGTGGGAATTGAACCCGTGCTGTTGGTATCAGTCTACAGTGCAAACCAGCCGACTGGAGCTAACAGACTCCCTACCTATTGACATGTTGCTAATAGAAATGGCTTATTTTCATTTGTCACCTTGTAATTGCCTAGTTCCGTCAGCGATGGTGCTGAGGGTGTTGCAAGCCACAGCTTCTCAACCTGTCATTGCAGAGAATCTCATGGACCCAACCGCACCCAATTTTGGGAAACCTTTCCGAATTTCTCCAAGTTTTTCCGTGGCCCTCAGTTCACGAACACGGAATTCAGTCACTTTGTGAAAAACTGGGGAATTCAACACCGCGCACAGCATCACCACACAAGCCCCTGTCAAATTGAAGGGCTGAAAGTGACAACCAAAATCACCAAAGAAACTATAGAGAAATTGACCAAATCTGGCAGTGATGTGTACAAAATAATCCCCAAGTGGAGAAACACAGATACTGAAGGCATGGAAAGTAATCCAGTACAAGGACTAAACTACTGAAGCCAGAAGTAGGAACAGGCGCGAATGAATAAATTAAGGTGAAATAACAGAAAACCAAACTTTATTTCAACAAGATTGTTAAACTGTCGCTAGTATTGAAGAGACTGATAAACCATTGCTAGGGTCGAGGATTGGAGAGCCCAGTCAGGGTAGAATCATTCAGCACGCTCAGCAAAAGCCCAAGTGGGATCTTAACACCTGGGTGGAGGCTCGATTGTGTACAGTGAATGACCAGATATACCATTGCAATGGCAGACACATACCCACAACTGCAGATTCTGTTCCTCGAGTATAGATGGATGATCAGGAAGAGCAGAATGCTGCACCTACGCAGAACTCACATCAACCATCAGACCCAAATGTTCACAACAACCATAAAATGGAAATAAACACACCAGCTACACCAGCAACAACAAGTGACAGAGCAACGACACTCCCTTGCGAAACAACATCTCCCAGATGAACAGCCAACAAAAACACACACACGTACCATTAAGAGACCAGCATTATTTAAGGACTGTGTGTGCGATGCATGCACAGAGACCGATGGAATTAATAAGCAGTGAATGCAGGAGAATAGTCATCTATGTATGTGGTAACTTGGACAAATAAAAATATCCAGGGTAATGCATGCCATTTTTACTTTGTTTATATGAAAACAGGAATGTTTAGATTGGAATGCATCAAGAATAATGTCTGCCCTGGTCTGCCATAGACATGTGACCTCCACCAAGGCATATATCCTGTAGGGACACATCTTAAGTTTCACTTCAATGAAGTCTTTGTGTTGAAGACATTGTTACACTCAAAATATCATCCAATATGTATTCAATGCAACCCAGAACAGATCGCCATGTTTTAAATAAAACCAGGATGTGGACTCAGAACATACAAAATCATAATAACACAGTGTGGAGCTGGATGAACACAGCATCAGAGGAGCAGGAAAGCTGACGCTTCAGGTCGGGACCCTTCTTCAGAAATGGGGGAAGGGTAAGGGAGCTCAGAAATAAATAGAGAGAGGAGCGGTGGGGCTGGGGAAGGTAGGTGGGATGGTGATAGGTGAGTGCAGGTAGGGCGTGGTGGGGATTGGTCAGTGAGGTCGGGGGACCGGATAGGTGGGAGAGAAGATGGACAGGTTGTGTCAGGTCGAGGAGGTGGGGATGAGAGGGACGGTTGGTCGTAGGATGAGGCCGGGGGGTGGGGAGATTTTGAAGCCGGTAAAGTCCACATTTAGGCCATCGGGCTGTAGGGCCCCGAGGTGGAATATGAGGTTCTGCTCCTCCAGTTTGTGGATGGTGTCATTGTGATACTGGAGGAGGCCCAGGATGGACATGTCACCCAGGGAGAGGGAGTGGGAGGGGGAGGGGGAGTGGGAGTGGTTCGCAACTGGAAGGTGTTGTTGTTTGTTGGGAACCGAGCAGTGGTGCTCTACAAAACGATCACCGAGCCTCCGCTTGGTCTCCCCGATGTAGAGGAGGCCACATCGGGAGCAGCGAATACAGTACTCTCCCTACCCCCGGCCTCTGATGCTGCCTGGCCCACTGTGCTCCTCCAGCTCCACACTGTTACCCCCGACTCCAGCATCTGCAGTTCTTGCTATCTCTGATACGCAATCACAATGTTCAGATAGTCTCCAATGCTTCCCTCCTCTTCTGTGTGCACCTTCCCTTGACCTATCTTTTGCTTCAGTACCATGGCTAATTATCAATGAAAATCAATTCATACTTAGTGCAGTTTTTCTGGTATGAAATTTTAAAAAGCTGGATATATTCAGTAAGTCTGGCAGTAATGGTGAGCACAGAAACTGAGAGAAAGATGATTTGTCACTGTTTCTACAGCTTGGTATGTGTGTGCCCTTTAGTATTGCATTACCATCTCTTTCATCTCACCCACCCTCCCCACAACTGCAGGGATCTCAATTCTACATTTCCTACCTCTATCCATTTCCTGGATCCCCAATGGTTTAAAAAGTTGTAATCTCGACTCTGATGTCAGGTTCTGATGAGGGATCAGTGAACGGAAACATTGACTCAGATGCTGTCTGACCCGCTGAATATTTCGTGTTTTGAATTCAGATAAAGTTGTGATGCCTTTCTGAGATTTGAACACAGCTGACATCCTGTGATTTCCAAATAATTGTAACTTGCTTGTACCAGGCGATTTGATACCAGCACATTCCATGCATCTTTTTGGGCTTTTATATCCAGTGACTCAACATCTTGGAGCTCAAGGTGACAAGTCTGTTGCACATATTTGTTTCGCTCTGCACCTAACTATTTGGTAAGTCACTGTTTTTTGGCTGTGCTGGAATGTATTAAATATTTTCCTACATCATCTTTGGACCAACTCTTAAGTTAACCAAGAACGGCTTCATGTGCAACAAGCCAATGGTATAATATTGATGTCCATGCCTTCTTCTTGATGATATACCTTGTACCCTGATATGAGAGAGTTTCTTACTCATAGCGTCATGTTGTAGACCACTAGAGTGCAGTTGTCACTTTCCAGGGTAGGGTGGTGGGGGCAATAAACATCTTAATGTTCTGGAGCCATGGGTTCAAATCGCTCCATAGCAGCCAGTTGAATTTCAGCACAGCGAATAAATCTGCAACACAGGTCTTAATCTCAGTAATTTAGGTCACTAGCTTTAGCTGTTGTAAAGGTTGATCTGGTGCACTCCTCTCTGGGGAAGGAAATCTTCCATCCTTAGTGGGTCCTGGCCAGCACGTGACTCCAGTTACACAACAAGCTGGTTGGTTCTGAAATGGTCCAGCAAGCCTTTTGCAGGATTGAGCACGAGGAGCAGAATGCTGGTCCTGCCAGTGATACCCAAAGTGATGACCCCTTCTAGGCCCATGGGGAATCACTAATTAATCTCCTTGTGGAGTTCGTTGAGTACGAGTTCCCTTGGTAGCAGACAATGGTCTGCCCATCTGGAACTCATCGCCTGAGCCCTTTATAAAGCTGACACAATGGGTCTGCTCCTGGGCCTGGCCAGGCTGGCTATAAACAGGTCCAGGCAGCGGGTTGTGGCAGGGGTTGCCCAGTTAAGTCTGGGCCCGATGACATTGGAGAGGGAGCACACTGTGTCTATCAAAGCTCTCGATGTCTTTAGGAGAGGTGGGGACCACGGGTGATGCAGTGATTTATCTCCCCCTCCAATTCCATTTGATTTAGTCTTCGCCATCTCTCCCTATCCCCACCCCCTCACTTTTTGATGTTACCATCACATTAATGGGCCTTACTTATAAGGATCCATTTGGCCACATGGGTATTTTCCTGGTGGTGACAAAAAAAAACTCTCTTCACAACGGTGTCTTCATTTTCTGTCTTTTCATTTCTTATCTCACTATATTAAAAAAAAGCAGACCCAGAAGGGGCCCTCTTGTGGTGCACTGGTAGTGTCCCAACCCCTGGACAAGGAGGCCCAGGTATGTAATAAGACTTTGAACAGGTTGATTAGGAAAAATAAGTTAATTTTTAAAAAAACTACAGCAGACCAATCCGTGGGGTCTGCACCAGCAGTGGCTCTATTTTGGTGTTCAGCAATAAATGATGTTCCTTTTCAGTTTCCTCAGTTCCCTCAGGGGAGACAATGGCCTAGTGGTATTATCGCTGGACTGTTAATCTAGAGACCCAGATAATGTCCTGGGGACCCAGGTTTGAATCCCACCATGGCCGATGGTGGAATTTGAATTCAATAAAATATCTGTAATTAAGAATCTAATGATGACTGTGAATCCATTGTCAATTATCAGGGAAAACCCATCTGGTTCACTAATGCCCTTTAGAGAAGGAAACTGCTGTCCTTACCTGGTGTGGCCTACATGTGACTCCAGACCCACAGCAATCTGATTGACTCTCAACTGCCCTCTGGGCAATTAGGGATGGGCAATAAATGCCGCCTAGCCATTGATGCCCTCATCCCGTGAATGAATAAAGTTGGGCTTCCTGAGTTATTCCACTTGTACCCCATGAAAATGCGAAAATAAACTTTGTCTGAATACAATACACTGGAAATCTGAGATGGAAACACTCAACAATTTAGTCAGTACCTGTGGGGAGGAAGAAATAAAGATTAAAAATCTATTCTGCTTCTGCCCCCTCATCTTGGCATAAGGTGTGTGGAACCGAAATGATTTGGTGTTGGGGTTGGTGTGCTGTAATTCTCACTGTTTCCTCTGGGGGCATCTCTTTTTGCTCTCTCTTCCAGTGAGCATCCATATTCACTGGGTAGCAAAATGCAAAATTGATCTTGTCAGGGACAAAAAGGACAAAACTACCAGGTCCGCTCATGCCTCTCCTCTGTGATGGATTTTCTGATGGTTGCAAATATTAGAGAGAGATGAGTTGGGCTCTTGTGGTAGTGCCCATAGCTCTGAATCCAAGAGGCTGAGGTTCAAATCCCATCGGCTCCAAAGATGAGTCATAACATCTCTTGAACAGGTCGATTAGCAAATATCTAGAAGGAAACTGGGGTTATGGCTGAGTTAGTAGCTATGGACATCATGCGTGTAGTTAGTCATCAGCTCCTGCTTATCCAGATTCAGATTACTGCTGTCCATCAACTACACAATGCAAATTGGAACCTACTTATCCACTGCATTTATGTGTATTTTTCAGGCACTTGATTGCTCTCCGTCAACGTGGTGAGGGTATTTGTGGTTGAGTTTGAGAATTAATGATTCCGTGTAACTGCTGGGAGTTTAGTTCTATTCTGTTTTAAAAGGTAGTTGCCTCAAAAGCCTGTAAAACCTTTTAAATTCATTTAGAAATTGAGCTAGACTGCGACTAAGTTTGACCAGGTCTGGTTGACATGTGTTCACTGTTTGCGCAGAAACCCAGAGATTGCACAGACCAGCTTCCTTCACCCAGCATTCACACAGTCACAGCAGGAGCCAGTAAAACATAAACCCTCTCCCTGTCCTGGAATACTTGGATTAAACTCGTCACCTCTTTGGACCTGTGAAGCAATCTTTCACTACATTTGGGAATGTCCCGCATAAATTGGAGCAATGAAACTCTGTGATGTTGGGGTCCAGATTATGCCGATGCAGAAAATTTCATTCTTGGCTTAGTAAAAAAATGTATGATAAACAAAATCGCAAGATATTTGTCTGCACAGAGAGCATTGTTTGAAAACACCCATAACTTAGGATCTTCAGGAATATCAATGTGATTTGATGTAAGGCCTCAAAAAGACCAAGGTCCCTGGACATTCGATGACCGTGTGTATAATCTTTCAGCCTGGTTTCATGGTGTGTTGCAACCTACAATGTTCAAACCCCAGAGACAGGAGACAGCTTTCCTCCAGAGAGATCTCACATTGAGAATTCAGTGTAACATGTGTTGTTTTCATGCATCCAACAATACCAATTTGCATTTAGCTATCTCTTTTAGTCATAGAGATGTACAGCATGAAAACAGACCCTTCGGTCCAACTCACCCATGCTGACCGGATATCCTAAATTAACCTAGTCCCATTTGCCAGCATTTGGTCCATATCCATCTAAACCCCATATATTCATATACTCATCCAGATCCTTTTAAATGTTGTAATTGTACCAGCCTCCACCACTTCCTCTGGCAGCTCGTCTCATACACACACGACCCTCTGTGTGAAAAAGTGATCCGTCAGACCTAAATCTTTCCCTTCTCACTTTAAACTTATGCCCTCCAGTTTTGGACTCTCGTACCCAAAGACCTTCTCTATTCACCCTATCCATGTCCCTCATAATTTTATAAGCGTCTATAAGATCACCCCTCAGCCTCCGACGCTCCAGGGAAAACAGCCCCAGCCTATTCGGCTTCTCCCTGTAGCTCAAACCCTCCAACCCTGGAAACAACCTTGTAAATCTTTTCTGAACCCTTTCAAGTTTAACAACATCCTTCTCCTAGAAGGGAAACCAGAATTGTACACGGTATTCTAAAAGTGATTGAATAAAACAAAAAAAAGGCAACTTGGGAAGCTCAGAGATAGTAGGAACTGCTGATGCTGGAGTCTGAGAAACACGGTGTGGAGCTGGAGGAACACAGCAGGCCAGGCAGCATCAGAGGAGCAGGAAAGCTGACGTTTCAGGTCGGGACCCTTCTTCAGAAATGAAGAAGACCGACAGGTCAAGGAGGTGGGGATGAAGCTAGTAAAGGTGTTTGCAGGTGGCAGTGGTGGGGGTTGGTCAGTGAGGTGAGAGGAGCGGATAGGTGAGAGAGAAGACGGACAGGTCAATGAGGCAATGATTGGGGGGGCTGGTCTCGGGATGAGGTCGGGGGGTGGGGAGATTTTGAAGGTATTTTGTTGGATCCTAATCAACACCTATTTGGAACTATTGGTCACTCAATTAAGGGGGTCAGTTACTGAAAGTGTTTATTGACGTTAAAAAGTTGGGATTATTTTCACAAAGGAATCACAGGGAGGTTTTACTTCATTCAGGGCTGTGTAAAGAACCATTGTAACCAATAGGTGGTGCCCTACAGAAATCTTTCCTGCCCCATAAATGGTACATATCCACACTTCAGCACCATTGCTGATGGACAAGTGGGACCAGGGACCTAAACCCAGGAAAAGGGGAATAAGGAGGAGTCAGGAGAAAACAATAATGACACATTAATGAACTCTATAGTAGCAAAACCATTTAAATTTCATACAACATTGTAAGTAGCCACAATTACCCAAGAGATGTGGATGGTCAAGGTTATTGCCAGGAAATAAATGTGATGTATTAAATGTGAACATTGAGGTGAGCGTTAACTCAGGCTGAATTCCCGTGACATTGTGAACAGATGCATCCACAGAAGCAGGGGTCACAGAGAAAGTTGAAGAACGCAGACTAGTTTCCTTTGAGCGGAGAAGGTTCAGGAGATATCCAAGAGACGGGTGTTCAGAATCATGAAGGGCTTTTAGCCAAGTAAAAGATGGACATTCTACCCACAAGAGGCTCAATGGTCAGAGGATAGAGGATTCACCTATGGAACACGAGCATCACTAGCTGGGCCCAGCATTTACTGCTCGTCCCTAGTTGCCCCTTGAGAAGGTGGGGGTGAGCTGCCTTCCTGAACCGCTGCAGTCCATGTGCTGTGGGTTGACCCACAATGTCCTTAAGGAGGGGAATTTCAGGATTTTGACCCGGCAACAGTGAAGGAACCGTGATATATTTCCAAGTCAGGACGGTGAGTGGCTTGGAGGGGAACTTGGAGGGGGTGGTGTTCCCATGTATCTGCTGCCCTTTGTCCTTCTAGATGGAAGTGGCCGTGAGCTTCTGAGGAGGGGTCACTCGACCCTAAACGTTAACCCTGATTTCTCTCCACAGATGCTGCCAGACCCTGCTGAGCTTTTCCAGCAATTTTGGATTTTATTTCTGTCTTAGAGTATCCGCAGTTCTTTCAGCCCTTTTCTTTAATGAAGGTAAGTTGCTTTGACCTGGAATGCCCTGTTTAAAAGGAAGCAGTGTCAGCAGCAATTTTTTATTTAATATAAAAAAGGAAATTGGATAAAGAGTAGGAGGGGGGTGGGAAACAAGTGGAGGGTTAAGGGGGAGCTTTTTTAAAGAGCTGCTTACAGGCACTGAGGAAGGGTCACCGGACCCGAAACGTTAACTCTGCTTTTCCTTCACAGATGCTGCCAGACCTGCTGAGCTTTTCCAGCGACTTTGTTTTTGTTCCTGATTTACAGCATCCGCAGTTCTTTCGGTTTTTATTTTGTTCGTGCTTACAGGCACGATGGGTGGAATGATCTGCTGATCTGTTAAGAGGTTACGATTTAATGGTTAATGCAGGGAGTGGGTCACTGATCTCCCACAATGAGGGTGCAGCCTGAGCTCAACCTCACAAGGGTATTATGCGCCGCCTTCTGCTGGCAGCGTTATACCGTAACTGCATGTGCGCTAGACACTCCGTGCAGTGCAGACTGGAGCAGGTAAGCGATCCTCCCTGCTATTGTTTTAAAATAAAACAAAACCCTGTTCAAATCCTGCCTTCAAACCCTCTCCCTGCGGCCGCTACAAAGATTCAACGCGGAAGGAAGACCTCGATAAGCCAAGAGGAAACAAGAAGCAAAGTTCATTGACCCCCTGGGAGTTTGACTTAATTCCGTCACATTTTATTGGAGAGAGACTGGAAGATCAGCCGAGCTCAGACAAGCTGCTGTTCCCTGTAAAACCCCATGTCTGTCTCCGGAAGAGAATAAACCCCTTTAAAGCCAGGTATGTACAAAAATATTGGAGTGTGGGCTCTGCTTGGTAACCAGGGACACATAGCAACGTGGTGTTTGCAAGGAATGGGCACATCATTCTGTAATTTCATAACCCCGAGAAGACAGCGTTAGCAAGCATTGGAAAGGTGTACAGTATTCACATGTAAAATGCATGTTATCCCCATCCCGCTGTATTCCTGTGTGTATGTTCCGTGTTGAGCTCTGTCCCCGTGTATTTATCAGCTTCGGGTGGTTATTTTCCTGCTGCATTGGGGATTGGGAAAGCGCTGGGAATGTTGTCCCCTCCGCCTCACTGGCAGCCAGGAATACCCACATCTGGCCTGGACATTATCCCCTTGCTCCTTTGCCCCCTATCCCAGAGGGTTGAGGAAGGAAGACTAACGTTTCCTGTACAAGATCTGTTCTTTATATATGTATAGAGAGAGAGAGAGAGAGAGGTTGCAAGAATCTTTTAACCACTTCTCATTCCCCTGTGTCAAAGATCAAACTGGATAAGACCCCATAAAAGTTCAGTCTGTTTGATTGCATTGGTTTTAAGGGGCTTTACTTTTAAGGCTCCTATGCGCACAAAAAAAAATTCTTGTCATAGATACGTACAGCACAGTAAAGGGCCCTTTAAATCTATGCCACCCCCAGTCACTGATCCCTCCACCAAGGGGAAAAGTTTCTCCCCATCCACCCTAGCTATTGCCCCTCGTCATTTATGCTTCTCAGTCATGGCTCCCCTCAATCTCCTCTGCTCCAAGGAAAACAAGCCCAGTATTTTGTTTTCTCTAACGCTCTCTCTGCCTTTGCTGTATCTTCTGCATTCGCTGGTACCAATTATTTCCCCTCGATATAAAGGTCAACCTTTCCAATCGGTCAGCATGAAGTATTGAGTTACACAGCAGAACAAATATATCATCTCCCGCTCGGGTTATTTAATTTTTTTTGCATAAAAAATAATTGATTGGAATATCTTGTTCCTGTGGGTTTGCAGATGAGGCTAGAATGTTCTGCCAGTTGTAATCAGTCCTGTTTTTCTCTTGCAATTACTTATGTGACCTGGCTGCAATCTGTTGTGTTTTACCAGTTCTTCTCCTATGTTGCGTAATAAATAATCTAAATTAGTTGACCAGTCCGGACGCTGGGATTCTATTTGCATTTATTTCTGTCGTCGTAAGATTTTGCTGTTGTGCAGCTAAATTTTACTTCAGTATAATAGGTGGGCTCCCCTTTTCACACTCTCCCTGTCTGACTCGCAGCAGAGTTAAATAACTGCAGAAATGAATTACATTGAAATCATCCAGGGAGGGGGTTGAACAGAACTCAACACCCTCCATCTTATCGCTCTCCAAAAAAGACGATGAAGCCACTAAAATCATGGCTCCAAACAATGAGTTGCTAATTCATGATGTGGAACTCAAAAATTTCATGCACCTTTTTCTTAAAAAAATAACAGAAAATGGAAGACGGCTTGCACACAGTTGAAGGAATTAGTGTTCCTGCTGAAGCTTTTCATACTGTACCGTGTTGCCTTTTTAATGGTGCGTGTGGGTTTGTAAAGTAGTGTTACCATTTCTGACAGCAGCAGCGATATTAGAAAGTCCCAGGAAAATTGTTGCTCTGAATTTGTCTCCCCTGGTAAGTTATATCTTTTTGCTGAGATTCCCCTTCTCCTTCCCACTTCCCAATGCTGATCATTAAGATCATTATGACTTGAAAGAAATTTGGGGATTTACATATACATATTAATCAATTCAAACCTTCTAACTGATTAAAGATTTAACAGCAGCTTAGACTTGTTTAATACATCCTCATCAGTTGTATAGCCCTTTGACCTTTTAGTTATAAATTCTGTCTTCCGTGTGCTTCTTTCTCACTTCACCTGATGAAGGGGCAATGCTCCGAAAGCTTTGTGTTTTCAAATAAACCTGTTGGAATATAATCAGGTGTCGTGTGTTTTCTGACCAGTACTCATCATGTAAGCAATCATCCCTAGGCTCATTAACTAAACTCAAGAGTATGTTAAAATTAAAATATATCATTTTAGAGACCTGGCATGAACCTGTGACACTTGTCTGCTATTCCACAGAGATGACATTAAAGTGTTTATTGGGTATGGTAATGAGGATGGTTATGACAAGTCTGATATCTAACATTTGCGACCATGCAATGAGGCTATTTTGCAGACCAGGGGACTTTGGGACATGTACCAGGACCAGAATGTTAGCCTTGCCAACTTCAGATTTACTTCTATAGTCAGTCTGATCAACACTAAATATTAATTGTGTAATGCGTACATTGTTGGTGGCATAACTGATTAGAGGGCTGTGGCGATAGTCCTGGAGAATAGGATTTGCTTTTTCAGGAGCCAGGGGTACTGACATGACGGGTCGAATGGCCTCCTTCTGTGTTGTAAAATTCTACGATTGTATGGTGAAAAAGTAAATGCCGTTGTGGGAAAAATAAATAGATAGGGTTCATTGTTCTGCATTTTACCCAGCTGTCATTGGCAAGCCCATCATTTGCTACCCATCCCTACCTGTCCTTCTCAGAGTGACGTTCAGAGGGGCGGTTAAGAGTTACATTGCTGGAGGTCTGGTGTTGTGTGTAGGTACATCGATCAGACTTCCTTCCTGATATGACAACAGTGAACCACAGTGGGTTTTATGGCAATCAGTGGAAACTTTGTACGGTCCATGACTCAAACTGACTTTGGATTTAATTGAATTAAACTTTCACCATGTGACAGTGGGATTTAAATGCAGATTGTCCAACATGTTTATTTAGCATCTGCATTACTAGACTGGTCGACATTACTGGTGAACATCGAAACATAGAAAATAGGAGCAGGAGTAGGCCATTCAGCCCTTTGTGCTAGCGCCTCCATTCAAAACTATCCAACTCTGTACCCTGATCCCACTTTTCCCTGTATCCTTTGATCCCTTTATCCATAGGAACCATAATTAATCCTTCTTGAAAACATTCCACGTTTTGACCTCAGCCGCTTTGTGTGACAGAGAATTCCCCAGGCTCACCACTCTTGCAGTGAAGACATTTCTCCTTATCTCAGTCCTGAATGGCCCACCCTGTATCCTTAGACTGTGACCCCTGGCTCTGGACTCCCTGGTCATTGGGCACATCCTTCCTATGTTTATCGTGTCTAGCCCTGTTAGAATTTTGCAGGTTTCTATGAGGTCCCCTGCCCCCACCACTCCCTCATTCTCCTAAACTTCAGTCTAACCCCCAGTACACCAGCTGTTCCTCCTGGTTGATCAACCTTGCCTCATGTAATTATAATTCTGTCTGTATCATGATCCAGAACACCCTGGTGTAGAGCTGGATGAACACAGCAGGCCAAGCAGCATCATAGGAGCAGGAAAGCTTG
>JAHRHZ010000139.1:3460522-3477606 GCA_024137785.1 Ginglymostoma cirratum | reverse complement strand
ACACACTGATGCATACACTCACATACAAACATGGAAACATGCACACTGACACACACTGACACACACATGCATACACTGACACCGACACGTACATACTGCAGTCACACACACACACACACATTCAGACTTACAGTTGCACACACTCAGAAACACAGACTGACATGCACTCAGACTCACACACACTGACACATTCACACACAGACACACACTGATGCACACACTGATTCATACACTTACACACACACAGACACACACTTACAGACATACACTCATACACACACTGACACACATTGACTAACATACACACACACTTACACAATAACACACACTCACACTCTCACTCTCACACACATAGACACACATGTGCTTTCACACATACATGTGCATTCACATACTCACAGCCTGATAGATACACTCACACGTTCTCAAATATACACACGCATATGCACACAGACACGCAATGGCACACATGTGCACATATGAAAATAATGCCTCTTAAATAGTGAGCAAGGGTAGGATTCTCACTCCATTATGGGGTTGAATGGAAGGGTATTTTCACATTGACTGTACCAGCACCATCTTGCCTTGGAGCTATTTTTCTTCAGGTTGGTTTTGGGGGTTGGTATAATGGATGTATTAAAGCCTAATGCCTGTAAGTTATGGGGAGTATTGTAAGCTCATTTAAAGGCCCTGTCTCACAGTTTCCTCGTCATAATGGTGGCCTGTAGACTGGAGAAGGTTTCGATAGACTGTCATTGGAGGCAGTCCAGAAAAGGTTCAGTTAGCTGATGGAGGGACTGTCTTATGAGGAGATGCTGAATCAATTGGGCCTGTACTCATTGGAGTTCAGAAAAACGAGATGTGGAAAGGTTGTTCCCCCTGCAGGAGAGGCCAGGACCAGAGGCATAATCTCAAAATAAAGGGTTTGCACATTTATGACAGAGATGAGGAGGAATTTCATCATTCAGAGGGCAGTGAATCTGAGCAATTCTTTACTGCAGAGAAGGCTGGGTCATTCAGTATATTCATCGCTATGATAGACAGATTTTTAATAAGCAAGGGAATCAAGGGTTAAGAGAAAAAGGCAGGAAAGTGCAGTTGTGGATTATCAGATCAACCTTGATGCCATTGAATGAAGTAGCAGACCAGATGGGCCGAATGGCCTACTTCTGCTCCTACATCTGACGGTGTAATGGTTTTAGACGTTGCTGAGGGGTTGCTTTAACACGGAGACATTTCCCTTTTAGTTTCCAAGCTCTGGTGCCTCCCGTGTGGGAAGATTTCCCATTGGCTCTGCACTCTCAAGAGCGCGCCCAGTGTAGATATTTGGGTTTTGAGCACACCCTCTGTCTAGGAATCAGTCAAATCAGTAAAAATGATTAACAACAAAAACGGAAGTTGCTGGAAAAGCTCAGCAGGTCTGGCAGCATCCGTGAAGAAAAAAGTCAGAGTCAACGTTTCGGGTCCGGTGACCCTTCCTCGGAACAGTAAAAGTGATTATTGGGTACCTACTGCAGAACAGTGTGGGGTTGTTGGACCTGGTTCCAATCTGCCTTGAGATCAGATGGAACACAGGAAAATAGAACGGAGATCGTTTGGCCCTTCAAGCCTGTTCTGGCAGTCGGTAGTATCCTGGCTGCTCTGTTTGTGGCCTCAACCCTGCTTTCCAGTTTGCCTTCCCTGTGACCCTTGACTCCTTGTGTGTCAAAAATCTACCTCAGCCTTGAAACAGGAGCAGGGCGCGATGGCTCTTCCTCCATCTTTCCCTGCTGACCCAAGGCCTGATTGCAAGCTAGTGCTGCCCAGTAATTTGCTCCTATGTTTGTTTGGGATATGCAGAGTTCAAAGAGGCAGCAGAACAGTGTGTCCTGTTGCCATGTACTGTCTGGAGCTGTCTCTAAACTACACCTTTTCTCTGTGCTTTTATTGCTTTTAAGAGCCTTGCTCTGATGGTTTTGACTCCCTATTTCCCTAACAAATGTGCAATTTGAAACCAAACTCCGTACTTTATCTGCTTACCATAT
Source organism: Ginglymostoma cirratum (assembly GCA_024137785.1). Taxonomy (NCBI): domain Eukaryota; kingdom Metazoa; phylum Chordata; class Chondrichthyes; order Orectolobiformes; family Ginglymostomatidae; genus Ginglymostoma; species Ginglymostoma cirratum. Next base: position 3,475,582 of record JAHRHZ010000139.1, on the reverse strand, counting down.
TCCCAGTTTCTTGTTTCGGTAGTTCTCGGTGCCTCTTGCGCTGAGGCAGTGTTGTTGCCACCGAGTTTCTTATTGACAGTGTCTCCAGGTGTTGCTGTGCGATTTTCCATCAGCAGGAGAAAGCTTCTGTTTCTCTCTGGGTTGCATTTGTGATTTCACTGTCAGTCTGTCGGAAAACAGAAATGCTGACTGTACCACTCAGTCTCTGATCTAGAATGGCCTTCATCAGAACAGTTTCATTTCCAATACATTTAAATTAAACTGACGAATGCATTTTATTCATCTTTCGGATTGCAATTTTTCTCTTCTCTCTCCCTGCCTGTAACAGCTTGCCTTTTCTTTAAATTCATTAACGGGATGAGGGTGTCACTTTTAGACAGCATTTATTGCCCATCCGTAATTGCCCAGATGGCAGTTCAGAGTCAACCTCATTGCTGTGGGTCTGGAGTCACATGTAGGCCAGACCAGGTAAGGATGGCAGTTTCCTTCCCTGAAGGACTTTAGTGAACCAGATGGGTATTCCCTGACCAATGGATTCATGATCATCAATAGATTCTTAATTACAGATATTTTTAATTGAACTCATATCCCACATCTGCTGTGGCAGGATTCAAACCCAGGTCCCCACAACATTATCTCTGCAGTGATAATTCCACTAGGCCATTGTTTTTCTTTATTCCTGAGTCTGCCTTGCTAGCTGTACTTCTCTCACTCTATCCTTAGTCTCTCTCTTCCTTTCTCCATTTTTTTATAACCTCTTTTTCTGACTGCCCCAACATCACTCTCTGTCTCTCGGCCCACCCCTTTTCACATTGTCTCCCTCCGTCTGTGTCTTCCCCTCACTCTGATGTTGTCTCCACCTACCTGCTGATTTACCATGGTCTCGCTACCTCAACCAAATTGTCCACCAGGAGCTGACAAGTGAGGTTTTTAGCAAAGGATTTGTCATAGCAAGATCTTACCGTGACATTTAACAGACAGTTTTGGAAACTCAGATCCATCAGGCTGTCCTTGAAAAAATAAAATTGTGCCATTTAATTTTGAAAGAGCATAACATTTGAAACATTGCCATAATGTGACGAGTTCTGTTCAATGTGTGTGTGAGTGTTTGGATCTTGTTAAGTGCAGACTCAGGGTTAATTCAGTGCTTTCTGTCTTCAATAATTGATGTGAATGTTATGTGCAAACAGAGTAATTGGATAGGAATTACTGCTGATATCGCCATATCAACACTTAATGCACCCGTATGAATTTCCCGACAGTGATAATTTGGTTGAGGTGTTAACCTGTTTAAAATCAGTCGATATGGGAAACAGCTTTAAAATTTCATACAATACGCCATCACCGGCAGCATATTTCCTTTATTTATCCCTGACTGTTGTGTAAACATTTTGATATGCAGTTGCCCACATGAGCAGCAATTAAATGTTCTCCTGGCTCAATTTCTGTGCATTCACTTCCTGAGCCCTAGAGGTTTTATGTTTTCATGATTTCACGAGTCAGCCTTAGATAATAAAAGAATTTCAAACCCTCCACTGCCTCATCAGCCCAGCCAGAAATGTCCTGAGAAACAGCAAAATTACATCAAGCATAAAGATTAATTCTATGTATATTCTTGTGGTGCCTGCCTACTGTTAATGACATCCCTCTGCATCTTGTGCGTTACTTCAAAACAATATCATCAGTCACCCCTTCAACCTGATGTTTGAGTTTCACTTCCTCCTTCTCTTGAAACGCTGAAGAGTGTCTGGAATATTAAAGCTGCTTTGTGAGTGTGGGTGGATAGAGAGTATCAGGTTTAATTGTCAGGAGAAGGAAGAACAATTGCAAACTTGGGAGTGTTGGAGGAGGAAAGAGCTTATCAATTGATGTACATTATTATTATGCTGATGTTTCAAAGTGGTGCTTTGATGTGCAGTGACCAATCTGTTTTTTTTTCTCTCTGATTATTCTTCATCCCCACAGTGATGATGACTCTATGATCGAGCAGTGTGGAAAATTATATTGGAAGGATAACTCGGCGATGCTGGAGCGAAGATAGACGCTTGTCTCCTCAGTTTAGCTCACAAAACCTGACTTCGACAGTATTACATGCCACAGAATGCAGAAAATGAGGAGATGTGGTTGCAAAATGCACCTTCTCATCCCTTTGCTCCTTGGAGTTATCGCAGTGGTACGCACAATGGATTTGGATAATATTCCCAGAAGGACGGTATCACTTTATGGTAATGTGACAATTACTCTTGATGTTGCATTTGCAGGACGATAAGGTTTTGACTCATATAGGCTAAGGAATTATGTATCATGGATACTGTAGAGAGTACATATGCCAGGAACTAATAGGGTTTATGCATCAGGCTGTATTTAACTGAGGCTCTCTGAGCTATATAGTGCTTTCTGTATTGGTTTTAGCCGTTACTGAGTAGTGTTTATATCTCTGGTAATATAGAAGACTAGTATATAGTGGGTACTATGTAAGGTCAGATACTGGAATTTATTTCAGGTCTTGAATAGGGTTTATATATAACTTACACAAAGTGGAGACTAGACAGTGATTATATAGAATGCATACTGTACATGAGTTACATAAAGGTACCATATATTGTGAGTTTGACTAGAGGTACATATGGTGTTTACCAAATCGGATGTATATATTGTGCAAACTATAAGGGGTTTATAAATCTGATATTGTATAAGGCTTCTATTTTCTGGGCACAATGTAGAGCTTAGGCAGCAGATCTTAATTGTGTTAATACATTATCCATAACTATAGCCTGAAGGAGCAGATACTGGAGTGTGTCGCAGCTACTGTGTAGGGCTTCTACATTAGCTGGTACTGCAGAGGGTCCTGATGTGTTAGTTACTACTGGGACTTCAATACAGCGGGTACTATAATGTAGATACGATTCAGTTAGCAATAGACCTGCAAATCTTCAAGAACTACAAAGAGCAACACAGCACAGGAACAGGCCCTTCAGCCCTCCAAGCCTGCGCTGACACATTTTGCCCTTCCGTACTGTCTTCCATTACAGGATCCGTATCCCTCTATTCCCTTCCTGTCCATGTACTCGTCCAGGTGCTTCTTGGATGTTGCTATTGTGGCTGCTTCCACCACCTCCTCTGGCAGAGCGTTCTGGGCACTCGCCACCTTTTGCCTTGCACATCTCCTTTAAACTCACCTCCCCCCTCACCCAAGACCTTGAACCTGTGTCTCCCAGTAACTGACCCCTCCACCCTGGGAAAAGGCCTCATACTTTCCTCTCTATCCATGCCGTTCACAATCTTATAAACGTCTATCAGGTCACCCGTCAGTGCATTCCAGTGAAAACAAACTCAGTCTATTGAACCTCTCTTCAGAACTAAAGTCCACCCCTACCAGGCAACATCCTGCTAAACTTCTTCTGTGCTCTCTCCAAATCATCCACATCCTTCTGGTAGTGTGGTGAGCAGAACTGTACCCAATACTCCAAGTGTGGCCTAACTAAAGTTCTGTAAAACTGCTGTAGAAAATGTCATGAGGAGACAGAATGAGGCTGAATGGTTTTTATTAGCAGAACATAGAACCTCATTCTGGTCAGTAGTGCCGTCTGTTTCTCTTCCATGTAATATATTTATGTCGAGTTCAGACTAATGCCCCAAGGCTGCTTCCTTTGGTGTCCCTGATTGAAAGCTCCTTCTTATGACAGACTCTAAAATACATAATGCTTAGACGAATGAAGAGCAGGGGGAAGGCTATTTGACCATTCATTAAGCTTATGGTGGGCCTGATTGTGGCCGTGTTCCAGCGAAGAACTATGCTGTTCACCTCAACTTGTGGTAGCGAGTTCCACATTGTGACCACTCTCAGGCTGAAGGAGTTAAAGCTTTTATGCAAAGCCTTTAATTTAGAAAACTCCATATACTGTGACTCCACTGCTCCCTAAATATTTTTATTGCATACCATCACCATTCATTTTATTCACTGATGTCACTCTTTTCACATGAAAACGTGAAATATCTCCAGACAATTTTATCATTTCATTACAGTTTGTTTATAGTGTGATTCCCTTTGCTCTACTTTCTTTTTAAGTGTTTACCTGCGTATCCAGGTGAGGGACATTAATTCAGACGAGTTCGAACAACCACTGCTGTTGTGTGCTTTGATGTGAAATGAGCACACGGTATTCTCAGGTTATTACTAGGGCAATGGAGCAAGGAGGTGATGTGGGATGTGTGTAAGAAGCTTGTTGTGGAGGTGCTGGTGTTGGACTGGGGTGACAAAGTCAGAAGTCACGCCACACCAGGTCATAGCCCCAAAGGTTGATTTGAAACCACAAGTTTTCAGAGCACTGCTCCTTTGTCAGGTGAAGTGTTGAGTGCTAACTACAAGGTCTGACCTGATAGGTAAAGTAGCCGTTGTCCTACCAAAACATAGGCTGCTCTCTCATTAGAGAGAGATGACTGGTGATGGTTTAACCTGAGGGTCACTGTAGTGATTGGAATGAGGCCATTCAGTCGACCTCATAGAATATGAGTTCCCTGATTGGGGCTGTTAACCTGGCCCAATCAGGGAGCCCTGGCTGACAGATATAAACAGGAGGGTCAGAGATTCTGCTCACTCTAGAAGTCAGCTCTGAGCTAGCTGGGTCAGAGCCCATGTACTGTGCACGTGTAAATAAAGGATGACTTGGTGAAGGGTGACCTGCCTCTGTGGAGTTATTTCACTCACTGTGCCTCAGGCGAGGGGAGAGGTTGAGACCTTTGTGGTAGCTTCAGCTGGTGCAGAAATTGAACCGACATTGCTGGTCCCAGTCTGCACTGTCCAGCAAACTGAGCTAGCCAGACCCTCTTACCTGGCTTGATAGCTCCCTACTTGGTGCAGACAATGGCCTGGATTTTGTGATGGGTCAAGAGCTGGAAAATGGGATTAGAATATAGTTAGAAGCAAATTACTGCAGATGATGGAATCTGTACTGAAAACAAAAATTGCTGGAAATCACAGCGGGTCAGGCTGTATCCATGGAGAGACAGCAAGCTAACATTTCGAGTCTAGATGACCTGGGATCACCAGCTCTGATGAAGAGTTATCTAGACTCAAAACATTAGTTAGAATAGGTAGGTGCTTATTTCAGACCAGCATAAGTGTGTTGGCAGAGTGGCCTTTTTCTGTGCCATAGAGCTCTGTGGAGGGTTGAATGCAATACCTCTTGCTTCTACTGTCCTGCAAATATTTTAGTGGAAGGGGAGGATTGTCGAGGAGCAGGATCTTCAGTTTGAGATGATTCCCAGTCCAATCCTGGAGGATTATCATCCCTGGATAGCGCATGGATGGAGGTGAGTGTGCTAGGGGAGTGCATTCCCTTTGGGCCTTCTGATTCTCTTAAACCGGTCTGTTACCTGGAGCGCCGCTGCCTGGTGAACTGCTCCCTCCTGGTAGACAATTTGTGGTAGACAAAATTTCCCTCAACAATCTAATCAGGATCAGCCCTGAATATCTGAACTTGACAGAATTTTGAAACTCGCACGCATTTCCATTACTTCACCCGAAAGAGCGGGAATGCAGCTATTGTTGTATTATTTAATTTTGGTGCAGCCTGGGTCCGCGTTGGCCACCCACGTGTTTTGTACATCGTATTGTGTTTTGCTGATGATTCAGGGCTAATTCAGCTCCGCAAGCCATACTGTGTGTGACATGCAGCAATTAAAGCAACTGACGGAGCAGTAGCTTCCTCCTTGTGGGCTGCCTGACATTCCTCAGAAGTAGCTGGCCAACCACAGGCACGTTGGTAATCTACACTGAATGCACAGGACAGAAACAGGCCATTTGGCCCGACTGGTCAGTGCTGGAGAAACTCAGCAGCTTCTGGGGAGAGAGAAAAACAGTGTTAATGTTCCAAATCCAAAATGGTCTTATTAGGTACTTGGTTGTCAAGGGGATCAAGGGTTACAGGGAGAAAGCAGGAGAATGGGGTCGAGAAACTTATCAGCCATGATTGAATGGCGGAGCAGACTCGATGGGCAGAATGGCCTAACTTCTTCTCCTATTTCTTATGGTCTTATGACTCCTGTTTCTGTTGGGTTGTGAAGAAAAGTAATTTGGAGGTGGGATGGGGGTGTAATCTCCGCTCCAAAGCGATGAGGGAGTGACAACAGTTGTAAGACATTGGTGGATTAATTTGATTTTGTACAAACGTATCACTGTATTACAGGCTTAAAGCTGGAAGGGGGTCCGACCATTTCAAATATTATTATGTGAAGCAGGACATACAGTCCAACCAGGCTACATTGAGATAAGCGCAGTCAGTGCTGGGGAAACTGAGCAGGTCTGGCAGTGTCTGTGGAGAGAGAAGCAGAATTAATGTTTTGAATCCGGTGACTCTTGTTCCGAACTGTTCCGAAGAAAAATCGAATAAGATCCACAAGGTTAACTCTACTCTCTGTTTCCACAGATGCTACCAGACCTGCTGAGTTTCTCCAGCATTTCCTGCCCAATGTCTGCAGGATTTTGATTTTATAACCTTTGATGGTGTTCCTGATCCATGTGATCCTCCTCCCACCCAGTGCCATAAAGCTCCTTTAATAAACTCTTCCTTCCTGTGTGTTTCTCCAGCTTCCCTCTATGTGTATCTGTGCTATTTACCTGAACCACTACCTGTTGTAGTGAGTTAGGGATTCAGACATCTTTTCAGGTAAAGAATATTCTCATGAGTTTCGGGTTAGCTTTATTAATGCCTCCAGACCTTCAAAGCTGAAAAAAAAATTCTCTACACCTGATTCCTAGGATGGCGGGACTGATATGGCCTTCATAACGAGAGGATTTGAGTTTCGGAAAAAGGATGTTTTGCTGCAGTTATACAGGGCCTTGGTGAGGTCACACCTCGAGTACTGTGTGCAGTTTTGGTCTCCTAGTCTGAGGAAAGATATTCATGCTATTGAGGGAGTCCAGCGAAGGTTCACCAGATTGATTCCCGGGATGGCAGAGGCCCAGTACTAGGGATCACAGCCTAAGAATAAAGGGTAAGCCATTCAGGGCAGAGATGAGGAAGAATTTCTTCACCCAAGGAGTTGTGAACCTGTGGAATTCTCTCCCACAGGAAGCTGTTGGGGCCAGTTTGTTAGATATATTCAAGAGGGAGCTAGACATGCCCCTTACAGCTAAAGGGATCAAGGGGTATGGAGAGAATGCGGGAGTGGGATACTGAAAATGCGTGATCAGCCATGATCACATTAAATGACTTGAAGGTCTGCACCTATGTTCTATGTTTCTGTGTATGAGCAGAGACGGAATCGGTTAGGATTGTATTGACTGGAATGTAGATAAATAAGAGGGGGGAATCTCATAGAAACCTATAAAATTCTAACAGGAGTGGACAACGTTAATACAGGAAGGATGGTCCTGACGGTGGGGAAGTCCAGAACCAGGGGTCACGGGCTAAGGGTATGGGGTAAATCATTGAGGTCCGAGATGAGGAGAAATTTCTTCACCCAGAGGGTGGTGAGGCTGTGAAATTCTCTGTCACAGAAAGTGATCAAGCATAAAACATTAGCTGTTTTCAAGAAGGAATTGGATACAGCACTTAGCGCTAAAGGGATTATGGTTATGGCGGAAAAGGGATTGAAGGATATGGGGGAAAAGCAGGAGCAAGTTGGATTATCATATTGGATGGTGGAGCAGGCTCGAAGGGCTGAATGGCCTCCGCTTGCTCCTATTTACTATGTCTCTATGTTTCTCCCCCAACAAGCCCCTCCAGAACCTTAGAACCCTGAATCGGGTTCGTCCCCTCAGCCTGCTGTTCACAAGACAAAAGATCCCCAGGCTGATGAGTCTTTCCTGATGGGGTCAGAAGGAGCGAGGCTCCGAAAGCTTGTAATTTCAAATAAACCTGTTGGACAATAAGCTGGTGTCGTGTGACTTCTGACCTTGTCCACCCCAGTCCGACACTGGCACCTCCACGTCTTAGCTTTCTTGATAGGTATTACTCTTGGTTCTGAATTACTGAATTGCTAAGGTATAATGAGGCGAGTCTGATGCTACATTCATCTAGATGGTGATTACTCAACTCCGTTACCATTTTCCAGACCCAACATTGTGCAATCCAAGCCCAGGGCCCTATGTTATCGGTATTCCCTGAAATTACAGCCACTGACTGCGTGAGTCATTTTCCTGACTTCAGTGCAAGTGGAGAGGACGCGTGACTGGGAAAACTGGGGAATGGCATTTGTGAAATGTCTGACCACAACCTTCTGTAGCTCAGCATGGCTTGCTCGAGGCCTTGTGATGCCATGACCTTTAGTGACCTCCCTTGATGGAAAGCCCCCATTCGGGTCCCTGTGGTGGCGCTGGCTTGCTATTGTAGTTTACTTTTGTTCTTAGACATTGCAGTCATCACTGCATCCTCTTCTGTCAGGTCCTGACCCGCTACAACCAGCTAGATTCAGGTTCTGAGTGAACGCTGCATCCTAGCTTTGTCAAACCTTTAGCCGAGGGTCGGCTGCCAAGATTGAACCCGTTTTCTCCCCGATGGTTCCACTCCCTGTTACAGTTTAAAATTAGTGATTGTTTAAAGCAATTAACCATCGTGTGAAAAGGCGCTTACTTCCTCTGTTAGCTTTGGAGTGGTGGTAGTGAACTGAAAACTGAACCGTCCTGTGGTGCTCCTAAAGACCTGTGAAGAGAGTGAGTTCCAGGAATTTGAGGGCTCTTCCTTCATGGGGGAGGCGATGGTTGAGTGGTATTATCACTGGACTGTTAATCCAGAGACCCAGACAATGTTTTGGGGATGCAGGTTCGAATCCCACCGTGCCGATGGTGGGATATGAATTCAATTAAAAATATCTGTAATTATGAAGCCATTGGTCAGGGAATACCCATCTGGTTCACTAATGTCCTTTAGGGAAGGAAACTGCCATCCTTACTTGGTCGGGTCTACATGTGACTCCAGACCCACAGCAATGTGATTGACACTTAACTGCCCTCTGGGCAACTAGGGATGGGCAATAAATGCTGCCTAGCCAATGAGGCCCTCATCCTATGAATGAATAAAAGAATTTGAGGGAATGATGATATAATTCCAAATTAGAATAGCAGGTGACTTGGAGGGAGACCTTGAGGTCCTATGTTCGCTCAGACTGTTGCATTTATTACCCTGGGTTGCAGGGGCCTGGGGCTTTTGGAATCGCTGTTGAAGGATCCTCTGACCTTGCGGCAATGGAAAATTTCCATTTGTTAGTGAAGAGCTGATCGAGAGGCCAGCAATGATGGCTTCTTTGTTGCTGTTGGAGGTTGGAGCTGTCCTGATGAGTAGAGAACTCCCATCATATTTCTGAACCATGCCCTGTAGACACTCGCTGCAGGGCACACAGCCTCTGGCCTGTTGTGTTGCAAACATTTTAACTGGCACCTTAATCAAGCAGCACTCTTCATAAACCAGTAAACGCATATCCATAATAATTTAAAATGTACCGCGATGTCTGTGTATTTATGTGTAATAATGTATAACAGCAGTGTGTATACCCCCTGCATTACATTTCTATTACTTACTGTGTGTTTTTGCATTGATTTTGGGAGGTGTCTCAATGTTTTTAACATAATAACCATGGCACTCCTGTGATTTGTTACACTTCAGATTCTGGTCAATAATGGCAGTGAGATTCACACTGAGGAGGAGGCTGTGTGGAGTGGGCATCTCATTCGTTTTCCACACCCAGCTTCCTGCCTGCCATGACACACCTGGTTCATGCAAATCATCTGTTTGGGGAATTTTCTGTCAGTACAAAAGATTTGCATTTCTTTATATCAGCTTTACAGCACAGCACGAGACCATTCAGCCCAACCACTACATGTTGGTGTTTCAGCTCCAACTTGGCCTTCTCTTATCCTTCCTTCTGACTCAGTCAATTATCACCACTGCCTACATATTCCCCACCAAGCCACAAACACCTTCCTGACCTGGAATTGATCCACGGGCTCTTTAGCATCGCTGGGTCGAAATCCTGGGACTCCCTGTGTAATGGCATTGTGGGTTTACCTACACCTCAGGGACTGCAGCTATTCGAGAAGGCATCTGAGCCCCAGCATCTCACAGCAGATAGGGATGAGCAATAAAAGCTGGCCCAGCCAATGATTTCCATGTGTCGTGAATACCTTTTAAAAATCCTTTCTCCCTTGATTGATTTGATTTGGTTAATGATTGTCACACGTAAGCGCGGTGAAAACTTCTGTTTTGCATGCAGTACAGGCAGATCATAACATACAAAGACAGAAAGATCATAGGGTGATTGAACAGAGCGAGGAATACAAACTTACAGCTGCAAATAAGGTGTACAAAAATTAAGATCAACGTTAGATTTGAAATTTGAGAAGTCATTTCTGAATTCTAATAACAGCGGGGAGGAAGCTGTGCTTGAACCTGTCGGTTTGTGTGTTTAAGCTTTTGCGTCTTCTGCCTGACGGAAGAGATTGGAAGAGATTATAACTGGGGTGGGCGGGGTCTTTGATGATGTTGGCTGCCTCTCCGTGGCAATGAGAAGTGTAGATGGAGTCAATGGATGGGAGGTTGGCTCATATGATAGTCTGGGCTGTGTTTACAACTTTCTGTGGCATCCCTTTATCTGTATCTGTGCTGATTAATTCACATTCACGTCAGATACTGGGCTAAAGAAGTTTCCTCTGAACTATTTATTCACCTTCATTGGTGACTGTATTTGATTGGCCTTTAGTTTTCCCTTTTGCATGACCTCAGAATGCTCTGATGTTTACGGGATAGTCACTGTGGTAAGGTTAAAAAAAAAGTCGTCATTTGGTTTACAACAGGTTCCCATTAGCAGCACTGCAATACTGAGTGTTTTATCATGCGCTGATCGAGGGATTAATGTTGGCTAGGCCACCTGTTGTCTCATGCGAATGGAATCAGATCTTCCTCGTGGATTTGGTTCAATGCTTCTTTCAGATTATGATACTTGTGACGTTGCAGCATTCCCTCAATACCACACTGGAGTGTCAGCCTAGGTTTCATGCTGAAACCCCAGTGAGAGTCTGCTCATCCTTGGACACCTCATATCGGGGCAATATTGGAGCTGGAATTTCAGCTTTAACTGCTGCAATTCCCCAATCAATCATTTATCCCGGGTCTTCTAACCTTGGATACCCTGACAGCGCAGGATCGACTCAATATGTGTGTGTCAGCACTGTTTGCTGACTCGCTAACACCATTTGGGGAAGGAAACTGCCATCCTTACCTCTTGTGGCCTGTGTGTGACTCTACACCCATAGCAAGTAATCCTCTGGGTAATTAAGGATGGGAAAACATGCTGGCCTAGCCATAATCGTGTGAATGAATAAAATATACATGCCTATAGCTCGCCAAAAGCATTACCGTTTACCTTTCCTGTTGTTGAGCCTGACCATTATCCCCATTGACCAGGAACTGAACCAGACCAGCCACATTAAAACTGTGGCTACAGGTCAGAGGCTTTTACATGAGTAACTCACCTCCTGACTCCCTAAAAATGGTTTGCCAGCAACCAAACACAAGTCAGGAGTGTGATGAAATGCACCCCACTTCCTGGGTGGGTGCAGCTCCAACAACGCTCAAGAAGCTTGACACCACCCAGAACAAAGCGGTTAACTTTATTCACAAACTCACAGGTTAAATCACAAGCTCTTTAAAAAGTACTTGAATGAGCATTTGAGAGATCATAACATTCACGGCTGTGGGCCTAGTGGGATTAGTGTAATAGGCCAGTACGGACTCAATGGGCTGAAGGGCCTCATCTATGAGTCTGTGATCCTGTGCAAAATGTAGATTAATGTGTTCCAATGTAATTCCTTTATCCAATTAATTAACAGGTCTATGTGATGATGTTGTAGCTTTGAATTCAGCTTGTGTCTCGCATGCCTTAATTGTTCAGAGGGTACTGTCAGTGAACTGAGAACTCATCATTAGTGGTGATGATGACCGTTTGGATTTATTTTTTGAATTTAAAATTTTGTAATGTATTTTTTCTGTACGTGTGTGGGTGGCAGAGTTTGGGAGGAAGACCAGGCAGCACAGACTCCCATTGTCTCAATGGGACACAGGAGCTGGAGGATCTGAGCTGACATATCTACAAATCATTGAAAGTGACAATAGAAACAGAAATTGCTGGAGAAACTTGGTTGGTCTTTATTACATTAAAGGTAACAATCCAAATGAATAATAGTCATACAGCATGGAAACAGGCCCTTTGGTCCAACTCATCCATGCTGACCCTGAAACGCCTGTTCCATGCTGTAGACCTCTATGACTCTATGACCAGGTTTCCTAAACTAAATAATCTCATTTGCCTGTGTTTGGCCCATATTCCTCTAAACTTTTCCTATGCATGTACCTGTCCAAATGTCTTTTTAAAGTTGCAATTCTACCCAGCCCTTGGGTGGCTCAGTGGTTAACATGTCTGCCTCACAGGGCCAGGGAATGGGGTTTGATTCCACCCTTGGGCAACAGTCTGTGTCGAGATTATGCATTTTCCCCGTGTCTGCGTGAGATTCCTCCTGCAGTCCCAAGGTTAGGTTAATCGGCCATGCTAAATTGGTTATAGCATCCAGGGATGTGCAGGTTAGGTGGATTAGCTATGGGAAATACAGGGATCGGGTAACGGAAGCGGGTGGGGCTGGGTGGGATGCTCTTCAGAGGGCTGGTGTGGACCTGAAGGGCTGATTGGCCTGCTTTTGCAATGTAGGGATTCTGTGATGATTCTGCCACTTCCTCTGGCAGCTTGTTCCATACGTTCACCACCCTTTGTATGAAAAGGTTGCCCCTTGGGTCCCTTTTAAATCTTACCCTTCACACCTTAAACCTATGCCTTCTAGTTTTGGACTCCCCCCCTATCCTGGGGTAAAAACCTTGGCTATTCACCCTGCCTATGCCCCTCACGATTTTACAAACCTCTATAAAAACACCACAACGCCTCCTACACTCCAGGAAAAAAGTCCCATCTTATCCGGCCACTCCTTATAACTCAAACCTTCCAGTCTCAGTGACATCTTTATCAATCTTTTTTGCATCCTTTCCAGTTTAATAACATCGTTCCTATAGCAGGGCGACCAGAATTGTATGCAGTACTCCAAATGTTGCCTCACCAATGCCTTGTACAGCCGCGACATAAAAAATAAAGCATGGGATATATTGCTGCCATAAGATCAGAAGAAGGTGGATTAGACCAGACTTGGAATGTTGTGGATAGTCCTTGTCTCTGTATTACAAGGATGTAAAGGCTTGGCCGGAGTTGGAAGAAAAGTTTACTGGGATGTTCAGAGCTGAATGCTCATGCTAATGAAAACGATTCAGCAAAGCTGGCTTTGGGAAAGATGAAAATGAGGAGTGATAAGAGATTGTGAAGGGATGTGGTAGTGTTCACATAAAGATGATATTTCCACTTTTGGACAGAATGAACAGTCGTGAAGATAAAGGATCACTCATAACTCCACAAGGCAATGCACGTGGAATATCTGTGCTCAGAGTGATCAGGCTGTGGAACTCCCTGCCGCAGGCTGTAGCTGAGCAGCGATGCATTTTAAGGGGAATCTTGTTGAGGACATAAGACACAGCACAGAAATGTACAAGGCGGGGAAGCATCCAATAATAGGGTGAGACGTAATCATTGAGGAGGTTCATGTAGTGCATAGTCACGGTCTGTCCTTGTGCTGTCAATTCCACCAAATACCAGGAATGTTGTATTTTTCTCCTCCATCTGTCTGGGTGATGGCGTCAGTCTGGGATTAAATCTGAAGATGCAGTCTCAGTTACCTCCAACCGCCCACACTCACAATGGAGATTTCCATGCGCGCAGCTAATTTTGTTCAACAAGCAGGGAGATGTGGGACATGTCCGTGTTGTTTACATTGGGTCTTAGATTGGTGAACGTTGCCAAATTTGCACAGACAGCTGGAGATCCTTCCATTGTGGCATACAACAGTTACACTGAACTGTATGCTCACCTTTTAGTCTCCGCGCTGTCAGAGGGCTGGGGCAGAAGATGCAGAATTTACTGAACAAGTCGGTGAAAGAGCCAAATTGTTGTATTCCTGATGAATGGCAGGCACTTTAATGTGTGTTTTGGGATTACAGTGATGATGTTAAGGAATTAACCACAATTATTTTATTCAGCATAGTCTGGGGTAAACAAGATGCTCCTCTGATGGGGGTAAGGGTGTCTGCGCTATGCATTAAGAATAATTACTGTATTGTCTTTTAAGAGGATTAAGCAGGAGAATGCTCGGTTGATAAAGATGACAATTATGGGATGGTTTCATTGGGTATTGTTAGACCACTGATTCGAGACAGTCTCAATCCAATCTCAGTTTAATTAAAAAAGTCTATTTTATAAACCAGCGTCATCATCACCCAGGAGGCTGTGGGGCTTCTAACAATAATCTATAAAAGGCTTTTAGCACAGTTGTTCAAATTAACAGCTTTGGAATTCCACTGGACTGAAAATCATGCCTTTAGCAACAACAGAAATTAATCTTGTCCAAATCCTTTTCCTTCTGTTTCTGCATGGATGAGATTTGAGGCTTTGAGCTGATTTTAAGGAGTGACGGGGAGTGGAAGGGACTAGGCTGGAAGGTGGAGCTGAAGCCACAGTCAGATCAGTGAATGGCAGAATAGGCTTGAAAGGCCGAATGGCCTTTTGCTGCCCCTAAACTGGGACGATTGGGATAGGCAGTAGTTAGGATAGTGCACGTAGGGAAGGAGTAACCTTTTGGATTATGTAGCGTTCAGTATTTACTAGCTATGTATAGACCAGTTGGGGCAGTGTCAGGAAATGTTAAGGAATTAGGTATTTTGACCACCGTTTTAAATGGAAAGATTTACTTGAATTGCAAGAGATTTAAGAGAAACAAGTCTTCATGGAAATGCTTTGAACAGGTCTCCTTTATTTTTCCTGTTTGAAAATTAGGAATAGGAGAGCTGTAAGTTCCCTATAGTCCCTTTGTAATGTGCCTCAATGCAATGAATGGCATGGAATCTGAGCAATTGCTTTGTGTACATCCTAGACACAGTAAGGAAGATGAACCGACGGCTTCAGCTAACAGAGGAA
>JAHRHZ010000139.1:3417831-3434685 GCA_024137785.1 Ginglymostoma cirratum | reverse complement strand
ACCTTGTCCGTGGTGATAAACCTTGTCCGTGGTGATTTCGCGCTGCCCTCTGGTCACTTGTAATGGCACAGAAAGGATCAACCAGTTCCTCTGCTCAGTCGTTCAGAGACAAGAAATTGGAATGACCCAATAGGAAGAAGAGAAGAAAACTTGCATTTGTGTAGCACCTTCAGAGCTTTCCTCTGATGCTGCCAGCCCCAAAGTGCAGTCCACCCATCACAGTATTGTCAGTGCAGTTCCTGTGCTGTTGTTATGTGGTGTACCAGCGAGCTCCCACCTGGTAAAAAGCAGGGCATCTATCTTGGCAAAGTTGGTCCAAGGGTAAGGATTGGGACAGCACCCCAGAAAGAGCTCCCCTGCTCATTGAGATTGTGCCACAGGACCTGGGAGGGGTGTTTGAAATGTCTTCATGCAGGGATCACTTTGAACAATGCCGCACCCTTCAACATTGCCTCGAACAAAAACAGAAATTGCTGGAGAAACTTAGCAAATCTGGAGGCGTCTGGGCAGAGAAAAACAGAGTTAATGCTTCCAGTCCAGTGTCACTCAAACCGTTAACCGTGGTTCTCTCTCCACAGATGCTGCCTGACCTGCTGAGTTTCTCCAGCAATTTCTGTTTTTGTTTGAGACCTTTAGCATCGGAGGCTCGTTGTTTTGCTTTGATGTTTGGTCAGGTCCTGGAGCGGGGCTGGAGCATTGAAACCGCCAGATTCAGAGGTGAGAGGCGTTAGCACTTGAACCTGGCTAACACGCACCAAAAGCTGGAAAAGCTGACAGCTGAATATTGGCAACATGTGACAGTGTCATGCGTCACACATTTTATCACTGCGCAAACTTGCTAAGTAACTTGTGAAACAATTGCCCTTTAAATATCCCAAGCTAGTAAAATCTCGGATAACTCCTTTTAAAATTAACCAGGGATTTACAAACTCACAAGAGCTCGTACTGATATAAATAGATAGGTACTTGATTTTCAGAAGGTAACCTTCTCGATAGTGCCAGACAGAATGATCTTAGATTTTTGGACTGTTCTGAGGAAGGGTCACTAGACCCAAAACGTTAACTCTGGTTTCTCTCCACAGATGCTGCCGGACCTGCTGAGCTTTTCCGGCAATTTTGTTTTTGTTCGGAGTTTGTCGGTTTGTTTTGCGATTAGTGCTGCTGGACTTTTCCCAGTGTTAGCTATTAACGAAGTTTGCACAGCCCTCTCCTGTGTGTTCAACGGTGAACAAATAAAACTTTGGACTTCGCCTTGCCCTGTGTGTGGAACGAGTACAGAATCTGGGAATCTGATTCCCCACCTTCCTATACAGTCGCAGTGCGTTAAAGACAAGGCGTGTGGGATCCCAGTATAGTGCCCGGAGATCTGCAGGATGAATTTAACTAGAACAACATGCTCTGAGAGAGATTGGTCAGGTCCCATCAGAGAGGCCTGGCTGACATAAAAGAGTGGGTGTCCAGGATATTGGACCCTGACTCTGTTGTCAAAGGCTATGCATTTTGTAAATAAAGGGTGATTGATGATGGGATGCTGGCCTCTGAAGAGTTATTTCAAAGGAAATTCCTGAAGATTCTTTGACGTCCTGCCTCCAACTGCCAACACCAACCAAGCTGGCACATGCATCTTCACTACCTTCCCACACCAATTAGAAACGCTTCAGTCCATCAAATGCTGATTGCCTATTAATCAGCCACTTGATTCCATTCGCTGACACTTCTAGCAATTGTTAAGTAGCGACATCTTGAATTATTATAAGACTTTAAGATGTAGGGCTCGAGGCAGGCCATTCAGCCCATTGAGTCTGCTCCATCTGGAACAACCTCACTGGACCTGAAACATTGAGTCTGCTTTCTCTCGTCAGTGATGCTGAGTTTCTCCAGTAATCTCTGTCACTGTTTCAGATTCCAATCCTCCGCAGTTCCTTGGATTTTGTTAGAGTCTGCTCCATAATTCAGTGAGATCGTGGCTGATCCCATAACGCTCAACTCCACTTTCCTGCCTTTTCCCCTTAATCCTCGATATCCTTCCTGATTAAAAATATGTCTATGTAGCGCCATAAACTTAGGAAAGTCATTGCTGGAGGGGTTTTAGTCACGGTTTGGAAAAAAACTGTTCAAATACGTTTTTGTAAAATGCCTGATCTTTTTAATGCTCCTTGTTTTTAAAATTCCTAGACGCTCCAGGGCAGCCCTGGAAAGTTTCAATCTTACTTGTAGATGAAACGCCTCCATCAATGTGTTTAAATTTAAAAATGTTACTTTGTTCGGCTGTAAATTAATTAGTCACTTTGACAGTGAACAATAAAGAAAGATGATTTCTCAAACAGCTTGGGTGTGTTTGATGAGGAGATTTGCCTGCAGTGTTCCTACAGGAGTTCCATTTCCTGTTATAGAGATTCTACCTCAGGCGCTGTGAATTGGGAGATCAAGGCACTAAAGACCATTGTTTTCTCTGAGTGCGCAGAATAAACACCCCCCCATCGAAAATGACGATGTTGAGGCCCCCGAAATACATTTCAGGGAGTCAATTCTATGCAAAAATACACAAGAGAATGTGCCTTTTCCACTTACAGTCTGTAAACCTGAATAGCATTGGTGCAAGCCATAAACCAGAATGTGCTGGAAACACTGAGACAGTCTGGCAGCATCTGTGGAGACAGAAACAGCATCAAATTTTCAAATTGTTTATGTTCTTCAGAATTGGAAAACCAGCATTGTGTCAAATCTGAAGAAGAGTCCATAAGACCATAAGACAAAGGAGCAGAATTAGGCCATTCAGCCCATCATGTCTGCTCTACCCATTCAATCATGGCGGATGTGTTTCTCAACTCCATTCTCCTGCCTTCTCCCACGAACCCTTGGTCCCCTTACCAATCAAGAACCTATCTATCTCTGTATTAGATACAGTCAATACTCCACAGCCCCCTGTGACAATGAGTTCCATAGAGTCACCACCCTCCGGCTGAAGAATTTCCTCCT
This sequence comes from Ginglymostoma cirratum, assembly GCA_024137785.1. NCBI lineage: Eukaryota > Metazoa > Chordata > Chondrichthyes > Orectolobiformes > Ginglymostomatidae > Ginglymostoma > Ginglymostoma cirratum. Next base: position 3,431,706 of record JAHRHZ010000139.1, on the reverse strand, counting down.
CCTCTTAGTTCTAAAGGGTCGCCCCCTTCACTCTGAGGCTGTGTCCTCGGGTCCTGGTTTCTTGGGGGAGCAGACAAATCAATGGATACAGTCCAATTTGCAACTTTAAAGATATCGAGAGGATTCCTGTCTGGTTTAATTGGGGGATATTCCCTCCCAACATTCTAATAAACCTATCGAGAGAGGTTTTTGTGTTATATTGTTAACCACATTGTTTAATCATGATTTAAACATGGAACATTGAACAGTACAGCACGGTACAGGCCCTTCGGCCCACGATGTTGTGCCGACCTATTATCCTACTCTAAGATCAAACTATCCTGCATACCCTACATTTTACTATCCTCCATGTGCCTATCCAAGAGTCACTTAAATGTCCCTAATGTATCTGACTCCACTACCACTGCCGGCAGCGCATTCCACACGCCCACCACTCTCTGTGTGAAGAACCTGCCTCTGACATCTCCCTTATACCTTCCTCCAATCACCTTAAAATTATGCCCCTTTGTAATAGTTATTTCTGCCCTGGGAAAAAGTCTCTGACTATCCACTCTATCTATGCCTCATCATCTCATACACCTCTATCAAGTCACCTCTCTTCCTTCTTCGCTCCAATGAGAAAAGCCCTAGCTCCCCTCAACCTTTCCTCATAAGACCTGCCCTCTAGTCCAGGCAGCATCCTGGTAAATCTCCCCTGCACCCTCTCTAAAGCTTCCACATCTTTCCTATCATGAGGAGGCCAGAACTGAACACAATATTCCAAGTAAAAACCGAAAGAACTGCGGATGCTGTAAATCAGGAATACAAACAATGTTGCTGGATAAGTTCGAGATAACAAGGTGTGGGGCTGGATGAACACAGCAGGCCAAGCAGCATAGTAGGAGCAGGAAAACTTGACGTTTCGGGCCTCTCAAGTTTTCCTGCTCCTATGATGCTGCTTGGCCTGCTGTGTTCATCCAGCTCCACATCTTGTTATCTCGGATGCTCCAGCATCTGCAGTACCTTTTATCTCTGCTGGAAAAGTTCAGCAGGTCTGGCAGCTTCTGTGAAGGGAAAAACAGAGTTAATGTTTCGGGTCCGGTGACCCTTCCTCAGAACTGACAATATTCCAAGTGTGGTCTAATCAGAGTTTTATAGAGCTGCAGCATAACCTCACGGCTCTTAAAACTCAATTCCCCTGCCAATGAAAGCCAACACACTATACGCCTTCTTTACAACCCTATCAACTTGGGTCGCAACTTTGAGGGATCTATGGACGTGGACCTCAAGATCCCTCTGTCCTCCGCATTGCCGAGAATCCTGCCATTAACCCTGTATTCTGCATTCAAATTCGACCTACCAAAATGAATCACTTCACACTTTTAAAGCTGTGAATTGTTACCTTGCATTTCATATGTACTGCAGAAGGCTGTTGAGGCTAGACCTTTAAGTATATTCAAGGCTGCAGTCGACAGATTTCTAATCAGTAAGGGAATCGAGGGTTATGGGGAAAAGGTAGGAAAGTGGAGTTGAGGATTGTCAGAGCAGCCATGGTCACACTGAGTGGCAGAGCAGACTTGATGGGCTGAATGAGAGATAAAAGGTACTGCAGATGCTGGAGAATCCGAGATAACAAGGTGTGGGGCTGGATGAACACAGCAGGTCAAGCAGCATCATAGGAGCAGGAAAGCTTGACGTTTCGGGCCTAGACCCTTCATCAGAAATTGATGGGCTGAATGGTCTTTTGTGCTCCTACATCCTGTGGTCTTAAAATCATTTAGTTGAGTGATTTTTTTTTTGTTATTGGTGAACAGAGCTGATTGTTCTTTTGCTAGTTACCTCATTTAATCCCCTGTATTTCACCAACTTTTTAGACTAGACCTTGCTGGATACTGTGTAGAGTTCTTGATATAATGCCATGTATTCTGACATAGGAAGTTGCTGAAAGCCTTTAAACAGAATTGTGGCCTATGTGTATCGAAAACACGACAATGCACTTCGTTAAAAAGTCTTGCATTTGTACATTTCTACCGAAAGTTTGGCCACGTTACCCTAGCAGTTAGCACATTGAGTAATATAACACTCAGGAGTTTGTATCCCACTGTGGGAGATTCTAAAAATGAAAGGTGAGACAGATAGCACCTGGAAATGTGGCTATGCCTTTGAAGACCCTGACCAGTTCCCTATTGTCCTTTAGGGTCCCTGCTCTGACCAGTGACCAGTCCCATTCAAGGCAGTTTCTTTATTCACTCGTGGGACTTGGGTCTCACTGGCTGGGTGTCAGTTAGTCTGACACAGTGATATTATCGAAAAAACATTGGGAGGGACAGGATTAATCAACACTTGGAAAGGTAGGAATTGATGAGGGATAGTCAGCATGGATTTGTTGCATGGAGATCCCGTCTGGCTAATTTAACTAAGTGTTTTTGAAAAGTTGATTCAATATATTGATGAGGATAGTGCAGCAGATGTGGTTTACTTGGACTTCAGTAAGGCGTTTGACATGGAAGGCTGGTCCAAAAGTTAACAGCCCATGGATCCTGGACAAATTGGCAAACTGAATCCAGAAGAGCCATACAAATAGGAGGTAAAGAGTAACAGTGGAGCCTTATATTTGTAGAGATAGTAGGAACTGCCGATGCTGGAGAATCTGAGACAACAAGGTGTAGAGTTGGATGAACACAGCAGGCCAAGCAGCACCAGAGGAGCAGGAAAGCTGACCGACCCGAAAAATCAGCTTTTCTGCTCCTCTGATGCTACTTGGCCTGCTGTGTTCATCCAGCTCGACACCTTGTTGTCTCGGGGTTATTTTTGTGACTGGAAGCCTTTGGCCAGTGGCATACCACAGGGAATGGTGTTGGGATCCTTGCTTTTTGTCAAGTACCTTAAGGACTTTGATGCGAATGTAGAAGGTATGCTTAGTAAGTTTGCAAATAACACGAAAATTGGTGGGTGTCGACAGGAGGATGGTCTCAGGCTACAGTCTGATATTGATCAGTTGATAATTTGGGCAGAGCAATGGCAGATGAACCTGATAAGTGTGAGGTGATGCATTTTGGGAGGTTTAATAAGGGAAGGATATACACAATGATTGGAAGGTTCCTAGGGGGTACTGAGGCACAAAGGGACTTTAGTATACAAGTCTGTAGATCCCTGAAGTTATCAGCATAAGTACGGGGAGGGGGGTGGTGAGGAAGGCATACGGAATGCTTGTGGTCAGCGTTCCTTCTCCTCTGATGCTGCGTGGCCTGCTGTGTTCATCCAGCTCTACACCTTGTTATCTCAGATTCTCCAGCATCGGCAGTTCCTACTATCTCCACACAGAATGCTTGGCCTTTGTTAATTTGGGCGTAGGATATAGGAGCAGGCAAATTTTACTGCAACTTTACAGAGCATTGGTTAGGCCACAGATGAGATACTGTGTGCAGTCCTGGTTGCCACACTTTTGGAAAGATGTGATTGCACTGGAGAGGGTGCGGAGGAGATTCACCAGAATGCTGCGTGGGATGAAAGGTCTCAGTTATGAGGAGAGGTTGGATAGGCTGGGATTATTTTCCCTGGAGCAGAGGAGGCTGAGGGACATCTGACTGAGGTGTACAAACTTATGAGAGGCATAGGTGGGGTAGATTGTGAGAATCTTGTCTCCATGGTAGGACTGTTTAAGACCAGAGGGCATAAGTTTAAGGTAAGAAGTGAGTGGCTTACACGGGATCTGAGGAAAAATTGTTTTCACCCAGAGGTTGGCAGAAATGTGGAACATGCTGCCTGAGAGAATGGTCGAGGCAGGTACAATCGCAATATTTAGAAGCATTTGGACGAGCACTTAAAGTGCCAGGGCATAATAGGCTATCAACCAAGTGCAGGTAAATGGGATTAGTGTAGTTTTGGTGTTTGTTGGTCAGCATCAACATGGTGGGCCGAAGGGCCTGTTTCTGTGCTGTATGACTCTCTAAACACATACCTTTATCAGACCACCTGGAGACGCTGGAGAGGCCAGATAGGAGCCAAAGCTCAGTGATTCTAACAGCTTCTGGTTCAGTTCCACACTGAGGTCAGAGCCAAGGTTAGAAGCCTGAGGCCTAGAGTAGGCTACAAAGCAAATGCAAGCTCACCAGAGTCTTACCAGACCATTGGGTTGCACTATCATTAGAGAGAGGCAGTTGGTGGTGGTTTAACCTGAGGGTGACCACATCTCAGACAAAGGGGCAAGGCTGAGAGGGAGTAATCTTCACGGTAACTTCAGCCGATGTGGGAATTGAACCCACACTGTTGGCATCGTAAACCAGCCATCCAGCTAACCACCCCGCCATCGTAAAGTCTAATATTCTAACTCAGAGAGAGGATCGTTTCACCAAACAGACTGAACATAAATGAAACACAAACCGTGTAGTTTCAGTTATATTAAAGCATCATCAATGAGCTTCCTCCAGATTCCCTGGGACTGAAATGTGAAGCAAATGTGGAATTGGAACCTCAAATGCAGCTTTCAGTGTTTGATGTTCACAACGTGCATGAGTTGGTTCGTTTGGGCGGTGATTTGTTCCTGTGAGGAGTTTACTGAAATGAGATTACTGCGTTATTAAATGGGTTTAACGGTCGTTTGGATAACGTTGATTTTCTTTGGGGGTTTCGACAAGGTTGGCTCAAGACTCAAATGAAGAAGACCGCACAGTAGGCTTCAATCATGGGACTAATGGGCTGAATGGCCACCTGGCATGAGATACTGGAAGAACACTTATTTGGTACACTTGCCTTCATCGGTCAGTGCATTGAGTATAGGAATTGGGAGGTCATGTTGAGGCTGTACAGGATATTGGTTAGGCCACTTTTGGAATGCTGTGTTTAATTCTGGTCTGCTTCCTATAGGAAACATGTTGTTAAACTTGAAAGGATTCAGAAAATAATGACAAAGATGTTGCCCTAGTTGGAGGGTTTGAGCTTGAGGGAGAGGCTGAATAGGTTGGGATTATTTTCTCTGGAGCGTCGGAGGCTGAGGGGTAATCTTATAGAGGTTTATAAAATCATGAGGGACATGGATAGGGTAAATAGACAAGGTTTTTTCCCTAGGGTAAGGGAGAGGTCCAAAACTGTAGGGCATAGGTTTAAGGTGAGAGGGGAAAGATGTAAAAGGGACCTAAGGGGCAACATTTTCACACAAAGGGTGGTGCATCTATGGAGTGAGCTGCCAGAGGAAGTGGTGGCAGCTGGTACAATTACAACATTTACAAGTCTTCTGGATGGGTGTATGAATAGGAAAAGGTTCAGAGCGATATGGGCCAAAGGCTGGCAAACGGGAGTAGGTCAGATTGAGATGCCTGGTTGGTACAGATGAGTTGGATTGAATTGTTTGTTATTGTGTTGTACAGCTCTGTGACTCTCGTGGAAACTCAAATCCTCAAAACCAAATGATTCCTTAGAAGAGCCAGGGAGGACTGTGACAGTGGAGAGGGAACAGAGCCCCATTAGAGTAAGGTAAAGTCTCCGTGGTCTCAGAGGACCATCGGGCTGCTCTCTCAGAGAGAGATGTTTGCTGCTGGGTTTAACCTGAGGGTCACCATATCTCAGGCAAGATATAGAAGGCAGCACCTTCCTGATGACCTGAGCCAGTATGAGTATTGAACCCGTGCTGTTGGCATCGCTGTGCATCAGGAACCAGCCGACCGAACCAGCCAACTGAACCAGGACCCATTATAATGTATTGAGGAAAGTAGTTTGGGTGCGGTGTGGTTTCAGCGCTGAATCTCTATCTGCAATCAAACATCTCCATTTGGAATTGGAGCAGTGCAATGGTGTCTCAGTGTTTCAGTTTCAGTGAAAGAATGTGCTGTTCGTTTCATTTCCTGACCACAGTTGCTGATGTGTACGTTAGTAGCTATTCACACTCATGAGCTCTCAGATCAGATTCGTCTCACATGTTCCATGCCTGGTGTAGAGAAAGAAGCTGTACACAGTCACGGGACAGTATGCAATTAATATGCCCACAACCACCGACGCACGCTGTCAGCCAAGTGTACCACTTACAAAATCTACTGTGGCAGCTGGTCTACGCTTAATCCCAAATCCTACCAATGAGACAGACAGAGGCAGTAGAAACATGGAAGCAGGAAGTTCCTCCCCAAGCCACATACCATCTTGATTTGGAACAATATCGCTGTTCCTCCAGTGTCGTTGGGTCAGAACTATTGGGCTTCCTGTACAATGGGTGCACCTACACCACATGGACTGTGGCAGTTCACGAAGGTGGTTTTACCACTACCTTGGCAAGTGGGATGGGAAATGGATGCTATCAAAGCCAGCGATGCCTGCAACAGTTCACAATTGGACGATGCCAACATAAAGCAAATATGCTGAATCACTTTGCAGGATTCTGGGGATAGAGGCTTAGAGTCATAGAGTCATAGAGATGTACAGCACAGAAACAGACCCTCCAGTCCAATTTGTCCATGCTGACCAGATGTTCTATATAAATCTAGTCCCATTTGCCAGCATTTGGCCCATGTAACTCTGAACCCTCCCTATTCAGGTACCCATCCAGATGCCTTTTAAATGTTGTAATTGTACCAGCCTCCACCACTTCCTTTGGCAGCTCGTTTCATAGATGCATCACCCTCTGATTGAAAATGTTTCCCCTTAGGTCCGTTTTAAATCTTTCCCCTCTCAACTTAAACCTATGCCCTCTAATTTTGGACTCCCCCACCCCAGGGAAAAGACCTTGGCTATTTGTCCTATCCAGGCCCCTCATGATTTTATAAACCTCTATAAGGTCACCCCTCAGCCTCCGATGCTCAAGGAAAATAGCCCCAGTCTATTCAGCCTCTCCCTGTAGCTCAAACCCTCCAACCCTGGCAACATCCTTGTAAATCTTTTCTGAACCCTTTCTAGTTTTACAACATCCTCCCTATAGCAGGGAGACCAGAATTACATGCAGTATTCCAAAAGTGTCTGAATAGCTGCAATGTGACCTCCCAACTCCTATACTCAATGGGGGACTGAGCAGGACCTGAGTGAGGCATCATAGAAAGGCATTGCTTTGAGGGAGATTTTGAAGGTGACTGAAGGAGGTAAAGGAAAGGTGGAGAGTTGATGCATCTGAAGGTTTATGGAAACTCTAGAATAGAGTTTGGATGCTCCACTCATAGTATGTAGGAGATAACCAAGAGGCATGTGTTTGGTTTCAGGGGAACACCCAGTAGACCAGAGGTTAGTGTTTTCAGTGACATGTGCAGAGGGCTGGGTGGTTGCAGAATACCATGCTCCAAACCACCTCTCCAGCGCAGGGCTGAGGGAACATTTACTTTAAAGGGAGTGGAGTATAAAAATAGGCTCGTTCGGCGAAAACTAACCTCGTCTAATGCCTCTCGTCTGTTGAGTCATTACAGGTTACTTACACCACAGGAAATGTCTAGGATCAGAGTTTCAAAGGGAATGAAGTATAAAAGCTGAGTGGTTTTCGTTGGAACTATACAAAGAACTATTCAGAACACAGCTGGAATACTGTGAACAGTTTTGGTCCCTTATCTAAGGAATGAAAGGCCAGCACTGGGGGCAGTCCAGAGAAGGTTTACTCAGTTTACTTTACTATGGAAAGACTATCTTATGAGGAGACGTTGAGTGGATTGGGTTTCTACTCATTGTTTACAGGAATGAGAGGCAACGTTTTTGAAACATACGAGGTTCTGAGTGTACTTGACAAGGTAGATGTGGAGAGTTTGGTTCCCTTGTTGGACATCCAGGATCAGAGGGTATCACCTCAGAATAAGGCGTTGCATTTATAAAAGAGAGATGAGGAGGAACTTTTTCTCTCAGAGGGGAGTGAATGTATGGATTTCTTTATCACAGAGGGCTCTAGAGGTTCCTTTATTCATTCACAGGATGAGGGCATCGCTGGCTAGACAGCATTTACTGCCCATCCCTAATTTCCCAGAGAGCAGTTGAGTCAACCACATTGCTGTGGGTCTGGAGTCACACGTAGGCCAGACCAGGTAAAGATGGCAGTTTCCTTCCCTAAAGGACAACAGTGAACCAGGTGGGTTTTTACCCAACAATCCACAATAGATTCACGACCATCATTAGACCCTTAGTTCCAGACATTCATTGAACTCAAATTCCACTATCTGTCTCAGCAGGATTTGAACCCAGATCCCCAGAATGTTATCTCGGTCTCTGGATAAACAATTCGGCGATATTACCACTAGGCCATCACCTCCCCTCGAAGGTTATTAACTATAATCAAGGCTGAGATAGAGAGTTTTTTTCATCAACAAGGGGATCAAGGGCTATGGGGAAAAGGCAGGAAGGTGGAATTGAGGATTATCAGATCAGCCATTGAATGTTAGAGCAGGCTTGATGGACTGAATGGCCTATTTCAGCCTTTATATTTAACATTGCACAGGCTGCAGCCTGAATAACTATTGCTGAGGTACCTGAAGGCCTGAGGAGTATTAAACAATATTTAGTGTAGCAGCTGCATTAACACACATTTCCGTGCACACCGCTGTTTAATCACTGGCTCATAACTTAGCCCTGGATTAATAGCAAGGAAGTATTTTCTGAATGACATGTCATCGCTCAGTTGGACTTACATTAGCATAAGTGTATTTATTGGCTACAGGAAGTAAGTAATGTAAAGGAAACCTACTATAACTAGTGAAATGTTGGGCTTGTCAAGGTAAGGATTGCTGGAACTGGGCATTGCCACACATTTCTATTTCCAGTCAGCACAGTTATCATTAAGCACCTCGAGGTGAGGCATAGCATACTTGCCGTGCAGAGTAAAGTTCCCCGAGAGTGGATTTAAGCTTCATTCCTGGAACCACACTTATAAATCGCTTCTGCACTCACTCTCCAGTGCATTCACATCTTTCCTACAATGTGGCGCCCACAACTGGGCTCAGCACTCCAGCTGAGGTCTAATAAAATAAAATTCAAAAGAAGTGCGGATGCTGTAAATCAAAAGCAAAAACAGAGATTGTGGGAAGAGCTCAGCGGTCTGGCAGCATCTGTGGAGAGAAATCAGAGTTGACATTTCGGGTGAAGTGTTCTGAGGAAGGGTCACGTAACCTGAAAAGTTAACTCCAATTTGTCTCCACAGGTGCTGCCAGACCTGCTGAGCTTTTCGAGCAGTTCTTGTTTTTGTGTATGAGGTCCAACAAGTGTCTTGAACAGAGCCAACGTCATCTCCTTGCAGTTGCCTTCCAGGCCCCTATTAATAAAGCCAAGAATGGTGTGTGCTCTATTCAGAAGTCACACCACACCAGGTTATAGTCCAATGGGTTTATTTGAAATCACAAGCGCTGCTCCGAAAGCTTGTGATTTCAAACAAACCTGTTGGACTTGAGCCTGGTGTTGTGTGACTTCTGACTTTGTCCATCCCAGTCCGACAGCGGCACCTCTGTCTGCTTCGTTAATTTTATTGATTTTAGATGGAATTAGCAAGTCGCCTCTTTTTCATAAAACCAGCAATTAACATGACCCTTAAATATTTCAAAGTTTGAAATTGATATTTAGATTGAATTTCACAAATTTTAAGGTAAATTGTCTGCTGGGAGCAGCACGTTGGCTCAGTGGTTAGCACTGCTGCCTCACAGCGCCAGGGACCCAGGTTCAATTCCACCCTCAGGCCACTGTCTGTATGGAGTTTGGATCTTCTCCCCAAGTCTGCGGGTTTCCTCTGGTTTCCTCCCACAGTCCAAAGATGTGTAGGTTAGGTAGATTGGCCATGCTAAATTGCTCATAGTGTCCAGGATATGTAGTTAGGTGGATTGGCCATGGGGAAAGCAGGACAAGAGGGTAAGGGTGTGAGTCTGGGTGGGATGCTGTTCTGAGAGTTAGTGTGGACTTGATGGGCTGAATAGCCTGTTTCCATACTGGAGGGATTCTATTCTATTGACTGCTGTCTCCACCTGCCCTGTGACCTTTAATGATCTGTGCCTTACCCTATTGAAACAAAAGCTAGAGTACACATTATGAAGAATAAAATGGCTGGTGGAGAGTTTAACAGTGTAACCTGATTCTCCCATTTACATCATCGCCGCAACTCACTCCAAACACTCTATTGTCCTCTTGTCAATAAGCACTGTCATGTGTGTTTGGAAAGTATTTCTGTTGCTTCCTTCACGCACTGCCATGCTTTGACAAATGGCAACAATTATTGCAAATTATTGATGGCTTGTTGATGAGTTCAAAGCTGGGTGTTTACCCCAGAGTGATTTCCTGGAGACCCAGCAGTGATATGTTATTGGCAACTCGATGATTCCCAAAACCTGCCAGGGCTGATTCTCGCCCTGTGGTTGTGAGCCTTGCTGGACCTGTTCTTCATTTGCTGAGGCAATTGCTTGGAGTTGTTTATCTAGACTGGCAGGAATGGCTGTCAGAGGGGCGTTACCCTTGTCAATGCGCTAACATTTAAGCCAGTCAGCTTCTGCCTGGTCGATGTTTTGGAATCGATGGGTGGAATCTCACTGGGCTCTGAATTAGACGGGCCCTGGTGGGATGATGATAAGACTCCGGTGAGATGTTTGGCGAGACCCATGTCAATACCAACCTGATCTCACCACATCTTGCTCCTTTTCCTCGAGCAGGGCGGTGAGATTCTCGCTAGGCAGTGGCAACTTCTCGATGGATGCTCACTTTCGCTTGTTAAATGCCTTGTTAACTGAGCATGGGTTGTGATCTGTACAAACCCGCCGCCAGGGCAACCCGACATGGAAACAGTGTGGGCTCATGGCAAGTTCACCTCGCTTGCTCCAAAAGACCTTAATGTTGGACACAGAGCACCGTGATTTCAGAGTATCCTTCACAGGCACCAGTCACATGCACCCCACATCCACAGACATTGGCATCTGACATGTGCCAGCCTCCTATGAACCACGAGGGCACATCTCTGATCCACTTACAGGACACCTCTGGAGTTCGGTGCTGCACCTCATGTGCATCGAAACTAGCAATGCAGTGCTGCAGCAAGGACACTGTGCATTTAGGGGCACGTCCCCAGCTCCCAGACTAGACCAGGCTATACCTTTGGGCTCTTCACTTGTTGTCATAGTGCTCACTCGCTCTGAATCTACTCAAATGCTTGCTGCATTCCTCCCCTGCCCTGTCTCATCTTGCCTTTTTGTGCATTGCTTCCTCAGCCAGAGATACCAAGTTCATGTTACCACTGTCTCGACATAAAGCCAGAAGGCTTGCCACAATAGTCACCAGGGAGATGAGGGGCAGCACGGTGGCACAGGTGTTAGCACTGCAGCCTCACAGCATCAGGGACCTGGGTTTGATTCCACCCTCAGGTGACTGTCTGTGTGGAGTTTGCACGTTCTCCCTGTGTCTGCATGAGCTTGCTCTGGTTTCCTCCCATAGTCCAAGGATATGCAGGTTAAGTGTGTTAGCAGGGTTACAGGGATAGGATAGGATAGGATAGGATTGGTGGGATGCCCTTCAGAGGGCTAGTGCAGCCCCAGTGGGCTGAATGGCCTATAGTGGCACAATAAGTCAAGGGCAGCCACCTGCTTAGGGTGGTCAGAGTCTGGATCGTCTGCTTATAGGGAAGATGGACAGTACCCCACCCAGTGTGGGCTGTTTATCTCTCCTGGAAGGGTGGGGGCAGGTATTATGAAAGGTGAAAGCGGGTAGCGCAGGTGGGGAGATGTCCTGAGCAAGTGAGAGGGCATTTGGGGTTGGTGAGGGTGAGTGAGGCGATAGGGAGTGTGATAGAGCATGACCCTCAGTGTGAGGTGGGAGCAGTCACAGGGATAGAGTGAGTGTGAGGTATCAGAAAGGAGGTGGTGGCACTTACACTGGTGGATTGGAGAAGGACATAGACCATCTTCCTGCAGCACATTCCTCCCAACACTGAGACTGCACTAACCCCGGGGCAGGGGGCACCCTCATACCAGGCTGGGTTGGGCCTGGTGCCTGGGGAAAGGGGCTGTCTCACACCACTCCAACAGGAGCTCCAGGTCCCTGCTCACAAAGTGGGGTACCCATTTCCCCTGCTTGCCCCACATCTGGTGGGGACATCAGGAACCATGCAGGGGCAGCTCCAGGCTAATGGAATTTGTCCGAGTGCATGGCGGCCATTTAAAGATGGCGCCAGCTGCCGGGGATGCTGGTCAGTTCCGGGAGATTGGTCAGTGCTGGGTTGCTTTGGGAATGGCGCACGATGAGATGGTGTGGGACGTGGGGTCTCAAGCACCAATTATTCGGTACCAGGTGGCAAGAGAACTCACCCACCCCTCATGGTGAGAAAGATTCCACCAAGCCCAACACAACTGGAGAGCCGAAAGAGCGTAAGATACAGCTCACACCTGTGTCTATGAGGCAGCTCATCTTGACAGTGAGATACCTCTGTGTGACATTGTTCCCTTGTGCTGGCTCAGAGTGTAGTGCTGCACTTGGCCATGGATCATTAGGTGCGGTTTGTTGCCTCTGAGTCGGAAATTTGTGCCTTCAAGCTCCACCCTCAGCTCCTTCCCATCGAGTCAAGGCTGTAGCTATCCATCCACACCGCTCTGCTGAGAGGTAATGCCAAGGGCAGTAAAACCTCATTACCTCAGCTCCTGCGCATTTTAAACCCCATGGCCAGGGTAATTTGCCTGTTCCCATGTAGCTGCCTGTCTCATCGCCACGTCAGTGGTTTCCTGGCTGCACTGTGCTTTATGTGAACGAGAAGGTTACTGCGAATATATACAAATGTGACAAATGCATTTTTATCTGCAGAGATATGACTCCTAAAGGCATACCTCAATGTAGACAAATTAGGAACTGCAAGACCCATGGAAAGATCATGCAATTAGCAGTCCTTTACCAAGGTCAACTCTTCGTTCCTTCCGTGTTGTCCGTAGTCAATGTGTTATTAATCATGACCTTTGCTTCTATTTTCCCAGTGAGGCTACAGTTTCTCATGACGAGGTTAATGGTGATGAAGCAAGCACACATTTACACCTATCTGCTCTCTCCAGTTAGCCATCAAATGATGGTGAAGGTAGAATTTGTCTCAGCAATCTCTGTGTTAATATACAAACTAGGAACAGCAGTAGACCACTCAGCCCCTCGAGCCTGCTCCACCATTTGATATGATCATGGCTGATCTCATCTCAGCCATTCTCGTGCCCACTCTCCATAACCTTTCAGCTCATCGCTAATTAAAAGCCTGTCCATCTCCTCCTTTTTCTGAAGAAGGGTCTTGACCCAAAACGTCAGCTTTCCTGCTCCTCTGATGCTGCTTGGCCTGCTGTGTTCATCCAGCTCCACACCTTGTTATCTCATCTCCTCCTTAAGGTTACCCAACATCCCAGCATCCACCGCACTCTGGGGGAGTGAATTCCACAGATTCATGAGCCTTTGAGAGAAGTCATATTTCCTCATCTCTGTTTTAAATCTGTTACCCGTTATCCTAAAACTATGACCTCTTGTTCCACATTGCCCCTAAAGGGGAAACTCCTTCCTATGTCTACTGTATCATTCCCCTTCAACATCTTATCTACCTGCCACTCGAGTCGTGTTTAGTTTTGGGGGAGTGAATCTCGTCTCGAAACTGTACTGAGTGCAGGCCTAAACTGCTTATTCTGTCCTCATAAGACAGGCCTTACTCTTTTTTTCATTTGTACACTGGACGTGAGCATCGCTGGTTAGGTCAGCATTTAATGGCAATCCCTAATTAACCAGAGGGCAGTTAAGAGTCAATCACACTGTTGTGGGTGTGGAATCATATGTAGGCCGGACCAGGTAAGGACAGCAGATTTCCTTCCTGAAACGACATCAATGAACCAGAGATAGTAGGAACTGCCGATGCTGGAGAACCTGAACAAGGTGTAGAGCTGGATGAACACAGCAGGCCAAGCAGCATCAGAGGAGCAGGAAAGCTGACGTTTCGTGTCTAGACCCTTCTTCAGAAATGGG
>JAHRHZ010000139.1:3406448-3417431 GCA_024137785.1 Ginglymostoma cirratum | reverse complement strand
CCTATGATGCTGCTTGGCCTGCTGTGTTCATCCAGCCCCACACCTTGATATAACAGGTAGTTCAGGGTCTTTTTCGCAAGCAGAACGTAGATGTTCTGCGAAGTGGTCGCCAAGTCTTCAATTCTGGTATTCAAACCTAGGTCTCTAGAATATTTCCTAGGCCTCTGGGTTAATAGTCCAGTGACAACACTAACTGGCCATCACCTCCCCTAATTTCAGGTTTCCAGCATCCACAGTAGATTGCCTTTATTGGACTACATGGGTGTTTGTTCTGCAGTGAGACTCTTCCTTTATATTTTTTGCCTGAATAATTTACTGGATTTGTTTGTGACTGTCTAGTCTCTAGTTAGGGGAGTTGTATTTTGAGGATTGTATGGATTATTGATGGATCAGGAACACATTCTGAAGCGACAGGAAGTCCAGAGGCTGTTGCTACACAGATTCTGTTTCGGTGCCAAGTGTGCTGCAGCCTTTCACAGAATCACAGAATCATTATGGTGCAGAAAGAGGTCATTCAGCCCATTTTGTCTGCACTGGTTCTATCACCCAGTGGCCAGTCTCCTGCCTTTTCTCCATATCCCTTCATGCCATTTCTATCCAAATAACCAACTACTTGTAAACTAATGACGGTAAATCAGAAAAAAATGGGAGACGGAGCAGGTTATTGCTGTTAGTGAGTTATCCCATTGCTGAACATGTCATTTCAGGAAGATTGGGACCGTTGTAAACTAGGGGCAGTGCAATGGTGTTCTCAATGGAAAGACAAATGCTTTGTGTTTTTAATGAGGGCTGTTTTAGTTTTCCTTCACATCGCCACAGCTGCTTGTAGTTGTGCATGGCAAGAGGTCTGCTTACCTCTGGGAATCGAGGGTTATAGGGAAAAGGCAGAAAAGTGGAGTGGAGGGTCATCAGATCAGCCACCATCTCGGTAAATGGCAGAGTGGGCTCGATGGGCTGAATGGCCTACTTCTACTCCTGTGGATCACAGTCTTACTGCCAAGTTTGTCTCCTCAGCGCCATTCTCCCGCCTCCACTGTCGTTCGGCAACATCCATCGTCCAACTCCACCTCCTTCTCCTGCTTTGCCCTCATAAAGCCTTCTCTGGGTTCTCAGCTCTGGGTCCAGTGACCGGAATACTGACATTTTCATTCTGTTAAATTGTAAAATTCGCTGGACGTAACAGGCTGTGCAGTGTCTGTAATATTGAGAGAGACGGGAACTGGCAGACAGCCAATCGTGGTGGAGATGTTGGTCTTTGAGCCTGTTTGCCTCAACAGAAACCAATGATTCTGACACTGAGGAAGCACAGCCCTCACAGTCACCTGCTCTCCTACCACATCGTGATATCTGAATGACATGATCAGCCTTTGACACATTTGAAAGCAACTTGCCTCTGCATTCCTGGTTCAAATCCCGCTCTGGCTGGGAATTGTCATACACTGTTGTACTGACAAGAAAGCCATAGAGTTATAGACATGTACAGGATGGAATCAGACCCTTCGGTCTGGCTTGTCCAAGCCGACCAGATACCCTAAATTAACCTGGTCCCATTTGCTAGCATTTGGCCTGTTCCCCTCTAAACCCTTTCTATTCATATACCAGCCTCCACCAGTATCAACAGATGTAAGGCTGGAAAAGCACAGCAGGCCAGACAGCATACGAAGAACAGGAAAGTCAACGTTCCTGAGTGAAACTGGACTCCACCACTTCCTTTGGCAGCTCATTGCATACACGCACCACTCTCTGCATGAAAAAGTTGCCCCTTAGGTCCCTTCTAAATCTTTCTCCTCTCACCTTAAATCCATTCTCCTGGTTTTGGACTCCCCCATGCTAGGGAAAAGACCTTGTCTGTTCACCCTATCCATTCCCCTCATGATTTTATAAGCCTTTATAGGGTCACCCCTCAGCCTCCGACCCTCCAGGGAAAATAGCCCCAGCCTATTCAGCCTCTCCCTGTGGCTCAAACCCTCCAACCCTGGCAACGTCCTTGTAAATCTTTTCTGAACCCTTTCAAGTTTAACAACATCCTTCCTATAGCAGGGAGACCAGAACTGCACACAGTATGTTGTGTACAGCCACAGCATGATCTCCCAACTCCTATACTCAATGCACTGACCAATAAAGGCAAGTGTACCCAATGCCTTCTTCACTACCCTGTCCAACTGCCATCTTTAGGATAAACCATTAAACCTATATATGTCAGGCAGGAGTGAAGGCTCCCACTACTGTTTAGAAGAGCTGGTGGAGTTCTCCCTTCTGCCATGGCCAGTATCCTAAAACTCAGAAGTTCTGCTCTTTGCTCTTTATATGAGCTTGCTGTGCACAGATTAGCTGTCAGACCACCTGTATTTTAGAAATGCGCCCTACAGTAAGTGGTCGGTCAAATTTATATGGCATCTCGGTAGAAGGTTGAACCAAAAAATGGTTTCTATGGAGAAGGGAACAATTCTGCATTCGCCATTCTGCATTTCCACGTATGTGATCTTTACATTCCAGGGCCTTCGCATCACAGGGCTACTGTAAAACCATGGGATCATAGATGTAGGAGCAGGGGTAGGCCATTCAGCCTGTTGAGTCTGCTCTCCCATTCAGTGAAATCATGGCTTATCTGACCATTCTCAACTCTACTTCCCTGCCTTTTCCCCATCACCCTCAATTCCTTTACTGATTATGATGTGGAGATGCCAGTGTTGGACTAGGGTTACACCAGGTTATAGTCAGTACTAGAGAGTATCATCTCAGTATAAGGGGTCGCACAAAAGTGATGAGGAGGAACTTCCTGTCTCAGAGGGTCATGAATCTACAGGATTCTTTAGCACAGAGGGCTGTCTGCAGTGAGCCACTTTAAACCTGAGCAAACCTTCCTTCAGCGAGTTCTGATCTTGAGTTGGATAGATCAGAGACTGTCCATAAGTGAACCAGCCTCCCTGTGCCTCTTCAAACTAGTGGAAGCACTCAGTAAAGAGGCTGAGGAGTAGCCTTTGGATCAGCAAGAAACGACCCAAAGGATCTTGTAACCGAAGACAAGGGAACTGTTTATCCCAGTTTTTTCTCTGCCCTTTTTACCCCTGTTTATATTTTTCTCTCTGTGTATAAGGGAGAATTGTTTATAAGGTGATTAGAGTTTTAATTTGTAGCGTTTGCTTACTTGAAAGAATTTGTCTACATGTAGTTGGAATCTGGTAATAAGTAGTGACTTCTCTTTCAGTAAGAAACCTGGTCCATGCTTCAATCAACCTGGATCTGAAAATCAGGGAGTTGGGGGATTTTATGTAAACTTATAACTTTTACGTTAGCTCTGGGATTGGCTGATTTCTAGTGAGCTGTGGTGTCACAGTGTTCCAGCACTAAACGGTATCAAAACGGTTAGATACATCGTAGATATCTTACGGCCAATAAGAGACACAGTTACTCAAAGCTCAACTCTACAAACTAGGTGACAGCCAATTGCTGGTTATTTTTTCCGTATAATGCCTTGAATGATCGAGAGTCAATCTGCCTGTCTTAAAATTTATCAAAGCCTGGCAGTGAACTGTCAATCATTATTAACCAGCGCATTCCTGATGCTCTACCAATCAGAATTCACTTGCCAACCAATTGGGACTCTCCTCTCATACAGTATACAAGTTGGTTTCCCCCTAAAGTTGGTATTCTTGCAAATTGTCCTCATGAGTCTAATATGAAAAACTTTGAGTCAGAGGTCACACGACACCAGGTTATAGCCCAACAGGTTTATTTGAAATCACCAACTTTCGGAGCACTGCTTCTTTGTCAGGTGACACCCTCCACTTCACCTGACGAAGCAGCAGCGCTCCGAAGGCTTGTGATTCCAAATAAACCCTTTAGACTATAACCTGGTGTTGTGTGACTTCTGACTTTGTCCACCCAGACCAACACCTCCACATCACGAAAAACTTTGTCACAGTGCATCATTTTTCAGCAGAAGCAACTATAGAACTTTTTTATGTGTGCAAAATAGTTGATATCACCACAGGATAAGTGATACCAACACTAATTCTATTGAGTATTTGCTGTGATCTAACTTAGTGAGCAATTTTCCGGAGAAACTTTGTGATCTGATCTTCACCAGGAGGTTTTGTAATGTCCTCTTTTACCTCCTGTGGGGTTTGAGTTATCCCAGTCAGTTCCCTGTAACTGGAGTGAAAATCTCATGTTAGTGTGTTGGATTGAGTACAGGGAATAAATGGACAGTCCAGAGCCACGCACAAATTGAGGTTTGCAGCTTGTCTTGCTCATTGTGAAACCTACAGCAGTGAGATCTTGCCCCTAAGGGACAGGAGCCGATGGAAATGTAGACATTGAAACACAACCAGCGTGTGAAAACAGTGGATTAATGCCGTGATCAGTGTAGCCCTGTCAGCCTGATGACTGCCCAGTGTTTACTTACTGGAGACCTGCAGAAGGTCCCTCACCAACTTCTACAGATGCCCCACTGAAAGCATACTGCCTGGGTGCATAACGGCCTGGTACGGCAACTACTCTGCCCAGGACCATAAGAAACTACAGAAGGTGGTGTGCACGGCCCAGACCATCACGGAAGCCAACCTTCCATCCATGGACTCCATTTACACGGCTTGCTGCCGGGGAAAGGCTGCCAACATCATCAAAGACCCATTGCACTCCATTAATACTCTCCTACAACCTCTTCCATCAGGGAGAAGATACAGAAGCCTGAACACACGCACCAACAGGTTCAGGAACAGTTTCTTCCTGGCCGTTATCGGCCTGATGAATGGACTCTGTAGCCTCAAATACCACTGATCTGGCTAATGTTGATCTCGCCTAGCGCACACCCCGTGCAATGTAACCTGTACCTCTGTCTAAATCTTTTTGATCTGTACATCCTTGCTTACTATGATCTGCCTTCATAAACAGAGATTTTCACTTTACTTTGGTACACATGACAATCAATCAAGTAATGAATGAATCAATTGAAGAGCTACATAAAGTGCAGAAAGCCTCCACACTGGCGATTATGAATCTCTTTGGTCAGCTAACCTCATCAACTTATATCCTTAAAATAAACCAAAGATGCTGAAAATCTGAAACAAAAACAGGAAGTGCTGGAGAAACTCAGTAGGTCCAGCAGCATCTGTGGAGAGAAAGAGAGACAAACAGAGTTAACAATTTGAGTTCAGTCTTTGGAACTTCCATTATTCTGACAGAAGGCCACAGAATTCTGTTAACTTGGTCTCTCTCTCCAGAAATGCTGTCAGATCCGCTGCATTTTTCTAGCACTTTCTGCTTGTCCCTCATACGCTTATCTGAGTTCTCCTTAAATGTATCGATGTTTGACAAAAAAAAATTGTGGAGCATAAGTGCTGGCAGGGAAGGTTTGGCTTAAATGGCTGATTTGCACTTTCTGTCTAAGGTTCGCTGTGATGTGGAGGTGTCAGTGTGGGACTGGGGTGGAGAAGGTCAGAAATCACACGACATCAGGTTATAGTCCAACAGGCTTATTTGAAGTCACCTGATGAAAGAGCAGTGCTCCGAAAGCTTGTGTTTTCAAATAAACCTGTTGGACCGTAACCTGGTGTTGTGTGATTTCTGATCTCGTCTGAGGTTCATGAGAAGGAGATTGATGCAGTTGATTAGTCAATAAGGCATGTGACATTGGATGTTCCCTGAAGGTTTGAGCAATGTTGTGGGTGAATTTCAGTGTCACATAGCTAGACCATGTGTTCCAAAGATTGGCTGTATGAATCAAACTAGTTACTAATAATAGACAAAATATAGGCCATGTTCAATCAGTCCATCTTGTGGACTCAGAACTCAAAACCAAACATTTGCTGTTGATTGTGATTCCCCAGATGAGCAACATTTGCCGAACAATTCTGAGTGCGATATTAGCCTCGCTAAAACCCAGTGTGAGAGAATCAGTCAAACTCGTGGCTTGCTTAGACTTTCCAGAAGTAGCTCCTACTCGTACACAGGGGCCCATTTTATTGAAAAACAGAATTTGCTCAAGCCTTCAGAGATAGTAGGAACTGCAGTTGCTGGAGAATCTGAGATAACAAGGTGGAGAGCTGGATGGACACAGCAGGCCAAGCAGCATCAGAGGAGCAGGAAGGCTGACGTTTTGGGCCTAGACCCTTAAGGGGTCCTGCTCCTCTGGTGCTGCTTGGCCTGCTGTGTTCATCCAGCTCTACACCTTGTTATCTCATATGCTCAAGCCTTGTACCTTCTGTCAATTCCTCGGGAACTTGTGTCCTCTGTTTGTTCTCACCATGGCCATGTCTCGACCAATCATGGTTCAATTGTCAACAAATCAACCCTGTCGTATGAAGCGCTTGTGATTGTTTGGGACTTGATATTCTTTCATGTGCCCTGGTGTGTACAGGATGCCTCTCTGCCTGGCAATCTTCCTGATGATTATTGGGTTGGAGTGGCACAGTGGCACAGTGGTTAGGACCGCTGCCTCACAGTGCTAGGGACCCAGGTTCAGTGCCACCCTCGGGCGACTGTGTGTGTGTGGAGTTTGCACGTTCTCCCCATGTCTGTGTGGGTTTCGTCCCACAGTCCAAAGATGTGCAGGTTAGGTGGATTGGCCGTGCTAAATTGCCCTGTAGTGTTCAGGGATGTGTAGATTAGGTGGATTATAGGGGGATGGGTCTGGGTGGGATATTCCTCGAGGTCAGTGTGGACTTGTTGGGCTGAAGGGCCTGTTTCCACACTGTAGGGGATCTATGATATACTGAAATGCTCCCATTTGCTTTCCACTGTAGTATCAGCTGGAAATGTTCAAGAAGAATTGAGAACAGACTTTGAAAAATATCGTGTTTCTCTGCATTACCCTTCATCCCCTCACAATTGTTTCCCAGGATTGGGAAAGCACTTCTGATTGAAAGCTCATCGAAGAAGCATTGTCATTCTTTCACTTTTTCGCAGAATGCCACAGGGCATCCAACTGAGGCTTTTACCCCCTCATTTGGCTTCAGAAACAGTTGAAATAAATTCCAAAATATAGCTCATTTTAAACCCTTGTTCAAATTCGAAGATCAGATGTTACTAAACAGGGCCCATCCACTTGTTTGGGTGAACATAAACGATGCCATGTCACTGTTTTGAAGAACAGCAGCGGTGTTATCCCTGGCTAATGATAATTACCCTTCAAGTGAACATCACAAAAACAGAGTAGATAGATTACTCAGTCTAGTCCTTTCTCCCAAATGTGATGCCTTCACAAATCCTCCCCTTGCTCCATGTCACTGAGGGAGCTGTCCATCATTTCACCGTTGGCAGCCTTGTCTGGTGCAACACTCAGAAATAGATTCAAAGCTGAAATCCATACGTTTTGAAAGGCAGGGGTTGTATCAGCCGTGACCTAACTTGAGGGTTGTCCTGGACTCTTCAGTCCCTGTGTTGCGGAGATCCTAGTTGTGACGCGTTCAGTGCTGTGAAGGTGTTAGTCTTTGAACAAACTCTTTAGCCACTGCTATTCCTTCTCCTGACATGCACTGAAAATTAATCTTCCAAACACATATTTTATCTCTTTGTAGATTCACCTAATTACAAGCGATTCAGTCACGGCGTGTCTAACTACAGCATACTCTGGCTGGAGGAGGCACTGGGGTGGCTTTACGTTGGAGCGCGAGGAGCCATTTTTGCCCTTAGCATAAGCAACATCAACGACAGCTCCGCGAAAACGGTGAGGAGCGTGGGATTGTGAAGGGGGACGTTCAGCCCATCATGCCCGTACTGGCTCGCGGGGAGAGCCGATCCCCTTAGCCCCATTCTCTCTGTTCCCAACCCATAGCCCAGCAAATGAAGCATCAGTCACGTTTCCCTTTCCAAGGCCACCATTTAGTCGTTTTGCACTTGGCCGCCTTCATGCAGTGCATTCCACAGCGTGAACGGTGAGGTCACCTCAGGCCGTGGGTGTGCTGGGAGGATGGGGGCGATTATATTGTTGGGGAGAGTGGACCAAAGCCCAGTGTTTGGCTGAAGGAGGGTCAGGGAGCAGGGCTGCATTTTACAGCCGTCCATTCTAGCCGTATACACCCTGTTATAAATTCCTGAGCTCGCACTTATGTTTCAAGCAGTTGGAGTCATGTGTGTCACGTCATTTCGATCCTGGCTGATGCCATAAATGCTTGGTGAATATATCCAACTTCAGAACTGGGAGGGAGTCCCAATGGGACCATTACAGTCAATATGAGTGTGACAGTGCCCAGAATCTTATGGCTGAAAACCATTCAGTCTACATTGTGGAGATTCCAAGATAGTATTCATGCAGCATTAACTGTGAAGGGTGTGGAAAACACACACATTAAAGACCAGGGTCAGAGTTTTATATTTTAGCCCTGTCCCCAAGAGCTGCTGGGGTAAAATCAGGTGGAATGGCACCTCCTTCAATGTCTCACAGACCTCAGCCTGATCGCTCATGGCCCAATTGGAGGAATTTAAGTGGCCAATAGATGGAAGGCCTTTTCTTCTCAGGGCGTAGCCCAGGATTGGCCCAGGGTCAGAGTGAGCTAGCGGGCCCCATATAATGAAAATCACCTCAGTCTCTGCCTTTCAAAACCTGGCCAGGGGTGAGGGCGCGGTGTGAGTTGTGAGGGTTTCAGGGACCTGTTGGAGTTGTTCAGGACCAGTCTGATACTTGGAGCAGCTGACCGCAAGGGGCCTGAGGGTGCCAGTCAGCATTGGGAGAGTTTAAGCAGAGATGGGGAGAGGAGTTAGACTGTGAAGAGAAGCCACAACAGAGGGTGATGGGGGTAACCTAGCGAGAGCCGCTTCTGCTCAGGCCTAATCGTGGGGCCTTCATTGTCCGTGGTGGGGGGAAAACAAACTTTGTTTTTAATTCAGTCGCTGGCTTGGCCAGCATTTACTTGGCCGTTCCACATTGCAGTGGGTCTGGAGTCACATGCAGACCAGACTAGGTAAGCTTTCCTTCGCTAAAGGACATTTCTGAACCAGATGAGGATTTTTTAAATGAAAATTGCAATGATCTCATGGCCATCATTAGACTCTTAATGGTAGATTTCTTCTTTTTCAAATTCCACCATTTTAACCTGGGCCCCCAGAACATCAATTGGGCCTCAGGATTAATAATCCAGTGATATCTCACTAGGCTGTCACCTGGTGTATAAACGTAGCTGGGAAAATGCTGTGATCATCAAACATGCAGGATGTGGTTTTGTTTGGGGCTTGGGCCTGATTGGATTTTGGGGGTCATCGGGAGAGAATCTCTTTCACACAAGGTCAGGAAGGTCAAGTGCCATGTTCTCCTCCATTTCGGCTCCAGCCGGGTCAGTGGAAGGCACCTTGCTGGGCTGGTTGGTAGGGTGGGTGCATTTACATCTTTCTCCTGCAGGCCAGTGCAAATCCACTCACTGAACAGGCCACCTTTCACAAAAACACAGCAGGAGCTTCTTTACTTGTAAATGCAGCATTTACCTGGACCAAGTCGCTCAATGGTTCGGTAATTGTGAGCTGGGAGCTCCCAGAATCCCCGAGCTCCCAGTGTGGGCTGTAGGCCATGATGGGGAACAGAGCTGAGATCCATCCCTGCCCCTCTGCCCAGCTCTGACTTTGAGCACTGCCTTTTATTTATTTCTACACAGGCCTGAATGTTTATTTAAACTCTTGTCTTGTTAACAGATAAACTGGGAGGTGCTGCCAGCAAAAAGAACCGATTGCCTGGAGAAGCGAGGTTATACTGAGGTATGGCTAATGGACTGAACCCATCCGAACCCATGTCCTAACTCACACCGAATCCCATTAACCTCGTTGCTCTATACCAGCTCCACCTCACCCCAGGCTTTAAAATGCTTGTCCTTGTTTTCAGATTTCTCCATTTTCCTTACTCCCTCCCTATTTTTTAGAGCTCCCCCCATCTCTCTATGAAATGGTCTTCCGATTCCATCCTTACACTCATCTCCCAGTTTAATCATCCCCACAACTGATAGCAATCTCTTTAAGTAACAGGTCCTAGAATTTGGATTTCTCTCCCAGTTTTACTTTCCTCCTTTAAAGTGAGGACCATGAGTTATCCGACTGGGATAATAGAACCTCTGCACTGTGGAAGCAGGCTATTCGGCCCATTAAGTCCTCACAGACCCTCCAAAGGAGGCCATCCCACCCATCCCTCTAATTCTGCTTTTACCACGGTCAATCCAACCTAACCTGCACATCTTTGGATGTGGGAGGAAACTGGAGCACCCGGAGGAAACCCACGCAGACACGGGGAGAATGTACGAACTCCACACAGTCACCTGAGGGTGGAATTGAACCCAGGACCCCAGTGCTGTGACACAGCAGTGCTAACCACTGAGCCACCCATGGGTCATTATGGGTCACTGTGCCTGAAGTAAAGCTTGGTGCCAAATTCTATCGGTGTGATAACCCCTCAGTGAAGTGCAAATCATTGCTGTGGATGGATTTGAGTGAGTCTTTCAGAGATTTAAGGTGAAAGGATTTAATTGTAAACTAATGTGTTCTGTTTGCAGACTGACTGTTTCAACTACGTCCGCTTTCTGCAAAGATTCAATGGGACTCATTTATATACCTGTGGGACGTATGCATTTCATCCTCACTGTGCTTTTATCGTAAGTATTCCTTTGTTGCTGGCGCTGATATTAAAACCATTCTCCTGTATTGCATATCTTCTGCAGACATCTTTACCACTTTGACCTAATTTTTCCCCTCTCCCCATTATTAAGGAGATTGAAAATTTTACATTGTCACCTACCTTTGAGGGGAAAGAGAGATGTCCTTATGACCCCACCGTTGGATACACAGGTCTCATTGTAGGTAAGGAGCAAACATCAGACGCCACTGATAAAATGTATTTGTACTTTGTTATTGAGGTCAGACAAATTGAGGTCATTCTCTGTCTGGCAGTGCAGCTGGTTCAATGGAAACGTGCAACTTGACATTCAGGCAGTGTCTGTCCAACTGGGCTCAAGGTCAGGAAAATCACAGCAAGTCACTCGAATTTGGCTATTAGGCAGATGCTGG
>JAHRHZ010000139.1:3398829-3406048 GCA_024137785.1 Ginglymostoma cirratum | reverse complement strand
GGATGAACACAGCAGGCCAAGCAGCATCAGAGGAGCAGGAAAGCTGACGTGAAGGGTCTAGGCCCTTCTTCAGAAAGAAGGGTGTAGGCCCAAAGCGTCAGCCTTCCTGCTCCTCTGATGCTGCTCGGCCTGCTGTGTTCATCCAGCTCTACACCTTGTTATCTCAGATTCTCCAGCATCTGCAGTTCCTGCTATCTCTGGTTAAAAAGACGTTTGGCACGCTTGCCTTCATTGCTCAGATCTTTGAGCATAGGGATTGGGACATCATGATGAGGTTGTACAAGACATTGGTGAGGCTTCTTCTGGAGTATTGTGTTTAGTTCTGGTCGCCCTGTTATGGAAAGGATATTATTAAGCTGGAGAGGGTTCAGAAGAGATTTGCCAGGCTTTTGCCGGGTACGGAAGGTTTGAGTTATAAGGTGAGGCCGGATAGTCTGGGACTTTTTTCACTGGAACATAGGAGGCTGAGGGGTCACCTTGTAGAGATTTATAAATGAGGGGTATAGATAAGGTGAATGGCAGGTGTCCTTTCCCTAGGGTGGAGGATTTCAAGACTAGGGGGCATATTTTTAAGGTGAGAGGAGAAAGATGTACAAAGGACCTGAGGGACAGTATTTTACAGAGAGTGGCTCATGTGTGGAATGAACTGCCAGAGGAAGTGGTGGATGTGGGTACAGTTACAATGTTTAAAAGACATTTCGACAAGTTCATGAATAGGAAAGGTTTGGAGGGACAGGGTCTAAGCCCGGGGAGATGGGACTAGTTTAGTTTGGGACTACGGTTGGCATGGCCTGGTTGGATAGAAGGCTCTGTTTCAATGCCGTATGAATCTATGACAAATGTTTGTTTTTATTTGTTTGTGGGATGTGGGTGTCACTGGCTGGGCCCAGCATTTGTTGCCCGTCCTTAGTTGCCCCTTGAGAAGGTGGGGGTGAGCTGCCTCCATGAACCGCTGCAGTCCATGCGCTGTGGGTTGACCCACAATGCCCTTAGGGAGGGAATTCCGGGATTTTAACCCAGAAAACAGTGAAGGAGCAGCAATATATTTCCAAGTCAGGACGGTGAGTGGCTCGGAGGGGAACTTGCCGGGGGTGGTGTTCCCTTGTATCTGCTGTCCTTGTCCTTCTAGATGGAAGTGGGTCATGGGTTTGGAAGGTGCTGCCTGAGGATCTTTGGTGAATTTCTGCAGGGCATCTTGTAGATGGTACACACTGCTGCTACAGTTGGTGGTGGAGCAAGTGGATGCTTCTGGATATGATGCCAATCAAGCGGGGGCTGCTTTGTCCTGGATGGTTTAAAGCTTCTTGAGCGTTGTCGGGACTGCACCCATCCAGGCAAGTGGGGAGTATTCCATCCCACTCCTGGCTTGTGCCTTGTAGATGGTGGACAGGCTTTGGGGAGTCAGGGGGTGAGTTACTCGCCGTAGTATTCCCAGCTTCTGACCTATTTCCAACACTTTCTAGTTTTGCCTTCTTGAATTTCTGCTGAAGTGTTTCCGACTGAGCACTGCTCACTGTACAGAGTGTGGGGCTAGAAAATTCCCTCTAGTTCGACCACAGAGAGGTTAGAAGATCTAACTACAAATATACTGTTTGATCATGCAGGCTTTCTTCCTGTGTTCTATAATCCCTCAGAAAAGCTTTGATTCTGTTTTATCAGCCGTAGTTGTATCATTGCTACTACAAGTTTTCTTATCTGCTTCCCCCCCCCAAGCTGTGGTTCCACAGAACCTGAACATTGCTGGAAAGGGAGACAACTTACCAAAGCTTGTCATCTGGCACTCGTCAGGACACATGCCAAATTTTGAAACAGTTTACACCGCGGGTGGAAATGGTACTGTCTGGTTGGTGCTGCCGTAGAGAAAGCCATGGGGAATTCCAGAAGCTGATGGCCACTTGCCAAGCCAACCAGTCACTATGCACATACCGCAGATGCAGGAAATCAAAACCAAAATGCTGAGACAAAAACAGAAAATGCTCAGCGGGTCAGATAACATCTTCGGAGAGAGAGAGAGACGGAGTTTGTGTTTCAGATGGATGCCCTTCCATCAGAACTGAGAAAAGTTAGAAATCAGATAGGTTTTCATCCAGTGGTGGGATGGAGGAAGAACCTAGAGGATAGTATGGAAGGTAAAGCAAGACAAAGTGTGCAAAGAATTGTCAGCACGAAGCTACATGATGCATCTGACAAACAATGACACGGTGAGGCAGAGCCGTCGTAACTGAGAATGTAATAACGCTGATGCGTCAGACATTGTTACATTACACTGGATGGTGTCTTTGTCTCCAAACCAGAAACTTCGGGATGAAGTTCCACTCCAGTAGTTGGTGGCTATGAGACACTTGTTCATGATGCTGCCTTTGAGGTCGATTATCAACTGCAAAAGCTTTGAACATGCAGTTGATAAAAGCAGGAGTGATTCTGGCTGGTGCAGAGTGGTGTCCTTCAGTCTCTGGAATCTGTGTAGTGATCCCATCCAGGAAACACAAACTATGAAAATCATTATACAAGAATGCCTACCTCATGTAGAGAACTAGAGGGGAGGCCATGGCCTAGTGGTATTATCACTGGACTGTTATTCCAGAGACCCAGATAACATTCTGGGGACCTGGGTTCAAATCCTGCCACAGCAGATGGTGGAATTTGAATTCAATAAATATTGAATCAATCAATGAATGAATTGCTAATGTTGGCCCCTTGTTTAAGCAGGGATAATCCAGGTAATTATTGACCGGTGAGCCTGACGTCAGTGGTGGAGAAGATGCTGAGGGATAGGATCTATTCCCATTTGGAAGAAAATGGGCTTATCAGTGATAGACAACATGGTTTTGTGCAGGGAGGGTCATGTCTTACCAACTTAATAGAATTCTTTGAGGATGTGACAAAGTTGATTGATGAGGGAAAGGCTGTTGATGTCATATACATGGACTTCGGTAAGGCGTTTGATAAGGTTCCCCATGGCAGGCTGATGGAGAAAGTGAAGTCGCATGGAGTCCAGGGTGTACTCGCTAGATGGATAGAGAACTGGCTCGGCAACAGGAGACAGAGAGTAGTAGTGGAAGGGGGTTTCTCAAATTGGAGATCTGTGACCAGTGGTGTTCCACAGGGATCTGTGCTGGGACCACTGTTGTTTGTGATATACGTAAATGATTTGGAGGAAGGTATAGGTGGTCTGATTAGCAAGTTTGCAGATGACACGAAGATTGGTGGAGTAGCAGATAGTGAAGGGTTCTGTCAGAGATTACAGCAGAATATAGATAGATTGGAGAGTTGGGCAGATAAATGGCAGATGGAGTTCAATCCAGACAAATGCGAGGTGATGCATTTTGAAAGATCTAAATCAAGAGCAAACTATACGGTAAATGGAAAAGTCCTGGGGAAGATTGATGTACAGAGAGATCTGGGTGTTCAGGTCCATTGTTCCCTAAAGGTGGCAACGCAGGTCAATAGAGTGGTCAAGAAGGCATACGGCATGCTTTCCTTCAACGGACGGGGTGTTGAGTACAAGAGTTGGCAGGTCATGTTACAGTTGTATAAGACTTTGGTTCGGCCACATTTGGAATACTGCGTAAAGTTCTGGTCGCCACATTACCAAAAGGATGTGGATGCTTTGGAGAGGGTGCAGAGGAGGTTCACCAGGATGTTGCCTGGTATGGAGGGCGCTAGCTATGAAGAGAGGTTGAGTAGACTAAGATTATTTTCATTAGAAAGACAGAGATTGAGGGGGGACCTGATTGAGGTCTACAAAATCATGAGGGATATAGACAAGGTGGATAGCAGGAAGCTTTTTCCCAGAGTGGGGGACTCAATTACTAGGGGTCATGAGTTCAAAGTGAGAGGAGGAAAGTTTGTGGGAGATATGCGTGGAAAATTCTTTACGCAGAGGGTGGTGGGTGCCTGGAACACATTGCCAGCGGACGTGGTAGACGCAGACACGTTAGTGTCTTTTAAGATGTATCTGGACAGGTACATGGATGGGCAGGGAGCAAAGGGATGCAGACCCTTAGAAAATAGATGACAGGTCTAGACAGGGGATCTCGATTGGCGCAGGCTTGGAGGGCCGAACGGCCTGTTCCTGTGCTGTAATTTTCTTTGTTCTTTGTTCTTTATCTGGAATTGAGAATCTAACAAAGACCGTGAATCCATTATCAGTTGTCAGGAAAAATCCATCTGGTTCACTAATGTCCTTTAGGGAAGGAAACTGCCATCCTTACCTGGTCTGGCCTACATGTGAGACCCACAGCAGTGTGGTTGACTCTTAATTGCCCTCTGGGCAATTAGGGATGGGCAATAAATGCTGCCTAGCCAGCGATGCCCTTGTCCTATGAATGAATAAAGGTAAAAAAAAAGTATCTCTGGATGTTGGAAGTCATCTAACTCAAAACACATTATAAAACAAGGTGACCTCTCAGCAATAACCCTCATTGTAGCTCCACGTGAAAACAAGTTGGAATTACAGCTACTCATAGAGTCATAGAGATAGACAGCATGGAAACAGACCCTTCGGACCAACACGTCCATGCCAACCCACTATCCTAAATTAATCTAGAGCCATTTGATCCATATCCCTCTAAATCCTTCCTATTCATGTACCCATCCAGATGCCTTTTAAATGTTGCAATTGTACCAGCCTCCACCACATCTTCTGGCAGCTCATTCCATACACGCACCACCCTCTGTGTGAAAAAGTTGTCCCTTAGATTCCTTTTAAATCTTCCCTTCTCACCTTAAACTTATGCCCTCTAGTTTTGGACTCCCCCACCCTGGGGAAAAGACCTTGTCTATTTAGCCTATCCATGCTCCTCGTGATTTTATAAACTTCTGTAAGGTCACCCTTCAGCCTCTGACACTCCAGGGAAAATAGCCCCAGCCTATTTAGCCTCTCCCTGTAGCTCAAACCCTTCAACCCTGGCAACATCGTTGTAAATCTTTTCTGAATCCTTCAAGTTTCACAACGTCCTTCCTATAGCAGGGAGACCAGAATTGCGCGCAGTATTCCAAAAGTGGCCTGACCAATGTCCTGTACAGCCTCGAAATGACCTACCAATTTCCATACTCAACTCACTGACCGATAAAGGCAAGCGTACCAAACACTTTCTTCGCTATCCTATCCGACTGTGACTCCACTTTCAAGTCAGTCCCAATTAATCAGCGTGTTCAATAACCTGAACAATTCATAGTTCTCATGAAGGGTCCCCGGGCCCGAAACATTATCTCTGTTTCTGTCTCCACAGGTACTGCCAGACCTGCTGAGTTTCTCCAGCATTCTCTGAGTTTGGTTAACGTTTCCAGCGTCTGCAATTTGCTTTTATTCAAGCGTTGAATAACCAGTCTGTTGCATGTAGATCCTTTTGGTAAATGATTTCCGGGAGCTGGTAACTCAATGACTGAGGAAGATATTGGTTTGTAGGAACAGGACAAAACAATTAATTTATCACCAGGGATAACAAGGCGTAGAGCTGGATGAACACAGCAGGCCAAGCAGCATCAGAGGAGCAAAAGAAGGGTCCAGACCTGAAACGTCAGCTTTCCTGCTCCTCTGATGCTGCTTGGCCGGCTGTGTTCATCCAGCTCTACACCTTGTTACCTCAGATTCTCCAGCATCGGCAGTTCCTACTATCTCTGAGTCAATTTATGACTAGGAATGCTTTGAGTCGTCAGTTCTGTCATGGACTGGTTAAAATTACTAGACTAGTGATCATTCTGAGTTCTGACCCCACGATGACAACTTCTAAGTCTCATTTCCAACAAACCTGGTCATTTGGAGGCTAGTGTAAGAAAAAATGATCCTGAAAGTTGCCAGATTGCTGTGAATGTGGAACTGACTCACCTCGGGGAATGGATTTTTGTCCCTTTCCTGGTTTTGGATGATGAGTGACTCCAGACCCACATTATATGCTGGCACTTTAGTCCCCTCTAAATTGGCAGAACGACACACACAGTTGCTAAGCCATTTACCACCATTGGGGGTAGCCTGGGAAATGTAGCCTTCTCAGGATCCTGAGAATGTTTGCTGTTTCACTTTACAAAACAAAGACAGGAGAAACTCAGCAGGTCTGGCAGCATCTGTGGAAAGAGAAAACAGAGGTCTGGTTCTTCAGTCCTGCTCAACATTATCTCTGCTTTCTGTCCACAGTCACTGCTGAGTTTCTCCAGTAATTTCTTATCTTTGTTCCTGCAGTTTTTTTGTTTGGCTAGTGTTATGCTTTAGGGAGCTATTACAGTAACTTGTTTAGTGGTGACATAACATTAATGTCAATGAGCTAGCAATCCAGAACCCTCGGCTAATGCTTTGGAACTGGGTTCAGATCCCACCGTGGCATCCTAATGGTGACCACTGTCAAATGTTGTGAAAAACCCATTTGGTTCACCAATGTCCTTTAGGGAAGGAAACCGCCATCCTCACCTGGTCTGGCCTACATGTGATTCCAGACCCACAGCAATGTCGTTGACTCTTAACTGCCCTCTGGGCAATACATACTGGCCTAATCATGAATCCCATACGCCATGAAAGAATATGAAACAAACCTATTTCCTTAGACCCCGTTGCTCTTTACCTGTTACTTAATTGTATATTCCATGATAATTGCACCCCTAGATTAGCGATGAATATGGTTGGAAAGTCTTTACAATTTCTCATTGTTGTTTTGAGGGCTTTAATCAGATCAACCCAGTCACTCTTCACTGAAGAAACAGAGCAGATCTCCCTGACATTTCTCTCATCAATTTCCGATACCCAGGAATATTTCTGTTGTTCTTGAGGGCGGTTGTACACATCCAAACTTGCGTTTAAGTTAGGAGCAGAGATTTTATTTTAGCCTGAAATGGGTGAATGATTCAGACCTCCACGATCTGTTCCTCCAACAGATAATAACATCTACACTGCCACGCTGTATGGATTCCATGGCACACTGGCGGATATAAAAAGGAACTTCCAAAAACGGTCCCTCAGAATGGATGATTCTCTCCCTTACTCACTGAATGGTAAGGAAATTATTCACTTCTTCAATCGTAATCCGCCTGAGATAAACTGCTCTGGAGTGAAGTTGAAAGCTCTCATTTTTAACCCCAAGATAACTCTCAGGCTCCTCTTCCCCATGTTTGTAAAAGCAGACTTGAGCTGAGCTGGGAGACCACACCTTAGGAAGGATATATTGGCCTTGGAGCACAACACAGGTTTACAAGAATGATAGCTCAACGTCAGGGGTTAAGTTATGAG
>JAHRHZ010000139.1:3351329-3393829 GCA_024137785.1 Ginglymostoma cirratum | reverse complement strand
TCAGCCTGGATGGTAGAGCAGGCTTGAAGGGCTGAATGGCCTACTCCTGCTGCTATTCTCTCAGTCTTAATTGTTTAGGAATTGGATACCAGAATGGATGGTGCCTGGGGGCTATTTCTATCTGGAACGATTAGCTTCACTGGGCTTGATGGTCATTCTACTGGTGTCCTATTTTGCCATCTACAGACCATGGGCTTAATTCTGTCATAAAATAAATCAAAGAATTGCAGATGCTTGAAACGGAAACAAAAACAGAAAGTGCTGAAGAAACTCAGCAGGTCTGGTGGCATCTTTGGAAAGAAATATAGAATTACGTTTTGAGCCCAGGGATCCTTGAAAAACACACATACACACAAACATACACCAGATAATGGGAAAAGTTGATTTCTCTCTAGAAAACTTTAGTTTGGAGGAAAATACAGCTTGAGTGAATAAAAGTTGGTTCTTGTCAGGCTTAAAAAAAGGATGAGTGTGGGTTGTTTCAGGTGTTTTACTTAATGGTCAGTGGGCTCATGCAGTTGTCACTGGGGTCTTGGCAGACACAGTTTGCTCCAGGAGTGTAGTAGTGAGAAGTCCTCCAGATGCTCTCCAAGAGAGGTGAACTGGGCAGTCTTTCCCTCAGAAGCCTTTTTTTTCTAACTAAACACTAAACTAGACAGCCATAAGGCACGGTGGCTCAGTGGTTAGCACTGCTGCTTCACAGTGCCAGGGACCAGGGTTCGATTCCAGCCTTGGGTGACTGCCTGTGTGGGTTTCCTCCCACAGCCCAAAGATGTGCAGGTTAGGATGGAATGACTGTGGGAAATTATCCATAGTGTGCAGGCTGGGTGGATTAGCCATAGGAAATGCAGGACTTATGGGGAGGGGAGTGGGTCTGGGTGGGATGCTCTTCAGAGAGGTGGTGTGGACTTACTGGGCCAAATGGCCTGTTTCCACACTGTAGGGATTCTAGGATAAAACTGAAACAAGCAATTTCTAAGAAGAGTCTATGAAATTAGTAATTTACCAGAAGTTTCTTTTTAAAATAATTTCTGTATTGACAATTAAAAAAAAAATTACCAGTAGAACTTGGAATAAATCCATTTTTCTACGATCCATCAAAACTCGTCTTCAAAAAAAAGGCCTTTGTAACGGGTCTGAGAGCTCAATGTGTTCCTGCGACATTGCATTGCCCAGTCTAATAAGAGAGGCACAAAAGCATTTAAAATGATCAGCTCCAGTCAAACTGACAATGCTTCGGAAATGGGAATGGAACAGGAATACCGAATCCACTTCAGGATAATCCATGATCTGAATGAAACACGGAAGTGGCAGCAATCCCAGATTCCTGCTCTGATTCCTTACATTCTAATTATTGTTAGCGTTTCTGGTCGATGATCTTTCTGGAAGGTTCTGAGAGATCTGAAATGTTAGCCCCGTTTCTCCCTCCTTGGACACTGCTGTCCAGTATTTTGATTTTGAATTCCCAGCATCTGCAGCGATTAACATGAATGTTCCTGTGCTAATGTTCTAACCAGTAGTTCTCAGGCTTATGTCTAACCTTGTGGCAATGATTCAGTTTATTGTTTGAAGTGTTTCATCGTCAATGAATTCATTAAAAGCAATTTACGGTTATATTGAATACATTCCTCAGGAGCTCATATTTCTTCTGAATTTTTTGGGGGGAGTGATTTACTGCCATTTTGTACAAAATCAGACCCTTGCAGAGTATTCACTGAGTAATAAAACTGGATCTGTTATTAAAAATTGTTGAGAATCAGCTGCAGACTGTTGGCTGTTTTAAATGCCTTGGATACAAGACTTTTACCAAGGGCAAACACAGATGCAGGTCCCTCTGAAGACAATGTGTTTGAAATGCAATTGTCGCATCGCTGAATCTCTCACAAATGAAGATCGCATTTGCAGGGTTTGTTTTAACAAAGCAGGACATGTTAAAAAAAAGACTCTACTCTGAATGGTGTCCCATAGAGACCCTTCCAAACACCACCATGACACACTCTCCAAAGAGGTAAAGTCTGTGCTGTGCAATACGTTAACCCTTTAGCAAAGCACTGACCATAACATCTTCCATGGGTTGACACTGTGCCTTTAAGAGGTGTATTTAGCCCTGGGTTTTTTTTTGAAGAGAGCTTTTAAGACAGAGCTGTCTATTGAAGGCCTATAAAGTAAACAGCTTGTGAGGCCTTGGGTTTTTATTTTAAGTTGGAACAATAGAAGCAGCCTGAATGGGTGGGGTCAATCTCCCCCGGAACCAGGATTTTTGGTTTGAATTTTTCAGTTACAGCTGCTAGGGTTTTGGAGCTGGATGTGGAAACTATTTTTTTCCTCTCTCCGTTACAGCTAAAAGCTGGGGGCTCTCTTCCTGCTGCTAGAATTGCGTGTGAGACAATCTATTTTACTGAATTTGTCATTGCCAACGGTGTGTTTATGGGATGTTACTTTTTTGGAACAGTTACTGTTTAGCCATTAAATAATCTATTATTCTGTTAAGTTTTCCAATCTGGTTAAGTTATTCCAATTTCCTCTTTCCTTTGATGTATTTTAACTATAGTGTATGAGTAAAGTGTGTTTGCTTCAAGGCTGATAGTTTGACCAATCAAATTGCTTTCAGAATGCAATGCCTAGCAGTTGCCTTTTAAATAAGAAAAAGTTAGGGTCTAGGCTAAATCCTTGATATATTTTGAGGGATTTGGACAGAGATGAGGAGAATTTTGTTTTGTCTCTCAGGGGATTGTTATTCTGTGGATTTTAGACTCCCAGAAAACAGTTGATGCAGGGTCATTAAGTTTATTCAAGGATGAGTTAGATCGATTTTTGATTGATAAGGGAGTAAAGGTTTTTGAGGACAGACAGGAGAGTGGAGTTGAAGCCTCAGCTTGATCAATTAGAAAAGTTTATTGAACGCAGAGCAGGCTCGATGGGCTGAACGGCCTGCTTCTTAGCTTTGTCAGAAATCACATGACACCAGGTTACAGTCCAACAAGTTTATTTGAAGTCGCAGCTTTGTCACCTGACAAAGAAGCAGCACTTTGAAAGCTTGTGATTTCACATAAACCTGTTGGACTATAACCTGGTGTCGTATGATTTCTGACTTTGTCCAACCCAGTCCAACACCGGCACCTCCACGTCTTTGCTTTGTGTTCTTAGTAAACGCCAAA
Organism: Ginglymostoma cirratum; assembly: GCA_024137785.1. Classification (NCBI taxonomy): domain Eukaryota; kingdom Metazoa; phylum Chordata; class Chondrichthyes; order Orectolobiformes; family Ginglymostomatidae; genus Ginglymostoma; species Ginglymostoma cirratum. Next base: position 3,390,671 of record JAHRHZ010000139.1, on the reverse strand, counting down.
AAAACTGCAGATGCAGTAAATCAGAAACAGAAACAGAAATTGCTGGGAAAGCTTAGCAGTTCTGGCAGCATCTGTGGAGGGAAATCAGAGTTAATGTTTTCAATCGAGTGGCCCTTCCTCAGAAGATGCCAGACCTCCTGAGCTTTTCCAACAATTTCTATCCTTGTATTCTTAGAATCGTTGCCATAGTGAATTTTTTTTAACCAATTCATCCTGGCAACATTTCACCCAATAGGTGTATTCCTTTTAAAGAAGAACATTTACCTTGTGTGGAGTTAGATTTCCATCTTGCCTTTTAAGTGCAAATCTGCTGATTTTAATTTGCATCAGTCGATATATTTTGGGTGTATTCTACATCTCCAGCTCCGTACTTGGGGAGTGAGTTATAAAGTACCCCATTCCCACTGTTGAACAGCGAGGAAAGATCCATTAGATCTGACAGAGGAACCAGATGTTGTTTATAAAATGCTGCAGAAATCTGAAATACACACAGAACATTATCGTAGGGCCAGACAGCCCCGGTAGAGAGAGAAACAGGGTTAACATTCCACATTCATCTGAACAGAGACATACAACTGTGTCCCTGCTTCTTTCATCACTTAAAATATCCTGTGTAAAAGTAATCACTCGGAGGTAGTAAGAACTGCCGATGCTGGAGTCAGAGACAATACAGTGTGGAGCTGGAGGAACACAGCAGGCCAGGCAGCAACAGAGGAGCAGGAAAGCTGACATTTGGGGTCGGGAGCCTTCTTCCAAAAAGTAATCACTGGCAGTTTATCTCTCCACCGATGTCGCCTGCCCTGTTGAGTATTCCAGCATTTCCTCTTTATATTCCCACCTTTCAGAGGTAATACTTTAACTTAAATGAGATATTTGGTATCAGGAGCTGCATATAGTAACCACCTATAGTAATACTCCTTCTGGTGGCACTGCTGGTGCAGAGCCACTTGGAATCGGCAAGTTTCACTGTTCCAGCTGTTTCGAGACCTGTACAAAACTCCACACCAAGAACAGGGAAGATATTGGGTCAATTTAGTCCACAGTGATGGAGAGATTGAGGACTGGTTGTAAGATTCAACGCTGGAGATTTATGTTAGAGACTGTGTGAAACCTATTTCACTGAGCGTTATGAGACAGTGGAAGGTACTATTGGTAAAGCTGTGTGTATTACAGTTAGTGAGGCAGGTATCAATATTCTTACATTCGGAAAACGATGGAGAAAAAGTGTTTGAGACCAGAAAACAGGAATTAACAGCAGTAAACCACCAAAACTCAGTAACCCAAGCCTAATGTGACCCTAAAATTAACAAATGAATAGGACATCAGCAATCGCTGAGTTGGAGCTATAGAGTCATAGAGTCATACAGCATGGAAACAGACCCTTCGGTCCACCCAATCAGTGCCGAACATAATCCCAAACTAAACTAGTCCCACCTGCCCGCTCCTAGCCCGTATCCCTCCAAACGTTTCCTATTCGTGTACCTATCCAAATGTCTTTTAAATGTTGTGACTGTACCCGCGCCCACCACCTCCTCAGGAAGTTAGTCCCACACATGAACCACTCTCTGTGTAAAAAAACTTTGCATCTCATGTCTTTTTTAAATCTCTTCTCCTCTCACCTTAACAATATGCCCCCTAGTCTCGAAATCTCCCACCCTAGGGAAAAGACCCCTGCCATTCACCTTATCTATGCCCCTCATGATTTTACAAACCTCTATAAGGTCATCGCTGAACCTCCTACGCTCCAATGGAAAAAGTCCCAGCCTATCCAACCTTTCTTTATAACTGAAACCTTTCACACCCAGCACCATCCTGATAAATCTCTTCTGAAACCCTCTCTAGCTTAGTAATATCCTTCCTGTAACAGGATGGCCATATTTTTGGAAGCTATGAGGCTTCAGGGGTGAACCAGGAGCTTTAAATTTAAACCCTGAGCTCATGTGAGTCCGGGAATAAAGGCAAAATCCTGCAGATGCTGGAAATCCGAAACAAGCATAGAAAATGTTGGAGAAACTCAGCAGGTCTAGCAGCGCCTGTGGAGAAGCAGAGTGAACATTTCAACTCTGGTATGACTCTCTTCACATGAAGAAAGACTCGAAACATTAACTCTGTTTCTCTCTCCAGACCCAGTGTGTTTGTTTCATGAGAGTCTTGCTCTGCTCTAGTGTAGAAAGAACTTTGACATCACATTAAAATGGAGCAGGATGGACACAGTTTGAAAATGCTGAGCTCTGCACTGTGCACAGTTGGCTGTCCAGCTGATTACAGCAGTCTGGCTGACCAACGTACATTAGCAAGCTAACTGAGTAACAGCGTATAGTCTACCTGCACTTTATTGGGTAGGATCACCCTTTTGAATGTAAAGGGCAGTTTTTATTTCAGTCTTGGACTTTTGTGGCTTATTATCAACAGCTGCCAATGTTGCAATGCAGAAGTCAGGCCCGACACACAAAGCAAACCTACAGAAACAATGACTTTCTTAATAATTCATTCACAGTAAGTTACTGTTTAATGGCCTTGGGAAGGTATTGGTGAGTTGCCTTCTCGCACAACTGAGTGTCTTCATCATAGAATCCCTGCATTGTGGAAGCAGACCATTCAGCCCATCAAGTCCACACTGATCCTTCAAAGAGCACCCCACCCAGACACCACTGTAGACCTGCATATAGCATAGTCAACCCACTTAACCTGCACATCTTTGGACTGAGGGAGGAAACCCATGCAGACACGGGGAGAACGTGCAAACTTCACACAGACAGTCATCCAAGGCTGGAATCCAACCCGGGTCCCTGGCGCTGTGAGGCAGCAGCGCTAAACGCTGAGCCACTGTGCTGCCCTCGGCTTGCTAGGTCATTTCGGACAGTAGTTAAGAATTGACCACATTGCTGTATGTCCAAAGTCAGAGAGAGGCCAGAGTACTGTGCAAAAATACCCAACTGCCTTTCCTGAAGGAAAATGTGCCAGATGGACTTTTACAACAGTCCTGCAGTTTACATGATCACAATTATAGTTGCTTTGCTTTTTGTTCCAGATTTAATGCAATAACTCGATTTAACTCCTCCCCTTTCCACACTGTAGGAATTCTATGATTCTAGCTGAATCCACATTTCTCGTTCAAAATTCGGGGGCATAGGTTTAAGGTGAGAGGAGAAAGATTTAAAAGGGACCTGAGGTGAAACTTTTTCACACAGACGGTAGTTCATATGTAGAATGAGCTGCCAGTGGATGCAGGTACAGTTAAATCATTTAATGGACATTGGGACAGATACACGAATAGGAAAAGTTTAGGGCCATACGGGCCAAACACAGGCAAGTGGGATTAGTTTAGTTTGGAAAACTTGGTCGGCATGAACTAGTTGGACTGAAGGGTTTGTTTCCGTGCTGTAAGCCTCTATGACTCTATGTAGAGTCGATACTTGAAATCACAGAAAGCCAAGATTTTCGCTTTTAGAGAATGACATGTTGAGTGTCATTGCCTGACATGGTGACTCAGTGGTAAGCACTGCTGCCTCACAGCGACCAGGCACTCAAGTTCGATTCCACCATCAGGTGACTGTCTGTGTGGAGTTTGCACATTCTCCCCGTGTCTGCGTGCGTTTCCTCCGGGTGCTCCAGTTTCCTTCCGCAGTCCAAAGATGTGCAGGCTAGTTGGATTGGCCATGCTAAATTGCCCTGCAGTGCCAAGAGTTGCATTAGCTGTGGTAAATGGGGTGTAGGGTCAAGGGGAGACATGTTCTTCAGAGGGTTGGTACAAACAGGGGAGGCGATGGCCTGTTGACCCAGATAATGTTCTGGGTCAACAGGCCACAAGGGTTTAGGCCCGAAACGTCAAGTTTTCCTGCTCCTATGATGCTGCTTGACCTGCTGTGCTCATCCAGCCCCATGCTTGTTATCTGTAATGTTCTGGGGACCTGGGTTTGAATCTTGCTACGGCAGATGGTGGAATTTGAATTCAATAAATATCTGGAATTAAGAATCTAATGATGACCATGAATCCATTGTCAATTGTCAAGAAAAACCCAACAGCTTCACTAATGTCCTTTTAGGGAAGGAAGCTGCCATCCTTACCTGGTCTGACCTACATGTGACTCCAGAACCACAGCAATGTGGCTCACTCTTAACAGCCCTCTGGGCAATTAGGGATAGGCAATAAATGCAACCTGGCCAGCAATGCCCTCATCCTGTGAATGAATAAAGGAAAAATAACTTGATGGGCTGAACGGCCTCTATCAGCATTGTCAAGATTCTATGAGTGTCGAATAACTCAGTATCCCCGTGTGCCAAGCAACCTCTCTGGATCACAGGCCTATCAGCATGTCAAAAGCTGACCAGCAATCTGCTCAGACACCACCAGTTTCTGGCTCCTCTAGATGATAGGTGGAGACCTACTCCTCAAGGAAGCAGTATGTCTCTTCCATTTCATCGTCCCAGTCATGGGGAGAGGCGAGGGCAGTGTGGTGGACTTTAGAGACCATCCTGTCTCCGATTGGGCCCAGGTTGTCTTGGCTACCCAGTCAGTAAACCTACTGTTTTCCTCATCTACCGTGAGGACAGGTAATCGGGGAGGTGATAAGCTGAGGCCCTTACGTGGCTGTTAATTTAACAGTTAAGTACCTTCATTGACGGTGAGCCAAGTGGGACCTTATTTATTACTCAGCAGTTGAGGGTTATGAGTAAAAGATGGGGAAGTCAAGGTGAGGATTAGCATATCAGTCACGATCTTATTGAATGGTGGAGCAGACTCAATGGGCCTGCTTTGGATCCTACTATGTCTTATGGCTTTACAGAGTGTGTATGTCTCAATGGCCAATCAGTCCACGTTCCTCCCCATTCATCCACATTTCTCAACCATTTCCTGGAGAGTAGGGGGTGAGAGAATTCATGCCTCACTCAGAATGTCACTGTGCTTCTCTCTGTCTTCTACACCTCTCATGTTTGAGGTAGCCAGATGCCTCTGTCCCTGGAGACAGGACCTTCACTCAAGTGTTTGCAGAACCCGAAGGTGCGCGCTAACAGCCCTGAACCTCTGTGTTTGAAGGAGAAGAGCAAGCCACCATTTGCTGTTCCTGTGAGGATTCCATCAAAGTTATGGCAACTGCAATGATGGCCTGATGTAAATTCAAAGTCTACAAATTTAGCCTTAGCACCAAGCTGTTCTGGATTGACACGAGTGTTCAACTTGGTACAAATTAGCGTCCAAAATACAATGGAGTTCAATTGTCCCTTCCTCTTCACTCTCCAATCTCAGCTCGAAAATTGATGAAGACATTAACTGCAGGGACGGTGCTAAGCAACAAGTGTCTGGTCTCGTTGTGAAGTGGTTCTGTTGCTGGACCGGGGTTCCAGACAGTGGGAGGTCTGATCCCACTTGAGAATTTTTGCCTCAGCCTAAAAATATGTCTCTATCAATAAAGTGACCATGCAGCGTGTGTTGGAGAATCAGAACCAAGTTAGTCTGAATCGCCAGTGTCCTTTAGGGGCTGGTTTGACCGACACCTGAGACCAGTTCCACATTGACACGTTTAATTATTCTTAATTATTCTTAAGTCCAAAGATGTGCAGGTTAGGTGGATTGATCATGGGAAATATGGGGTTAGGGGGAAAGAGTGGGTCTGGGTGGGATGCTCTTTGGATGGTTGGTGCAGACTCGATGGGCTGAAAGGCCTCTATCTGAACTGTAGGGTTTCTATATTTCTATGATTCTAATTGCCCTTGGATGAGGATTTCCAGGTCACTCAGTTACACTCACTGTCAGAGGCACTCAGACAAAATGTCCATATCAGTCATTTTAGTCCTACCAAAGAAGTATAAACATTACCTGGTACAGGTTGTGAAATAGTTTATGTTAGTCATTTTAATTATATTATTCATTAAATAATGTTTTGGTTAGCCAAGCCCACATGAAAGTCAGGATTTGTGTGGACTGTGTATATCATCTGTCAGTAAATTGGATTGTTACAGGAGAGTGAGAAGCCCGAACTTTGAGGTATCTCACACTGGCAGAGTGGAGATTTAAAGCTGCCCTGAATTTCCAATCCTGGGTGCCACTGCCACAGGGATGATGCTAAACACAGATTCACTGAGAGTGACCAACAGGCTGCACTTTTGTACACGTCCCCCACTATCAACATCCCGGGGGTTACTATTGCGCAGAAACTCGACTGGACTCACCACGTAAACACAGTGGGTACAAGAGCAGGTCAGAGGCTGGGAATACTGCAGTGAGTAACTCACCCCCTGACTCCCCAAAGCCTGACAAGATCAGGAGGTGAGCTACTCAGTGCAGTATACCTAACAAGGCACAAGGCAGGAGTGTGATGGAATACTCCCCACTTGCCTGGATGAGTGCAGCCCCAACAACACTCAAGAGGCTTGACACCATCCAGGACAAAGCAGCCCCCACCTGATTGGCACCACATCCACAAGCATCCACTCCCTCCACCACCGACGCTCAGTAACAGCAGTGTCTACTATCTACAAGATGCACTGCAGAAATTCACCAAAGATCCTCAGGCAGCACCTTCCAAACCCTCGACCACTTCCATCTGGAAGGACAAGGGCAGCAGATCCATGGGAACACCACCCCCTGCAAGTTCCCCTCCGAGACACTCACCATCCTGACTTGGAAATATATCGCCGTTCCTTCACTGCCGCAGGTTCAAAATCCTGGAATTCCCTCCCTTGTGGCATTGTGGGTCAACCCACAGCAGGTGGACTGCAGCGGTTCAAGAAGGCAGCTCACCCCCACCTTCTCAAGGGGCAACTAGGGACGAGCAGTAAATGCTGGACCCAACCAGTGATGCCCATGTCCCATGACCAAAGTAAGAAAAGTTACAGCTCCTGGCAGCTGCACTGGAGACCTGGGTCAGACTAACTCCCTGCACCAGTCCAGGATACAGAGTGTTCTCGGTGAGTAGGGCTTAGGGAGATAAACCAGCAACACAGACGTCCTCTGAATAAAATACTAATGTTGGTCTGCTCAGCAGACACTATCATAAACATAGATCATAAATCAGAGTATCCCTACAGTGGGGAAATAGGCCCTTCGGCCTAACAAGTTCACACCAACCCACAGAGCATCCCACTCAGACCCAACCCACCTAATCCACACATCGCTGAACACTACAGGCAATTTCCCATGGCCAGTCCACCCAGCCTGCACATCTTTGGACTGTGGGAGGAAACTGGAGCACCCGGAGGAAACCCACATTTCGTGGAGACAAATAATGGGCATTCTCATTTGACTTGGGGTGGCATGGTGGCTCAGTGGTTAGCACTGCTGCCTCACAGTGCCAGGGATCCAGGTTCGATTCCACCCTCGGGTGACTGTCTGTGTGGAGTTTGTACATTCTCCCCGTGTCTGTGCGGGTTTCCTCCGGGTGCTCCGGTTTCCTCCCACAGTCCAAAGATGTGCAGGTTAGGGTGGATTGGCCATGTTAAATTGCCTGTAGTATTCAGGGATGTGTAGGTTAGATGGGTTATAGGGGCATGGTTCTGGGTGGGATACTGAGAGGTTTGGTGTGGACTTGTTGGGCCGAAGGGCCTGTTTCCTCACTGTATGGATTCTATGAGCTATAACTTGACTGGCTGTTTAATGTAACGTCTTGTGCAGTAATTGAGCCACACTCCTGTGGTTTCCTGCCAAATAACAAGTGGGTTTGACACTTCCTCATGGTGTCAAGTCTCTACCGTCATGATTCATGCCTGCTGACAGTCTGTAAAAACTCGCTCGGTTAGTCAGGCTTTCCCTCAGATGAGCTGGAGCTTTAGAGACAGTATAGTTCTGGCTTGTTGTCAGATCTGTCTCTGCTGGCCCGTATAGGAGGCCATTCCTACAAGATCATCATCAAGAAATCTACTAAAGAATTCAGTAGGAACATCTTGATCTAGAGGGTGGTAGGAAAGTGGTTGAGGTGGATGTATTTAAAGTGAAGATGGATAAGGCACATAAAGGGGGACATTCGAGTCAATGATAAACACCTGCACAGCCTTCTTGGGATGAATGGCTTGTTTCTTCATTGTATATTCTGTAGAGTTATACATTGTACATTTCCTACCCCGTCAAAGAGCTGGGCAAGTGACAAGACCCTGTCAGTGGAATTCTTTAAGGGGTGAACTGGCCAGTTGTGAGGCATTGGAGGTGGGGGGGCTCTCACAGGATGTTATGATCACAGTCAAATCCGATTCTGTCCCCACCCAATGTGCCAGACCCAGGAGGAGTCACTTGGAGGATCTGATCAGAATGCCTGGATGACATTTCTCTGTGGTGTAGGGTCATTGGGTCAAGCCAAGAAAGAGCGTTCCTTGCAGACAGTCATCGGATCTCCTTTTCAAACTGCTACGTGTTCTATTTGAGAATTCTGTAGACGTTCCAGCTGGATAACCCATCTCTCCCACTCTACTTCACCTCAGCCAATCAACATTGCCATCTGCTCAGCGAGCAGCTGTCAATCATTTTCTTGCAGGTTGCACTGCATTGAGGGAGCTATGTTTACAACAGAATAAGGGAATTGGCCAAATAATCCAGGGCAGGGAACATGTGCTTTTTTTTAAATTTGTGCGTAGAGTTGCTTTCATCTGGAATGCACTGTGTGGAAACAGATTCAGCCATTACTTTCCAAAGGGAACTAGTTAAACTCCTGAGAAGGAAACATTTATGAGATAATGGGGAAAGAGAGGTGCGACCAGTAGGATAGGCCTTGCGACAGGATTGTACAGGTATGATGGGCCAAATGGCCTTTCTGTGATGCCTGTCCACTTTGAGCCTGCTGGTATTGGCATGGCTGGAGGTGGGGGTGATGATTGGATGTTAACAGGCTCATCCTGAGGTCAATGTCCAGGTGATTGCTGAGGGCAGTTCCTGGTGCAGATGGCTGTCTCGTGTCTTGCTCCTGCCTCTCGGAAGGGATATGTCACATCAACTGGGAGAGAATTACCAGAGATAACAAGGTGTAGAGCTGGATGAACACAGCAGGCCAAGCAGCATCAGAGGGGCAGGAAGTCTGATGTTTTGGGCCTAGACCCTTCTTCAGAAAATACCAGAGAATTGCCAGCTTTCTGTCTTTGTTACATTTCTGAGGGTGCATTAATGTTTTAGCGATGTGCCTTAGGTGCAAGACCTGAATATGGGATTGATACTAAAACACGACCTGGACGTCAGGTTGAGAACTGTCTTGCGTCGTCCATGCAGTCTTCTTTCAGTGGCTCTCTGGCTGTAAATCTGTGTCACTGTGTTGAATAATACTTTGACATTAAAACATAGAAGCTGCTTCATCTGCCTGTCCTGTCCAATCATGAGTGTCATGGTAGTTAGCACTGAGAGGGGGGTAGGTCTGGGTGGGATGCTCTTTGGAGGGTCGGTGTAGATTCAATGGGCCAAATGGCCTGCTTCCACACTGTAGGGATTCTATGAATCACAGTAACCATTGAACACAAGAATGGTCTTGATCCTGACATGCCCGTAGAAATTGGAGTCCAGAGGTCACACTTACTGCTTTAATGTTGCACAAAAGCATGGAAATTGATTTTAATTCACCTTGAAGTTGATAAGAAGTTACCACGATGTCAAGAGGTGACAGTTATAGCCATTCACCAGTCCTGTTAACTAGAGGCTATTTTTCATTTACTTCAAGAATAAGTTCTGAATTATCGAACTACTTCCACTCTAGCTAAATCGTAATTTTCTGGGTGAAAAACTCTTCAGTAGAAGCCTGACCTTGTGGAGCTGCAGTCTGCCCTGACGTGTCGGGGAATATTAAGGTTCAGATGGCACTATTTAGTAAGGAACAGAAAAGTTCTATCTAACATTAATCCCTCAACCATCTTCTGTGAAGTGGATTACCTGGCCATTGCTGCTTGCTGCGTACAAACTGGCTGCTAACATTGGACTAGAAATGGCTTTGGGATGGTGAAGGTGCCATATAAATTTAAAACGCTTTTGCGTTAAGCAGATAATCCAAATTGACCCAACTTGGAGTTAAGCGGATCAGACTGTGGCTAATATCAAATTTGAACCACCAGCAGCAAACGTAACAGCAATAGGAGTGCCACAAATCGTAAGGTACAGGAGCAGAATTAGGCCATTCAGCCCTTCAAGTCTGCTCTGCCATTCTGCATGATCATGGCTGATCTAACTCAGTCCCCTGCCCCCACTTTCTCCCATATCCTTTGATCCCTTTAGCTCTGAGAACTTCCTGAAAACATCCAATGTTTTAGCCTCAACTGCTTTCTGTGGTAGAGAATTCCTTAGGCTTCCCACTCTCTGGGTGAAGGTATTTCTTCTCATCTCAGTCTTAAATGGCCGACCCTGTGTAACGTTAGATTTTTCTGAAGTAGGGTCTAGGCCTGAAACGTCAGCCTTCTTGCTCCTCTGATGCTGCTTGGCCTGCTGTGTTCATCCAGCTCTACATTTTGTTAACCTTAGATTGTGACTCCTGGTTCCGGACTCCCCAGTCATCAGGAACATCCTTCTGCATTTAGAGATAATCTACGTCCGTGACACCACCCACGCCCTCCACCTCCTCCAGAACTTCCAATTCCCCGGTCCCCAACACCTCATTTTTACTATGGACGTCCAGTCCCTATACACCTGCATTCCCCATGCAGATGGCCTAAAGGCCCTCCGCTTCTTCCTGTCCCGCAGAACTGACCAATCCTCCTCCACTGACACCCTCATCCGCTTAGCCAAACTCGTCCTCACCCTCAACAACTTCTCTTTCAATTCCTCCCACTTCCTACAGACAAAGTGGGTGGCCATGGGTACCCGCATGGGCCTAAGCTATGCCTGCCTCTTTGTAGGTTACGTGGAACAATCCCTCTTCCGCACCTACACTGGCCCTGAACCCCACCTCTTCCTCCGTTACATTGATGACTGTATCGGTGCCGCCTCGTGCTCCCACAAGGAGCTCGAACAGTTCATCCACTTCACCAACACCTTCCACCCCAACCTGAAGTTCACCTGGACCATCTCTAACACTTCTCTCTCCTTCCTGGACCTCTCTGTTTCCATCTCGGGTAACCGCATAGAAACCGATATCCATTTCAAGCCCACCGACTCCCACAGCTACTTGGAAATCACCTCCTCCCACCCACCCTCCTGCAAAAATGCCATCCCCTATTCCCAATTCCTTCGCCTCCACCGCATCTGCTCCCAGGATGAGACATTCCACTCCCGCATATCTCAAATGTCCTCATTCTTCAAGGACCGCAACTTCCCCCCTACAGTGGTCGAGAACGCCCTCGACTGTGTCTCCCGCATTTCCCGTAACACATCCCTCACGCCCCGTCCCCGCAATAATAACCAAAACAGAATCCCCCTCGTCCTCACGTACCACCCCACCAACCTCCGGATCCAACGCATCATCCTCCGACACTTCCGCCATCTGCAATCCGACCCCACCACCAAAGACATTTTTCCCTCCCCACCCTTGTCTGCTTTCCGGAGGGACCACTCCCTCCGCGACTCCCTTGTCCGCTCCACACTCCCCTCCAGCCCCACCACACCCGGCACTTTTCCCTGCAACCGCAGGAAGTGCTACACCTGCCCCCACATCTCCTCCCTCACCCCAATCCCAGGCCCCAAGAAGACTTTCCACATCAGGCAGAGGTTCACCTGCACATCTGCCAATGTGGTATACTGCATCCGCTGTACCCGTTGTGGCCTCCTCTACATCAGGGAAACCAAGCGGAGGCTTAGGGACCGCTTTGCAGAACACCTACGCTCAGTTCGCAACAAACAACTGCACCTCCCAGTCGCGAACCATTTCAACTCCCCCTCCCACTCCTTGGACGACATGTCCATCCTGGGCCTCCTGCAATGCCACAGTGATGCCACCCGAAGGCTGCAGGAACAGCAAATCATATTCAGCCTGGGAACCCTGCAGCCCAGTGGTATCAATGTGGATTTCACAAGCTTCAAAATCTCCCCTCCCCCAATCGCATCCCAAAACCAGCCCAGCTCATCCCCGCCTCCCTAACCTGTTTTTCCTCCCACCTATCCCCTCCTCCCACCTCAAGCCACACCCCCATCTCCTATCTACTAACCTCATCCCGCCCCCTTGACCTGTCTGTCCTCCCTGGACTGACCTATCTCCTCCCTACCCCCCTACCTACACTCACCTTTACTGGCTCCATCCCCGCCTCTTTGACCTGTCTGCCTCCTCTCCACCTATCCTCTCCTCCATCCATCTTCTATCCGCCTCCCCCTCTCTCCCTATTTATTTCAGAACCCTCTTCCCCTCCCCCATTTCTGACGAAGGGTCTAGGCCCGAAACGTCAAGCTTTCCTGCTCCTATGATGCTGCTTGACCTGCTGTGTTCATCCAGCCCCACGCCTTGTTATCTCCTTCTGCATTTACCCTGTCTCGTCCTGTTAGGATTGTATAGGTCTCTGTGAGATCTCCCCTCATTCTACTAAACCTCGGTCAAAATAGTGCTTAAAGATCCTGTCTCTCTTTATATGACATTAGCTTATTAACGGTAAGTGAAACTGAGCTTTCGTAGGATTTGTCCACTGTCCTTTCCCTACTGAGAGTAATTCATCTGACATCTGTGCTACTCTGAGTCCATAATTATCACCTGTAATTCTTGCTGGACTTAATTATAAAGGATTAATGGATGGGAATTTGAATCAGTTAGGCAGATCAGCCGAGGAATAGCAGATGGATTGTAAAGTAAATTAATATAAAGCTTGTTTTGAACAGGAAATTTGTGTATATGCAGAATGAGTTACTTCAGCAAAGCTGGCAAAGTAACAGATTTGCAAGTGATTATTCAGTGTCAACCCAGCATGAAGTTAGGATTATATTCGCTGGAGTTCAGAAGATCAAAGGGGGGGTCTCATAGAAACCTGGAGGAAGGATGTTCCCAACGATGGGGGAGTCAGAACCACAGGTTGCAGTTTGGGGTGCACCACTGAGGACTGAGATGAGGAGAAACATCTTCATCCAGAGAGTGGTGAGCCTGTGGAATTCTCTGCCAATGAAAGTGGTTGAGGCCAAAGCATTGTGTGATTTCAAGGAGGTGGATCTAAAGGGGTCTAAAGGGATCAAAGGATGTGATGTGAATTACTGACGACAGACATCCCTAAGCCCAAGTGAATCCATGTGTGTGCGGCCAATATCACATATGTCAATGATGTCATTGTCTAAACTCGCAGAGATGTCCAACTGAAACTGGATTTCTGTGTGTCCGGGGGAGCCTGGGTTTCTCAATCCAGGAGCAAGGTCTTAGGTTAGGAGTGGCGCCGAGGGTCGAGAGTGGGGTCACAGGTCAGGAGCGGGATCATATGCTGGGAGTGGAGATATACGTCGGCCGTAGGGTCCAAGGCCAGAAAGTGGGGTCATAGTTTGGGAGTGGGGTTGAAGGCTGGAAAAGCAGAGCTGGCCATCAAGCAGTGCCCCGGGCAGCTCCTTGCAGTGGGCAGGGGTGGGAGAGAGAGATGGTGACTCTAGACTGAATTTGGATTGAAGGGGGTGGTGGGTGCAGTCAATACTGAGGACCACACTACACGGTCCAGCCCCCACCCCACCCCAACCTGTCCCTTAGCCAATGATGTTCAGTGGAGACGGAAAGGGGGCTCAATAGACTCTCGTTCTGGTTAGAAGGGCAGCTGTGCCCATCTCCCGGAGGTGGTAGCACTGCCAGGGTGTGGAGTCTTACCACTTGTAACCCTTTGTACTCCCATGACCGATGTCTTATTGGAGAAGTGAAAGTGTGAGTGTGTAATCCATTTTAAAACAAACTTCAGGCAGATCCAGAAATGGGCGCAGCGAGAGTGAACAATGCCAGTACGAGGTTACAGAATTGGACTGTGGATCAAAGTGAGCCCTCCCATCCCCTGCTGAGAATGAGGCTCAGCCCTCTCCCCCGCCAGCCCTAACTCAAGCAGTGGATCATTTTAAGATGCTAACTGGCCCCCGGGACGTCAATAGGAGTCTGTACAACATCTCAGGTCAGTCAGGGGCAATAACAATTTGTGACTGACTGCTCAGCCAAACACACAGCAGCACTGCTTTTGTACAATTTGGGAGAAAAGTGAGGAAAATGCTCCTTTTTATTGAATTGATAATTTTCCAATCCTGGCCAATTGGCAGGGAGGGTTGTAACAAACTCTACAGGGTTCAAATCCCATTGTGGCAGCTGGGGGGGGGGGCGGGGGAGATAAATTCCATTTAAATTTAAATTTGGATTGAAATGGCAAAAAAACCTCATTAATGACATCACTAATCTGCAGGATTGGTCTAAAACTCATCAGTTTCACCAATGTCCCTACAGCTTCACCATTAGTGTCACTTACTCACTTTGTACCATCCCAACAGCTATCTTTATCTCCAGAGATAACAAGGTGTAGAGCTGGATGAACACAGCAGGCCAAGCAGCATCAGAGGAGCAGGAAGGCTGACGTTTCGGGTCTGGACCCTTCTTCTGAAAAATTCATCGTATTGGCGTTTTTCTGAAGAAGGGTCCAGACCTGGAAATGTCAGCTTTCCTGCTCCTCTAATGCTGCTTGGCCTGCTGTGTTCATCCAGCTCTACACCTTGTTATCCCTAACTCCAGCACTGTTTTCCTCACAGTTCCATCTCCATTGTTTCATTTCTAAATGGAGTGATGACACAGTGACTGACAAGCTGCACTGCAAGGGGGCTGTGTTAACATCTCTGAGAGATGGTCATTAACCCAGCAGCTTCCAACAAATAAAACATCTCAATTGCAAATGCTAATTCAGGCCTCAGGTCTTCTATTTATTCTGCAAAGGTCTCCCTGACAACCAGTATTTAAATAGAAATCATTCTAAATATATCCACATCCAGCAGAGCATGGAGGTTTAAGCTCATTTGCGTTTTTAGCCAAGGAAATCTCCCCTCCCCCAACCGCATCCCAAAACCAGCCCAGCTCATCCCCGCCTCCCTAACCTGTCCTTCCTCCCACCTATCCCCTCCTCCTACCTCAAGCCCCACCCCCATCTCCTATCTACTAACCTCATCCCACCCCCTTGACCTGTCTGTCCTCCCTGGACTGACCTATCTCCTCCCAACCCCCCCACCTACACTCACCTTTACTGGCTCCATCCCCGCCTCTTCGACTTGTCTGCCTCCTCTCCACCTATCCTCTCCTCTATCCATCCTCTATCCGCCTCCCCCTCTCTCCCTATTTATTTCAGAACCCTCTTCCCCTCCCCCATTTCTGATGAAGGGTTTAGGCCCGAAACGTCAAGCTTTCCTGCTCTGATGATGCTGCTTGACCTGCTGTGTTCATCCAGCCCCATGCTTGTTATCTCGGATTCTCCAGCATCTGCAGATCCTATTATCTCTGATACAATTTTGAAATGGGTGTGTGTTTAATGCTTTGCACCAGAGTAGAGTTTGGTCACAGAGAATGGGAGTGATCTGAAACTCTACACTATGTTTACTACCCATTAACAGAATCACTGATGTGTTATGGTGCAAATGAGGCCATTTGGCCCATTGTGCTTCTACTGGCTCATTGAATGACCCAGGGCCCATTTCTCGCTTTTCTCCCCATACCCTTGCACATTATTTTATCTGAATAATCATCCAATGCTTTCTTGTATGAGCTGAGGTACTGTTTTGTTGGAGTAAACCCCACCAAGTGTACATTTCTGATGAAGGGTCTAGGCCTGAAACGTCAAGCTTTCCTGCTCCTATGATGCTGCTTGGCCTGCTGTGTTCATCCAGCTCCACACCTTGTTACCCCCCCAGTGTACTCCTGAATATAAACTCCATTGTTCCATTTGCCCATTGGTGTTCAGAGACTGGGCTTGGCTTCCATTCCAACGATGCCCTGTTTTAAAAATCTGTTCCTTATTCTGCCCCTCTCTCGTGCCCCTCAGGAGGGGAGGTGGGGCAGATTGTGAGAAAGTATCAGTCCCTTTGGTCATCTCCATCAGCCCAACTGGATCATCCTTTAATCTCAGATACTGAGGCAAATACAAACCTAGATTGTGCGATCTGTCATTTTAATCATTTTAGACTCACTATTGTTTGGTGAAGACTGGCATTTTCCTGGTCTGTGTGTCTCAGTCACTTTATATGAGGGGAGAGATAAAAGGTGCTGCAGATGCTGGAGAATCCGAGATAACAAGGTGTGGAGCTGGATGAACACAGCAGGCCAAGCAGCATCATAGGAGCAGGAAAGCTTGACGTTTCGGGCCTAGACCCTTCATATGAGGGGAGAGTGTTTTCTTTGGGTAAACATCGCTGGTGTAAAGGTTCCAGAGTATAGTTCTATCATAATTCAAAGGACGTTTGCAAAAAAAAATCTACTTTACAGTGTTGTGCCTCATTTCCTTCCATATGCTGAACAGATCTGAAAAATTTGGTGTTGAGAGGGATATGTTGTCTCTGTTTTCTGGATTTCTGGCAACCTGTCATTTAGAATTTTGAAATTTGACTTCTCAAGTGGGTGTGGTGCCGATCGGGTGAATAGTCCCATTGTTTTCTGTGAATAAATGTAATTTGAATACATTGTAAACACATCACTGTCGCATTAACCCAGTAAATGCAGAAATGTCTGTGTTCATGCGAATGAGCAGCCAGTCTGTAACCAAGTGCTGGAGTAGGTAGCAGCAACATACAGAGTGTCCCACGGGTTATTCACAAAGACCTGAGGTTCTACATTAGTGGCTGTGATGGCTGATACATCTTAGTTGGATCACGGTCTAAGGGTAAGGGGTTAGGTAATTGAGGACTGGGATTGAGGAGAAATTTCTGCAACCTGAGAGCACTGAGCCCGTGGAATTCACTCCCATAGAAAGCAGTCAAGGATGAAACATTGTATGGTTTTAAGGAAAAGTTGGACAAGTAAGGGAAATGACGATGGTCCTACCAGATTCATTAGAGAGAGAGAGAGAGATGACTGGCAGTGGCTTCACCCAAGGGGAGAGGTAGAGAAGGAGACTTCTTTATGGCAATTTCAGCTGGTACAGGAGTCGAACCCACACTGTCGGCGTCACACTACTTCGCAAACCAGCCGTCCAACCAATTGAGCTAGTTGATCCCAGTGGGATGTAGCTCTCGAGGCTAAAGGAAGCAAAGGATATGTGGAGAAAGTGGGGACTGGGTACCGAGTTGAATGATTCTGGGGACCTGGGTTCGAATCCTGCCACAGCAGATGGTGGAATTTGAATTCAATAAATATCTGGAACTGAGAGTCTAATGATGACCATGAATCCATTGCTGATTGTCAGGAAAAACCCACCTGGTTCACTGATGCCCTTTAGGGAAGGAAACTGCCATCCCTACCTGGTCTGGCTTTCATGTCACTCCAGACCCACAGCAATGTGGTGGACTCTTAACAGCCCTCTGGGCAATCAGGGATGGGTAATAAATGCTGCCTGGCCAGCGACATCCTCATCCCATGAGTGAATAAAGAAAAAAAAATTCACAATCACTGAATTCCCCACTATGTAGGAGGTTTATAAAATCATGAGGGGCATGGATAGGATGAATAGCCAAGGTCCTTCAGGGTGGGGGAGTCCAGAACTAGAGGGCATAGGTTTAAGGTGAGAGGGGAAAGATTTAAAAGGGACCTGAAGGGCTACTTTTTTCACACAGAGGGTGGTGCGTGTATGGAATGAGCTGGTGGAGGAGATGGTAGATGCAGCTACATTTTCAACATTTAAAAGATGCTTGGACAGATACCTGGATAGGAAAGGTTTAGAGGGATTTGACCAAACACAGGCAAATGGGACTAGGATATTATGGGAAACCTGGTCAACATGGACAATTTGGGCCGAAGGGTCTGTTTTCATGCTGTATAACTCTATGACTCAAAATTGAATGGCTACAAGAGCAGGTCAGAAGCTAGAATGCTGCAGGTCTGTGGCATTACCAGTAATGGTGGTAAATCTGATAGGCCAGAGGCTGGGACACCTCCGTCAATCAGTTTGAGTTGGGGGCGTTGGGGGTTGGTGGGGGAAGTACCATATTTCGGTAATTGGCCTCATCCAGAGCGCATAGTGGCTGACGGACAGTTACCTCCTGGCCTTGCCAGTGTTCCTTCCCCGGGGGTGGGCGGGTGAGTTGGGGGGTGTGGCGGCTTTGGCAGGGTGAGTAGTCCATTCCCCCACCCCTCTGTAATTATCGGCTCACTGTTTCCACTGGAGGACAGGTAGAGAACCAGAGGCCACCTGATTTCAGATGGTGGGCAAAAGAATCAGTAGTGACATGAGGGGAAACCTGTTCGCACAAAGGTCTGGAAACCACCACTTCATCAAGTCGGATTCAGTTGTGGCTTCCAGAAGAGGTTTGGATCTTTCTATGAAGAGAAAAGATGTGCAAAGTTGCAGGGGAGTGGGACTAGCTGAGCTTCTGTTGCAGAGGGCTGGCATAAAATTGATGGACCGAGTGGCCCCTGCTGCTTGCTAACGTCTCTATAAATGATCCGCTTTCCTGAAGTCTAATGGATGGCGCTTTATATTGTAGTATAGAAATGGAAATGTTGGTTTGGTATCAGAGGAATCAATGGGAAACTTGGGGACAGGCTGATGGCTGACTGCTTGGAAATGGCCAGGAGGTAACAGTGTACAGATATCGATGCAGTATATATCTCCCCATATTGAATCTGTTTGTGTCACAGAGTGATGAAGGAGGAATGAGAATACTACAGAGGAAATGGACATCCTTCCTGAAGACCCGGGTTGTGTGTTCCATCCCAGAGTCTGGCTTCCACTTCAACATCCTGAAGAGTATTTATGTTCTGAACCAAGGAAACTGGCAAGACACAATATTCTATGGAGTGTTTCTATCGCAATGGTAAGTGTAAATACTGTGCTCGGTAAATGCGGACCATCTTGACCGTCAACAGAGTACTTGATCTAGATGTAATCTTGGGTAAACTGCCAATCATCTGACTGTTGAGATGGATTTTACTATAGCTCATTGCACGTGTTCATTTTCTCATGGTCCTGGGTTATGTTAAGCTACCACCGTAAAAACAGAAGGCCATCACCATTGTGGTTTGTGGAACCGACCTGTGTCGGAAATTGTTTGAAATGTTTACCCATAAACTACAATGACGATAAAATTTTCACACAACAATTCAGAGACAGCAAAGCTGTTATGTGATGTCCTCAGGACAAGGCACTACATCAAGGCAAGCCCCTGTCTTACGAATCACAGAAATGTTACAGCGCCCAAGGAGGCCATTTGGCCCATGAGTTACCAGAGTTGGATTCAGTCACAAAGTCCCGTTCCAACAGAACTGAAGTGAGTGGAATGGGGTGAGTGAAGGAATTTGTACTGAGGAGACAGACCTGGAGACAATCCAGATTGAGGATAGTCCGGAGTTGAGCCGAGGGATGAATTCCACGGCAAATAATATTTACTGAAACCTTCGTAAGTCCTGAGACTATTTATTTTGTCACTTCTCATCTTTCCCCTATGTTGTGATACTCTATCCTTACCAAGATCTGTGAGCCCTGGTACTCAGTCTGCGGTTTGCTGAGGGCAGGGTCACATCTGCAACGTTTTCTTCGTTTTCCCTGAGGAAAGTCCCTGCTGTTTGCCACAGAGACAGTGGGATGTGAGGTTTGGGAAGGTAAATTTCACAAACTTGTGGTCTTCCTACTCAGGAAGAAGATGGGAAGCATACACCGAGTTCAGATCACGATGGGAGTTTTCTGTTCAATGCCAACCTTCTGAAAGGTTGAAACAAGGAAAGTAGGAAAACAAAACAGAATGGGCTGGAATCAAAACTTTGGACACAAAATTGCTCTCAGTCTTCGGCTGCTGCAAAACCTGTTGAGTTTCTCCAGCAACTCTGTTTTTTGATTTCTGATTCCCAGCATCTGCAGCAATTTGTTTTCAAAGGAAGAAATATTTTGCATCTTGATGACCTCAGTGCTTTCTACTCAGTTAAGTACTTTTAGGAGAGGAACAAAAGCAGAAGTTGCTGGAAAAGCTCAGCAGATCTGGCGGCATCTGTGAAGAAAAAAACAAATTTAACGTTTCGGGTCGGCTGACCCTTCCTCAAAACTCACCAGACCTGAAACGTTAACTCTGTTTATTCCTTCACGGATGCTGCCAGACCTGCTGAGCTTTTCCAGCAACTTCTGTTTTTGTTCCTGAGTTACAACATCCGCAATAACAAGCATGGGGCTGGATGAACACAGCAGGTCAAGCAGCATCATAGGAGCAGGAAAACTTGACGTTTCGGGCCTAAACCCTTCATCAGAAATGGGGGAGGGGAAGAGGGTTCTGAAATAAATAGGGAGAGAGGGGGAGGCGGATAGAGAATGGATAGAGGAGAGGATAGGTGGAGAGGAGGCAGACAAGTCGAAGAGGCGGGGATGGAACCAGTAAAGGTGAGTGTAGGTAGTGGGGTAGGGAGGAGATAGGTCAGTCCAGGGAGGACGGACAGGTCAAGGGGGCGGGATGATGTTAGTATGCTGTTCCTGCAGCCTTCGGGTGGCATCACTGTGGCATTGTAGGAGGCCAAGGATGGACATGTCATCTGAGGAATGGGAGGGGGAGTTGAAATGGTTCGCGACTGGGAGGTGCAGTTGTTTGTTGCGAACTGAGCGCAGGTGTTCTGCAAAGCGGTCCCCAAGCCTCCGCTTGGTTTCCCCGATGTAGAGGAAGCCACAACGGGTACAGCGGATGCAGTATACCACATTGGCAGATGTGCAGGTGAACCTCTGCCTGATGTGGAATGTCTTCTTGGGGCCTGGGATTGGGGTGAGGGAGGAGGTGTGGGGGCAGGTGTAGCACTTCCTGCGGTTACAGGGAAAAGTGCCGGGTGTGGTGGGGCTGGAGGGGAGTGTGGCGCGGACAAGGGAGTCGCGGAGGGAGTGGTCCCTCCGGAAGGCAGATAAGGGTGGGGAGGGAAAGATGTCTTTGGTGGTGGGGTCTGACTGTAGATGGCGGAAGTGTCGGAGGATGATGCGTTGGATCCGGAGGTTGGTGGGGTGGTATGTGAGGACGAGGGGGATTCTTTTTTGATTATTGTTGCGGGGACGGGGCGTGAGGGATGTGTTCCGGGGAATGCGGGAGACACGGTCGAGGGCGTTCTCGACCACTGTAGGGGGGAAGTTGCGGTCCTTGAAGAATGAGGACATTTGAGATGTGCGGGATTGGAAAGTCTCATCCTGGGAACAGATGCGGCGGAGGCGAAGGAATTGGGAATAGGGGATGGCATTTTTGCAGGAGGGTGGGTGGGAGGAGGTGTTACAACATCCGCAGTTCTTT
Organism: Ginglymostoma cirratum; assembly: GCA_024137785.1. NCBI lineage: Eukaryota > Metazoa > Chordata > Chondrichthyes > Orectolobiformes > Ginglymostomatidae > Ginglymostoma > Ginglymostoma cirratum. Next base: position 3,369,466 of record JAHRHZ010000139.1, on the reverse strand, counting down.
CGGTTTTTACTTTTAAAGAGGAGTTACTTTATCAGGTCTGTTTCAGGCATGAGTAAGGGAGCAACATTAAGGAGGCTACCATGTATAAGAGTACAACCTTTCATGAAATTGAATGGTCCCGCCCATCCCCAGCCCTTACAGCCTGTCACAGATTTTTCAGCTAGCCGCTGAATTCACACTTGTAAAATTCTTACCTTGCTTCCAGTGAAAATAGACTCAAACTTTAAATAAGGTTAATTAAAACAGAAGGGAGAGATGACACTTACAGCAGATACCATGGGAAACATCCACGTAAATTATAGGAAGGACATTATTAAGCTGGAGAGGGTTCAGAAGGGATTTACCAGGATGTTGCTAGATATGGAAGGTTTGAGTTATAAAGAAATGCTGGATAGGCTGGGACTTTTTTTCACTGGAGCGTAGGAGGTGAGCGAATAGAGCTTTACAAAATCGTGAGTGGTATAGATTGGTGCCTTTTCCCGAGGATGAGGGATTTCAAGACTAGGGGGCATATTTTAAAGGTGAGGGGAGAGAGATTTTAAAAAGACATCAGGGGCAATTTTTTTACACAGCGAGTGGTTCACGTGTGGGATGAACTTCCTGAGGAAGTGACGGATGTGGGTACAATTACTACGTTTAAAAGGCACTTAAACAAGTGCATGAATAGGAAAGGTTTGGAGGGATATGGGCCAGGAGCAGGCAGGTGGGACTAGTTTAGTTTGGGATTATGTTTGGCATGGACTGGTTGGACCCAAGGGTCTGTTTCTGTGCTGTATGACTCTGTGACTCTATGTGTACAAATCTGCAGCCTTTCGGAGTTAAATTCTTTAATTGCTGGCTGTGTATATGAGTGATTCGCCATGTTCTGGGAAAAATGCACAGCTCTACACAAATTACCCAATGTACAGATTCCCTGGTACAGCAGTAACACAGCCACAGCATCCACTTGATATGACCAGACCCAGGATAATCTTCCCCAAGATAATACAGTTCTACAAGGGTTACCCCAGATGGTTGTGCTCCATGGGATGGAAGGGATGAACTGACTCCCTTTCTTTACTCACCTGCCCCATTAGCTGGTCACAATGGGGTTAACGTATAAAAGGATCCCTCCCTCGTGTTTCTGCTGGACCAAACGAGTTCATGTTTTAGGAGGGACAAATTTAACCGAACGTTCTCGAGTTAGCAAAAGCATGAGTTCACACTTTATGGAATGTGAGAAGGTAAAGTTGCCAGTGTTTTTACCAGACCATAGGACTGCTCTTGTTATTGGTGGCTTAACCTGAGGGTCAGCACACCTCAGGCATGAGACCCTCTTAATAATGCAAAACACAAACCCAGCTTAGAAATGAGAAGTGAATGGTAGATAGTGGATTATTGACATTTGAACAGTTATAGCCATAAAGTCATGCAGCACAGAAACAGACCCTTTGGCCCAACTTGTGTATGCTGACCAAATCTCCCAGACTAAACTAATCCTATTTGCTTGCACTTGGCCCACATCCCTCTAAACCTTTCCTATTCATGTACCTGTCCAAATGTCTTTTAGATGCTGTAATTGTATCCGCATCCACCACTTCCTCTGGCAGTTTATTCCACATACGACCCAAACTCTGTATGAAAAAGTTACTCCTCTCATCTGACTGTTGCTCCTGACATTCACTGAAATGAGAAACATTAGAGTTCTTTCTGTGTTCTCTAGTCCATGTGTGTGTGGAATATTGTCTGCCTGCTGCCAGTTTTAACGTCAGGGCCCTCGAGATTTGCCTCCTGTGTGTGTTTCATTCTGCGGGAGGTGCTGGCATGAGTGAGTGAGCCTTTTGGCTTCGGTCATTTGGCATCGCTAGCTCCAGATCAGGAAACCTCCCTCTCCTGTTTCCTCCAAAAACATGCTTTAGCCCAGGTCTTATGGAGTAACTTGCAACTTTGTCCATGCGTAGCTCGCTGACTGTTTCAGGAACGGTGCTTGTAGCCTCTTGTGACTTCCTGGCAGCTTTCTGCCGTGTGCTTTTGATCTCAGGTGAGCTGAGACTGAGAGAGTCCAATTCGTTGGATACTGACAATTAGTGGACACTGGAGATCTCAATCCCATCAATCTGCGCTGGATTTGAATCCACACTCAGATTTGAAAGATGTTCGGCAAAACCATGCATTGTCAGACCTTGCATTGATTCAAAAAATCCGGTCTAACAGGGAAGAATTACATTGTTGCCTGTGACCACTTGGCCTATTCAGGCTGAGATCCAGGAAAGCTGGTTTCTAAATGCTATGATCTCCTCCTTCTAATCCAGTAACTGTAGCAATACTGATCCAAGCTCAGTGCCATTTGTAAACAGAAAGCTCTGGTACAATTGAATGATCTTGCTCCACAAAAGAGTTGAACGCATTGCAACGGCTAACAAAACTACCTGAGACTTCAATCTATCTATTTTTCACGGTCACCTAGTTAAAGATAAGCAGAGAACGGTTTGAGGCCGAGATAGTAGGAACTGCAGATGCTGGAGAATCTGAGATAACAAGGTGTAGAGCTGGACGAACACAGCAGGCCAAGCAGCTTCATAGGAGCAGGAAGGCTAACGTTTTGGGCCTATAGGCCCATATATGTTATCTAAGAGTTTGAGGCCTACTGCTCGGGGCATGTTTAATAATTAACACCTACTTGGCAAATGCTTACTTCACTTTTGGAAAGAAATGCTGCTGGAAATCAGATTTTTCTGTTCTGGTTCCCTTTTGTAAACATATAAACTATGAACGTAGTAAACCTTAAATCCACGTTATGTGTTACTATATACATCAAACCTTACCAGAGTTCCTCTGCAATCGCAGTCTGGTACCTTAAGGAGATAGGGAGACACTCTTTGGGGCTAGTTAGAAGAATAAGTAATAATCATATGGTTAACTGGGGGTCAGTTAGCTCAGTTGGCTGGAAGGCTGGCCTCTGGTACAGAGTGATACCAACAGTTGGCTGAAGTTACCATGAAGAACCTGTCTCCGTGACCTCTCCCGTTTCTCGCTTGAGGAAATAAAGTATCTAAAGGGTGGGAGGTTTAGAGGGGATGTGAGGAAAAACTTTTTTTTCACTCAGAGGGTGTTGGGAATCTGGAACTTGTTGCCTGTAAGGGTGGTAGAGGTAGAAACTCCCACCACATTTAGGAAATATTTAGATGTGCCCTTGTGATGCCAAGGCTATGGGTCAAGTGCTGGAAGATCGGATTGGCATAGTTAGGGGGTTGTTTTTGACCAACATGGATGCGATGGCTTGAAGGGCCTTTTTCTATGCTGTAGATTTCTGTGACTGTATGATCTCTGTCTAATGAGTGAGCAGGCCTATGGTCCCCTGTACCATGTGACTTTACCTGTACCCATGGTCAATGAGAGGTGATCAGTAATGATCTGGGAAACAGGGCACATAGCAAGGTCCCCGAAAGAGCAAGATGATCATAATCGGGTCACCTTCCAGACCACCAGGAACACCAGCACCACTCTTCTTTGAGATACTGCCATGTGATCTTTTGCATTCCATCAAGAGAGGAGGTAGAGCCTCAGTTTAACACAAGATCCCCTCGCTGAACTGTCAGCCTAAACCATGCGCTCAGGTCACTACAGTGTGGCCTTGAGTACACAGCCTTCCCACTCGAGGTAAGGATGCTGTCACTGACCCAGTGCTGACACCAGCCGCTCCGAGAGCAGCCCTTGTTAGTGCACAGGGACTGAGGGCTCGCTCATCCTCTGACAATGTAAGTGAAGCCATTTGGTTAGTCCATGGCAGAGTAGGCGCCACATCTCAACTTGTCTGATCCTCACGCCCTGTCTTTCTAGCCTCCACCGTACCCTCGGAGTTTCCGCGAGTTAAATGGCCATTATCGCTTCGTGTTATTGAACTCGTACCCTGAGAGTAACCCAGAAGAAGGGCTTCTTACTGATAAACATTACAGTCAGGCATTGGATTTACATCAGATGCTGTGAATTATCAACATTGTTCCCCAAATCAGTCATCAGAGACTCTTCTGTCCATCTATTGAGCATTGTTTCCTTGCTATGAATAACTTTTTATTGTTACACAGCTGCCATTGACATATCAGAGATAAAAGGTACTGCAGATGCTGGAGAATCCGAGATAACAAGCATGGGGCTGGATGAACACAGCAGGCCAAGTAACATCATAGGAGCAGGAAAGCTTGACGTTGCCATTGACATATATCTGTAATACCTGGAAATTATTGTTTTATAAATCTACAAAGAGGAGTAATGTGTACTCGAGATATAACTAACGCAAGCGAGAAGGGCCTCTGAATGCACCACGAGATTGCCACGTAAATTTCAATTTAAAGAGGAAATGAAAAGCTCACCATCGATTATTGAGCTTCATAAAGTGTTTCATTTTGCAGCTTCAAAGGTCATAAGATGCCTCCAGAGGAGACGAGTTTTTTCCCCTTCTGGGTCAGCTATCCAAAAACAAACTGTTGATCGCCCCCACAGACTACCCCCCTGCACCCCCTCTAGTCCCAGCCTGGGTACAGAGGGCAGTACTCTTCAGGATTCTCTGAGACTCACATGAGCCTTCAGCATGAAGGCCAGACCAAAGCCCCTGGGCTGTCTTTAGGATGAGGATGTGACCACCCAGTCAGGTGGGTTTACAAAGACCCCCTCATGCTACTTTGAAGGTTTGGTCTCCCTGATGTCTTGGGCCAATTTTTTTAAATTTAGTGATCCAGAGAATCCCTACAGTGTGGAAACAGGCCCTTCAGCCCAACAAGTCCACACTGACCCTCAGAGCATCCCAACCAGACCCATTCCCCAAACCCACCTAATCTACACACTTGTGGACACTATAGGCAATTTCCCATGGCCAATCCACCTAGCCTGCACATCTTTGGACTGTGGGACGAAACCGGAGCACCTGGAAAAAACCCACGCAGACACAGGGAGAATGTGCAAACGCCACACACACAGTCACCCGAGGGTGGAATTGAACCTGGGCCCCTGGCACTGTGAGGCAGCAGTGCTAACCACTGAGCCACCATGCCTCCCCTTGGGCCCCTTCATCCCACATCACTGAAATAGATTAACTGGTGACTAACTGGACACCACTCAGTGGCTCAGTGGTTAGCACTGCTGCCTCACCAGAGACCCAGGTTCAATTCCAGCCTTTGGCGACTGTCTGTGTGGAGTTTGCGCATTCTCCCCGTGTCTGCGTGGGTTTCCTCCGGGTGCTCCGGTTTCCTCCCACAGTCCAAAGATGTGCAGGTCAGGGTGGGTTGGCCATGGGAAATTGCCTATAGTGTCTAGGGATGTACAGGTTAGGTGGGTTAGCCATGGGTGATGCAGGGTTATGGGGATGGGATGGGTCTGGGTGGGATGCTCTTTGGAGGGTCAGTGTGGACACGAAGGGCTGAATGGCCTGCTTTCACACTGTAGGGATTCTATGATTAACAGGGTATTGCTTGTGGGACCTTGCTGTGTACAAATTGGCTGCCAGTACCTGCACTTCATTGAGTACATTTAAGACTGAGATAGATAGGTTCTTGATTATCAAGGGTTATGGGGAGAAAGCGGGAGAATGGAGTTGAGGGACTTATCAGCCATGGTTGAATGGCAAAGCAGACTCGATGGGCCAAATGGCCTAATTTCTGCTCCTATGTCCTATGGTCTTATGGTCTTCAATAAGGACTAGCTGCTAAATACTTTGAGATACCCAGAGATCGCAAAAGGCACTATATGTGTAAAAGATAGCTGTCCAGTTGCAATGTCAAGCCATAAAAGGCTGTGGGCCAAGTGCTGGGAAATGGAATTTGAGTAGTTAGATGTTTGCTTTTGATTGGCACAGACCCAGTGGACTGAAGGGTCTTTTCTTGCGCTGTAGACGTCTCTAATACCTTTTTCAGTTTTTACTTCAGATTTACAATATTCACAGTATTTTGCTTTTGCTATTGAAATTTATACATGTCTGTCGGCTGGTCCACCCTTGTCTCTATCTCTTTTCCTGCCTTAAGTTGCTCTCTCACCCTCCCTATTTCTCTGACTCTTTATTTTCTTTCCAATATGAGCCAGTATTTCCACAACAAGTCTGTCAATTGTCTTACCACCAATTTTCGGTTTAATAAACAAGTGGAGGAGGTTTCCAGTACGGACATGTGTAGCTACCTGACACTGCCAAGTAACCTGCAAAGAGCGAGAGAGGGGAGAGAGAGAGAAAGAGAGAGGGGAGTGGGGAGAGAGAGAGCGAATGTGTGTGTGTGTGTGTGTGTGTGTGTGTGTGTGTGTGTGTGTGTGTATGTCTGAGCATAATAAGACCATAAGACAGAGGAGCAGAAATTAGGCCATTCAGCTCATCGAGTCTTCTCCCCATTTAGAAAATAGTCCTTGCTTCGATTCTTCTTAGCAAAGTGTATGACCTCACACTTTCCCACATTGTACTTCATCTGCCACTTCTTTGCCCACTCTCTTAACCTGTCCAATTCCTTCTGCAGCCTCCCCACTTCCTCAATATTACCTGTCCCTACACCTATTTTTGTATCATCTGCAAACTTAGCCAGAATGCCCACAGTTCCTTCATCCAGATCATTGATGTACAAAGTGAAAAGTTGTGGTCCCAGCACTGATCCTTGTGGAACACCACTTGTCACCGACTGCCATCCTGAGAAGGACACTTTTATCCCCACTCTCTGCTTCCTGCCAGACAGCCAATCTACTATCCATGCTAGCACCTTGCCTCTAACACCATGGGCCGTTATCTTACTCAGCAGCCTCCTGTGCAGCACCTTGTCAAAGGCCTTCTGGAAGTCCAGGTAGATAACATCCATTGGCTCTCCTTGGTCTAACCTGCTCATTATTTCCTCAAAGAATTCTAACAGATTTGTCAGGCATGACCTCCCCTTGATGAAACCATGCTGACTTTGCCCTATTTTACCATGCACTTCCAAATATTCAGAAATCTCATCCTTCACAATGGACTCTAAAATCTTACCCACGACCAAGGTCAGGCGAATCGACCTGTAATTTTCCATCTTTTGTTTTACTCCTTTTTTAAACAGGGGTGTCATATTGGCAATTTTCCAGTCCTCTGGGACCCTCCCTGACTCTGGTGATTCCTGAAACATCACCACTAATGCCTCCACTATCTCTTCAGCTATCTCCTGTTGAACTCTGGGGTGTAGTCCAGCTGGTCCAGGTGATTGGTCCACCTTCAGGCCAATCAGTTTTACTAACACCTTTGCCTTGGTGATGGCCACCATACTGAGCTCTGCCCCCTGACTCTGTGGAATTTTTGGGATATTACTCGTGTATTCCACCGTGAAGACTGACGCGAAGCAATTATTCAGTTCCTCAGCCATTTCCTTGTTCCTCACTACTATCTCTCCAGCACCATTTTCGAATGTCCATTTTTGCCTCTCTTTTGCTCTTTATTTATCTAAAGGAACTCTTACAGTCCTCATTTATATTACTGGGTGTGTGTGTGTGTGTGTGTGTGTGTGTGTGTGTGTGTGTGTGTGTGTTTCTGTCTCTATCTTTCTCTCTGTCTGTGTGTGTGCGCGCATGTCTGTGTGTCTGTTTCTCTCTCTATCTTTCTCTCTGTCTGTCTGTGTGTGTACGTGTGTGTGTCTGTCTGTCTCTCTCCGTGTATCTGTGTGTGTGTGTATGTGTCTCTTTCTCTCTCACTGTCTCTGTGTGCGTGTGTCTGTGTGTGTCTGTATGTGTGTGTGTCTCTCTGTGCGTATGTGTGTGTGTGTGCGTGCACGCGCATGTCTGTGTGTCTGTGTCTCTCTCTATCTTTCTCTCTGTCTGTCTGTGTGTGTACGTGTGTGTATGTCTGTCTGTCTCTCTCTGTGTATCTGTGTGTGTGTGTGTGTGTGTCTCTTTCTCTCTCTCTCACTGTCTCTGTGTGCGTGTGTCTGTGTGCGTGTGTCTGTGTGTGTCTGTATGTGTGTGTCTCTGTGTGTGTCTCTGTGTGTGTGTGTGTGTGTGTGTGTGTGTTTGCCTGTGTGTGCCTGTCTCTCTGTGTCCATATGTGTGTCTGTGTGGTCTCTCTCTCTCTGCGTCTGTGTGTACGTGTGCCTGTATGTGTGTCTCTCTCTTTCTCTGCGTGTGTGTTTGTCTGTGTGTGTCTCTCTCAGTGCCTATATATGTGTCTGTGTGTCTGTGTGTGTATCTGTATGTGTGTGTGTCTCTCTCTTCCTGCGTCTGTGTGTGTGCGTGTGCCTGTATGTGTGTCTCTCTCTTTCTCTGCGTGTGTGTGTGTGTGAGAGAATAATTGCTGTAGAGATCAACTCTTGTCAGTACTTGTTCAGTTCAATCTTAAAGTGGAGTTCATTGAAACAGCTCAGTTACTGACTGTCCTTTTATGTGGAACTCAATCATGTGTTCATTATACTTTCTGCCTGCTTTTTAACCTCAGGCAGAAAGCCTGTCGCAGCTGGGTGAAACGCAGCAGTTATATGTAACGTGAACTAAACCTGGGTTAGTCAGGCATATGAGTGCAGCCCAAAGAAATTACACAACAATCATCTCATCGAATGTTTACAACGAAGAAGGGGACCATTCGACCCATCAAGTATGTGCTGCTAACATAAAACTGTGGATGCTGGAAACCTGAAACGGAAATGGATATTGCTGGAGAAACTCAGCAGCATCTGTGGAGACAGAAACAGAGTTAATGTTTCAAGTCCAGTGACTTTTCTCAAAGTCCCGTGGCTTTTCTTCAGAACTGAAGTGGAATAAGTTAAATTAGACAGGCTAGATTAAAATAGGGATCCATTTCCTAACCTTGTGTAAATGAACCCAGCAGAATATTCAGTTAAAGTAAAATACTAGCAATATTTTGAATTGAGATTCTGAATTTTAGACTTGCATTTGTATAGTGCCTTTCCCAACCCCAGGGTATTTCAAAGTGACTTAGGCTCAGAAAGTGTTGTCTTGTTGTAATGAGGGAAATGCAGCAACCAATCAGTGAGCTCCAAAGACAGCACCTTCCAAATCCAACCATTTCCATCTCGAAGGACAAGAGCAGCAGATCCGTGGGAACGCCATCCCTTATAAGTTCCCCTCCGAGTCATACGTCACCCCACTCAAGGGCGGTTAGGAATGGCTAGTAAATGCTGGCCGAGCCAGCGGTGCCTACATCCCCAACTGAACAGAAAAAAAACACTTGAACTGTATCTGTTGCGGTGCAGTGGTAGTGGTCTTACCTGTGGGCCAGTAGACCAGGATTCGAGTCCCACCTGCTCCAGGGGCATGTAACAACATCTCTGAACAGGCTGATTAGGAAATGTAGAGAACGATATCATTGCTGGTTCACTGTGGGTGGGTGAAAATCCCAGAACGGTGTCCTCAACATGGTCGTGTATGTACCAACCCAGCCTCGCTGCAGTGGTTCTATGAGATACTCACCAGCACCTTCTCAGGATCATTCAGGGACGCTGACACAGCAAGCCATATCCTATGATTGAACCAACCACGACCAATCTCTTTTGTTAGTGACATTGGTTGAGGAGTAAATGTTGGTGATGACCACTTGGGAAGTCTCCATTGCTCTTCTTCCCAATAGAGACCTTTGATGTCTTTTTGAGAGAGCAGTCAGTGCTCTGGCCTGACCTGAAAGATGACATCGCAGCACTTAATTGGCTCTGCAGATCCGTTTGAGTGAGTCCATAACTTCAGGCCCAATGTGGCTCTCCTAAACCCAGCCTGGGAGATCACAATCATTGTGGTCATCACCTCTCGATAACCTGCAGCTTTCATGGAACCACAGAGGGGAAATGCTCCTGAGCAACTTTGAAAAGGAACACAATCTGTTCCCATGGAAGTGGTGACTCACAATGACCTACAGGATGGTTCTAGTTCTCACTGTGATGTGTAGCCATTCTCAACGTGTGATCATGGGTATTTTGGATTAAAGCCTATCCCAGAGAGAACAGGGGCGGAGTGGTTAAATTACCGCACTCTTAAGGCAAAGGCCTAGCCTAATGATGGAGGAACATGAGTTCACATCCCACCAGGGGACACTTCGATGCCTTTAACAAATAAATGTGGAATTGGATCAGTAGTGGTGACCATGAAACTATGAAGTTATTACCAAAGTCCCCTCTGGTTAAATGATGCCATTTCAAGGGAGGAGACCTGACTAATATGTAACATCAACGTGGTTAACTCTTAACTACCCTTTAAAATGGCCTAATGTGCCACTCCTTGAAGGGCAATCGGTAGATAGTGAAATTTGGATAGGATAAAGTCTGTAAGTTAAATGGTCAGGAGGGCACTCGTCTGGGAGTCCTTAACATTGACTCCAGACCCCATGAAGTCTCATTAAAGTCTCCCCTCCATTAAACTTGGACAAGGAAACGTCCTGCTGATTACCACATACCGTCCTCCCTCAGCTGATGAATCAGTACTCCTCAATGTTGAACAACACCTGGAGGAAGCACTGAGGATGGCAAGGGCACAGAATGTACACTGGGTGGAGGATTTCAATGCCCATCACCAAGAGTGGCTCGGCAGCAGTATTACTGATCAAGCTGGTTAGGTCCTAAAGGACATAGCTGCTAGACTGGGTCTGCGGCAGGTGGTGAGGGAACCAACAAAGAATTTGACCTCATCCACACCACAGATACATCTGTTCATGACATTAAGAATGAAGGGTCATCTCTGCATTGAGTAAATCCTCCATCGTGTAGTGTGATACTGAACACCATGCTAAACAGGACAGACCTTGAACCCGTCTGGCACCTCAGGCGGCCCATCCCTAAGTGCCCAGAGGGTAGTTAAGAATCAACCACATTGTTATGGGTCTGGAGTCACGTGTAGGCCAGACCAGGTAAGGACGAAGTTTCCTTCTTAACAATTGACAACGATTATGTCATCATCCATCATCATCTCTTAATTCCACATTTTTTTTATTGAATTCAAATTCTACCGTTTACCGTGGCAGGATTCGAACCCAGGTGTCTGAACATTACCTGAGTCTCTGGATTAATAATCTAGCGATAATGAGACTAGACAATCGCCTCCCCTGAGTGAACCATCTCAGCCTCCTTTTGATTAACCAATTTGATGCTCTCCATGTGATATCAAGCAATTACTGAAGGTATTAGAAATTGCAAAGGACTTGTCTGTTGGACAGTCCTTCTGCATGAAAGTGGGCTGCCGTTGTAGCTTCACCAGGTTGACAATATTCTGGCAATAGTGTTGAAGTCTTGCTCTCCAGAACTAGTTGTGCCCCTAGCCAAGTTATTCCAGTCCAGTCACAATAACTCTCCTGGCATATACTGGACAATGTGAAATGTTGGTGAAAGTCCCTGTGCATAAAAAGCAGGATAAATCCAACCTGGCTAATTACTACCCTGCCAGTCCACTCTCGGTCATCAGTAAAGTGATGGAAGGTGTCAACAACAGAGTTATCATACATGTACCCGCTCAGTAATAACCTGCTCAGCGACATCCAGCAAAAACAGAAGGAACTGTGGATGCTGTAAATCAGAAACAAAAACTGAAATTGCTGGAAAAGCTCAGCAGGTCTGGCAGCATCTGTGAAGAAAATTCAGTGTTAACATTTCAGGTTAACTTTCTGAGGAAGGGTCACTGGACCCAAAACATTAACTCTGGTTTTTCTTCACAGATGCTGCCAGACCTGCTGAGCTTTTCCAGCAACTTCTGTTTTTGTCAGTGACGCCCAGTTTGGGTTCCGCCAGGGCCTCTCAGCTCCTGACCTCATTACAGCCTTGGTTCAAACATGGACAGAAGAGCTGAATTCCGGAGGTGAGGTGAGAGTGACAGCCCTCAACATCAAGGCATCAGGAGTGTAATATCGAGGAGTCCTACTAAAACTGGATTCAGCAAGATCTGAGCAATATTCAGGATTGGACTAACAAGTGGCAAGTAACATTTGAGCCACACAAACACCAGGCAATGACCATCTCCAGCAAGGAAAAACTAATCATCACCCTTACACATTGACTAGCATCCCCATCACTGAATCCCCCAGTATCAACACTTGGCAAGTTACCATTCACTAGAAGCTGGGCCATACGAATATTGTTGCTACAAGAGCAAGTCAGAGGCTTGGAATACTGCAGCAGATATCTCATCTCCCGACTCCCCAAAGCCTGTCCACCATCTACAGGGCACAAGCCAGGAGTGTGATGGAACACTCCCCACTTGCCTGGATGAGTGCAGCCCCAACAACACTCAAGAAGCTTTACACCATCCAGGACAAAGCATCCCGTTTGATTGGCACCACATCCCAAGCATCCACTCCCTCCACCACCAACGCTCAGTAACAGCAGTGTGTACTGTCTACAAGACACACTGCAGAAACTCACCAAAGATCCTTAGACAGCACCTTCCAAACCCACGACCACTTCCATCTAGAAGGACAAGCGAAGAAGATATATGGGAACACCACCCTGTGCAAGTACCCCTCTGAGCCACTCACCATCCTGACTTGGAAATATATTGCCATTCTTTTTGTGTAACTGTGTCGAAATCCTGGAATTCCCTCCCTAATGGCATTGTGGGTCAGTTCACGGCACAATGACTGCAAAGGTTCAAGAAGGCAGCTCACCAGCACCTTCTCAAGGCGCAATGGGCCTTGCCCACAGCATCCCTTCTCATACTGTGTGCTACCTGTTTGTTCTGGCGGTTGGTACCTCTCAATTGTTTTACCTGGATGTGCACATTTGTTTTGATTAGAAAGTTGATCTGTGAGCAGCCTGCACTGAAACCCCTCCATTATTACCATGACAGGTTAGAGATGCTCACATCCTGGAGTGAAATTTACCGGGAGCAGTTTACAGAACATTTTACACATTCCTGTCCCTTCATTTCTTAGCAACATATTTTTCCCACAAGTGCATTCCTGTGTTAAGAATAGAATAATAATAAAGCTTGGAGATTAAACTGTGAGCACAAATATTCCACAATTAACTCTGTTGGTAAAAGAGAATTGGATTTCAGGAGACAGTTCGAAACATGAGCAACTTCAGGGATCGATTACATCTGCCTGTGTTGGATGTATTGGTTCCCTGCTTGATTGGTCACACCTGCCTTTGGAAATCCATTAAGGATTACTCAGATGGTTGTCACTGGTGTGATCTTGAGGAATCGTTTAGGAAGGGTGGACCTCTCTAGTGACATTTTGAGGATGATATACCCAGGCTGTCTCACTGGGATGTGTCCCTGCCTTTTGTCAGGCCCCGTTCTCTTACAGGTCTCAGCTCCCTTGCATTCACCTCATATTTTAGCTTCGTCTTTCAGTTTGACGCCTTACTGGACCACATCTGGCCTGAAAGTGTTCTCTGCCCTGTCAGAAAAGTAACTGTTATCCCAGTGGACAAATGGCCACAACTGTGTTGGGCTGGATCCCTGCCTTCTCTCTGCACCGAGATGGATTGGCCTGAGGTGGGGGTGCGGAGGGGGTGGGGGTTGGTTTGGAGATGGGGAGGTTGCAGTCACCATTCAGATCAGTTTCACTTCTAACGGTGGCCTCACACCCTCTGTCTGCTGCTCATTGTAGGAATGGGTCCTGCTCGGTCTGCTCTTGCCCTCAATGGCTTTATCGTTGGATGGTTGATGGGGAGCGGTTACCCTCCAGCCCTGAGTGTGAATGTATACGCTCAGGTTTAGGAGTAGAAGTAGGTCGTTCAGCCCCTCGAGTGCACCCTGTTATTCAGTTTGATCAATAAAGTTGGAGGGGGGGGGGTAGGTTGCGGGGGAACGGTGCAGGTGCAGAGAGGCCTGGGTGTGTATGTGCACAGATTGTTGAAGGTTCCACGATGGAGAGAGAACAATACATATTTTTATTCTCTTGTGGGATGCAGGCGTCACTATCTGGCCAGCATCTATTGCCCTTCCCTAATTGCCCTACTAAATAAAGCGTACAGTGTCCTCGGCTTTATGAATGGAGGCACAGAGCCAGGAGGCGATGTTGGATGTCAATAAGACACTTGAAAGACCTCAGATGGAGTATCGAGTAGAGTTACGGGCACCACGTTATCGGAAAGATGCGATAGTGTGCGTAACTGGTTTACAAGAATGGTTCCAGGAACAAGAAACTTCGTTCCCTTTGCTTTATCTCCCCCAAAAACTACATTTAAATTTATGGGTTTTCCTTTGATGCATTGACTTTTGTTACAGTCCTCTTCACGGGCTGCCAATTCTAATATGGTTCAATTCGTTTTAATTTGCCAATTGCTTTATGTATTAAAATAGTAAACACTTGGTTGAAGAGGAGTTAGAGATGGGCAGCAAGTGCTGGCTTTATTGATGTCACCCAAATCCCATGAAGGATTGAAAACAAAGTGGGAGGGGTCTTTTACCTCGCCTGCTTCCACTCTACAGGTCCTAACGGGGTATGGGCTTTTGGTTGCTATTGCCCTTCCAATGCAAGGAGCCTGCCCACTGCCCCTTACTGGATGGTGAGTTCCTCCTCTGCACATTAATGCACCAATCGGACAGAAACTACACCGAGTGTGTGACATTGAAAGATGTGATTTCACAGTGAGCTGGCCTGATTTAGTGACATGCTTCACTTTGTAGCTCATGAGGAAGAAACAACAGCCGGCAAATATGAACAAAACATCCCAAAATTACACAGCGCACCACTGCTGTGCACCCCACACTTAACCACCATTCCTCTCGGTGATATTTGAGCAGATGGGTTCCTAGCTCTCATTGGATATATTCCTTGAAGCTTCATCACAGAGCTTCCTGCTACAGACACCCACCCTCCTGTCATTGATCCATTCTCCAGCTGCGCAGCCAATTGGAAAGGGAGCTGATTACCCAATGGAATCAATGCTAAGACTTATTGGATGACACATTGTTCCCGATGACCAATATTTTCAGAATGAAATCTGTGTTAAGAAGAATGACAAAAAAAAATGCATTTGGTTTAATTCCCCTACAATTTTTCTCATAGTATTTCTTCAACAGTTGGACATCAAGATTGGCAACATTCAGTTGACATATAGAAAGGATCAGATTGGTGATGAGGTTGGTTTTAGTGGGTTGGAAGCGTTTAATGGGGGAAAATGTGACACTGGCAGGAGGGGGCATCTGTTTGCAAAACCTTAGAGATGCTAAAAGTGATCTGTCCCCTTTGCAAGAAGGGAAAGGGGATTTTCAGGCAGACCCTGACAAACACCCCATGGTGCAAAGCGAGATGGTCATCTCTCTGATTTTACTAATTGTTACTCCCTCTCCTCCACATTAATGAAGGCAAAACATCGAACTCTCTGCTGTTTGCCAGTATACCCTTGCCAGCATACGGAAGGCATTTGAAGGGCGGTATAAGGAAGATCAGGAATCACCGCGCTGGTGGTCAAGGTACATGGGCAAACCTCCAGAGCCTCGCCCAGGATCGGTAAGACTCTTCAATACTGTGAAAGTACCATTGATTCGTCTTTCCTTCCCCACAGACTCACAGGTTGAAAACAGAGGCTCAGATATAAGACGTAGGAGCAGACATGGGCCATTCAGCCATCTTGTCTGTTCTGATATTCAATGAGATCATGGCAGATCTGATAATCCTCAACTCCACTTTCATGCCTTTTCCCCCATAACCCTCGATTCCCTTACTGATTTTTTTAATGAACAGAGTTAAAGACTTAACCTCGACAGTTCCACATGGTAAAGAAATCTATAGGTCCGGTACCCTCTAAGAGAAGAAATTCCTCCTCATCTCTTTCTTAAAATGTGCAACCCATATCCTGGTCCTAAACTCTCCTACAAGGGGAAACAACCTCTCCACATCTACCCTGCCAAGTCCCATAAGATTTTTGTTTCTGTTTCAACAAGGCCTTTCATTCTTCTAAATTCCAACGAGCACAGGGCCCAGCCTACTCAATCTCTCCTTATAAGACAGTCCCTCCCTACTCATTACCAGTCTAGTAAACCTTCTCTGGACGGCCTGCTTAGCAGTGTATTGTTCCTTAAGTCAGGGACCCAAAACTGTTCAGTATTCCAGCTGTGGCCTGACTTGTGCCTTGTATAGTTTTAGCAAAGCCTGCCAACCTTTGAAGTCCATTCCCTTTGAAATAAAGGCTAACATTTCATGTGCTATCCCTATTATCTGCTGAACTTCAATGCGAGCATCTTGTGATTCATACTTAATAAAGCAAATCCTCTGTTATGTGGCTTCCAGCAATCTTTAAATAATATTCAGTTCCTCAGCTCTTCCTGCCAAAATACATAGCCTCACATTTTCCCATGTTACAGTCGATCTGTCGTGTTTTGCTATCTCACTTAATCTGTGTATATCCCTCTGACAAGCCTTAGTGTCATCCCAGTCCAACACCGGCACCTCCGCATCGTTAACATATATCGTCAATAATTGTGGCCCTCACACCGATCTCTGTGGTGTACCATGAGTTACAGGTTGTCATTCCTAAAAGTGCCCCCTTTTTCCTAACTCTCTGTCTTCTACTGGCTAGCCATGTTAATATGCGACCTCCAACAGCACAGGCTCTTATTAAGTGACCTAATGCGCGGTACCGTATCAAACACCTTCTGAAAATCCAAATACATTAAATCCCTTGTTTCCCCTTTATCTATCCTGTTTGTTACTTCCTCATAGAATTCTGGTAAATTTGTCAGGCATTATTTCCCCTTCATGAAGCCATGGTGACTCTGCTTGATCATATTATGTATTTCTAAATGTTCTGCCGTTACACCCTTTAGAATAGGCTCTAACATTTTTCCAAATCATAGGTATTAATCTGACTGCCCTATAGTTACTTTTTTTTTTGTCTCCTTCCCTTTCTAAGTAAAGGTAGTATATTGACATTGGCTTGCATCAATCGATAGACATGTAGTGGAACCATCTCACCTTCTGTTCCAACCTCTGGGTATTGGTTCCCCAGCTCAAGAATCCTCCTCCATACATCCTCATCATGTCCTGTGCAGTGCAAAGACGGTAGATTTTGTACGCTGCTGCTTCCAGTGATGGGATGAACAGAAACTGTTGACTCTTTATTAGGGATAAAAGGTACTGCAGATGCTGGAGAATCCGAGATAACAAGGTGTGGGGCTGGATGAACACATCTTTATTGTCTGTTTTACCAGGGGGGTGGTTAGCTCAGTTAGCTGGATGCCTGGTTTGAGATCCAACAGCACGGGTTCAATTCCCACACTGGCTGAAGGACACTCCTTCTGAATGTCTCCCCTCACCTGAGGCATGGTGACCCTCGGGTTAAACTCACCACCAGCCGTCTCTCTCTAATGAGAGAGCAGCCCTGTGCTCCATATGGTGACGTTATCTATTTCTCACCTGTTTTAGTCTATCGTACAAATTGAATTTGTGCTGGGATTAAAGACAGGAATGTGCCAGCTTCTATCCCAAGTGTGGGCTAAGGGCTGCAAGTGAATTTAATATTCCTAGTTTGGAGAGGAATGTCAGCAAGGGGTTCACGTCCTGATCACCATCCAGCTCCTCCTACTGGGCAGGTTCAGATGTGCGTATCCGATGAACAGAGTGTTGATCTTCATTGGGGTTCATCCAGCCTCATGCTTGTTATCTCGGATTCTCCAGCATCTGCAGTACCTTTTATCTCTGATCTTCATTGGGATTCCTGTCCTTCATCTCCCTCACTGTTCTATTTGCCTCCATCGGATGGGCCAAATGACTACTTGGAAAGCAAAGTGTGTGCATGACCTGCATTTGTGTAGTGCCTTTCATGACCACAGAACCGTCCTGTGCTCCACAGCCAAGGGGGTACATTCGAAGTGAACTCATTGCTGTAACCTAGGTCTCAGAACCAGTCAAAAAGCAGCTGACCGAAGTAAGATGCCACGATTTAGGAGTTGTCAGGGCCAGAGGGAGAGATAAAAGCTGTGAAATAAACTTGTTTCTGAGTCAGGATGTTCTGAGTTCAAGGCCTCCTCCAGAAATTTGAGTCCAAAATCCAGGCTGACACTTCAATGCAGGTGTAAAGGGGGGATCTGCACTGCCAAAGGTACAGTCTGTTTGAATGAGTCATTACACAAAGTTAGTACTGACCTTCTTCACTGGGCCTTTACAATCCCATGTTTCTATTAACAACATCAGGAGACTCCTACCCTGGTGTCCTGGCTAAATCAACATCACGAAGACCAATCACTCAGTCATTATCTCACTGGTGCGTGTGCGTGTGTGTGTGTGTGTGTAT
>JAHRHZ010000139.1:3321001-3336329 GCA_024137785.1 Ginglymostoma cirratum | reverse complement strand
AAACGTCAAGCTTTCCTGCTCCTCTGATGCTGCTTGACCTGCTGTGTTCATCCAGCTCTACACCTTGTTATCTCGGATTCTCCAGCATCTGCAGTTCCTACTATCTCTGGCCTAGTGGTGTTATCGCTGGACTGTTAATCTAGGAAACCCAGGTAATGTTCTGCCGGACCTGGATTCAAATCCGACCGTGGTAGATGGCGGAACTTGAATTCTGTGATAATTTGGAAATGAGTCTAGTGATAACTGTGAAACTATTATCAGGAGAAAAACCCATCTGGTTCACTAATGTCCTTTAGGGAAGGAAACTGCCATCCTTTCCTGGTCTGGCCTACATGTGACTCCAGACCCACAGCAATGTGGCTGACTCTGGGCAATTAGGGATGGGCAATAAACGCTGCTGAGCCTGTGATATCCTCATCCTGTACATAAATTTAAAAAGTGATAAGGAGCACAGGCATTATATTAGACATGACACGGGCATAATTTTAAGGTGATTGGAGGAAGGTAGAACATAGAACTATACAGCCCAGTACAGCCTGTTCAGCCCACACTGTTGTGCTGAACTTTTACCCTAAACCTAAGGTCTATCTAACCTCCACCCCTACGTTATACTATCATCCATATGCCTATCTAATAGCCGCGTAAATGCCCCTAATGAGGCCAACTCCACTACCCTCTCCGGCAATGCATTCCACGCCCCGACCACTCTCTGAGTAAAGAACCTTCCTCTGACATCTCCCCTATATCTACCTCCACTCACTTTAAAACTATGCCCCCTCGTAATAGCTACCTGCACCCTAGGAAAAAGTCTCTGGCTGTCCACTCTATCTATACCTCTGATCATTTTGTACACCTCTATCAAGTAAAAATCATAAAGGTAAAGGGGAGATGTCAGAGGTAGGTTCTTCACACAGAGAGTGGTGGGCGCGTGGAATGCGCTGCCGGCAGTGGTAGTGGAGTCAGATACATTAGGGACATTCAAGCGACTCTTGGATAGGCACATGGAGGATAGTAAAATATAGGGTGAGCAGGGTAGTTTGATCTTAGAGTAGGATAATAGGTCAGCGCGACATCGTGGGCCGTACTGTTCTATGTTCTATGTTTCCATTGAATGCTGCAGAACAGGCTTGCGCAGCTAGAGGACCTCTGCTTGTTACTGTGTGTCTGTATCTAATGGAAATCCAAGCCAGTTTTTCCTGAGCTTTCCATTGACTGACCCTCTGCAACACAGAATTTGGTTTGTCATAAATTGGGAAATTGCTGGCACTTGCAATCTCAAGAATTAAGGGATTTCCGAAGGCATTCCGGTTGCCTGGGCAATGCCTTGTTTATTTCAAGTAGTTTGGAAGAGGCTTGAGTTTGCAAAGCAGGCTGGGTGTTTTCAGTATTTAGACACATTCCAGGAAGAGAGAGAGAGTTAGAGTCTGAAACTGAAAGAAAACAGTTGCAAAGGTTGAAATTGGAAGGCATGTGCCTGGAGGGATCTTTGTTGTGATACTGTGTAAGACAGGTGAGAGTGAGTCAGCAACCTGTTCTACAGCTTAGTCAGAGGGGCTCCTGCGGTGCAGTGGGTAATGTCCCTACCTGTGAGCCAGGAGGCCAAGGTTCAGGTCCAACCTGCTGCCAAGCTTTGCCATAACATTGAGGAGCTCTGTTTGGGGCATAAGCATTAACATGGGTCACCTGGACCCAATGGCCTGAATCTGTGCCGTATTTCTTAGTTTCCTCCAGTGAGGAAAGAGGCCATTTGGCCCATTGAGCCCACCTGACCCTCCACAGAGTGTCCCACCCCCACTCCCTACCTGTAACCCTGCATTTCCCCACGGCCAATCCACTTAGCCTGCAGGGACTATTGGAGGAAACTGAAGCACCCTGAGGAAACCCAAGCAGACACGGGGAAGAACATGCAAACCCTACACAGTCATAGATCATAAACTCCCTGGAGTATGGAAGCAGACCATTTGGCGTATTGACGCTCTGAAGAGCATTTCATTCTTACTCACTCCCCTGCCCTAACCCTGCGTTCCCCATGGCTAACCCAACTAGCCTGCACATCCCTAGACACTATAGGCAATTACCCATGGCCATTCCACCTAACCTGCACATCTTTGGACTGTGGGAGGAAACCGGAGCACCCGGAGGAAACCCACGCAGACACGGGAGAATGTACAAACTCCCACACAGACAGTCACCTGAGGGTGGAATCAAACCCGGGTCCCTGACGCTGTGAGGCAGCAGCGCTAACCACTGAGCCACCGTGCCGCTCACTTAAGTCTCTTGCCAACCCAAGCTGGGGCTCATCACTGGTGGAGAGTATCAATTTGTGGCCAGGCAATTTTTTTTTCAATCTATCTGGCTTCTGAGAGACAGAGAGAGAGAGAGAGAGAGAGAGAGAGATGATACATGTTGGGTGCTCCATCACTGAACCCTCTTAGCAACCCAGCAACATGGAGCCTGATTTAGGAAACCAGGAAACTTTAATGTACCTTGATTCAAGTGTTAAACGTTTGGACGTGGAACTAACAACAAAGTCACATAGTTTACAGTGTCAAAGAATTTAAATGGTGGGGAAGGCAATGGAAAACGGGGAAAGTGAGCATGTGTCAATGGGGCTTCTCTCACATGTGTAAAATGTGGGCACTGATTTTGATTATAAAAATGATGCTTTTCTTGCCCAGAGGGAAAAACCAGTGAAAACAAATACTTGGGAATGAATATATTGGTGAATATACTGGGCATACTGGTGAATCTACAGGTCATACCGGTGAATATACTGGCCGTACTGGTGCTCCATGTTGAGGTTATCGAAACCTGCTATGCCTCTTTCACCAGTTTTACTGGTTATTCCTTCAGAATGGGTTTATGGCATGGGTTGGATCTCTAACTCTACTCCATCCTCCATCCCCTAGCCTCCATTTAACTCAGTAGCATCAAGGGAAGTCTTCCTCTGGTCTTCTGCTGCTGCTGTGCCCTTGTTTCCTCCTCTTCACCCTGAGTTTCTTTCTCTGTTGTAGAGCACAGCTGATTCAAGACATTGTGACTGGGAAGAATGGGTGTGCGGAGACTGGTCAAGATGGTACGTTTATTTCCACGGTAATGCGCGCGGTAATCCTTTCTGTGGGTTGAGGCGGCCTGTAGAATCTCTTGCAGGAGACACTGGAGAAAGAAAGTGTGGATGAGGAATGGCATGTCCCTCTCGTATGAGTCAGCAGTGACAGCTCCCTTAGAGATCTGTCACAAAGTCTTGCTCTGATCACCGAAACCAAGACTGACCCTCTATTACCGTCCTTTGATTGAGGCATTCAGTGGAGGTCCCACTGAGCTGCCTGGTAGGATGTAAATTGGAAAGCTGCCCCTGGTGTTCTGGACAATATTTATCCCTCAATCAACACCGTCTGATTGGATTGCACCATCATTGCCATTTTGGGAGAGCTTACTGTGTGCTAATTGGCTACTCCCTTTCCTACTCACTAGAATAACTACACTTCAAAAATACTTCTTTGGCAGTAAAGGCTTTGGGACATTGTGGAGTGAATTATTGAAATGCAAGTCTTTCCTTTACTTGGAATAAGAACATAGGAACAGGAGGAGGCTGTTCCTCCCATCAAACCTCCTGTCCTCATCAAATATTGAATCCCTACAGTGTGGAAGCTGGCCATTCAGCCCATCAGGTCCACACTGACCCTCTGAAGGGCAGCCCACCCCAGACCCACATCCCTGTCCTATGCCTGCATTTTTCACATGGCTGACCCACCTGGCCTGCACATCTTAGCATGGCCAGTCTGCCTAACCTGCACACCTTTTGGTTGTGGGAGGGAACCGCAGCACCTGGAGGAAACCCACACAGACAGTCACCAGAGGCTGGAATTGAACCCGGGTCCCGGGCAAGGGGGAAGATGTTGAGAAGGAGAGTACTTCATGGGAACCTCTGTCATTGGCGGGGGGTGGCCCGCGCGGGTGTGTGAAATTGAACCTACTCTGTTAGCAGCACTCTGCTTCACAAGCCAACTGTCCAGTCAACTGAGCTACACTGTGCCCCAGTGATCACAGCTGATTGAACCCTTCAATGCCTTTTAGCCACCCTAAGCCCATAACCCTGTGGGCCAATGGAAATCAAAATTCTATTAATCTCCACCTTCAACACACTCAAAGACTGAGTTTTCACAGCCCTCTGTGGGAGAGAATTTGATTTCGTTCAACCATTTGCAGTCCAGCCTGACAGAGAAAGACAGTTCAAAAGTATTTGATTCTGACCTCAGTAATTCAGTTACCTCATTGCCCTGACTGACCAAGGGGTTAATATTTCTGTCAACTCAACAAGTCCATCGGTGAGAATCTGATAGGGTTAAATGGGGGGGCAAAAAAAGCTATCCTTTTTTGGTCAGAAATTCAAGAACAAGGCGATGCAAACTTCATAGCAGAGTGAAGACATTCAGGGCAAGATCAGGAACCAAAGTGTGTATTTTTCGGTGCAGGAAGGTGAGTTGAAATCAGAAACACGGGATGTAATGTATCAGTGTTGATCTCCCACTGGGCAGCTTTTATTTTATCAACTCACAGGGCATGGCTTTGCTGACTGGCCAGCATGGATTGCCCCTTGAGAAGGTGGTGGTGAGCTGCCTTCTTGAACCGCTGCAGCCCATGTGCAATAGGTAGATCCACAATGTCATTAGGGAGGGAATTCCAGGAATTTGACCCTGCGGCAGTGAAGGAACAGCAATATATCTCCAAGTCAGGATGGTGAGTGGCTTGGAGGGGAACTTGAAGGGGGTGGTGTTCCCATGTATCTGCTGCCCTTGTCCTTCTAGATGGAAGTGGGTCATGGGTTTGGAAGGTGCTGCCTGAGGATCTTTGGTGAATTTCTGCAGTGCATCTTGTAGATAGTAGACACTGCTGTTACTGAGCGTCGGTGGTGGAGGGAGTGAATGCTTGTGGATGTGGTGCCAATCAAGTGGGGGCTACTTTGTCCTGGATGATGTTGAGCTTCTTGAGTGTTGTCAGGGCTGCACCCAACCAGGCAAGTGGGGAGTATTCCATCACACTCCTGAGTTGTGCCTTGTAGATGGTGGACAGGCTTTGGGGAGTCAGGAGGTGAGTTACTCTGACCAGCTTCTGTGTTGTTTGATGGAGAGGACTATATTTGATTACTTCAGAGGTGGTGAAGATAGCTCGCTATTTGAGAGAAAGCCCAGCACAGAAAATTCATTTACAGTTAATTGCCCCTCCTGATATAGACGCTGGATAAAGACACAGTTCTGTTTAAAGTAAGTGGCAATAGGATTGAGAGAGATACTCCAGAACAACATGGTGATCAGAGGCTGGAAATGACTGGTGCCCATTAATGGTGCTTCTAAGTACCAACAAAATAGCATAGGCAAGGTCATGGCAATAGGAAATGAGAATTGTGGAGGGGCGTTGACCTTTGTGCTAGATCCAGAGAGTTGGCCCAGTTCAAGGCCTTGAACCTATGAGAGTCTATCGTTGATTTTTCAATTCTTCCTGAATCTCGAGTATCTTAGCTTTTGCCCAGTCTCTGCCATTGACCTTATAGGTGACCCGCTCTGACAGGCTAACGCACAACTGTAGCAATCAGCTGAACGACAGGTAATGACATGGAATCTGAGTCTTTCTCTGGTAATGTTCACTACTTCCATGACAACGTTTGGATAGAAATATAACTCTGTCACTGTAAATATGTGCAGCAATAATGATACGCTCCCTGATGAAGTGATCATTCCAGTAACTGTGCCCTCTCTTTCTCCGCAGTTCCTTTGGAAGCGAAGAACAGATGGGTGCAGAAAGGGACAGATGTCCTCCTACAGTGCGTCCTCAGTTCGAACATCGCCACCGCGAGGTGGAAAGTCAACGAGGAGGAAGTGCTGTGGAATGATGGGAAACATTATTGCCTAAAGGATGGCTCTCTGGTGATCAAGGACGTGCAGGCCACTGATGAAGGGCAGTACAGCTGCTTTGCCGAGGAGAATGGAGCACGCTATGTGGTAGCCTTGCACAATGTCAGTGTTGGGGATAGCTCTGCAGTCACGCCCATCTCTCAGCCGTCCTCCCCTCAGCGGCTCATCTCTAAGAGCCGCGAGTTCGTCTATCTCATCATCATCGCCGCCCTGGCTGCCCTCACCTTCGTCCTGGCCACTCTGTCCATCTACCTGTTCTGCTGGCCCTCCAAGAGGGGCGATTACAGCGTCCGGTTGCCCAGCTCGTCACTGGTGGAGCTGCAGCATGTTTCGGGCTCGTGCACCGGGAAGGCTGAGGAGGGGGACGTTGGTCGGCTGTACGGCGGAGAGCGTCTCCTGAAGATCATCCCGGGTGAAGGGGCGACGTCGGCCTATCACAGGGCTCCGGGCAGCGGGGAGCTGCTCCCCCCACCTCCTCCGCCTCCTCCCCCGCTGCCCCTCCCCCACGACTCGCCCCCTCCGACTTCGGTCACCCCCAACGGCCTGCCGCACGTGCTGAGGAAAATGAACGGTAACTCGTACGTCCTGCTGCGGCAGGCCAGCGAGGCGGATCCTGGCCTGCCCCATTACCACTCCTTCACCGAGGAGCTCAGCAAGATGCTGGAGAAACGCAAGCACGCCCAACTGGTGGAGAAACCGGACGAAAGCTCGGTGTGAGGCAGCGAGAGAAGCGGGGGGGGGGGGCGGTGGGGAGGTGGTGGGGGGGTGGGGGGGGCACGCCTCCCAGCCACGGTGCCGCAACATCTACCTCAGAAATTCACCAAAGATCCTCAGGCAGCACCTTCCAAACCCAACACCGCCTCCCATCCAGAAGGGGAGCAGATACATGGGAACACCACCCCCTGCGAGTTCCCCTCCGAGCCACTCACCATCCTGACTTGGAGATATATCCCCATTCCTTCCCTGTCGCTGGGTCAAAATCCTGGAATTCCCTCCTTAAGGGCAATGGGGGTCTACCCTGCATGGACAGCAGCAGTTCAAGAAGGCAGCTCACCACCACTTTCTCAAGGGGCAACCAGGGACGGGGCAACAGATGGTGGGCTCAGCCAGTGATGCCCATGTCCAACAAATGAATCATAAGAAAATGTCAGTATTTAAGGGAAGTCTACCACAGGAGGCTGACTCGAGTCTTGTCCGAAGACCCCCTTTTTCTATTTCGCCAGTCCAGAATCCGACTGAACGTAGAAAGCATTCACCACCTGTAAATAATGGCTTGGCTTCAATATATTCTTCACTCTGTTTTTGGATATCAATCAAAGGCGAGATTTTATAGAAAACCCACCGAGCTTAAAAATCGCGACGCGCAGAACGGGAGCCTCGAGCAAACCTTTGACCTCTTATCGACTGAGCATTGTCAAGTCCTTGAGCAGACCAGGCTTGAGGGGCTGAATGGCCTCCTCTTGCTCCTGTGTAACCCAGTGGGAATCTCCTGATAAAAGACAGGCTGCTACAAATGGGCAGGGCAATCGCAGCGGTGAGTTTGTGCTGAATCTGACATGTCTGTGGAGCGTTGCTGCCAAATGGCGGAACAAGATGGTGAATGTGTTTTACACGCGTCGACATACAGACACTTTCATGGTGATAAATCATTATGCCCGTGGTGCAGCATGGAATGTCTTTTGGAGCTGAATTCCAGCCACAAAATAAAACAAAAAGTACCGTGGACGCTGGAAATCAGAAGCATGAACAGAAATTGCTGGGGAAACTCAGCAGGTCTGGTAGCATCTGTGGAGAGAACTGGACCCGAAACGTTAACTCTGCTTTCTCTCCACAGATGCTGGCAGACCTGCTGAGTTTTTCCAGCAATTTCTGTCCTTGTATCCAGCCACACATCACTCAGCATGAGAACTGTCGGCTTAATTATAATGTGTGTACCTCGCACCAGCCATTTTACTGGCACTTCCAGAGATTATTCTGTATTGGAGAAGGGGTGAGGAGGAAAAATAATTCCTTAAAATCATCTTCCTCAAGAGAGGTCCGATGCTGGCCTCTCTCAGAAGAGAGTGTGGTTTGAACGGATGGGTCATCCCTCTGTTTGCACAGTGTGAAGGAACTTTATTTTCCCATTATCAAACAGCAGATCATGACAGGTTTAATGGGGCTTCGTGTCTGGCAGGTGCAGTTACAGGCTGTGGTGGGGATGGGGCAAGAGCCAGGAGAATTGTGGTGCGGGGGGCGCGGGCAAGACCTGGGGGGGTTTTCGGAGATTGGGCAGTTGCAGATACTGAGGGGGAGAGGTGGGTTCCTCTATGGACGGGTTTAGGGTGTGCAGGGGAAGGCAGTTGGTGTGGACTGTATGAATGATGAGAATTGTTTCGATGTTCATTCTTGGTCTCACTCGCAGTTTATTGTTCATCTCTGGCTGCCTGGAGGTGCGTTAAAATCAAGCTGCCACTGTGTGGCCTGGAGTCACGTGGGGCTGATAGCAAACAGGCTCAGCTGCTGGCACCGTCCCTTTCTTAAGAAATAATCGAGTTCTTACAGCAATCCAATGTGGTAGATGCCTGGTTCTCGGCCATAACCTGCAGTCTGCGCGCTGTTGAATCTTAATTATAGAACAGCCCCATCGAGATCTCACTGTCGGGCAACAGAGAGAAGAACACAAAAACCAGAATTTTCTTTTAAAGTAGTAAGAGACTAGATATTTGTGTTCAGGAAGATTTGGGTGTCTTTGTCCATGAAACACAAAAATAAACGCAGTGCACAGCCGCTACCAGTAGCTGTGTAGGCACATAGTATGTTGGCTTTTGTGGGTGAGGGTTTGGAGTACAGTAGGAAAGTCTTATGCACTTCAGTAGGGTTTTAGAGAACCACTTCTTGGGTGACTGCATGCAGTTTTTCTCCTGATTAAGGAAAGTCGGTGCTTGACTTTGAGGACACGCAGTTAAGTTTGACTCTACTGTTTCCTGTTTTAAGAAGGGTCCTTGGTGATTATGTAGATTGGGCCTACACTCCCTGCAGTTTGAAGGAATGAGAAGAGACATCATTGCAAAGCGTAGGATACAGGGCACAATAGGGGCTTTCTTTTCGAGACTCCAGAACTGGAGGCCATTGTTCTGAGGTCAGGGAACCCACCTTTTTCAATGGAGATAAGCAGTAAGTGAGAGGGCTGTGAATCTTTGGACTCCTGAACTGCCCCACCCCTAGGGGACTGGGGATAGATCACTTGAATGGGTTCAATAGCTGTTTTAAACTCAGAAGGAACCAAAGTTTATGGTAACTGGGTGAGAATTGGATAAAGATCAGAGGTCAGCTATCATCTTATTGAAGGGTGGAGTAAACCTGACGGGCTGTTTGGTCTCTTTCTACTTTTCCATTCCACACGCGTCTCCTCCCGATAAATAATCCACTCAGATGCTTAAAGCTACACATACGTTCTCAAAAACATCTCCTTGCTCTGAGTGTGAGGTCATGCAGAGTCATAGCAATGACCCATGTGTTTTGCTGTGATTGGGTGAACTATCCTTTGGTCAATAGGAAGAAACTTGGCCGTGAGCTTTCTCCTAAAACAGGAGAGGACCTTATAGGGCCTGATACCCACTCTCTATCCAAAGCCATTGTCCACTGGTCAACATGGAGAGAAACCAGCGGCATTACTGAGCCAATATCACCTGCTTGAGTGGACAGTTACATCCATGTAGATGCCTTTTGGAGTGTATGTTCTACTTGGGGATTCGATAGCTTGGGTGGCTGGTTTACAAAGCAGAGTGATGCCAAGAGTGAGGGTTCCATTCCTGCAGTGACAATGGAAGTCCCACATTCTCAACCTGTCCCCGTACCTGAGGCGAGGTGACCAATTGTCTGTCTCGAATGAGGAAGTGGGACAATGGCACCTTCATCTTTTCCTCCCCCTGCCCAGTTAACCAACCTTCCATGGGTCAGTTAAGCCACTCTCCTATCGTTGTGACAGCCTGTTAAAATGGCCGGCCCGTGGTAATAAGCACATAGGCAGAGCTGGAGAGTTTCTCAGCAGTGGCTGGGACAGAATTGTAGTGGTTACACCCTCCCATTCTACTTCCTTTCAGCAATTTAAAAGAGAAAACGATTTGCACATGTTGCGCTGTGCTGCTCTGAGAATGAGCAACCTCATGTTAATCTGATTCTCATGCACTCTGCTCATATGGTTCAACTCATGAAGGCTCAGAGCCAGGCCCAGACAAATAATCCTCCGTACACCACAGAATGTGCATCCTCCTGGTCACACACAAACCTTCCGCACGAGGTTATATGATTTGCTTCAATGTGATGGAGTCATAGAGTCACACAGCACGGAAACAGACCATTCGGCCCAACTCGTCCATGCTGACCAGGTTTCCTAAACTGAACTATCCCCATTTTCCTGCATTTGGCCCATATCCCTCCAAATCTTTCTAT
Organism: Ginglymostoma cirratum; assembly: GCA_024137785.1. Taxonomy (NCBI): domain Eukaryota; kingdom Metazoa; phylum Chordata; class Chondrichthyes; order Orectolobiformes; family Ginglymostomatidae; genus Ginglymostoma; species Ginglymostoma cirratum. Next base: position 3,325,983 of record JAHRHZ010000139.1, on the reverse strand, counting down.
CCTTGTACCATTCAATGTACCATGTACCATGCACCATGTGCCATGTACAAGTGGGGGTGGCATGGTGGCATGGTGGCTCAGTGGTTAGCACTGCTGCCTCACAGCACTAGAGGACCCAGGTTCAATTCCAGCCTCAGGCAACTGTCTGTGTGGAGTTTGCACATTCTCCCCATGTCTGCATGGGTTTCCTCTGGGTGCTCCAGTTTCCTCCCACAGTCCAAAGATGTGCAGGTTAGGTGGATTGGCCATACTAAATTGCCTATAATATTCAGGGAAGTGTAGATTAGGTCAGTTATAGGGGGATGCTCTGAGGTTCACTGTAGACTTGTTGGGCCAAATGGCCTGTTGCCACACTGTAGGGATTCTATGATTCAATCCAAATGTTTTAATCATACCCACCTCTACCACTTCCTCTGGCAGCTCATTCCATATATGCACCAACCCTCTGTGTGGAAAAGTTCCCCTTTAGATCCCTTTTAAATCTTTTCCATCTCGTCTTAAACCTATGCCCCTCAATTTTGGACTCCCCTACACTGGGGAAAAGCCATTCACTTTACCAGCGACTCTCATGATTTTATAAACCTCTTTTATGAGCCTCTGCAACTGTTTGCCTCAGTTGCTCCAAGCCCCAAGCCTATCCGACCTCTCCTTATAACTCAAACCTTTGATGCCCATGACTATTAGGAACCAGCTTGTGGAGACCCAACTCCATCTGACTGAAGCCCTTCATATCCTTCAGAAAGAGGCTGTCACCCAACCTGGCAAGATTACAAACCGAATGTCAGAGCTAAAGAATCGAGCTGTGTACCTTTTCTGAAATGCCCTGAGTTTTAGTTTTTGCTGGCAAACACGCTCTTTCAACCAAAGTTAATTATTTTGCTTCGTTACTCCTCTTTGAACTAGCTGGCCTGGTCACCACAATGTAGGATGGGTGATTACCCGCACATTGGTACCCTGGTCTCAGTCAGTGCAGTCTAAAACATTACGTTGTGTTAACCCACAAATAACAAAGAGCAATCAGACAAGTAACTTAGACAACGAGCCGTGGGGCTGGATGAACACAGCAGGTCAAGCAGCGTCATAGGAGCAGGAAAACTTGACGTTTCGGGCCTAAACCCTTCATCAGAAATGGAGTAACTTAGACTACCCACTGTTAGCACCCAGCTGCAGCTTCAGCGAAGAAGCGATGCAGTGAGACGTAAATATTGGAGCAAAATAATTTGTTAAGGAAATTAATTTTGTAGGAAAATGAAACACAAAAAAACAAATTTAATGTCAAAAAATCTCAGATGTAGAACGTTGAGAGAAACTGGTGAGTTCTTAATCCATATTGGACGCTGTAAGAAATAATTCTATGTGTAAATGTGTTAGTACATACTCCATGTAAGTTGCTTAATTTATTCATGGAAGTCTTTCTTTTCTTAATTTGATTTTACATTAAATTAAGATGTTTCCATCCTTCACTGTGTTTGTTACTTCATTTCTCCAAGAAAATGCCATGGTGTCTTTGTGATTCTTCAACTAATGGGCTACAACAGAAAGTTTGGAAATGTTCTTCAAATATGTGCAGTTTACCACCAATACCCCAACTGGGCAAAATGAAACTAACGGAGTTAGTTTCTAGTAGTCAGTAACTAAAGTCTGGCATCTGCTGACCTCAAGTAAAGGCTGGGATTGTTGAGCAAAGGGTTTGTAGACCCTGCATTTTCTGCCTATGTGTTGACTCAGTAGTTAGCACTGCTGCCTCACAGCACTAGGGACGCGGGTTCGATTCCACCCTTGGGTAGCTGTCTGAGCAAGTTTGCTCTGGTTTCCTCCCACAGTCCAAAGATGTGCAAGTTAGGTGCTAAATTGTCTGTAGATACGTAAGCAAGGAGGGTTTGCCATGGGAAATGCAAGGTGGCAGCAATAGAGTTGGGGGGGTGCAGGTCTGCATGGGATGCTCCTCAGAGGTTGGTCTGGACTTGTTGGGCTGAATGGCCAGCCTCCATACTGCAGGGATTCTATAATCTCTCAACAGGAAGAAGCCTTTGACAGAATGAGACTTCTGCCCCCTTCCCCCCTCCTGTTGAAATGTTTCCCACCCTCTTGGCACATGTCCCAGTGCTGGGGCTGTAGCTGCATTTTTTTTGTGTGGGACACCTGCTGCACCTGTCTCTACTGAGAGGAAGTGGTCCACATTGTAAATTGGCCCTCGATTAACACGGAGAATGTTGTTTAAAGAACGATTCTAAAGCTTCTTGTCCCCTTTTTATGCTGGTTTTACCAAGCAGCTCAGCTTAAACTTTTGCAAACACTCTCCACACACTTTGCTCGGCTGTAGGCGATATGTCACACAATGCATTTCCCCAGTATTTGTGTAAAAAATGTCACCTATATCAGGTCAGATATATTACGGTCACAGACACCCAGTTATGTTAAGAGTTTGGCACTGAGTGGAGCATTGGATTGACGTATTGTGTTGCCTGGTAACTTTCTGCCCTCCCCAACTCACATTACACAGATTATCTCCAATGACTGCCCAGGGAATTTTTTTTTATATTCGTTCTCACAATGTGGACATTGCTGGCTTGGCCAAACATTTATTGACCATTCCTAATCACCCTTAAGTAAGTGATGGTGATGAGTCATGTCACGCTGCAGCAATTAATGAGGTGTAGGGACACCCATGACACCCTTGAGGAGGGAATTCCAGGATTTTGACCCAGCGACGCTGAAGGAACGGCGATATATTTCCAAGGCAGGATGGTGAGTGCTTCGGAAGTGAACTTGCAGTGGGTGGTGTTCCCATGTACCTGCTGCCCTTGTCCTTCTAGATGCTAGTAGTTGTGGGTTTGGAAGGTGCTCTCGAAGGAAGCTTGATGACTTTCTGCTTTGCAATGTGGCCTTCAATATCAAGGCTGAAAGAGGTGAGGGATGGATAAGTGCAGTTTTCACTTCTACACTGTAGCCTCAGGTATGACCCAGACTGATAGGCTGATACACAATAAACCCAGGCCCCATGAGATTGGACAGCACCCTCATTGATCCAGGGGAAACAAAATTCCTTACACAATAATATCAGGAAGTTGTAGCCCTGCAGGGTCACACAGAGAGGCTAATAGGCCAATGTCTCCTGGCCAATGTTCTAAAGGTATCCTACCCATAGCACTGTGTGTGTGTGTTTGTCTCATTCTGAATAAGTTCATTGGGGTAGAAATCTACCTCAGATAAGAACATGAAACTGGGGAGAACAAATCAACCTTTTGTGAAACTCCCTGGTTTGTACTTGGCTGCATTGAATGAATACAATAATAAACAGGAGGAACAGACAAATGATGAATGTAGTACTGTCCAGTGAACGCCACTTTTCCCACTTCCACATTGCTGTTTGTGGGATCTTGCAGTGCATACATCAACCCCGAGAGCAGTGGCTAAATCTCAAAAGAAATTCATTGGCTGTAAGCCACCATGGAATGCAATGAGGTTGTAAAAGGCACTATATAAATGCAAGTCTTTCTTTACCCTAACATGTAGTTGAACTGGTGAGGAACAGCAATATGATGTGAAATAACTCCACAGAGATTGGTATTCTGTTACCAAGTCACCCGTTATTTACATGTGGAGAGTCCTTGACACTGATCCAGGTCCCTCAGAGCCAGCTCTGAGTGAACAGTTTCTCAGTCACTCCTGTTCATGTCTGTCAGCCAGAGCTCCCTGATTGGATCAGATTAACAGCCCCAATCAGGGAACTCATTTGGGGTCCACCTGGCTGACCTTGCTACAATCTCTACATGATGCTGACCAGATAATCTGTTTTTTTAAGGGATAGATATTGGTCAGAACAAGGGGAAAGACACACCCCTTTCTCTTTGAAATAGTGTCACATGACCTTCTGTTCCTTATTTCTAAGACTGAAAAAGGATAGTTCACGGTACTGTCAGGATGCGATGAAATTAAATACAGTGCGTGCCCAAAGAGACTTGAGGATCCAGATCAGAGATCTTTAAAATGTCACAAAGAGGTGCGCAAAATATTCAAGGCAGCTAATGAAATGTTGACCTTCATATAGAGAAGACTGGACTACAAGGATGCAGACATTATGCTGCAGAACCCACTTGGAGCAGATCTGGGCACCACAGCTTAGGAAGGATAGATTGGCCTTGGAGGGAGGACAATGTAGGTTTAAAAGGATGATACCTGGACTTTAGGGGTTAGATTACGAGGAGAGATTCTATAAAATAGGCCTGTGTTCAAAGAGCTACCTGTTGCCTGCCACTTTAACGCACTACCCTGCTTCCTGGCCAACATCTCTGTCTCTGGCTGGCTGCAGTGTTCCAATGAAGCCCAATGCAAGCTGGAGGAACAACACCTCATTTTCCGCTTGGGGACCCTACAGCCCTCTGGACTCAATATTGAGTTCAATAACTTTAGGACCTAAACACTCCCATGTCTCAGCCTCTACCCCACACACTAGGCCTTGTACCACAGAGCCTGCCATTACACACCCCCTGTTGTTAGTCACTAACAGTCCCCATTAACAACTATTCACCCTCCCAGCCTGATTGTTAGCAACTCCTTTGTCTGTCCAACTGACTTTCTCTCTCTTTGAGCTCTATCCTCTTGTTTACTCTCTACCCCACCCACCTCCCTATTTTCTGCATATAAACTGACGTTTTCCCAGCCACCGTCAGTTCTGAGGAAGGGTCACCGGACCCGAAACGTTAACTCTGTTTTCTCCTCCACAGATGCTGCCAGACCTGCTGAGCTTTTCCAGCAACTTTGTTTTTGTTCCTGATTTACAGCATCCGCAGTTCTTTCGGTTTTTATTAAGCAGGCAATTGGTCCTGGAAGGAGAGGCGATGGGGAAGTGTGCTCATAAGCAAATAATATAGTAAACCATGTGGAAGTAAAAAATAGATGGACAAATTATTGGAGATAACAAGCATGGGGCTGGATGAACACAGCAGGTCAAGCAGCATCATAGGAGCAGGAAAACTTTA
>JAHRHZ010000139.1:3279075-3316001 GCA_024137785.1 Ginglymostoma cirratum | reverse complement strand
CTTCCCCAGCACCACCCCTCCTCTCTCTATTTATTTCAGAGCTCCCTAGCCCCTCCCTCATTTCTGAAAAATTGTCCTGACCTGAAACGTCAACTTTCCTGCTCCTCTAATGCTGCCCAGCCTGCTGTGTTCAACCAGCTCCACACTGTGTTATCTCTATTAAACTGACCTTGACTTTCAAATACACTTGACCTGTTTCTGCAGGGCAGAATGGGACCTGTGCTAGTTCTGGTGTCCTTTTTTGCTGCCCTGGATTACTTATCCATTTCTATTGTTAGTATTATTACGTTCTGAAAAGGTATCTTTCATAAGATTAATTAATGAGGCCATTGAGTGTATCAGTTCATCAATACATTTTACTAACTCACTGCACTTCTACAAATTAATTTAAACACAGTTACACATCAGTCGTATAGTTACATACACTTTTACAGCCTCTGTTATAAATAACAATGAGGAAGGAGGGAAAATGTCTGTGCATATTCACAGCATTTAAATGCAAAATCAGTTCAAACCAAATGAATGACAGAAGGAGTGTTTGAGTCCACTTTAAAATTCAGATTGTCAAATTTATGGTTAAATAAAGATCAATGGGTTCATCATCTCCACAAAGATATTTTTCTTCAGCAATCTCCACTGTTAATGTACCAGCATTTCCTTCTTGAACGATCAGTCTAGAAAAATGGAAGATAAAAATAGCCTGATTTTGTTTTCTTTTCACTCCAATGTCCATTGTGTGCGATTAATTTGCGCTGACCTGCTTTGTTTGGCCTTAAACAGGCAAAACCCGAACTGAAGTCCTTTTCTATCATAAAATAATCTGAGGTTTCAGTTAGTTTACGGAGAGCAATGGGGAATCGAGACCTGAGTATGTGTGTTATCTGTGAAACTGCCAAAAAGGGCTGACTCGTCAGTTTGGAAACCCTACTCCCCAAGACCTGCACGTTCTGCATTGTATCTTGAAATGGTTATGCTCGTGAAAATGCCAAAAAGGGCCTGTTGGCTGTGATACTGGGCCGCAAGGGGACCTCACACAACCATCAGGTTTGTAAGAAACCAACTGGTAACCAAGGGCTGGACAGCGAGACTGGCTAAGGCAAATTATTGCAGTGACATTGTTGACCAGGTTATTGGTTTCAGGAGTGCTGACTTCCATCAGCACTCGCTTGGCATTCTTTATTCATTCACAGGATGAGGGTGTCGCTGGCCAGGCAGCATTTATTGCCCAGAGGGCAGTTAAGAGCCAACCACATTGCTGTGGGTCTGAAGTCACATGTAGGTCAGGATGGCAGTTTCCTTTCCCTAAAGGGCATTAGTGAACCAGGAGGGGTTTTTTCCCCCAACAATGGATTCATGGTCATCATTAGATTCTTAATTCCAGATGTTTATTGAATTCAAATTCCACCATCTGCCATGGTGGGATTCGAACCCAGGTCTTCAGAACATTACCTGGGTCTCTGGATTAACAATCCAGTGGTAATACCACTAGGCCATCGCCTCCCCCACATCACCATCTGCACTGATGGATGCAATGTTCACCTCCTCTGTCTTGTGACCGCAGAATGCACCACTCACCGGATCCACTTCCGATCCACCCTGCTATCCCACGTCTGTGGCTGGGATTGGCCAAAGGCAGCAAATGTGGGAACACTATCCTAAAATATACCAAAGAACGGGGGGCGCTGGAAAGGAGAAACAAAAAAACAGAAATTTCTGGAGAAACTCAGCAGATCTGGCAGCATCTGTGGAGAAACACAAAAATCTGAGTTAACATTTCAGGCCTAATGACCCTTCCTCAACACTGAAAAAACACTCTGTCTTCCCTCCACAGATGCTGCCAGACCTACTGAGTTCTTCCGGCAATTCCTGAGTTTGTGGGAACGCTATCATTTCTAAGCTCCCCTCAAGGTCATCTAGAATCCTGACTTGGCTGTGGTTGGTTGCTCATGGTTGTTCTAGCTGCTTGGTCAGTCATCCTATACTTTTCTATTTCCCATCACTGTGGAAACACCCTCAATTGCAAACAGTTCCGGGAGTGAAGTCACCACCACCTCATCTCTGGAATCCAATAATAAAGCCTTGCCAGAGTTAGCTTGTGCCCTGAGGTCAAATATATCAAAAACATATGGCTTGTAGCCAGTGAAGATTCTTGATAATAGGTACTGCAGATGCTGGAGAATCCGAGATAACAAGGTGTGGAGCTGGATGAACACAGCAGGCCACGCAGCATCAGAGGAGCAGGAAAGCTTGACGTTACGGGGTGAAGGGTCTAGGCCCGAAACGTCAAGCTTTCCTGCTCCAATGATGCTGCTTGGCCTGCTGTGAAGATCCTTGCTTCAGTTTCATCTCAGTGGTACCATTAAAAAAACACCCAGAGGGCCGGGCCCAGATTCTAACAGTGGCTGGGATGAGCTGGTGCGTTGCAGCTTGTCAATGGTAACATTCAGGTCCCATTCAGAGTCAACCAGAGCACCATCTGAGTTGATTAAAAGTAGGTAATGCTCATTGGTCGCTGCATTTAACTGTCAAAGCACTGGAAGCTCCTGTGGTACGGTGGTAGTGTCACTCCCTCTGAGTCAAACGGCCTGGGATCGTGTCCCAGCTGCTCGAGCAATGTCCCGGAATAGGTTGACTTTAAATAGAAGCATTGATAATTTAATTCAAGATACAGGTAAAAGAAAGTAGCTGCTATGGACTAGTTGGTTTGAAGGGTCTGTTTACATGCTGCATGACTGTATAAAATGACATTATTCAAATCAATACAAAACAAGTATTTACAGGAGGAAAAAATTTGAAACATCTAAATTTGGAGCCATTCAGCCCTTCGAGTCTGTTCTACCATTCAACATGACCATGTCTGATCGCTATGGCGACACCATATTTCTGCTTTCCCCTTTCCTATTGGTTCCTTTAAAATCTTCAAAAATATCCGTCTTTTCTTTTGAATATATTCAGTGAATTGGCCTCCCCAGCCACCTGTGGTAAACAGTTCCATAGGTTCACTCCCCTTAACGTGAAGAAATCTTTCTCATCTGAGTCTGAAACGGTCTTCCCTGTATCCTGAGACTGTGTCACTGATTCTAGACTCGCCAATGAAAGGCAACACGCTCGCTGCATTTAAGCTGTCCCCTGCTGTGAATATTTGATCCATTTCTATCAGGTCTCCTCTCATTTTTCTAAACTCCAGTGAATACAGGGCAGCTGGAAGCTATCTCTCCTCATCAGACAGTCCTGCCATCAGTATCAGTCTTAGGAGCTGAGTTCTTTAAAAACTAATGTTAAAGAGAGACAAAATCAGAAATTGCTGGAGAAGTTCAGCAGGCCTGGCAGTAGCTGTGGGGAGAGAAACAGAGTTAACGTTTCTGGTCCAGTGACCCTTCTTCAGAGTAACACCCTGTCGAGTTTTTCTCGCACTTTCTGATTTCCAACATCCGCAATTCTTTGTGTTTTCTTAAAAATAAAGCTCAGCTCTTGTTTTTCTTAAAAATAAAAAAGGGATGCTGAGTTCTTCTGCAGTGTGTGGGTTCTGGACAGGAAAGTGATCCAGAAGGGGGAAGTGGAAACTCATGTTTGCGCTAAACTGTAGATTTATGATAAAATCCTTGCAAATCTCTGAGTGTCTTTTGCTGCCTCATCCAACATATGCACATTGATCTGTTATAAAGTGCTTCCTAAGCCCCTGTCACATTATTTACCTCCAGGCTGGACTTCCATCAGTGCTAAAGAGCCGCTTCCATCCTTTATGGTAGTGGGCACTAATACACACGCTCTACCCTTACCTCCACCAATCATCAACTCAGTATATTCAGAGATGGCTTGCCAGTCCCACTTGTTTGGAGCAAACTGGTGTTGTGTTTGCAATGATTGCAATGAGGTTAGTCAGGCGCACCTCATAGAATCTGAGTTTCCTGACTGGGGCTGTTAACCTGATCCAATCAGGGAGCCCCGGCTGACAGATAGGCACAGGAGTTTCTGAGGTTCTGCTCACTCTGAGAGCTGGCTCTGAGCGAGCCAGATCAGTGTCAAGTAATATGCACGTGTGAATAAAGGGTGGCTCAGTGATGGGATCCTGGATACGGTGGAGTTATTTCAACCACAACCATTTTGTTCATTATTACGTTGAGTGAGTAGTCATTCCAACCAATCCAAACGGATATCCTCCTGAGTGTTGAGGCAGTATTTAGGGATTGAATTGTGATTTCTATTTGCAGTTGAGGTCGGAACTTTAATTCCTTCACATCTGGACTTGGGGCGGAAATGCTGCTCCAAAGATAAAAGGCCTGCTCCTGCTCACGTTTATATTGGACGGGAACAAAGTTTCTCAGTTAATGGTAGATGGACGAATGCTTCATTGTAGTCTCACTTCAAAATGACTTAATGAAACCCAGTTTGTAAACACAACTTCTCAGACTCTCCGCTGTGGTCTACACATGGTTCCAGATGACATCATGAACTCTGACCTTCCATGTTCAGAGGTTAGATAGGTGTGTGACAAAACCCCTCAGAGTGCTGACTAGGTGATAATTATTCAGGAAGTTTTACCAATTACATAGCATCTGAAATCCTGTGTCAGCACCAGAGAGTTCAGACTTACTGGCCTTAATAGTTAGTCAGGGAAAGTTAATCATAGAATCCCTACAGTGTGGAAACAGGCCATTTGGCCCAACAAGTTCGCACCACCCCTCAGAGTATCCCACCCCTGATTTCCCACGTCTAACCCAAACAGCCCTGGGCACTATCCCATGCCAATCCACCTAACCTGCACATCTTTGGACTGTGGGAGTAAACCAGGGCACCCGGAGGAAACCCACGTAGACACGAGGAGAACGTACAAATTCCACACAGACTGTTGCCTGAGGCTGGAATTGAAGCCGGGTCCCTGGCGCTGTGAGGCTGCAGTGCTAACCACTGAGCCACCGTGCCACCTTTAGAGGATTAATACCTGGGTAACTGTAAAACTAACCTCGGAATTGTTCACACTACCCATCCTTTCTCTGACCCCGTCCGCTTCTCCACACCCATACAAACACTCAAACCAATCACATGTGCCCAACCCTTTCCTCCAGCGTCCCTGCCCCAAAAAACCAGACTCCAGCACCTAACACACACTGCCTTCTCCCAGGTAACTGCCACCCTACACCCTCACCTACTTACCTGCCACCTCTTGCCCATCACACTCACTCTCCCCTTGCCACTCTACATCCTCACCCTGCGACCTGACACTTTATGCCAACACCCCTCCAAATGCCACACTAGCCTCACACCCACTCCCTTTCTCCCTGAGGGCATTATGGGTTTGCCAATTCCACAGGGGCTGCAGTGATTCAAGAGTGCAGCTCACCAGCACTTGCCCCAGGGGTATTAGGGACGGACTATAAACGCTGGCCCAGCCAACAATGCCCACTTCCTGTGAATGAATAAAAAATAACTCAATGCAGCTTTAAAATAAACAATTGGCATGGGAAGCCTGTGATGGTGCAGTTTGTGCCAATAGTATCTATGTTTTAAAGGCAAATAAAACATTTTTTGTTGTGATATATACTCAACAAAGAGCTAATGACTGCACTGAAAGGACAGAAGTGGAAAGTGTTGTTTAGGCGCAGCTTGAGAAGAATCCGCCATTTGATGGAAAAGTCCTTTGTCCAGCTCAGCATATTGTCACTATCTGTGTGAAACTTTCTTCCGTAAGTTCCTGAAGTTGCAGTTCCATCGGCAGAAAGACACATGGGACCAGAGTCTATAACCAGAGTTAGTCTATTCAGCCCCATGACTCTCCATCCCCACTCAGAGTGAGCTGTATCCCAATACTATTGCTTTAGGGTCACTGCACATCTTTCTGTTAGGTTTATAGAACCAAATAACTAGCAATCTTTGTTAAGACAGCCACAACTGTTCCACCAATTGTAGGGAAGACAGTGTGAGAATGGGACTGGCTGTATTGTTCTACAGAGAGCCAGCACAGACTCTGTGGGCCAACTACCCTCCTTCTACACTCTGTAAGAAGATGTTTGCCATGGAAAGAATGCACCAGAGTGCCAGGAATGCTTGGAGATTACCATTTGTGTTAGAAAAGTACTTCCTGATGTCTCTCCTAAATGGCCCTTTTGTTCTTAATTTTCTAAAACATCCCCTCATTCTTGATGACTCCACTGTTCCTTCACTGTGGCAGGATTAACACGGGAAACACACCATGGGCTCCAGCAGTTCAGTTAGTGATGAGCGGTGAGTGTTGGTCTTGCTCGGCGATGCCCAGTTGAAGATCTTGAACGGATCACTACTCAATCTTCTATCCCAGTCTTCAGGCGGCAGTCCCATGGGAACAAGGATGAATTTCTTATGGGTCCTGAGGTGACTAAATTACCGAGCGATGGGCACACAGATGAGGCATGTGGTCTTGGAAGAGATGAATGGGTGGGATGCTGAGATTTTGCACGATCTTTCTGCTGTTTGCAATGCCCCAGACCCCCGGCCTGTTCGAGCTGCTTGAGATGGTTGGCACCTTCATGGGCACTTCTTCTCCAGTTCAACCTATCCCTGGAACGTAACCCGAATTCATGCAACTATCTTCATTATTCAACCCTCGATGTGTTACTGTCACTCTGGTGCACCGCTTGCGTGGCAAACATATTCTTACAGGGTGCACGAAGGAGACCGTTCAGCCCATCAAATCCATTCTGGATGTCTGCAGAACAATGCAGTCAGTCCCATTGTCACACTCTATGCAGATTGTCGTGCGGATTTCTGTCCCTTTGTTCCTGTGTTGTGATGCCAGAAATGTCAATTCTTCCAAAATGGGGCCCTGGGTATTGATTTGACAAAAAGCAGACACCGACCAGCTTTATCAGAATCGTCACCACGCCTTGCTTTTAACATGCAACACTTTGAAAAGTGCATAGATGGACTTGAGGTTGATTCAGTATTTATTTGGAAATAATGTTTGAATGCTGTGATGCACTGGGGCGGGTGAGGGGGGGGGGTGGCGGAGGGGTGCGTCCAGGAGGGAAATAACATCGCAAGACACTGACATATTGAATCATTCGGCAATAATACAGCAAAATGCTCATGGTCAGTGAGTTGATGTGTTACATCGAGAGGGACTCTCATGTAAAATATTTGTAGCCCATAGAAAGCATGAAAGTTTCTGACAAAAGAGGGAATCAGTCCGTAGTTTTTAACCATCCTTTTCTTTTGCTGTGACAAGAACGGTGAGACAGTTGTGTTACACTGACATTTATGTTTTGTTCTAACGTTATTGATTTCAGATGAGAAGTGAAGTGGATCCCAAGCGAATCTGAAGAATGTTTTCAGTCACTGGAGCAGCACCTATCCTCCTGAATCCATCAATAGGGAACAGGAGTGTCCAAATGGTCTGACTGTGGAACACTGAGGCAGGTAACATGGAGCCTGGGATCCCTAGTACAGACCGTTGAGCTCCCTGGGGCAGAGGAGCTGTGTATATCTCGAGCGGCTGAAGTGAAGCAATCTCATGGTTCGAGAGAAAAACTGACTTCACCCATGCTTAATGAACAGCCATTTCCACTAAACGATCCAGAGAACAAGTGGACCAACACAGAGCGGGCTTGGAGTTTTTGAGCCTTTTGTGGGCCACAGGTTATTATTCGAACACCCCTCGATTTGAAAACCCTTTTGTCAACGTTGGTAGAACAATTGCAAAACTTCCAGGAAGTACTGTGCTGCCAATCCCAATGCCTTCACCAAGAGCTACTGCACATTCACAAGAATATTCACCATACTCATGGAGGGCGTGTTAGAAGCAAAGTCCACAAGGACAGGGCGATAAGGGGGATATGAAATCCTTAAACATAAAATGTGCCGATTCTGGAAGACGAATAATGAGTGGCATTCAATCTCGTGACCCCATTTATTTTGACAGTATTTCTAGGTTTTCCAGAACTGGCAGACAACCCTATCTCGAATATTCCTCTGAAACAAAAACAATATCAAAGTTGCTGGAAAAGTTCAGCAGGTCTGGCAGCATCTGTGAAGGGAAAAACAGAGTTAACGTTTCAGGACTGGTGACCCTGTTATGCACAGCTTATTGGTTATAATATACAAGATTACTGCTTGGCCCTGCCCCTCTGTAGCTCAGAGGGAATATTGCTGCTAACATGGGCTTACAGACTCAGCCATCATCTTCATCTGGTGTGAGGTGAATATAACGGCGCCTTGTCAGCGCCCATGGTGTTAATTGAGAGGTGGTACCGTACTCAAATAGCAATCCAGAGGCTTGGGTTAACATTTCTGAGTTTGAATCCCACCATGGCAGATGGTGAAATTTAAATTCAATAAAAAACTGGAATAGAAAAGGAAAAATTGACCCCATGGTGACCATGCAACATGTTGTAAAAAATTCTTTAATGCCCTTCAGGGAAGGAAACCTGCTGTCTTTACCTGGTCTGGCCTAGACAGGACTCCAGACCCACAGTAATGTGGTTGAGTTGTGGAAGTGTATAAGATCATGAGAGGCATGGATAGGGTGAATACACTCAGTCTTTTTCTCAGGGTTGGGGAATCGAGGGCTAGAGGGCATCAGTTTAAGGCCAGAGGGGAAAGAATACATGGAAACCTGAGGGGCAACATTTTTACTCAGAGGGTGGTACACATATGGAATGAGCTGCCAGCAGAAGTGGTTGAGGCGGGTACATCAACAACATTTAAAAGGCATTTGGACAAATACGTGGAGAGTAAAGGTTTTGAAGGATACGGGCCAAGTGCATGGAAATAGGGTTAGCGTGGGTGGACATTTTGGTCGGCATGGACAGGTTTGGGCTGAAGGGCCTGTCTCCAAGCTGTAGGACTCTCTATGCCTCTTAACTGCCCTCTGGGTAATTAGGGATGGGCAATAAAGCAAGCTAGCAATGCCCACATCCTATGAATGAATAAAAAACATTTCAACCCATCAGGTCTGCTCCACCATTCAACAATATCATGACTGATCTGTTAATACTCAACTCCACTTTCCCACCTTTTCCCCATAAGCTTTGATTCCCTTTCTGATTAAAAATCTGTCTCTGCCTTGAATATTTTTGAATTAACCTGCTCAGAGATATTATTACACACTTCTGGAGCAGGTGGGACTCGAACCCAGGTCTCCTTGTCGTTAAGACCCAGCCTTGACAGCCTCATGTGGTAAAGAATTCCACAGATTCACTACTCTCTGAGAGAAGAAATTCCTCCTCATCTGTGTGTTCAATGTGTGACCCCTTATTCGGAGATTAATCCCTCTAGATTCTCCCAGAAGGGGAAACAACTTTTCTGCATTTACGCTGTCATGTCCCACCAAGAATCTTGTATGCTTTAATAGTGAGACGCCTTGGTAATTGCACCTTGAGGTGAAACATTAATTGGCATCAGGAACAAAGATTGGCAAGGTGCCCTGTCTCACAATGCAGTACCAGGGCTATCATTTTCTTTGGCTTGAGAACTTATGCTGCCCTCACAAGCCCGAAAAGCAGCTTTGATCGGTTTGTTTGACCACATTCAAAAGAACCGTGCACTTGTCAAAAGTTCATCTTAATCGATCATACAGCCCTTCAAACACATTGGGCAAACAAAATTCACTGATCCATTTCACAAACAAGAAATTCACTAAAGATCCTCAGGCAGCACCTTCTAAACCCACGACCACTTCCATCTGGAAGGACAAGAGCAGCAGATACATGGGAACACCACCCCCTTCAAGTGCCCCTCCAAGTCATTCCCCATCCTGACTCAGAAATATATCACTGTTCCATCACTGTTGCTGGGTCAAAATCCTGGAATTCCCTCCCTAATGGCATTGTGGGTCAACTCACAGAAGGTGGACTGAAGCAGTTCCGGAAGGCAGCTCACCATCACATTCTCAAGGGGCAACTAGGGATGGGCAAGAAATGCTGGGACAGTCAGTGACAACCACATCCCACAAATGAATAGAAAGAAGAACAAGAGGGGAAGTGAACCTTAAATGCAATAAATCCATTTGGTAAATAACTGTCACCGCTGGGGTTGTCAAGGGACAGGGAGCAGAAGAGGTCTATAGATTGGAAGTACAGTTAGCGGATGGTGGGAGCTTCTTGTTGGGCTGAATGGCCTACTCCCATTGCTATCATCCTAGACACTGGTGTAGAATTTATTCTCCAGTTCAATGTCGTCACAAGGCATGTTCAGTATATGGGCACCAATCTATCACAAGATAAAATAGCACCCTTAAGGGAACTCCCTTTATTGTTGTGTATCGTTATGTGTAATTAATTCCTTTGTATTGATTCCAGTAGTGTTAGCAATTGTACAGTAATCACAGGACATTCACCTCACTCTTAGTCAACACAGTGTGCTGTCTTCCAACACAGCTGAACTTTGGAAGAGCTAAAATCTACAGTTGATGCGGCTGAGCGCTACAACATTGGCCACAATCTGAAGACTCCGCAAGCAGTTTGTGTGACATGTTACTGGGAGTTCCTGGTGATGACGTTTCTCTGAACTAACCCTGTGTTGATGCAGAAATTACATTTTGGCCAACCCGTCCAATTGCCAATCCACCCCTTACTGAAGGGCTGGAACTGTGAGGGTTTGTGGAGCCTGAGCTTGTGATTATCTACTGCTGGTAGTTTTGTAACATATTTTATAATGGTATTGATTTCATACGTTTTGTGCCATTGCCTACAAATCTGACCCACTGCATTATCGCCGGCCTGCTACCTTTTATAATTGCTGTGATTAATGACAGGTGAAATCTCCAATTAACAGATCACCGGTATTCCTTCTTAAAATGTAATTTAAACAAATTCAATGTGAATTAATGTACCATTCCAGTGTCTCCGCTTTTCACTGGTTATAGAGGCTTCAAGTGGACCCAACGCCTGTGCGTTCACCATTTCCCTAGCCGTCCAAGGTGTCGCTGCAGAGGAAAGGGGGCCCAGTTCCAAACAAACCCCGTCAATCACCAGCTTCCAGGACCTGGCAATGGTCACCAATGGACAGGCCCGGGAGTTCTCCTCCCTGCCCTACCCCTGCCTTGCACCCAAGTGGCCAAAGACTAGGATCGTGGCCCTAATTGAGGGCTGGTAGAAAAGGGGCTCTATGTATACACAAAGCTCAGCATCCTCCAGGCCCTAGACTCGGCCTGAGTAGTCCATCAATCTGCTTTAACTCTTATTGTATTGCTGCCCTGCTAAGGTCCTAAGCCAACAAATCACAGAATCGCAGAAATCATACAGCGCAGAGGGAGCCATTCGGCCCAACGTGTCTGCATCAGCTCATTAAATGAGCATTGTGTCAACTCTCATGTCATCATGAATGGTTTGATTTAGCACTATTATCACAAGTCTGCTGCAAACACCAGCTTGGTGAGTGTAAAATATATAAACCTACTGGACTTAATAACCTTTCTGTTTTTCTTGCATTTGTGGGTATTGTACCGAAAGCGAGTTGTTGTGTAAATACCGAAAGCACATTTCTACTGTAATTTGAGCTTTCTCATCAGTAGAACCCCGTCTTCATCTTGCATGGCACTTACGAAGATCATTAGCTGCCTGTCCTTCTCCAACTCCTGGCATTGGTGCCATTGAGATGCCCATGATGGCCGTGTGGAGTCCACACCCGCTTCCTGCATCAATAGAACCACCAGAAATTTGTGTTTGCTTCTCAGATCCAATCTTATGGTGTGTTTCCTTAAAGATTTTTGAATTCAACTCCCTGTTAGAGGACCTGGGTTGTCTTGGCTCTTGTCCAGATATATTTATGCAGAAACATTTGCTAGTGAACCTATATATATTTTTTCACATTATGAAATGTCAATTATTGTTGGAAATCAGTAAATAAATACCATATGTTTCTTTGAAACTGAGAAGTGTGCATTATTGGAAGGAAGACTGCGGAGTGATGCTATTCCATTGAGGGATGGTATTTTACTAGAAATATGTTTTTTTTTGAGTGAACAGAGACACTCAGAATGACAGGCATGGATTCATAATTTGCTCCACTCATTTCAGTGTCTGAGCTGGACTGAGTGGGCAGTTTCAGCAGAAGTCACAGCATCTTTATCAGATGGTAACAGTACCAAGCTTGTGATAGTCAACACATTTCAATATTAGGAACAAAACGAGAAGTTGCTGGAAAATCTCAGCAGGTCTGGCAGCATCTGTGAAGAATAAAATCAGGGTTAACATTTCAGGTCCAGTGACCCTTCCTCAGAACATGTTCCTGATTTACAGTATCCACAGTTCTTTAAGTTTACATTTCAATATTAAATAGGTTGCTTCCTCTTATAGTGCCATAGCTGTAATGTCACACACATACGTTAATACTCTGTAGACATGTGTTTAAATCCCACCACTGCTTAATTTTAAATTCAACTGATAAAAAGTGAAAGAACTACGGATGCCCACTTCTGAGGAAGGTTAACTGGACCAGAAAAGTTAACTCTGATTTTTCTTTAATTGATAAAATCTGAAATTGAGAGCTAGTCTCAGCAATGGTAATCCATGAAACTATGTTAAAAGCTAGCTGGTTCACTAATGCCCTTTCGGGAGGGAAGCCCTTACCTGGCCTATGTGTGACTCCATACTCACAGCAACATGGATGACTCTTGCTGCCCTCTGAAATGGCCCACTCAGTTCAATTCCTTGAACCCACATATCAAACTTTATCATAGATTGGGATATGGGAGAGAGCCTCTCAACGTTGGCTCACCATTCAATTGGACAATAGCTAATCTAGACTTTTTCCTACCTTTAGACAATATTCTTTAACATCTTAAAGGAGTTTTAGGGAGGCCATCTGTGTACTTAGGGCTCAGGCATCTTGATGGCCTGGCCATCAATTGTGGAACGATTAAAATCTGGGCCAGAATCAGAGGCCTCAGAAACCCATTGACTTGATCAGAAATCACACGACACCGGGTTATAGTCCAACAGGTTTATTAGAAAACATAAGCTTTCGGAGCGCTGCTGCCAGTGTCGTGTGACTTCGAACCTTGTCCACCCCAGACAACACCGGCACATCTGCACCAGACATTTGAGACACTGGAGAGATTACAGGCATAGACAGGGGTGAGGGGAGGGATTTCAAAACAAGGATGAGCATTTTAACATCAGGTGTGGAGCTGGATGAACACAGCAGGCCAAGCAGCGTCATAGGAGCAGGAAAGCTTGACGTTTTGGGCCTAGACCCTTCCCGAAATGTCAAGCTTTCCTGCTCCTATGATGCTGCTTGGCCTGCTGTGTTCATCCATCTCCACACCTTGTTATCTCGGATTCTCCAGCATCTACGGTACCTATTATCTCTGAGCAATTTAACATTGTCGCATTGGCAGGAGAATTGAGTTTAAGAGCTGCGAGATTACGCTGCAGCTCTATAAAACTCTGGTTAGCCCACACTTGGCGTATTGTGTTCAGTTCTGGTCACCTCAATACAGGAAGGATATGGAAGCTTTAGAGAGGGTGCAGAGGAGATTTACCAGGATGCTGCCTGGACTAGAGGGCAGGTCTTATGAGGGAAGGTTGAGGGCAGCTAGGGCTTTTTTCATTGGAGCGAAGAAGGGTGAGACGTGACTTGATAGAGGTGTACAAGATGATGAGAGGCATAGATAGAGTGGATAGTCAGAGACTTTTTCCCAGGGTGGAAATGGCTAATATGAGGGGGTATAATTTTAAGGTGACTGGAGGAAGGTATAGGGGAGATGTCAGAGGTAGGTTCTTCACACAGAGAGTGGTGGGCGTGTGGAATGCGCTGCCGGCAGTGGTAGTGGAGTCAGATACTTCACAGACTTTTAAGCGACTCTTGGATAGATACATGGAGGATAGTAAAATGTAGGGTATGCAGGGTAGATTGATTTTAGTAGGATAATAGGTCGGCACAACATCGTGGGCCAAAGGGCCTGTACCATGCTGTACCGTTCTATGTTCTATGGTCAGGCCAGGAGTCAGTGGAGATCTGAAACAAAAACAAATGCTCGAAACTCAGCAGTATCCTTGGCAAGAGAAACAGATTTAAACTTCTGAGCCCAGTGACTCTTCTACAAGACTGACATCAGTTACGAAAAGGTGGTATTTACCCCTGATGAGTGAGCAGATAGATGGATATGGTCCAGAGAGAGAAAGGGATAGGCAGACAAAGGGCCGGTTGGTAGGAAGCTAGGGAAGAAGAGAAGATTATAATGGAGTCTCTGCACAGTTGAAAATGCTTTGGGTGTATTAAAAGCAACCAATTTTGTGACAGGGATCTGGGGTCATGAGGTGAGTAATTGATAAGGAACTGATGTTCATGTTCAGAAATGTTTAAACTCAATGTTGAGTCCTGTAAGGTGCTGAAGTGGAAGGTGAAGTGATGGTCCTTCAGCTTGCAACTGCAGCATGAGGGTTGGGGTGAGTGTGTGAAACAGGGTTTGGTTGAGGTTAGGCTAGGGCAACAAAGTTTTGGATGAAGTTTGCATTGGATCAAAGGTGGGAAGTTGGCATTCAAACAGTGAATGCCCTCTGCTGTTCACAGCTTCTCTGCCATGGGATCTGTCATTATGGCGTGCCAAACTCATCCGCCTTGTGCCATCCTCACTGTAACTCATCAGCAGCCATCTACAACATCTGAACTTTGCTAAAAAGTAACATAAGATTGTAGCTTTTTATCTTGTGTTCATTAGGACAGGGATACCAGAAACCAAACTTTGAAATTAATGTACACAGCAGGAGAAAAGGGTGCTGATAGGTTCAACAGTTTCTGGAACGAAGAGATGGCAGGATCTGTTAACTGTCAGTAGTTAGCAGATGAACTTTAGACCAGGTAGGTAGATTCTAATTGGTCCAATGCTCCAACCATATCACAGAGTCAAAGAACATTTCCATTCCCCCTTTTGCTAATACTGTTAAAACCAACAACCCCAATGTCTACAACAAAATGAAAAGAACATTTCATTCCAGGTGCCTCCATTGTTGTATTTCCTCAGCATTGCTCACTACATTGTTGACAATGACCTTCAATTCTGGGGACACAGGGCAATTCTGGAGGCTTACTAATCTTGTCCTGTAGACGTGTGACCCTTGAGGATGTGTAAACACTGAAACATTCACCACCTCGATGAGATTATAAACAAAAACAAAGGGCAAGTAGAGTATCACTCCAAAGATGATTCATAGAATGACATAACGTGGAAGGAGGCCAATCGGCCCATCACGCCTGCACGTCTATCTACATCACAAGGAACGCAGTTGTTCAGCAAGGCAGCTGCCACTGTCTTCTCAAGGGCAATTATGGGTGCGACAGCAAATGCCGGCATTGTCACATCCCCTGAGTGGATGAAGTAAAAGATTGTGTCATAAGGGAAGACCCACTGAAGGGAATATTATCGATAGATTTTAGGTGTAGCTAAATATTAAAGTAGATTCTAGTTGTAGCTAAATATGCTTCTAGAGAGATAATAGATTGATGAATCTATGCTTCTGTTTACCCTCGGTCTCAGCTCAGTATACAGGAGTATGGAGGCTGACAACAACATTCAGGACAGGCAGAATATCCCCTGTGTGGTATGTTTGGAAGATCTAGTCAATTAGTCCAACTTACCTCCTCTGGGCCTTTGGCTTTGGCCTTTTCTGAGCAGCTAGGTCAGGAGTAATGTGGAGTTTGCAGTCTGCTGGTTCCTACACTTCGATGTGAGGTAATGTGACTGAGTTAGTTATCCAGAACCTCCAGGCTAATGTCCTCCGGGGTCAGGGGTTCAGATCTCACCATGGCAGGTGGGGACATTCAAATTCAAGAAAAATGTGGAATTTAAAGCTCAGTTAACAGTGATTACGTCACACTGCCGCTTTGTAGTCAATCCCCATCTTGCTCGCTAATGGCCTTCAGGGAAAAGTCTCCAAACTCACCTAGTCTGGCCTATGTCTAACTCCAGACTCACAACAATGTGGTTGGCTCCTGAAATAGTTTTAATCAGTTCCTGTAAATGCTGGCCCAGCCAGCAATGCCCACATCCCATGAACAAGCCCCCAAACCTGAACAACAGGCTATTACCACACATGAGTAACATTACCTGCCAGAGCTGGAGTGTGCAACGATTCACCTGGTTGACACTGAGTCATATTCTCCACAGATTACCATCTCTTTGCCTTCATTGTACATGTTGCGTGCAGCCTCTTATCATTCGCAAAATGGAGGCCAGACTATCACTGATCAATCTGATCAATGGTTTTTAAATTCCATTCAGCAAACCAGAAAGAATGGATACACTATGTGGTCCCATCACCGTTTTGATATTTTGGCAGCAATCTCCATATATTATACACTGTGTAACAAAAAGGACTTGACTGCCTGGAAAACCTTGTTAGACCCAGCAAAGAGGTGAGGGAATGATCCAACACAGACGGAGGCCATTACTCCCATCATGCCTATGCTGGCTCCCTGACGGAGCAACCTGATTGGTTGCATTTCTCTTTTCCCACAGCCTTGTGATTTCAAATGAAGGCATAAATTGCATTTATTTAACCCTTTTCTTGCACCCAAAGTGCTTCAAAGCCAATAGGCTCATTTTGCAGTTTGATTACCGTGTAACCAATTCTCACTAGCAGAAGGTCGCACTAGCAGAAAACACCCAGTTATTCTGTTTCATGTATGAAGGAAGAACACTTATTAGCTTGTGTACTCCCTGTTCTCCTTCAACTAGTGCTATACCATCTGAACAAGTTGGACAGTGTAATGTCCCAATCAGAAAAAAATAACTCGTCGCTGAAGGTTTACCTCAAATTACCCCAAAGCATTAGCACTCAAGCTCCAGGGCTAGGTTTTATAACATGAAACATCCCACCTCACATACGTCCTGTCCCACCAACACGGTGTAGACAGTCGGGAGGGAGTTGCTCTGGGAGTCCTCAACATTGACTCCGGACCCGATGAAGCCTCATGGCTTCAGGTTAAACACGGGCAAGGAAACCGCCTGCTTATTACCACATGCCGTCCTCCCTCAGCTGATGAATCAGTACTCCTCAATGTCGAACTACACTTGGAGCAAGCACTGAGGATGGCAAGGGCACAGAATGTACTCTGGGTGGGGGACGTCAATGTCCACCACCAAGAGTGACTCGGCAGCCGCACTACTGATCGAGCTGGTTGGGTCCTAAAGGACATAGCTGCTAGACCGGGTCTGGGGCAGGTGGTGAGTGGGAAAAGGATACTTGACCTCACTTTTGCCAACCTGCCAACTGCAGAAGCATCTGTCCATGACAGTATCGGTAAGAGGAACCATCGCACGGTCCTTGTGGAGATGAAGTCCTGCCTTCACATTGAGAATACCCTCCTTCGTGTTGTGCGGCACTATCACTGTGCTAAATGGGACAGACTTCGCACAGATCTAGCAACTCAAGACTCGGCATCCATGAGACGCTGTGAGCCATCAACAGCAGCAGAATTGTACTCCAGCACAATCTGTCACCTCATGGCCCGGCATATCCTCCACTCAACCATTACTGTCAAGCCAGGGGATCAACCCTGGTTCAATGGAGACTGCAGGAGGGCATTCCAGGAGATGTGCCAGGCATACCTGAAGATGAGCTTTCAACCTGGTGAAGCCACCAAACAGGACTACTTGCACACCAAACAGCAAAATCAGCAAGTGGTAGACAAAGCTAAGTGATTCCATAACCAACGGATCAGATCTAAGCTCTGCAGTCTTGGCACATCCAGTTGCGAATGGTGGTGGACAATTAGACAAGACACTGGAGGAGGAGGCTCCACAAATATCCCCATCCTCGATGGTGGAAGAGCCCAGCGCATCAGTATAAAACACAAGGCTGAAGCATTTACAGCAATCTTCAGCCAGAAGTGCTGGGTGGATGATCCAGCTCAGCCTCCTCCAGTGGTCCGCAGCATCATAGATACCAATCTTTAGCCAATCCAATTCACTCCACGTGATGTTAAGGAAATAATCGGAGGCACCGGATACTGCAAAGGCTACAGGGCCTAACAATATTCCAGCAATAATACTGAAGACTTGTGCTCCAGAACTTGCCGCTCCCCTAGCCAAACTGTTCCTGTACAGTTACAACACTGGGATCTACCTCACAATGTAGAAAATTGCCCAAATATCTCCTGTACACAAAAAGCAAGACAAATCCAACCCGGCCAATTACTGCCCCATCAGTCTCCTCTCGATCATCAGTAAAGTGATGGAAGGTGTCAGTAACAGTGCTATCACACAGCACCTGCTCAGCAATAACCTGCTCAGTGACACCCAGTTTAGGTTATGCCAGGGCCACTCAGCTCCTGATCTCATTATGGCCTTGCTTCAAACATGGACAGAAAAGCTGAATTCCAGAGGTGAGGGAAGAGTGACAGCCCTTGACATCAAGGCTGCATTCAACTGAGTGTGGCATCAAGGAGCCCTGGCAAAACTGAAATCAATGGGTATCAGGGGGCAAACATTCCGGTGGTTGGAGTCATACCTGACACATAGGAAGATGGTTGTGGTTGTGGGAGGTCAATCATCTCAGCTCCAGGACATCTCTGCAGGAGTTCCTCAGGGTAGCTGCCTAGGCCCAACCATCTTCAACTGCTTCATCAATAATCTTCCCTCCATCATAAGGTCAGAAGTGGGGATGTTCACCAATGATTGCACAGTGTCCAGCACCATTCGTGATTCCTCGGATACTGAAGCAGTCCATGTTCACATGCAACAAGATCTGGACAATATCCAGCCTTGGGCTGACAAGTGGCGAGTGACATTCGTGCCACACAAATACCAGGCTATAACCATCACCAATAAGAGACAATCTAACCACCGCCCCTTGACATTCAATGGTGTTACCATCACTGAATCCCCCACTATCAACATCCTGGGGGTTACCATTGACCAGAAACTCAACTGGACTCACCACATTAACATAGAGTCTGGAAGAGCAGGCCAGAAGCTGGGAATCCTGCAGCGAGTAACTCACCTCCTGGCTCCCCAAAGCCTGTCCACCATCTACAAGGCACAAGTCAGGAGTGTGATGGAATACTCCCCACTTGCCTGGTTGGGTGCAGCCCTGACAACACTCAAGAAGCTTGTCACCATCCAGGACAAAGCAGCCCCCACTCGATTGGTACCACATGCACAAGCATCCACTCCCTCCACCACTGACGCTCAGTAGCAGCAGTGTGTACTATCTACAAGATGCACTGCAGAAATTCACCAAAGATTCTCAGATAACACCTTCCAAACCCATGACCCATCCAGAAGGACAAGGGCAGCAGATACATGGGAACACCACCACTTACAAGCTCCCCTCCAAGCCACTCACCATCCTGACTTGGAAATATATCACTGCTCCTTCAGTGTCGCTGGGTTAGAATCCTGGAATTCCCTCCCTAATAGCAGTGTGGGTCAACCCACAGCACATGGACTGCAGTGGTTCAAGAAGGCGGCTCACACTCACCTTCTCAAGGGGCAATTAGGGACAGGTAATAAATGCTGGGCCCAGCCAGCAACACACACAGCCCATGAGAGAATAAAAAAATTGTCCAGTAATACTGCAGTGAGGCAGTTTGAGACATTTTATAGAGAACGGGCTGAATGTTGTTTGTTATAAAGGATATGATACAGTTGGGGCTGATGAAAGAACAGACCAGCAGCAGACAATTTGTGCTGGGATTTTATTAATTCATCCTAGCGACTGTCATGAGCTCCAACATGCTCCAACAGATGAGTTCAGCATAAAATTGGTGAACTCGGGCCTAAACCTTCAGGGAGCAGAGCCCCAAGATACTTAGACTGTCTGGGAGACGGCTTTCAGGGCAGGAATGTAAGAAAGTCTTCCTCTGCTTTTGGTTGAGTGCCAAATGAAAATAATTGCTTGCTGTATCCCTGCTTATTATAACACAGACATCTGACTCCGAAAAGTCAACATGTAACATGTTTTATGTCTGCCTATACCACAATGATTTAGGATCAAATTCCTTGTGCTCTACCTGCGATCTGAAGGCCAGCTCTCACACATTCGTCCAAGGTAGTGCCATGCCAGAAATCTCATGCTGTCCTTTAACAGGCACATGTGGCTTAAAATGTAATCACCTCATAGAGCTGCTCGCTCATTACAGAGAGATGACGGGTGGGGGGTGGTGGGGGGGGGTGCGGTTAACCTGAGGGTCAGCACGCCTCAGGTGAGGGGAGAGGTTGAGAAGGAGAGCCCCAGCCGATGTGGGAGCTAAAGCCATGCTAAAGGCACGACTAACCAACAATCCAGGCATATGGCAGCACAGAGTGTGAACTTCAGAACAGGAGTGCGACAACGACCGTGTATGAGCTTTGGAAACTGCAGCGTGCTTAGCCAGTGCTGGGTCGTGGTGTTATATTATTCTCAAAGCAGGCCCCAGCTGGAATGCGGATCGAGTGTACATTCAGTGGCATTAGTGAGGTGGGCCCAGCAGTGAAGAGATGGCACCTAAAGATTGGTAACTCCTACGCTGGTGGGTCCAATGCAGGCAACAGTGAGATGGTGGAGGTCTCCCTTTCAGTTACTGGAGACTAGGTACCAATGTGGACTGTTGTTCTGAACTTTTCCTTGCTTTATTTTTCCTCAGAACTTTTCCTGAAGAAACTGTACCTTCTGCCTAACATGGTGCCATAATGTGACAACTTATAAACTTTTCACTGTAATCATTTGAGCACATGTAACAATAAAGCTCATTCGGTTCAATTCAATATCATCAACGCAACATGCGACACTTTAGACCAACTTTTTGACCAACTCATTGATCAGTCTTCTATTACACAAAGTGGATATTTTTCCTACATTCAGTGAAATTGCTTCTTCTGACAGTGACACCAGAACGCAGAATGGGGTTGATTGATATGATGAAGATGTACTCTCTCTCTCTCTCTCTCATATATGTTAAATGTTGATATTTGGATTTGAAGGTAAGGCAGATGGATGGATCAGTGCTGCAGAGATATTTTTGTTACAAAACATGTCAAAAAGTCATTTGCAACAGTGACCTGAAACACTTCCACACACAAAGGGTGGTAGAACATAGAACATAGAACAAGTACATCACGGTACAGGCCCTTCGACCCGCGATGTTGTGCCGAACTTTTACCCTAAACCTAGGGTCTACCTAACCTCCACCCCTACCTTATACTATCATCCATATGCCTACCTAATAGCTGCTTAAATGCCCCTAATGAGGTCGACTCTACTACCCTCTCCGGCAATGCATTCCACGCCCCGACCACTCTCCGAGTAAAGAGTTTGGAACTCTCTTCACAAATGGCTTTGGATGCTGGATCCATTGATAATTTTAAATCTAAAATAGACAATTTTTTTGTTAAGCGAAGGTATTAAGGAATATAGACCAAAGGGTTAGGCCACAGATCGGGCATGATCTCATCGAATACTGAACAGGCTCAAGGGGCTGAGTGGCCTACTCCTATGAACTATATGTATCAATTCCAAGAAAACATGTGACTGCAGTTGTGGGTGAACCGTCATGTTACGTTCAATTTGGCTGTTTATTAAGAAGCCTCACAGACGATCAAGTGCTGAAACAATGATTTAAACTTTATTGCATTGTAGCAACCAAACAAAGACCCCTTAAATATACAAGTTAAAGCCTCACAGCCCAACCTGGCTGTTACCCAGTTAATGGTGGAATTTGGCTACAGAGTCTGTCTCTCTGGAAATGTCCAGAATTCGATCCTTATGCAGTGTTGTTCTTTGAAGCTCTGCCACTGAGTTGTTCTGGTGTTGGACTCTTATACAGTTTTTTTGTCCTTTGGGCCCATGGTGTGATATTATTGAAGTTTATTTAGATTCTTTCATCCAAGTTATTGCAAGTCTGCAGCTTGATTTCTTATCCGAAGTAGCTTCTTTGTTCCCCGTCACATTTGGCCTTAGCTGCTTGTAGACACAGCTTTCATGTGATTAATCTCTTTAAATTCTTCTGCAGTATGATCGTTTGCCCTTGTGGTGTGAGGCATCCACCTACCATGCAGATGTCAAAACAGTTTTACTTCTGTAGCTTGAACTCCCTCTTTTCCCAGATGTGGCTGATTGCTTTCAATTCCTGTATAAGTTTGTTCTTGCCTCTTAATAGTTTATTTCAGACTGAAATCTTGCTGCTTTTTTCCATTTACGAACAGTTATTAATGTTCTGAAGTATACAGCATCATGCTACAATCAAATGTCTGCTCATGGCGAAGCATCTCATAATGAACATACAATGCTCATTGGTATGATCACAGCGAATGGTAATACTGAGCAAGTCAAATCCCAAGAATGGAATCTGGTTCATGATATAACTGCACAGAGGCTGGGTCCTGTCGTCAACTCCCCCTTTAATGACTTGTGCACAGTACACTGCCTGCGGCCAGCCAGCTCGGAGTCAGTCCCCTGAACTGAGGAGATCTCCTGGTTTTATATGTATATATAATATACTTTTGTACAAATAACTTTATTAATATGCCTCCACCAGAAAAGACACTCGTGTGACCAAAGAACTGGTAACAAGCAGAACCCACCACCCCCTCCACCCCCAGGGACAATACTTATGTGATCTAAAAGGTGAAGGGGAGGGGAGGGATTAAATCATAATAGAGTTGGAGGGAGAAATAAAGCACGCTATACCTCGCGGTGCCCACCTCTCCCTCAAGGCATCGAGAGCCCAGGTGCACACCGCATGCTCCTTCTCCAGGGCCACGCTGGTGCAGACGTAGCCGCGAAAGTGGGGCAGGCAGTCAGCCATAATGACCCTCTCCACGACCCGCTGCCTGAACCTATTAATGGCCAGTTTGGCCAGGCGCAGGGGCAGACCCACGAGGGGATCCTCCAACCTACCCACTCCCCTCCGCTCCAGGTGCACAAAGATCAGAAACATGGGACTGAAGTGCAACCAAAAGCAGAGGAGAAGGTCCTGCAGATAACTAAAAAGGAAGCACAAACAGGCTTGGCGCGTATCTCTGGAGTTTAGAGCAGTCAGAG
Source organism: Ginglymostoma cirratum (assembly GCA_024137785.1). Lineage (NCBI taxonomy): Eukaryota > Metazoa > Chordata > Chondrichthyes > Orectolobiformes > Ginglymostomatidae > Ginglymostoma > Ginglymostoma cirratum. Next base: position 3,293,064 of record JAHRHZ010000139.1, on the reverse strand, counting down.
GTGACTGAATTGAAATGTATCAGGTCCTGAGGGGATTTGATCAGGTGGATGTTGAAAGGATATTTCCTCCTGTGGGAGAATCTAGAATGGAGGGTCATTGATTAAAAGTAAGGGGTCTCCCATTTAAGGCAGAGATGAGGAAACATTTTATTTCTCTCTGAGGGTTGTGAGTCTTTGAAATTCCCTTCCTCAAAAGGCAATGGATGCAGAATCTTTCAATATTTTTAACACAGAGGTCAATAGATTCTTGATGACCAAGGGGCTAAAAAATTATCAGAGGAAACGCAGGAACATGGAATTGAGGTTAAAATCAGATCAGTCAGGGTCTTATTGAATGGTGGAATTTGAAGGGCTAAGTAGCCTACTCTTGTTTGTATGTACGGAAGGTGATCTTTTTGAAATATTGTAGATTCTGAGTGGAGTGGACAGGATCGATGCCCAGATGATATTTCCACTCATGGGGAAATCTCGAACGAAGGGACACTGTTTCAAAATGAGGAGTCTCACATTTAAGGAGGCGATAAAGAAGATAAAGAAGACTCGTGATTGTTTGGCATTCACTTCCTCGGAGAGTCCTACAGGCTGGATCATTGAAGGCTGTGTCAGACTGATGTCTGATTGACGAGTGAGTCACAGATTGCGAAAGGCACGTATGATAAACGTCACAGTCAGACCAGCCACGACCTTATTGATTGGTACCGCAGACTCGAGGGGCCAAGTGGCCTACTCCAGCTCCTAATTTGTATGATCTTATAAAAAAAGTGTTCTGAGGAAGACTCACCGCACCCGAAAATTTATCTCTGAGTTTTCTTCACAGAAGCTGCCAGATCTGCGAAGACTTTTCCAGCAACTTCTGTTTTTGTTGCAAGATAGAATGGAAACTGCTTAATGTAAACGTCGCTCCATCATTACAACCCCCACCAAAGTCAGCATTGAACTCTGTATAAAGATTTTATGTTTCAACCCACTCGGCATATCCAGCTGGGGTTCAGTTGACTGAACGGCTGGACTGTGATGCCAAGTGACAGCATGGGTTCGATTCGTGCATTGGTCAAAGTTACCATGAAGGACTCTCCTTCTCAATCTCTCCCCTTGCCTGAGGTGTGGTGACCCTCAGGTGAAACCACCACCAACTGGCTCTTTCTAATGGCAGAGTGACATTATGGGCCAGTAGGACTATGGCAATTTCCTTACCGCATACCCAGCTGAGATAGGTTTTGCCATTTAACTCAAAATAAGCTGCAAAGTAAAGATTGGGATATTTGTGGGATTTTTATTCATTCACAGGATGAGGGCGTCGCTGGCTGGGCAGCAGTTATTGCCCATCCCTAATTGCCCTGAGGGCAGTTGAGAGTCAACCACATTGCTGTGGGTCTGGAGTCACATGTAGGTCAGACCAGGTAAAGATGGCTGTTTCCTTCCCTAAAGGATATTAGTGAACCAGAGAGGTTTTTCCCCAACAATTAACAAGGGATTCATGGTCAATATTAAACTCTTAATTCCAGATTTTTACTGAATTCAAATGCTACCATCTGCCGCAATGGGACATGAACCAGGGTCCTCAGAACATTACCTGGGTTTCCTGAATTAATCTTCTGAGGTTAATATCACAAGGCCATCACCTCCTCGGTTTGCTGGTCTAATTAACTACCACCATCTAGCCCTGCTCTATTCACCTGAACCCCAGTTAAAAGCAGAACGCAACATTGACTAGGGTCAAAAATGGAGTGCATCACTACCTGGGCTGGCGTGGCTTTGGGGATCATTTGCTCACATTGCAATCCTCCAGACTCCAGACCCACAGCAATGTGATTGACTCTGAACAGCCCTCTGGGCAATTAGGGATGGGCGATAAATGCTGCCCGGCCAGCGACGCCCTTATCCCATGAACGACTAAAGGAAGGAAAAAATAAAGAAAGAAATCCTACTTCCCCAGGCCTGGAACTTATCTCAACATTCCCTCTGTTTCCAGGGACAGAATTCCACAGCCTGGAAAACCCACATGTGAAGCTTACGTGAATCTTTCACATGGAGATTGGCCGAGGAAAGTCTCAGGGTGGATCTCCCAGCATTCAAGGTGTGCATTGATGCTAGGAAACACGTCTCTATAGAAACATTTATCATTGAAGTCATGTCCTATATCCAACATGCAGTAAAATGCTTCTTGTATGGATGATAGCCAGTTTTTTTTCTTCTTTGCAAGTAAAAAATTGCAGACTGAGGAATGAACCTGACCAGAGCAGGCACCCAAACAGTACAAGCCCACTGAGAATAGCTCGCCTGCATCTTGCAGTGGGCCTGTTTAACGCAGCCAGCCTGAGGTGATGCATGATTGGGCAGATCCTGCAGTGTAATGAAAGACAGTGGCACTGGATGAAAGCACAAAGCCCTTCATGAACAGCCACGCAGAGCAAAGCTTAGTGAGGCACACAGTTCCGACAGTGGCAGATTGCTGCAGGCGAATGTCTTTAAGCTAGTTTATTAGAAATCTTTCCCCCTCTCCCCCCTCCCTCCAAGGTTCACATCCTAAAACAGTCTTGGTAAATATCTTGCTGACTGCTGTGGCAAAGAGACACAGATAAAACCACTTTTCAAGATTTTAAATGACAGAAACTCTGGGTCATCTCTTCATTTTCTGTACTTAATGTAAACTTATACAAACAAGAGTAGGCCATTCAGCCCCTCAAGCCTGTTCTGCCATCCAATGAGTTCACGGCTGTTCCGTGACCAACTCTATATATGTGCCTTTGGCCCATTTCCTTCAATACCTTTGCCTAACAATAATTTATCTATATCCGAATTAAGATTAACAAGGTATCCAGCATCAACTATTGTTTGTGGAAGAGAGTTCCAAACATCTACCAAACTTTGTTGGATAGTCAGTACAGCCTCAATGGGTCGAATGGCCAGCCTCCACACTATAGGCAATCTATAATTCTGTCATTCAATGATTTAAACCTCTCCCATCCTTTGTGTGTGAAAGTGCTTCCTAACATCTCTCCTGAATGGTCTGGCCCTAATTCTCAGACGATGCCCCCTAGTTCCAGAATCATCAAACAATGGAAATACTTAGTCTTTCTGTGCCCTGTCTTTCCCTGGTAATATCAAAACAGGCGTAATATATATATAACTTCTCCTCATAACTTAACCCTTGAAATCCAGGTATCATTCATGTAAACTTACATTGTACTCCCTCCAAGGCCAATCTATCCTTCTGAAGGTGTAGTGCCCAGATCTGTTCCAGATCTCCAAGTGGGTTCTAACCAGGGTTTTGGGTAATTGCAGCTTAACCTCTGTATTGTTGTACTCCAGTCCTCTCGATGCGCAAACCACCCTCATAACTTAACCCTTTCAGTGCTGATATCGGTCTGGTGAATCTGCATTGTACTCCTTCCAAGACCATCACGTCCTTCCCGAAATATGGGCCCAGAGCTAAACACAGTGCTCCAGGTGTCAGTGTGGACTTTATGGGCCAAAGGGCACTATTCTGAACAGTATGATTCTATGGAGAGTAACCAAAGCTTTAAGTGACATTGGCATAACTAGCACAGTCTTTAGACTCCAGTGTCCTTGAGATAAAGGCTTGATATTTTTCTTCTGCTCTTGATCACTAATGTTCGGTGATTTCCGTACGTAGATCCCCTAAACTTTCTCCCCCTAAACAGCTCCAAATCACTGACAGTTTGGGAAATATTCATTCGATCATCCTCAGTCTAATGTGGGTGGCCCAACAGTGTGACCCAATGTGGGGGTTGCTATGGTTACGAGACTATCTGAAATTGATCATTGAACACCATGTGGTCCAGTCCAAATGCAATATGCCTTTATGTACCCCCTAAACATTTCCAATAGCCAGCCAGCTTGAGATTTAATTTGTTCTGAGGGAGGGTCACTCAACCCGAAACGTTAACTCTTTTTCTCCTTCACAGATGTTGCCAGACCTGCTGAGCTTTTCCAGCAACTTCTCTTTCTGTTTGAGATTTAACTGCACCGATCTGTGATTGCATTGGGATAAGTAAGGCATAAAAAGCGTTCTATCTTGTTTCTGTGCGACAAAACAAACATAAATATGATGAGGATAGGATTTAATGCATAAGGATTTGAAGCAGAGAAAGCTGCCACAAAGAGTGGGGAACTTGTTCATGTTTGGTCTAGCAGATACCCAGAGTGCTGAATGGCCTCAGACTGTGCTGTAAACATCAATGATTCTTTAAGAGTCGCCACACTGATTGCTAATTTGTTTCCTCCCTCGAACATGAACGGCTCAAATCCTGCCCAAAATGCTGGAACTCTCTTTGTTGAGTGTGTTCCTGATATCCTGAGGGACTGCTGCTATTACACTGCATCCCATTTAATCTTCACTGACCTCTCAGCAGCACTCAGTCTGATCAATATTCCATCCTGCACTCACTCCTCTGCTTTTGCACTGCACCACGGTAACTCCTCGTTAGCTTTGCTCCCATTGATCCCACAGAAATCATACTCCTCTTGCATCTTCCTGAGCATGTCTCAAAGTTTCTACCTTATCTGTTTACTGCTCCTCAGCAACATCAGCCAGAAATACCTGGGGTCTCCCCCCACTTCGTGTTAATATCTTTGTCACTCTTGGATTTACAGCTGCCTTAATGATGTGTGATTGACACTCCTGGACCAGACCATATTGGAAGGTATTGTTAGGATCGAAACTGATGCAGGATGGTTGCAATATGCAGAAAAGAAATGCATCCTTTAAAATAGTGAAAGGTTTGATCATCCTACCTCATTGCTTTTAACTGAGTACTATGAGGTTATTCCACCTCAGGAGCACTTTGTTGTCAGAGTGAGAATAGCAGTAGCCTAGTAAAGCATTTCCAAAGTATGGAAACAGGCCATTTGAAGACCAACCAACCCAGCCCCAGCCCCAGCCCCCTATCCATTTCCTGTAACCTTGCATACCCCATGGCCAATCCACCTAACCTGCACATTCATGGACTATGGGAGGAAACCAGGAGAAACCCACACAGGCACAGGGAGAATATGCAAACCCCATGCAGTTGTCCAAGGGTGGAATTGAACCCAGGTCCCTGGCACAGTGAGGCAGCAGTGCTATCCACTGAGCCACTGTGCCACACAATGCTGTATGGTATGGGGCTGGAGCACCATGCTAATGTGCTGGGGATGTGCTTTCAACTCCCAACATGCTAAATGGTGAAATTTTAGATCAATACAATTTGAAATTAAAAACTAATTTTCTGGTAACCATTATATTTTAATTTGAAGACCCACATGGTTCACTGGCCTACATGTGATTCCCAACCCACAGCAATGTGGTTGGCTCTTAACTGCCCTCTGGATAATGACGGTTTGGCAATAATGCTGACTCAGCACCCACATCCCATTGAATGAATTAAAAAATACTGACTTTGTCAGTGGCACCAATATCCCATTGCAGAAATAAAACCGTAAAAGTGCTCCTATAGGTACATTGTCACTGAATAAAAGGGTCCTAACTACTAGAGAGCTGTCACAACACTATGGACTGTACCCGTTGTGGCTTCCTCTACATCGGGGAAACCAAGCGGAGGCTTGGGGACCGCTTTGCAGAACACCTGCGCTCAGTTCGCAACAAACAACTGCACCTCCCAGTCGCGAACCACTTCAACTCCCCCTCCCATTCCTCAGATGATATGTCCATCCTGGGCCTCCTGCAATGCCACAGTGATGCCACCCGAAGGCTGCAGGAACAGCAAACCATATTCAGCCTGGGAACCCTGCAGCCCGATGGCATCAATGTGGATTTCACAAGCTTCAAAATCTCCCCTCCCCCAACCGCATCCCAAAACCAGCCCAGCTCATCTCTACCTCCCCAACCTGTTTTTCCTCTCACCCCAAACCACACCCCCATCTCCTATCTACTAACATCATCCCGCCCCCTTGACCTGTCCGTCCTTCCTGGACTGACCTATCTCCTCCCCACCCCCCTACCTACACTCACCTTTACTGGCTCCATTCCCGCCTCTTCGACTTGTCTGCCTCCTCTCCACCTATCCTCTCCTCTATCCATCCTCTATCCGCCTCCCCCTCTCTCCCTATTTATTTCAGAACCCTCTTCCCCTCCCCCATTTCTGATGAAGGGTCTAGGTCCGAAACATCAAGTTTTCCTGCTCCTATGATGCTGCTTGACCTGCTGTGTTCATCCAGCCTCATGCTCGTTATCTCGGACTGTTAAAATGCATCCTTTTCACTGCTCTTTCCCCATGTGGGTCGTTCCTGGATGTAACAGGGACATTGAGTAAAGGATAAGCTGACTCATCCACCACACAGCCTGAACACATGCTTTGTATCATGAGCTGAGAAGTCTTGAGGGGAATTTGTCAACTGGGTCACAGGATGTTCTGAATCGGAGGAGTAGGGCAAATATTGCTTAACATACACAGAACAGAAACAGGCCGTTCAGCTCAAAGTCTGGGTTTATGCTTCACGTGTGCCTCCTCGCACTCCTCTTCATCAAACCTTTATCAGCATTCCCTCCTACTCCTTTCTCTCACAAGGGTTACACAGTTTCCCCTTTGCAACGTCTGTGCTCTTCTCCTGAACTCTTTCCAGTGGGAGTAAGTTTCACCTTCTCAGCACACTCTGGGTAAAGATGCTTCATCTGCTTTTGGATTTATCAGAGGCATTTTCCTAGTTATGATTGCTAGTTTAGGTCAGCCCCATTACTGGAACTTAGTTTGTCACCAAACATGATTGTAAAGATCTGTAACAGGTCACCCTTCAGCCTAGCTACTTTCTTCTGAAGTGAAGAGACAAAGAGAAATTGGTTTAATTGATGAGAATATTGATCTGTCTGAACCACTGAGGGAACAGAACCAAAGACATCTCAGGAGTCCAATTGCAAATAATTATGAGTTTTGTTTTAAACAAGGTCATTGAGATTATACATACCTCAATTTACAGACCCAAGGGGTCACACAGCACGGAAACAGACCCTTCGGTCCAACTAGTCTGTGCTGAACATAATCCCAAACTGAACTAGTCCCACCTGCCAGCTCCTGCACCATATTCCTCCAAACTTTTCCTATTCATGAACTTATTCAAATGTCATTTAAACATTGTAATTGTACCCACATCCACCATTTCCTCAGGAAATTCATTCCACGTGTGAACCACCTTCTATGTCAAAAATTTGCCCTCATGTCTTTTTTAAATTCCTCTCCTCCCGCCTTAAAAATGTGCCCCTTAGTGTTGAAATCCCCCATCCTAGGGAAAAGTGAACTACCGTTAACTCTATCTATACCCCTCACTATTTAATGAACTTCTACAAGGTTGCCTCTCAGCCTCCTGTGCTCCAGTAAAAAAAACTCCCAGCCTGTCCAGCCTTTCTTTATATCTCAAACCTTCCATACTTGGCAACATCCTGATAAATCTCTTCTGGACCCTCTCCAACTTAATAATGTCCTTCCTATAACTGGGCAAACAGGACACAATATTCAAGAAGAAGCCTCACCAATGACTTGTTGACCTCAACATGACTTCCTAACTCCTATAGTCAAAGGAAGTCACACAAACTATATTGTAAATTCTCCGAACCAAGTTGCAAAGTTATAGGGTAGCACTTTAACTTGAAGCAATGCACTGTCAGTAACTGTATGACAAAATTAGAATGTGCTAATAACGATATAAGAAGAATACATTAATAGATATTAAATTCTCATGCATTCCCACTTAAGTTCATTGGTCTCCTAATTAAACAATTAGAATTATTAAGTTTTTTTGTCTCAAAGTGAAGCTCTGCTGTTCTAAAGTTATGTTCCTTTATGAGAATTATTGGGTGTAACAGCTGTCAGTAGTCTTCAATTAGTCAAATTCTATTAGTGTGAATTCTCTTGCCAATTAATTAAGCTAAAGTTGGAATTTTCTGTACATAATCTCTCTAGCTCCTATTCCTGAGATGCCCATTTTGATCAAAAAGGTGATCCATGGGATCAGTGATTGGGCACATCCGCCAATGACTGACATGACCAAACAAGTTAGATCCATTTCAGTGAAAGGATCCAGGGATGGGTAGGATTGTGTGGAATATTAACATTACTTATTCTATAAGGAAATGGGTATAAAATGTTAATATGAGCTAAGAGGAAGCTTCGCCCATTCTAATGGGGTGGCGATGGCCTAGTGATATATCGCTGGACAGTTAATCCAGAGACCCAGATAATGTTCTGGGCTCAAATCCTGCCAGGGCAGATGTTGGAATTTGAATTCAGTAAAACTTGCTAGAATTAAGAATCTAATGATGACCATGAAACAATTGTCAGGAAAAACCCCTTTGGTTTGGTAAAGTCCTTTAGAGAAGGAAACTGCCATCCTTACCCGGTCTGGCCTACATGTGATTCCAGACTCACAGAAATGTTGACTCTGAACTGCCCTCTGGAGCATCAGACAGCTTAAGGAGACATTGTTACACTCTGGAATGGCTTCTGATTGGAGCCACATGTATGTTCTCTAGTTGTGGTTGGTAATAATTTGTTTGCCCATGAGTTGATATAACCTGTATCGTTGTTCTGATGTCCAGACTCCATCTTGTACTTGTGGTCCATCCTCTGACACACACTGCTACATAGCGCGTCAGACCAGCAAAGGAAGGAGGATTGTGGCAGCACTCTATCCAGGCTATAAGCCACCAGTGAATGGTATATTGGCAACACGTCGCATTGTAAGGTTCACTAGGTTGAAGCCAGGTAGCAAGTGACCGTCGTTTGAGGAGAGGTTGAGTCATTTGGGCCTGTACTCATTGGAATTTAGAAGAATGAGGGGAGACCCAATAGAAACATACAAGGCACAAGATTTTAAAACATTGGTTGGGCCACAGATGGAATATTGCATGCCGTTCATGATTGCAAGGGCATGATCGGACTGGAGAGGGTTCAGAGGAGATTCACCAGGATGGTGCCTGGGATGAAAGTATCATTTATGAGGACAGTCTGACTTTTGGAGCAGTGGAGGCTGAGGGGTTATCTGATTGAGGAATAGAAAATTATGAGAGGCATAGACAGAGCAGATTGTGAGAATCTCTTCCCCATGGCAGACATGTCTAAGGTCAGAGGGTATACGTTTAAGGTGAGGGGCAAGTGTTTTAGAGGAGATTTGAGAAAGAATGTTTCCAGCCAGAGGGTGGTAGCTATATGGAATGTGCTGCCTGAGAGGGTGGTGGGGGCAGATAATCACGCAACATTGTAAAAGCATTTGGGTAGGGCCTTAAATACCAGTAGAATACGGACCAAGTGTTGGTATATGGATTGAGTGTAGTTTAGTGTTTGTTGGTCAGCATAGAGATGGTGGGCCAAAGGGCCTGGTTCGATGACAGGATCAATGTGGAAAGGCTGTTTCCCCTTCTGGGAGTCTAAGACCAGAGGGTATAATCTCAGAATCTGGGTGCACATTTCAGACAGAGATGAGGAGGAATTTCTTCTCTTAGACAGGAATCTATCTGTGGAATTCTTTACCACAGAGGCCTCTTGAGGCTGGGATATTAAGTATATTGAAGGCTGAGAAAGACATATTTTTAATCAGTAAAGGCATCAGGGGTTTATGGGGAAAAGGCAGGAAAGTGGAGTTGAGGATTATCAGATCAGCCACGATGCCACTGGATGGTGGAGCTGACTTGATGGGCTGAATGGCTTACTTCTTAACCGTGGACTCCTGATCACTGTTGTAAGGGAACTGATAGGCCGAATAGCCTTGCTGCGCTGTAAATGCGAAAGAATGCACTGTAAATGTCATCTGTTTCCTTTTGACGAAAGCACCGTCCTCCAGATGCCGGAAATCTGCAAAAAAGGGGTGCTGGAAATCCTCAGAAGTTGAGGTTACAGCTGTGGAGAGAGGCCTGAGCTGATGGCTCAACTGTGTGACCCTGTCATCACCAAAAAATGGGGGCAGGACAGTAGCTCAGTGGTTAGCACTGCTGCCTCACAGTGCCAGGATCCTGGGCTCAATTCCACCCTTGGGCCACTGTCTGTGTGAAGTTTGCATGTTCTCCCCATGTCTGTGTGGGTTTGCTTTGGTATCCTCCCACAGTCCAAAGATGTGCAAGTTGGGTAGATTGGCCGTGCTAAATTGCCCATAGTTTGTCAATGAGGGGGATGGGTCTGGGTGTGATGCTCTGAGGGTCAGCATGGGCTTGTTGGACCAAAGGGCCTGTTCCCACACTGTAGGGAATCTGTGAAATTTCACTCACAGTTGCTTTCAGTGTTTATTTATCAGATGGGAACTGTAATCTGATCGAATCCACCAGGGTTGAATAATGAAACTATCTCTACACCCTTAACAATTGTTATCCGAGGGTAGTTTAATTTGAGGCGTTTAATTGAAGCTATTAGGAACATTGTGCACAGATTGCTGACACGTAGAAATTGATATTCAGACACTGGTTAAGTGAAAGGACAATGAGAACCATTTTCCCCTGGAACCAGAGGCAGTAGCATTTTGTACAATGTTAGCATCCTCCTGCGACAACAAGCATGGGGCTGGATGAACATAGCAGGTCAAGCAGCATCATAGGAGAAGGAAAACCTGACGTTTCGGGCCTAATTCCTCCTGCGTTTGATTGAAGACGAAACTTTTTAATGAGTTCTTATCCTTCTTCCAGGGCTTGTCTGCTTTCTGAACGAGCAGACCTACATCATGCCCCACAGGCAAACGCCCCAAACCACTACCGGATATTTTTCAAAGGGGATCTGGATTCCAGTGATGTCTGTGTGAGGAAGGATTATTAATTTTTCACTTCCATGTCAGCCTGCGATTCCTTATTGCCTGTCGCTGCATTGATGAGTTGGTTTGACAGTATTGGGCAAAATGTGACACCCTTGACAAATGATGCCTCAGAGAAAAGAAACCTGATTACATTCAGTCTGAGTGACTGAGGCCTGCTATGGTACCCTGCATGTTGTCAGCACAAGATCAAAGATCCTGGGACATCCAGAATCCAGGTGAGAGTGTCAGCAATGATTTGAAGGGGGTTTAAGAACAAGAGACAGCTGTGATTTAAAGTGATCTGCGAAAGAAGCAGAAAGGAGAAATATGGTAACACCTTTCCCACACAGCCAGTAGATAAGGTACGGAATTCGCTTCCCGGAGATCGTGGAATTCCTACAGAGCAGATAGAGGCCATTCAGCCCATCGAGTCTGCACCGACCCTCCGAAGAGCATGTCACCCACACCCACTCCCCCACCCAATCCCCAAAACTCCGCATTTCCTATGGCTAACCCACCCAACCTGCGCATCTTTGGACTGTAGGAGGAAACCGGAGCACCTGGAGGAAACCCACGCAGACACGGGAAGAATGTGCAAACTCCACACAGACAGTTGCCTGAGGGTGGAATCAAACTCCTGGCGCTGTGAGGCAGCAGTGCTAAGCACTGAGCCACTGTGCCTCCCAATGTGATGGAGGCAGGTTTCAACAGAGGCAATTAAAAAGGGCATTTGAAGATCATTTGGATAGAAATACTGTGGACGGGTATGGGGGGAAAGAAGGGATTTGGCACGAGGTAATGATACTCATTAAATGAGCTGGTGCATGTCGATTGGGCTGAATAACCCCCTACAGCACATTAGTTTGTATCATCGATAGTCCCAGGTGTGGTGCTGGAAGACTGAAGGGTGGCTAACATGATGCCATTATTTAAGAAAGCTGGTAAGGAAAAGCCAGGGAACTATAGAACGGAGAGCCTGACATTGGTGGTAGGTAAGTTGTTGGAGGAAATTCTGAGGGACAGGATTTACATGTATTCGGAAACACAAGGACTGATTAGGGAAAGTCAACATGGCTTTGTGTGTGGGAAATCATGTCTCACTGATTTAATTGAGTTTTTTGACAAAGTAACAAAGAGGATTGATGAGGGTAGTGCAGTAGATCTATATGGACTTCAGTAAGCTGTTGGATAAGATTCCTCATAGTGGACTGGTTAACAAGGTTAGGTCACATGGGATTGAGGGAGAACCAGCTATTTGAATATAGAACTGGCTCGAAGGCAGAAGGTTATGGGGTGTAGCTTTACAAGCTGGACGCCTGTGCCCAGCAGTCTGCCACAAGGAACAAAAACAGAAATCACTGGAAAAGCTCAGCAGGTCCGGCAGCATCTGTGAAGAAAAAAATCAGAATTAACGTTTTGGGTCTGGTGACTGAGGAAGGGTTACTGGACCTGAAAAGTTAACTCTGATTTTCTCCTTCACAGATGCTGCCAGACCTGCTGAGCTTTTCTAACAACTTCTGTTTTTGTTCCTGATTTACAGCATCTGCAGTTCGTTTGGTTTTTAGCCTGTCACGAGGATCAGTTCTGGGTCCACAGTTTTTTGTCATTTATGTAAATGATTTGGATGTGAACATAAGAGGTATGGTTAGTAAGTTTGCCGATGACACCAAAATTAGAGGTGTAGTGGACAGTGAAGGTTTCTTCAGAGTATAATTGGACCTTGATCAGATGGGCCATGGGCCGAGGAGTGGCAGATGCAGTTTAATTTTGATAAATGTGAGGTGCTGCGTTTTAGAAAGGCAAATCAGGGCATGACTCATACACTTAATGGTAAGGTCCCGAGGAGTGTTGCCGAACAAAGAGACCTTGGAGTGGAGATTCATAGTTCCTTGAAAGTGGAGTCACAGAAAGACAGGGTAGAGAAGGTGTTTCATATGCCTGTCTTTATTGGCCAGTGCATTGAGTATAGGAGTTGGGAGGTCATGTTGTGGCTATACAGGACATTTGGTTTTTTTCCACTATTGGAATACTGCGTGCAATTCTGGTCTCCCTGCTATAGGAAGGATGTTGTGAACATTGAAAGGATTCAGAAAAGATTTACGAGGATGTTGCCAGGGTTGGAGGGTTTGAGCCATGGGGAAAGTCTGAATGGGCTGGGGCTATTTTCTCCAGAGCAAGTGAGGCTGAGGGGTGACGTTATAGATATTTATAAAATCATGAGGGGCACAGATAGGGTGAATAGCAAAGGTCTTTTTCTCAGGATAGGGGAGCCCAAAACTGAAGGGCACAGGTTTAAGGTGAGAGGGGAAGGATTTAAAGGAATTCAAGGGGCAACATTTTCATGCAGAAGGTGGTGCGCGTATGGAATGAGCTGCCAGAAGAAATGGTGGAGGCTGGTACAATTACAGCATTTAAAAGGCATCTAGATGGGTACATGAATAGAAAGGGTTGAGAGGGAAATGGGCCAAATGCTGGTAAATGGGACTGGATTAATTTAGGATCTCTGGTCAGCATGGATGCGTTGGATCGAAGAGTCTGTTTTCACGCCATTCATCTCTATGACTCTAATCCTGTGATTCACCACCTGTCATTTGTGTTAGCTCTGTACATTTTGTTAAAGTTCCTACTTTACCAATGAGCATTAAAATTGTTGAATCAGATAGATCTACCTTGAGGATACAGAATTGCAACATTGGTTACTTCTGGTTTCACGAAAAACCCTTTGGTTATATGGCACTTGATAAGAACAAAATGTGTCACAGCTTTTGTTACAGCTTGATAGTAACACTGGAGACTGTCAGAAAGCTGTGGGCTCAAATACTGAGGGAGCACGCTACTGTAGAGATTCCACTTGTTCAATTCAGATCCCATCTGCCCCTCAAATGGGTGCTAAAGGTCGCATGGCCCTATTCTGGACTGCACTCGATTGTCAAGATCTTTTACACTTCCCGAAAAGGTATAAGGTAATTATGAGCTCTCCTTTCAACTAACCTTCTCCAAATCATACTGTCATTTTCCAGGTTTTGCCAGGTCAGCAAGCAATGGGTGTTAGTTAGTTCAGTTGGCTGAATTGAAATGCAGAGTGATGCCGACAGTGTGGGTTCAGTTCCCACAATCCAGCTGAGGTTAACATGAAGGACTCACATTCTCAACCTCCCCCCTTTCCTGTGATAACGAGGTGTAGAGCTGGATGAACACAGCAGGTCAAGCAGCATCAGAGGAGCAGGAAGGCTGACGTTTCGGGCCTAGACTCTTCTTCAG
>JAHRHZ010000139.1:3228565-3254075 GCA_024137785.1 Ginglymostoma cirratum | reverse complement strand
GAGAGGTTGGAGTGTTTGAGAGGGGTAGAGAGGTTGAGACGATTGATGTCTCGACGGCAGTTGGAGATGAAGAGGTCGAGGGAGGGTAGGAGGCCTTGGGGTGGTGTCCAGGAGGAGGGCTTGTGTTGGAGGCGGGAGAAGGGGTCAGTAGAGGGAGGGTTAGATTCGCGGTTGGAGAAGTAAGCGTGGAGGCGGAGGCGGCGGAAAAACTGCTCAATATCCAAGCGTGAGCGGTATTCGTTGATATGTGGGTGGAGGGGGACAAAGGTGAGCCCTTTACTGAGGACTGACCGTTCGTCCTCAGTGAGGGGGAGGTCTGGGGGGGCTGGTGAAGACTTGGCAGGGCTCAGTGTTGCTGTCTCCTCTGGAGCTGCTGGCTGTGGAGGTTGTGGGCGGAGTTACGTCTGCGTCGGCTGTCCGCTCCACACTCCCCTCCAGCCCCACCACACCCGGCACTTTTCCTTGTAACCGCAGGAAGTGCTACACCTGCCCCCACACCTCCTCCTTCACCCCAATCCCAGGCCCCAAGAAGACTTTCCACATCAGGCAGATGTTCACCTGCACATCTGCCAATGTGGTATACTGCATCCGCTGTACCCGTTGTGGCTTCCTCTACATCGGGGAAACCAAGCGGAGGCTTGGGGACCGCTTTGCAGAACACCTGCGCTCAGTTCGCAACAAACAACTGCACCTCCCAGTTGCGAACCATTTCAACTCCCCCTCCCATTCCTCAGATGACATGTCCATCCTGGGCCTCCTGCAATGCCACAGTGATGCCACCCGAAGGCTGCAGGAACAGCAAATCATATTCAGCCTGGGAACCCTGCAGCCCGATGGCATCAATGTGGATTTCACAAGCTTCAAAATCTCCCCTCCCCCAACCGCATCCCAAAACCAGCCCAGCTCATCTCCACCTCCCTAACCTGTTCTTCCTCTCACCCCAAGCCACACCCCCATCTCCTATCTACTAACATCATCCCGCCCCCTTGACCTGTTCGTCCTCCCTGGACTGACCTATCTCCTCCCTACCCCCCTACCTACGCTCACCTTTACTGGCTCCATCCCCGCCTCTTCAACTTGTCTGCCTCCTCTCCACCTATCCTCTCCTCTATCCATCCTCTATCCGCCTCCCCCTCTCTCCCTATTTATTTCAGAACCCTCTTCCCCTCCCCCATTTCTGATGAAGGGTTTAGGCCCGAAACATCAAGTTTTCCTGCTCCTATGATGCTGCTTGACCTGCTGTGTTCATCCAGCCCCATGCTTGTTATCTCGGATTCTCCAGCATCTGCAGTACCTTTTATCTCTGGGAATATATTCTCTTTGTTCCTTGGGTTAGTGGAAATTTGTGGGATCTCTTCCAGAAAGCAAAATCCACTTGGTGCCAATTTAAATAAGCTGAATGAAAATGTAGTGAGGAATGGAGAGCAATCACTTTTGCCATATGACATTTTGATTTTAACTTTTGTTTCATTTTCGATACCAAGTATCCGTACAGGACAGGAACAGCCCCTTTGGCCCATCAAGATGGCACTGATACAATAGAACATAGAACATAGAATATAGAACAGTACAGCACAGTACAGGCCCTTCGGCCCATGACGTTATGCCGAACTTTTACCCTAATCCTAAGGTCTATCTAACCTCCACCCCTACCTTATACTATCATCATAATGCTTTCTAAACCAAAAACCTATTGTCTCTACACACTGCATGTCCCTCTATTCCCTGCCTATTCATGTATCTGTCAAGATGCCTCTTAAATGTTGCTGTATATCTACCTCCGCCACCTCCGCTGGCAGCATATTCCAGGTACTTACCACCCTTTGTGTAAAAAAACTTGCCTCTCACATCTCCTTTGAATTTACCCCCTTTACCTTAAACCTACGCCCCTATTAATTGACATTTTTACCATGGGAAAATGGCTCTGATTATCCATTCTATCCATGTCTCTCATAATGTAAACTTCTATTAAGTCATAGAGTCATAGAGTCATACAGCATGGAAATAGACCCTTTGGTCCAACCAGTCCATGCCAACCATAATCACAAACTAAGCTAGTTCAACCTGCCTGCTCCTGGCTTATATCCCTCCAACCTTTCCTATTCATGTACTTATCCAAATCTCTTGTAAACTTTATACTTGTGCCCACATCCACCATTTCCACGGAAAATTCATTCCACATATGAAACACCCTCTGTGTTAAAATTTGTCCGTCATGTATTTTTTAAATCTCTCTCCTCACATTAAAAATGTGCCTGTTAGACTTGAAATCTCCCACCCTAAGTAAAAGACAACAACGGCTAACTCTATCTGTACCTCTCATGATTTTACAAACTTCTATCAGTTCACCTCTCAACTCCCATGCTCCAGTGAAAAGGTCCCAGCCTATCCAACCATTCCTTATAACTCAAACCTTCCATACCCAGCAACATCCTGTTAAACCTCTTCTGAGCCTCTCCAGCTTAATAATATCTTTCCTATAACTGGGCAACCACAACTGGACACAGTATTCCAGAAGAGGCCTCATCAGTGTCCCATACAACCTCACCATAATGTCCCAATTCCTATACTCAAAGGACTGAGCAATGAAGGCAAGTGTGCCAAACGCCTTTTCAACCACCCTGTCTATATGTAAAACAAACTTCAAAGAATTATGTAGCCCAACCCCTAAGTCCCTCTGTTTTGCAGTCACCCCTTAGGCTCCGATGTTGAAGTGAGAACAAACCAGGTTTGCCCAATCTCTCCTCATAGCTAATACTCTCCAAAGCCAGGCAACAACCGGGTATACGAGATAACAAGCGTGGGGCTGGATGAACACAGCAGGTCAAGCAGCATCATAGGAGCAGGAAAACTTGACATTTCGGGCCTAAACCCTTCATCTGTTTCTGTTCCCTCTGCAAAGTTTCTACATCCTTCTGATAATGTGGCGACCAGAACTGTACACAATATTCCAAATGTGTCCTGACTGAATTTCCAAACAGCTGCATCATGACCTGCCAATTTTTAAACTCTGAGCCCTGACCGACGAAGGCAAGCATACGCCTAATTGACCAACTTACCAACTTGTGTTGCTACTTTCAGGACATTGTAGATCTCTCACCTAGACCCCTCTGTGTATTGATGCTGCTAAAGGGTTCTGCCTTTTACTGTATCCTTCCATTCTGCATCCAGAGGGTTATGAGTCTTTGGAATTCTCAACCTCGAAGCATGCTCTGTCTGTGACTATATTCGAGATAAGAGGTCAATTGATTTTCAAATATGTAGGAACGTAAGAGTTGGGGAATCGAAGATTTCAAGCCAAGGATCAAGCCATGCTCCTGCTTAAAGTGTGTTGACATTATTGACTAACATCTGTCTTCTGAAAATATTTGTGGCCATGAATTAACGAAGTGATAATATCGGGGAGTCAGGTTTTTCTTTGATATGGATAGAGGGAAACTCACCTGCCAAGGGAAACAGACTCCCAGTATCTAAAATAGAATCTAAAGGCTAAAATCAAAAAAGTCATACATCACCTGGACTATTGAGTACAATTTTGCTCCCCCTGCCCGAGGAGGGATGTAGTTGCATCAGAGTTCCGTGGAGGTTCACTAGTTTGGATTTCAGAGATGAGGGGTTTGCCTTATGAAGAGAGATTGAACAGTTCAGGCCTACACTCTCTAGAGTTTAGAAGAATGAGAGGAGATTGAATTGAGTTATATAAAATGGTAAAGGGGATTGACAAAGTAGGTGTAGAGAGGATGTTTCCCCATGTGGAACAATCTAGAATGAGTGGTCATAGTCTTAGGGTAAAGGGTAACAGGTTTAAAACAGAGACAAGGAGAAATTACTTCTTTCATAAGGTTGTAAGTCTGTGGAATTCACTCCCCCAGAGTGCAGTAGATGCTGGGACATAGAGTAAACTTGAGCAGGAGATAGACAGACTTTTAATGAGTAATGGGTTGAAGGTTTATGGGGAGCTGGCAGGAAAGTGAGGTTTCTGAGGAAACTGAGATGAGCTATGATCGTATTAAACAGTGGAGTAGGCTCAAGGGGCTGAATGGCCTCCTCATGTTTGACTGGCAGAAATAACTGTTTCCATTCCTCCCTAAATTTATTATTCAGCTCATTTTAAATTATTTAATTGAGAATCATGACATCAGGGATAACTTGACCCCTTCTTTGAAATGATGCCATGGGGTCTTTAACATCCACCTGAGGCTCATGCCCTATCTGAGCCGTAACTGCTGTGCAGTGACATCCTTGACCTTGCACTCAAACCCTGGAGTGGAACTTCAACTCAAAACCTTGAGAGAAAGGGTGAACATCTGAGCCACTGGTGACAGGAACAGGCTAGAGGGGCCGAATAGTCAACACCTGCTGTCATTTCTGATACACTGAATAAATCGGCAAACCATTCTGTGGAACATTGTGCTGGGTAAAGGCAATCTGCTGACATCACCAACCTTTTGAGAAACCAATCCATCATTTTCTCGCCGGCGTAAAGAAACGTTATTCTTTCAGTCATTTTTCATGTTTGGAACAATGGAGCTATGTGTAAGGTGGATAACAAGGTGTGGAGCTGGATGAACACAGCAGGCCAAGCAGCATCATAGGAGCAGGAAAGCTTGATGTTTCGGGCCTAGACCCTTCATCAGAAATGGGGGAGGGGAAGAGGGTTCTGAAATAAACAGGGAGAGAGGGGGAGGTGGATAGAAGATGGACAGAGGAGAGGATAAGTGGAGAGGAGACAGACAGGTCAAAGAGGCAGGGATGGAGGCGGAGGCAGTGGAAAAACTGCTCAATGTCCAAGCATGAGCAGTATTCGTTGATATGTGGGTGGAGGGGGACAAAGGTGAAGGCTTGAATGTGGACTGTAGTCCATTGGGGATGGTCTGGTTCCATAGGCAGGTACTAAGAAAGGTGATGTGGCTGTAGCACCTGGTTTGCTTCAGGACATGGTCAAGCAGTCTCAAGGCCAAAGAGATTACCTCTGATGCTGCTTGGCCTGCTGTGTTCATCCAGCTCCACACCTTGTTATCTCGGATTCTCCAGCATCTGCAGTACCTTTTACCTATGTGTAAGGTGGAGTCTGGTTTGAGTATCTTTCGTGATCAGGCCCTTGCAATCTTTTTCTTGATGGACAAATGAGAAGCATAGTCCCACATTGGAATAGACTCCACAGGGTCTTTACCTGATTTAGGCATTCTTTTTGTCTATATCACAGCTCCCATTGTGTACAGCCCAGTTTCTCAGTCACACTTCAGAAGATATTTGACACATTTTGCTTGTTGGAGCATTGTTTTGATATAAAACATAATGGAATGGAACCTACTTGCTACTTTGAGGACTCAGTGATTTTTCGAGTTGGATTGGAACCATTTGTGTAATCTCATTTGGGACCTGCCACTTATTTATGATTTATATTGTAAGTACCACGCTTGTGCACTTTCAAGTAGAGAGCAAGGGAAAAACTGCAATTTAATCTTCAAACTGATTCTTGGAACATTTAAACATTGAAAGGAGTGTATAATTCCTAATTAAAAAAAGGCATTATTTTTCACAGTCCTTTCACTTTCCTGGGTTAAGTTTTGAGGAGAGGTTATACAAATTAGGCCTGTTTTCTCTAGAATTTAGAAAGTTTAAGTGGTGATCTGATCAAAGTCTTCAAAAGACAAACAGGAAAAGACAGCGCTGACAAAGACAAACTATTTTCACTGGCCAGGGATTCTACAAGTAGGGGGCACAGTCTGAGAATAAGGGCGAGAGCGTTCAGGAGGGATGTTAGAATGCACTTCCACACACAAAGGGTGGGAGAGGTTTGAAACCTTTTTCCACAAACAGCAGTTGATGCTGGATCAGTTGATAATTTTAATTCTGAGATAGATACATTTTTGTAAAGCAAAGGCATTGAGAAACATGGGCAAAAGACAGGAATATAGAGTTAGGTCCCAGTTCAGCCATAATTTCACCCAATGGTGGAACAGGCTCAAGGGGGCTGAATGGCCTAGTCCTGTTCTTATGATTTTGGGACTGGCTTGCTTTCAGCCCCATCCAAATGGGAAAAGGGTTCTGTTTTCAGGCTGCAGGAGCCCTATTGAAATGAATGTACAGAGAACATGTGACACAGACACAGGTCATTTGGCCTAACAGGTCCATGTCAGCAATTTCGTTCCACATCTTCAAGGCTACCTCATCTCTCCTTTGGCATGGCTGCTGTCTTCTTGCCCCATGCCATTCACTTAGCAACAGGGGAAGGAGCTGTCAGGCTGTCTCACTCTGAGGCTGACTGAAGGGATTAGACAGTGACATCTTCCCACTTCTCTCAATGTTTGGGGAGGGAGGAGGAAGGTGGGGGCGGAACGTGCTGGTGGGGTAAATCCTCTGTCCCATGAGAGGACCACCAGGAAAGTACAGGTGGCCTCCTGATGCCTGTTCTTGCCCGTCTGAGGAGGAGCAGGAGAAGACAGGGTAAGGCAGAGTGAGGTGGCTTGTACTTGGAATGCCCAGTGACACTCTTGCCTTGTTCAGGCTATTAACTCAGCTCAGTGCCTACAAGCGAGGCACAACATTGGTGCTGTTGACTTCCTCGGTCACTTCCTGCTGTGCTTGCTCGTTCTCTGAAGCTGCTTGCTTTGCCCTGTCGTTGGGGAAGATTTTTCCCCGTGAGTTCCAACAGCACGCAGCCTGGAGAGAGAGACCATAAAGAAGCTTGATGCTGCTTTTCCATGTTGGGTCTCCATCCGCAACGCTGCTGAATCAGTCGGTAAACAACAGCATTCCTTCAGTTTTCACCCTCTCAGAGTCTCTGTAAACGTATGTAAACCTGGATCAGATATCAATGTCAACCCCTACTGCTCCCTGTAGATAACCAGGAAACCCAGAGATTAGATACACCTGCAATGGCTGGTTTAAGCAAACTTCCAGCTTCCTGACATAAGACAATAAGAAACAGGAACTGGAGTGGGCCTTTTGACACTTCAAGCCTGTTCCACCATGACTGATCCAACATTCCTCACATCCACTTTCCTGTCTTTTCCCTGTAACCCCTTGATTCCCCAACTCATCAGAAATCTATCTATCTTAGCCTTTATTAAACACAAGGACTCTGCCCCAAAGCTCTCTGTGGCAAGGAATTTGAAAGACTCACAACCCTCTGAGAGAAGAAATTCCTCCTCATCCTAGTCTTAAATTGGTGCCCCTTTATTCTGAGACTATGTCCTCTGGTTCCAGATGCTCCGATGGGGGGAAACATTCTGTTTCCCAATCTGTTCACCCCTTGCTGATCAGACAATCCTTCCATCCACGGGATCGTCCTAGTGAACCTTGAGTCAACAAACATGGAGCTGGAAAAGCACAGCAGGGCAGACAGCACCTATGGAGCAGGAAAGTCAATGTTTCAGGCTGAAACCCTTCTTTTCCAGCTCCACGTTTATTGACTGTATCTTCCAGCATCTGCAGTCCTTGCTGTTTCCTGGTGAATCTTTCCTGAACTGCCTCCAAGTAAACTATATTTTTAAATAAGGGGACCAAACTGCTCTCGGTACACCCAAAGTGGTCTCACCAGCATTTTGTACAGCTGCAGTAAGATATCCCTCCTCTTATCCTCGAGCCATCTGAAACAAGGATGTCAGCCTTTCCCACAATGAGCTCAGTGAGGTGCCACTTCCTTTGTGGGCACTCTTTGGCTCGCAGAGGACTCTACCTAGTGGTTGTGGGCACCTCATTGTGGCTATCATACCCCTGTTCTCATCAAGTAAATCCCCCCTCCCCACCCCACACCAGCTTGCCTGGTTCCCCCCAACACCTCATTAATCAGGCTGAGAGTGTCCAGCAAAGTGTCCTCTTCCTCTCTGTCCACTTCAAGTCATGTATATCACTCGTGGTGATGCTGTTGACACCTCCGATTGGCTTGAAACTCTTGGGGACTCTCATCTTTAAGAGACAGCAGCGTCCAATGAATTGGCAAGATCCCTGCAGATCAGAGAAACAGAATCCCTGCCACTGGCTGGACCTCCACATGTGATTCGTTCACAAGGCGACTATATCATCCTGCACGGGTGGCTGGGATGGAAGATTCTGAAACTAGATCCTCACAAGAATCAGCTACCATTTAAAACGAAAAGGCACCAAGTTAGCCTCACATGGGCATTGGCACTGATGTGTCCCACAGGATGGCCAGTGTGAGAAATGAGAAGGTGTTACAATGCTACAATAAAGATGGTTCAAAACCTTTGGAGTCAAACGCAGCATGGAGAGCTCCTGTCTTCCCCAGGACCACCCTCTGACTGATGGGTACGGCGGGGGTTGGGGGGGGGGGAGGTGGTGGGGATGGTCCCTTTGGTTGGGGCAGTTTCTTAGAATCCTTAGAATCCCTACAGTGTGGAAACAGGCCCTTCGGCTCAGCAAGTCCACACCAACCCTCAGAGCATCGCACCCAGACTCATCCCCCTATAACCCACCTGATCTACACCTCCCTCAACACTATGGGCAATTTCCCACGGCCAATCAACCCAACCTGCACATCTTTGGATGGTGGAAGGAAACCGAAGCACCTGGAGGAAACCCACGCAGATACGGGGAGAATGTGCAAACTCCACACAGACAGTCGCCCGAGGGTGGAATCGAACTGAGTTAGAAACTCATCATGTTAGAACCTCATCGTGGCAAATTCACTGAATTTAGCAAAACAGAGTTATAGAGTCACAGAAACATACAACATGGAAACAGACCCTTCGGTCCAACTCATCCACGCAGACCAGAAATCCTAAATTAATCTAATCCCACTTGCCAGCATTTGGCCCACATCCCTCTTAAAACCCTTCCTATTCATACACCCATCCAGATGCCTTTTAAACGTTGTCATTGTACCAGTCTCCACTGCTTCCTCTGGCAGCTCATCTGGACATGTACCACCCTCTGTGTGAAAAAGTTGCCCTTAAGGTCACTTTTAAAGCTTTCCCCTCTCACCTTCAACCTCTGCCCTCTAGGTTTGTACTCCCCTACCCCAGGGAAAAGACATTAATTATTCAGCCTATCCATGCCCCTCATGGTTTTATAAATCTTAATAAAGTCAGTCCTGAGCCTCCGATGCTCCAGGGAAAATAGCCCCAGCTTATTCAGCTTCTCCCTATAGCTCAAACCCTCCAACCCTGGCAACATCCTTGTAAATCTTTTCTGAACCCTTTCAAGTTTCACAACATCTGTCCTCTAGCATCTGAGTAAATGAAACACGAAGATAAGGTAGGAGGGGCATGATAAGAACAGGAGTGGGGTGTTACAATTCACTCGAGGAGCCGAGATTTCTGTGGTAAACTTACACTGCGTAGCCTCAGGCTTTGGATCGCGATGACAGAGTTTCCAACGTCCTATACGTCACGCGGCTGTGAGCTGGAGGCTACCGGCCTGTGTTGAAAGGATTTTGAGGCTGACAATATGTTTGGCCGTATCATCATCACTTCCTTGGTCAGCAAAGCTGGGAATGGGACTTGTACCCAAAGTGTCCGATTCGGAGATGGGAATGTTATTAACAGCATTCCAATGCATCTTGGTAGAGATATTATGTTTCTGATGGTCTAAATGACCTTTTCTTGTTTCTAAAAGCCTTACGTTCTTCAGGATAACACTGACAATAAAATGATTTAATAATCACATCGAGGGAATGATCAGTTTCGGAGCGAATTCTTTGCAGTTTCCGAAAGTTGAAGAAGGTGTCTCACGTGAAGGTTGTGAATAATATCTGAAGTATACTATATTATTGTACGCTTACAACTTTTGATGCGAACTCTTGAATGAGGTGATATTTAAAAATTCATCTTATTTAGTTTTGAGTTCTGTGTTTCCTTGGTAACAAGTGTCATGTTACTGAGGATTTTAAGACAGTGAAGAACATTCTCCTCACTGGTCTGTGTTAGAAAGGTGTTTCAGTGAAAGGATCGTTTGAGGTGAAAACAAAGCGCATTAAACCATTTGAAATCGGAAATAAAAACAGTGATAGCTTGGATTCCAAAGCAACTCAGTCACTAAATAAATGAGAAGCGATCTGAAATCTCCCTATCGTTCCTAAAATGTCTTGTGATCCTAAAGCACACAAGCCAACTTTTCATCCATTGACTCCATCTATACTTCCCACAGGCTCTGGAAAGCAGCCACCACAATCAAAGACCCCTCCCATTCTGGTTATAATCTCTTCCATTGAGCAGAAAGAACAAAAGCTTAAACGCACGCCCCAACAGGTTCAAGAACAGCTTCTTCCCCGCTGTTATTAGACTTTGGAATAAATCTCTCAAATTTTAAATTTAATGTTGATCAAACTCTTTGTGTACCTCCTCTGCAGCTGCAACATTGCATTCCTCATTCTGTTCTGTTACCCTAGTGCACTCTGTATGGTGTGATCTGCCTGAACTGCACGCAAAACAAAACTTTTCACTGTGCCTAGGTACATGGGACAGTAATAAATCAAATCAAAATCAGAAGTCCTTACCCTCCCTTTGGGTCATAGAATCGTAAATGTTCCTGTGAATTCCAAACTTGTTAATCTCACTTACTCCTTGTGGTAATAAATTTCACTTTCCAGCCACTTTCTGGCATTTGTGGCTGAATTCCCTCTTGTACGTATCAGGCATTATATTTGAATTGTGATCCTCCGTTTTGGAGTCCTTATCGAGTTAAAACATTGCCCTCTCCCTATCCAAGCAAAACACCTTATCATTTTACAGAACTATACTAGCTCCCCCCTTAGCCTACACAAAGAAAAGAGCTCCAGCCTAGAAACTTACAGCTCAGAAAGAGGCCATTCACACCATCAAACCTGTGCTATCTGTTTGAAACAGCTTGGTCCCACACCTTCAATGTTTGGACTTTCCAGTTCGGGTGTCAATTTTCTAAAGTCTATTTTGACCTTCTCCAGGTTTTTGTTACATGCATTTCCAAACTCGGAGTTCCAGGTCACTGGGTAACTTCCTTGTATAGAGCTGGATGAACACAGCAGGCCAAGCAGCACTAGAGGAGCAGGAAGGCTGACGTTTTGGGCCTAGACCCTTCTTCAGAAATGGGGGAGGGGAAGCGGTTCTGAAATAAATAGGGAGAGAGGGGGAGGCGGATAGAAGATGGATAAAGGAAAAGATAGGTGGAGAGGAGACAGACCGGTCAAAGAGGCGGGGATGGAGCCAGTAAAGATGAGTGTAGGTGGGGTGTTAGGGAGGAGATAGGTCAGTCCAGGGAGGACAGACAGGTCAAGGGGGCGGGATGAGGTTAGTAGGTAGGAGATGGGGGTGGGGCTTGAGATGGGAGGAGGGGATAGGTGAGAGGAAGGACAGGTTAGGGAGGTGGGGACAAGCTGGGCTGGTTTTGGGTTGCGGTAGGGAGAGGGGAGATTTTGAAGCTTGTGAAGTCCACATTGATACCATTGGGCTGCAGGGTTCCTAAGCGAAATATGAGTAGATGCAGCTCTACACCTTGTTATCTCAGATTCCCCAGCACCTGCAGTTCCTACTATCTCTGAAACTTCCTCGTTGCCTTTTTTTTGAAGCTGATTGAAGTCACTTGAAGATACAAACAGTGTTTCTTTTTAAATGAAACTTGGCATTTTCCACATAAGACACAATAAGAAGCTGTACAAACCTAACTATTGATCTCGAGCGCATTTTGCTTAATTATGATATGGGGTGAAATAATCCCATTCCAGTTATGCTTTTTGAGATAAAACAATATTTGACAAGAATATAACCAAGAAGCAAATTCCATCTGTGGCAGAGAACAGAGGGCTGGATCTCAGTGAATGATAGAGCATCGACAATAATGAGAGGGGAACGTAGAGTACAATCATTACTGTAGTATGCTGTGTGGGATCTTTCCTCTCAAACCTTTCTGGATGTTTGTATTTGAGTAGATGCGTTCCAGTCAGGAATCACAGCTCTTGTATTGTGTGCTACCGACCTAATTGAAAAAAAATCCCAACCACAGTCTATGTGCAAAAAGATTCCGCTTAGCAAAAATAATCATTATATTTGGAATCAGACCACACCTTGCGCTCCAAACAAGAGCAGATCAAATGCCTGATTGCCTGTCATCGAGGATGTTTCCATTAGAACATTAGCAAATTGACATTATAAACACTGGTGGGACTTTGGGGTTCAAATTCTTCAATATTTCACTAGCTTCCCTTGCAATCCAAGACCACCAAGCCCCCCTAACCTTCGCCCCTGCACCAACACAATATGGATGATCTGAAATCAGTAATTGCATTGAAGTCACAGAGAGTTCTACGGCACAGAAAAAAGCCGTTTGGCCCATTGAGTCTGCGCTGGTCAAAAACAAGTAGCTCCATTTTCCAGTATTCGGTCCATGGCCTTGTAAACCCCGGTATCACAAGGGCACTTCTAAATGGCTTCTTCAATGTTATGAGGGTTCCTGCCTCTACCGCCCTTACAGGCATCTCGCAGTCATCAGCAGGATTGGAGAGTGTTTTCTGCGGAGTCTGACACATGCTGTCAGGGGAGAATGCCAGCTCTTGTTCTGATTTGTTACACATATACAAGAGAGCTATTCCGATGGTTCTCTGCTGCGTTGTTACATTGACCATCTTGCGCAGGAGGTTGCAACAAAGTCATTTTAACCAGTGAGATCTTTCCTGACTCTGTCGCTGTCATGTCTTTGCTGAGCTCAAATTTCTGTTTGTAATATTGGGGATCAATCAATGACTACGATTCATGTTTAAAAGGGCATCTCTGTTGCAAGAAAGTGTCAGTTGGGGCTCAGCTGATGGCACTCTCGCCACAAAATTCCCATTGGCATAAGAGACCAGGCCAACTCTCCCTCAGTACCGATGGAGTTCTGCACTGACAGAGATGCTGTCTATCAGATGAAATTTGGAATTCCCTCCCTAAGGGCATTGTGGGTCAACTCGCAGCAGGTGGACTGCAGAGGTTCAAGGAGGCAGCTCACTACCACCTTCTCAAGGGGCAACTAGAGGTGGGCAATAAATGCTGGGCCCAGTCAACAACGCCCACATCCCACAAATGAATAAATAAAGAAAATGTGAGACTGAGATCCGTTCAGTTGGATGTGGAAGATCCCATGGCACTATGTCAGAGAGTGGGGGTGATATCCCCCTTGTCTTGGTCCATATCTAGTCCTCCAACATCACAGGAACAGATTATCTTGTCATTATCACATCATGAACTGCATTTAGAGTTAAACAAATGTTGGCAGAAGGTGGATGTGAGTATGTGAGGCTAATAGAACCCAAACAGATAGAGGATCAGACTCTTTCTGAGTTCCTGAAATTAATAGGACATGGGGGATGGAAAAAGATTATTTATGCAATTTGGGTTCAGCCTTTTCTGACCCTCCCACCTACGTCCAACTTTACTTCCATGGGGTGAGATTGTTTCCAACCGATGACAACCAATCCCATGACAACTGAGCTGTTTATTCTCACTAATTATGTTCCAGTCAATTCACTCAGACAGCACAGTGGCTCAGTGGCTAACACTGCTACCTCATGGTGACATGGACCCAGGTTCAATTCCACCCTAGAGTGACTGTCTGTGTGGAGTTTGCACATTCTCTCCATGTCTGCGTGTGTTTCCTCCGGGTGCTCCGGTTTGCTTCCACAGTCACAAAGATGTGGAAGTTAGGTGGATCGGCTGTGCTATAGCGTTCAGGAACATGCAAGTTAGGTGACCTAGCCATGGGAAATACACAGTTTCCAAGAGGGGGTGGGTGGGGGGGGGATGCCCTTTGAAGGGTTGGTAGGGATCTGATGGGCTGAATAACCTGTTCCCACACTGTAGTGATCCTATTTGTGGAAATAGGAACAGGCCATTCAGCCCCTCAAGCCTGCTCTGTCTTTCAATATGTTTGTGGCTGATCTGAGACTCCTCACACTTGCTTTCCTACCCTTTCTCTATAACTCTTGACTTTCCCAACTGATGAAGAATTTATCCAGCAGGCTGTAACCCAGCAGCTGCTGTATAGGAGTTCTGTGGATGTGAAGGTGTTGGTGGTGGGCAGGGAGGAGCCGAGCTGTAAACAGAAAATCTTTGTTAACCCTCAGTAAGTTGTTCAGCATCTAAAAATGTCCATGTTTCATTGGAAGGAGCTGGAGATGGAATGTTAGCTTTTGTTTCAAAGGGGATTGAAACACCTAACTGCCAAAGTGATGTTCATTTGTAGCAGTGATGTAGTTAGCTATGGCCTGGAGTTGCTGGACTTCAGAGCTCGGGAGAGATATACTGTCCTCGGAGCAGGGCAAGTGAGCACAGAGTCTCAAAGGTGATACCAGCTTATGATATTGAAAGGTTGCAGAAACGTGGTTTTTATTTCCTTGCGCATTTAGAAGCTTGAGGGGTCGAGGTAAGGAAACTTACCTGGTCTGGCCTTCATGCGACTCCAGACCCACAGCAATGTGATTAACTCTTAACTGCCCTCTGGGCAATTAGGGATGGGCAATAAATGCTGGCTCAGCCATTGGAAGGCTCATCCTGTGAACAGATCTTTTAAAAAGTTTGAAGAACTAAACCTGTTCGCCAGCAAATTCATATTTGTGCTGGCACCGCTGTGCAGACATAAGACAAGACTGAAAGAAAGAAATGACGGGGATATTTTTAACAGCTTTTCACAAACCCGGATGTCCCGAAATACTATACAGCCTTGCATTTTCCGGCTTCATTGTCCTGATATCTGAGTGACAAACAACATTAACGTGACAGAGATAATAGGTACTGCAGATGCTGGAGAATCCAAGATAACAAGGTGTGGGGCTGGATGAACACAGCAGGCCAAGCAGCATCATAGGAGCAAGAAAGCTTGACATTTCGGGCCTAGACCCTTCCCTCAGCTCACTCAGAAACCAGCTCTGGGCAAGAGGCTGCACAATCCGGAGGGAAAGTGAACACAACCTGAAATGAAATCACAGGCAAGCGGTACACACTGATGTTCATTTACAAATCAAACTTTTAACAGCACATCAGTTGAAGGTCAAAATCTCCCTTAAATGTGGTGTAATAATCAGAACATACACATAGAAGACAGTTTTGCATCAACAGAGGCTTCACTGAGACCTTTAGAGACGAGGCAGAATCAAGACTTGCAGATGTATGATCAGGGACAAACACATTGAAATTTGGGCTCAGACAAGACCAAACTATTCTGCTTATTTTCAGTTCGGTAGCTTCACATTTGCCTCGACACTTTTCCTCACAAAATAATTGTTACATCCCAATGATCAAACGAAGTCTTCAATCCACAAACCCATTATTCAGGGTAAAAGTCTGGATTAATGCCTCGATCTCACTTAAGTCCTGGAAGCTGCAAATATCTTCAATTTATTATGGGTGGTAGCATTTATGGGTGGCACAGTGGTTAGCACTGCTGCCTCACGGTGCCGGGGACCCAGGTTCAATTCCACCCTCGGGCGACTGTCTGTGTGGAGTTTGCACATTCTCCCTGTGTCTGTGTGGGTTTCCTCTGGGTTTGCTCCGGTTTCCTCCCACAGTCCAAAGATGTGCAGGTTAGGTGGATTGTCATGCTAAACTGCCCATAGTGTTCAGGGGTGTGTAGATTAGGTGGGTTATAGGGGGATGGGTCTGGGTGGGGTGCTCTGAGGGCTGCTGTGGGCTTGTTGGGCCGAAAGGCCTGTTTCAACGCTGTCTGGATTCTAAGAAACAGCACCCACGGTACCCATCAGTCAGAGGGTGGTCCTGTGGAAGAGGGTCGGTGTAGACTTGTTGGGCCGAAGGGCCTATTCCCACACTGCAGGGATTCTATGATTCATTTTCAGATTGTATCCCAATGTCATCGCCACTACGTGGGGAGATGGTGGTAATGTCACTGGCCTAGTCATTCAGAGCCCCGGGTTAACATTCTGAAGAACAGAAATTGCTGGAGAAACTCAGTAGATGTGGCAGCTGCTGTGGGAAGAAAGCAGAGTTAACATTTCAAGTTGGGTGACCTGCTCGTCAGAAACCCCAGAACATTCTGGGGAGACAGGTTCAAATCCCACCAAGGCATAGTGAAACATAAACTCAATTAAAAATCTGGAATTAAAAAGCTAGATAACAAGCGTGGGGCTGGATGAACACAGCAGGTCAAGCAGCATCATAGGAGCAGGAAAACTTGACGTTTCGGGCCTAGACCCTTCATCAGAAAATCATTTTCCAGCATCTGCAGTTCCTATTATCTCTGATTAAAAAGCTCGACCTACTGGTGTCTGTGTATCTACTGTCATTCAACCCACCTGGTTCACTAATGTCCTTTAGGCAAGGAAGGCTGCCATCCTTACCCGGTCTGGCCTACACGTGACTCCACACCCATAGCAATGTGGTTGACTCCTAGGGGCAATGTTGGAGAGGGTGGAAACACTGGGCTGAGGTAGTGATGCACACAGCTCTGTGACAGAGTTCTCAAAATAACCTCAGGCTACCTGCTGCTGTTCTTATCACATCTCCCACGGAATCCAAAGGGGTTAGACCAGTCACACAGGAACTGCCCACAGGCCGTGTAAACAAACTGAGCAGAATCGTCTGCAGGAAGCTGCACACTCGCTGAAACAGAGCAGGTTGTAGGGAGGTTGGTGGGAAGGGAGAGGGAGAGGACGGAGGTTGGGTGGGGGTGGGGTTGGGGGTTAGGGTGAGGGTGGGGGTGAGTGCTTTTTCTGTTCATTTTGTGGGATGTGGGTGTCACTGGCTGGGCCCAGCATTTATTGCCCCGTCCCTAGTTGCCCCTTGAGAAGGTGGGGGTGAGTTGCCTTCTTGAACTGTTACATTCCTCCTGCTATGGGTTGACCCACAATGCCTTCAGGGAGGGAATTCCAGGATTCTGACCCAGCGACACTGAAGGAACAGAGATATATTTCCAAGTCAGGATGGTGAGTGGCTTGGAGGGGACCTTACAGGGGGTGGTGTTCCCATGTATCTGCTGCCCTTGTCCTTCCAGATGGAAGTGGTCATGGATTTGGAAGGTGCTGGCGCAGGAGCTTTGGTGAATTTCTGCAAAGCATCTTGTAGATAGTACACACTGCTGCTACTGAGCGTTGGTGGAGGGAGTGGATGTTTACGGACGTGGTGCCAATCAAGCGGGCTGCACTCATCCAGGCAAGTGGGGGGTATTCCATCACACTCCTGACTTGCGCCTTGTAGATGGTGGACATGCTTTGGGAAGTCAGGAAGTGAGTTACTCGTCACAGTATTCCCAGCTTCTGGACTGCTCTTGTAGCCACTGTGTTTATGTGGTGAGTCCAGGAGAGTTTCTACTCAATGGTAACCCCCAGGATGTTGATAGTCAGGTATTCAGTGATGGTAACACCACTGAATGTCAAGGGGCGGTGGTTAGATTGTCTCTTATTGGCGATGGTCATAGCCTGGCATTTGTGTGGCACGAATGTCACTTGCCATTTGTCAGCCCAAGGCTGGGTATTGTCCAGATCTTGTTGCATTTGGACACAGACTGCTTCAGTATCCGAGGAATCACGAATGGTGCTAGACATTGTGTAATCATCGGTGAACATCCCCCACTTCTGACCTTATGGTGGAAGGAAGGTCATTGATGAAGCAGCTGAAGATGGCTGGGCCTAGGACACTGCCCTGAGGAACTCCTGCAGAGATGTCCTGGAGCTGATATGACTGACCTCCCAGAACCACCACCATCTTCCTGTGGGGGATGGACGTGAGGGTGGAGGTGAGGGTTGTGGTGAAGGAGGCATTGCGGGTGTGGGTGAGGATGGGAGTGAGTGTGCGGTGAGGGTGGGGTGAGTTTGTCCTTGGGGGTGAGGGTTGTGGTGAGGGAGAGGTTCAGGGTGTGGGTGAGGGAGGGGCCGAGGGTGGGGATGGGTATGATGGTGGGGATATTTGGGTGGGTGTGAGGGTGGGGTGAGTGCAGGGATGGGTGGGGGTATGTGGGTGGGTGTGAGGGCGGGGTGAGTACAGGGATGGATGTGTGTAGGTGGGTATGAGTATGTGGGTGGGTGTAAGGGTGGGGTGAGTGCAGGGATGGGTGTGTGTCGGTGGGTATGAGTATGAGGGTGGGTATGAGTGTAGGGATGAGGATGTGTGGGGGTGAGGGTGTATGTGGGGGTGGGTGTGAGGATGGGACTGAGGGTGGGGTGGTGAGAATGGGAATCTAGCGACCGGCATTTCAATAACTAATCCCAAATCCCAATGCAATCTATTACTGTAAAAATTCCTTCATTGGATGTGGGTGTCACTGGCCGGGTCAACTTTCACTGCCCTGGAGGAGATGCTGGTGTGCTACCTTCTTGAATGGCCATCAGTTGTTGGGGTGTAGGGGCTATGTTATTGTACTCCTAGGAGTGAGCTCCAGGATTCCGACCCAGGAACAGTGAAGGAACAGCGATATATTCCAAGTCAGGACGGTGAGTGGCTTGGAGGGGAACTTGCAGGGGGTGGTGTTCCCATGTATCTGCTGCCCTTGTCCTTCTGGATGGAAGTCAGTTTGGAAAGTGTTACTGAAAGACTTCCATTTGGTTAGAGACACAACATTGCTGTGGGTATATGGAGACA
Organism: Ginglymostoma cirratum; assembly: GCA_024137785.1. Lineage (NCBI taxonomy): Eukaryota > Metazoa > Chordata > Chondrichthyes > Orectolobiformes > Ginglymostomatidae > Ginglymostoma > Ginglymostoma cirratum. The sequence continues at coordinate 3,235,575 of JAHRHZ010000139.1, read as the reverse complement.
CATGCAGGGCAAACGTTTCCCAACTTTCCATTTTCTTTAGGTTTCAGGGATGAGAAGCCGCAATGATGAGGATTGACTGAAGAAGACGGGACGGTTCTCACTGGAGAGAAGCTGGCTGACAGGAGATTTGACAGAGGTTTGCAAAACAGTGAGCAGACTGGACAGAGTAGACAGGGAGAAACTGTTCCTACTTGTGAAAGGAACAAAAACAAGATCTTTCACCTGATGAAGGAGCAGTGCTCCAAAAGCTTGTAATTTCAAATAAACCCGTTAAGATTATAACCTGGTGTTGTCTAATTTCTAACCTCAGCAAGAGAAGATGGGGTGAAATTAGCAAACCCTTTATCACAGTGAGTCGTTAGGGTCTGGAAATATGATGGAGGCAGGTCCAATTGAAACATTCAAGAGGGCATTAGATGACTATTTGGATAAAAAAACTGTAAGAATGTGGGAAGAAAAGTTGTTACATAGAAACATAGAGGATAGAAGCAAGAGGAGGCCATTCGGCCCTTTGAGCCTGCTCCGCCATTCATCACAATCATGGCTGATCGTCCAACTCGATAGCCTAATCCTGCTTTCTCCCCATAACCTTTGTTCCCATTCACTCCAAGTGCTATATCTAGGCACCTCTTGAATACATTCAATGTTTTGGCATCAACTACTTCCTGTGGTAAAGAATTCCACAGGCTCAACACTCTGTGGGTGAAGAGATGTCTCCTCATCTCCGTCCTAAATCATCTATCCCAAAGTCTCAGACTGTGAAACCTGGTTTTGGTCACACCCACCATCAGGAACATCCTCCCTGCATCTACCCAGTTTAGTCCTGTTAGAATTTTATAAGTCTCTATGAGATTTCCCCCCTCTCTGAGCTCTAATAAAAACAATCCCAACGCTGTCAATCTCTCCTCATATGTCAGACCCGCCATCCCCAGGAATCAGCCTGGTAAACCTTTGCTGCACTCCCTCGAGAACAAGAGCATCCTTCCTCAGAAAAGGAGACCAAAATTGCACACAATATTCCAGGTGTGGTCTCACCAAGGCCCTGTATATTTGCAACAACACACCCCTGCTCCTGTACTTGAAACCTCTCGCAATGATGGCCAACATACCATTTGCATTCTTTACCACCTGCTGCACCTGCATGCTCACCTTCAGTGACCAGTGCACAAGGACACCCAGGTCCCACTGCACACGCCCCTCTCCCAATTTACAGCTATTCAGGTAGTAATCTGCCTTAAAGAACATAGAACAGTACGGCACAGCACAGGCCCTTCCGCCCACGATGTTGTGCCAAACTTTTACCCTAAACCTAAGGTCTATCCAACCTCCACCCCTACCTTATACTATCATCCATATGCCTATCTAATAGCCGCTTAAATGCCCCTAATGAGGCCAACTCCACTACCCTCTCCGGGAACACATTCCACGCCCCGAACACTCTCTGAGTAAAGAACCTATCTCTGACATCTCCCCTATATCTACCTCCACTCACTTTAAAACTATGCCCCCTTGTAATAGCTACCTCCACCCTAGGAAAAAGTCTCTGGCTGTCTACTCTATCTATACCTCTGATCATTTTGTATACCTCTATCAAGTCACCTCTCATCCTTCATTGTTCTAAAGAGGAAAGCCCTAGCTCTCTCAACCTGTCCTCATAAGACCTCCCCTCCATTCCAGGCAACATCCTGGTAAATCTCCTCTGCACCTTTTCCAAAGCTTCCACATCTTTCCTGTAATGAGGTGACCAGAACTGGACACAATACTTGTGTCTTGTTTTTGCTTCCAAAGTGAATAACCTCACATTTATCCAAATGACACTACACCTGCTATTGATTTGCCCACTCACCCAGCCTGTCCAGATCATGCTGAAGGATCTCTGCATCTTCATCACAGTTCACCCTCCCACTCCCACCCAGCCAGTGATGCTCACTCAATGTGCTGGTTTACACATGATGGGCTAAGTGGTCTCCTTCAGCACTGTAACTAATTGGAGATTCCTTAAAGGACACGAGTGAACCAGATGGGTTCTTACAGCGATCGACAGGTCATAATTAAACAAAGTTATGCGTTCCGCATTTTTATTGAAATTAAATTTCACCCGATCATGGCATGTTCGAACCCACGTCCCCAGATACGTTCGCCTGGCCCAGCGATATTACCACTGCACCCACTGCCTCCTTTATGTTGCAGAGAATGGCCGTTCCCAATTGTATCCACCGTGACAGTGAATATCTCAGCCAAATAGCCGCTTCTGACAATGTGAACCCTCATCACATGGAGAGCTATTCGACAGCGTGCAGCATCGTAGAACCAGTCATACCCTACAGCACAGAATAAGCTGAGTAGTGGCTAGGACAACGTGACCATTGCCTGACCTGTTTCTAGTTCAGCCACATGGATTCTGACCCTGGCACACCCTGCCTCTGTGCAGCTGGCCAACGGATGCCGTCAGCTCTGGGTGACCTGAAGGCTCAGAGAAAATTAATTTATTTTGTAGCAGCTGTGGAGAGAAAGCAGAGTTAGTGCTTCACACCTTGAGACTTTTTTTTTTAAGAAAGCTCTCTAAAAAAAAGGGTCACTGGACTCAAAAACATTAACTATTTCTCTCTCCACAGATGCTGCCAGACCTGCTGAGTTTCTCCAGCAACTTTCTGCTTTTGTTTCGGATTTCCAGAATCTGCAGCTCTTTGCTTTAATTTAGATCGTATCTGATTTCCATGCCCACAGCTCAAGGCACAGACACTCCTCCTGCCTCAAGTTATTAGAAGCTGTTTGCAAATCATTTCTTGAGCGCTCCATGCGCTGGGGATTTTGCTTTTATCTAAATAAGAGAGCAACCAGTTTATTTTGCTCAGTCCATTCACCTCGGTCTGGTTTAAGGCCTTTACTTTGCTTCAGAGTTTGCCCTCTGGCCTCCCTTTAACCTTTTCGAGGTTTTGCACATTCAGGGCACTGGCTTTATTGGTGAAGGGAGTCCACTGGCTCTGGATACTCGGGTTGTCTGTGTGGTACGGCTTGCGAATACGGATGACGTCCAGACCCGACTGGCTGCGCATTTTCTGAAGGAGTTGGCCGATTTCCTCAGCCGTCTTCCTGTTCAGGGCCTCTTCCCTCACGGCTCCGTTCACTGCAGCAAGACAGAACAGCAACAACATGTTCCGTTAATCAATGAGAAGGTGCCACAGGGTTATCAGTACAACAGGATGTCGCATTCCTGATCCCTATCCCTAGGAATCTAGGACCTAATTTTGTTTATGCTTCACGGAGTATGTACATCGCTGGCCAGGCAGCATTTATTGCCCATCCCTAATTGCCCAGAGGGCAGTTATGAGTCAACCACATTGCCGTGGGTCACATGTAGGCCAGACCAGGTAAGGATGGCAGCTTCCTTCCCTAAAGGACATTGGTGAACCAGGTGGGTTTTTCCTGACAATCACCAATGGATGCACAATCATCATTTGATTCTTAATTCCAGATATTTTATTGAAACCTGTGGTGAGATGCCAAGAACATTATCTGGGTCTCTGGATTAACAGTCCAGTAGGGCATGGTCTCCCCCCTCACTTGACCATTTATGTCCCTCTGCAGACTGCTGTCTTTTTTGCAGCTTACTTTCTGATCTATCTTTGTTTCACAGCAAATTTAACAATATCAGATCGCTGATATAGACTGTAAACAGTCCAGTGCCCAGCACTGATCCCTGTGGCAAGCGCGCACACACACACGCACGCACACAAAGGCACATGCATGCATATATGCACACAACACACATCTTTCTGAGGAGGACCAACATAGACTAACATTGTCCTCATTTCCTGTTTATTAGTGTAAATTGCACTGGCCTTGCACATGCTGCAGCATGCCACTAACACTCAGTTTGCACACAAATATTAAAATGTCATCTGATATCAATATTGGAATAAAACTTGTTGGAATTTGCTTTCCTCAACCCAGACAAATCACAAAGATAATTAGCAAATGTGTGCTGTAGAAACATGTCAGCTCCAACAAGCTCTCAGGTCTGCTTTGATCAACACTCCATCAAGCACTGCACTCCTGATGAGTCACAGGCTCTGACTTCCGCTGCGGAGAAGCTGGGGTTTTTTTCTGGGAAAAGGAGTGGGGTTTGGCCGCTCGGAGAATTGGCCAAGAACAGCTTGGCACTCGTCAGAAAGTCAGCTGCCCGCGTTGGGAGGTCAAACCGGTGGACTGGGAATGCTGTCAGCTCTTTGCAAAGTCGAGTCAGTGAGCTGCTGGGTGGGGAGGAGGGTGGGGGCTACACATGTCTGACAGTTCACACTGCATCGATGGTGATCAACTTCGAAAGCTTCACAACAACTAGGTGACGGCTGCAACGTGTTACAAAGTCTTCACACTGCAGGGACTGGGAGAAGCTGGGGTCTGAGGGAAGGTCTCTGGGACCAGGCGGGGGCTGTCGGAGATTGCAGCCAGAGGAATCTCACACCCACAAGGGGATTAAAATACAAGGCACCGAATGAACTATCCACCAGTGGTTCAGTGGGAATTACCAATGTTAAACCGAAGAAGGAAACAAAGTAGACCGTACTCTGGCAGCAGAGTAGAAGAGCTGAGTCCAGGACTGGCTCACTCCCACCGGCTTTCGTTCTCCGATCCACCATCCAATCATGGCTGATCTGATTTTAACCTCAACTCTACATTCCTGCATACCCCCGATAATCTTTCATCCCCTTGGTCATCAATAATCTATCTCCCTCAGCCTTAAAAATATTTAAAGTTTCTGCATCCACTGCCCTTCGAGGAGGGGAATTCCAAAGGCTCAGGACACTCAGAGAGAAAGAAGATGTTTCCTCATCTCTCCCTTAATTGGGCAATCCTTAGTTTTAAATCTATGTCAGATTCTCCTGCAAGAGAATGCTTCACATCCCCTCAACCAAGTACCCTCAGGATTTAATCTGTTTCAATTACGTCACTCCTGACTGTTCTAAACTCCAGAGGATACAGGCCCAGCCTGTCCAGCCTTTCCTCATAACAGAACCCACTCATCCCAGGGATTTATCAAGTAAACCTCTCCAAACTGCTCCCGACACATTAACATCCCCCAGTAAGTACAGCAACCAGTACTCCAGAGTCTCACCATTGTCCTGTATAACTCAGACATAAACTCCTGACTTTTGCATTCACTTCCCCTCACAAATAACCAGAACATTCTATGAGTTTTCCTGATTATGTGCTGTACCTTCAGACTCACATTCTGTGATTCATGCGCTAGGTCACCCAGATCCCACTGCAGCTCCGAGTTCCGCAACCCCTCACCATATCGATAATGCTCTTCTTCTTAATCTTTCTGTCAAAATTAACGATTCCCCACACTATAACTGATATGCCACTGTGTTCTAATCATCCTGGTGGTGTGCTTCCTTCTTCACCTACAGCTGGTGTTGGTGGACCCACAGGAACGTCCATATTGTTCCAAGTCAGGGTGCTCTGTGCCGCAGGAGGAGCGCTGCAGTTGGTGCCGATCCCATGCACCTACTGCCCTTGGCTTTTGAGCTGGTAGAAGTCACAGGATTGGAAGGCGCTGTCTAAGGAGTTTAGTTCCAGTGGGTTATAGAATCTCTAGGATGTGGAAGCAGGTCATTGGGCCCATCAAGTCACACTGACCCACATCCCACCCAGACTCACGCCATACCCTATCCCCGTAACCCACATCCCTGGGGACAGACACAATGGGTAGAATGGCCTCCCTCTGTGCTCTTCCATGCCGTATAATCGTTGGCAGAGCAGGCTACAGCTGCCTGGCACCAAATAATAAAAACACAAAAAGTCTTGATCAAGAAGTAACACATTTCTCAATCTCACCTGTGCCCCAAAAACAGAGAGATAAGGCACTGCCCATTTCTTGCAAGTGGAACTGTCAGAAAACACATCAATTGCGATGGCACTTCATGAAGAAAGCAACAATAAGGATTGATCCACAGAAGGTAGTTGCAGAGATAAAAGGTACAGCAGGTGCTGGAGAATCCGAGATAACAAGCATGGGGCTGGATGAACACAGCAGGCCAAGCAGCATCATAGGAGCAGGAAAGCTTGACGTTTCGGGCCGAGACCCTTCATCAGAAGTGGGGGAGGGGAAGAGGGTTCTGAAATAAATAGGGAGAGAGGGGGAGGTGGATAGAAAATGGATAGAAGAGATTATGAGAGAGTTGCAGTGGGAGAGAGATCCCCTGAGGTTTGTCCGGAGGGAGGAGGGTAACTTCCTCAGGGTAGGCATCCTTAGAAGAGGCTTCGCAGTGGGGTTAAAATTGTATCAGAGATAATAGGTACTGCAGATGCTGGAGAATCCGAGATAACAAGGTGTGGAGCTGGATGAACACAGCAGGCCAAGCAGCATCTGGGGGAGTGAGGGTTAAACTCGAGTACAGGGACAGTTTGGAACTAATTGTTGAGGGCGCACTGTTTAACATCACAATAATCTGCAGCTTCAGGCTCCTCTGTCAGGCGCTCCCAAATAGACACCTACTTGTATGTTTGGCGACAGTAAGGGCTATCTGGGGGGAGGTGATGGCCTCGTGGTATTATCGCTAGACTGTTAATCCAGAAATGTTCTGGGGAAACTTTTTTTTTTCCTGAAGAAGGGTCTAGGCCCGAAACGTCAGCTTTCCTGCTCGGCCTGCTGTGTTCATCCAGCTCCAGCATTTCTGATGAAGGCCCTAGTCCCGAAACACCAAGTTTTCCTGCTCCTATGATGCTGCTTGGCCTGCTGTGTTCATCCAGCTCCACACCTTGTTATCTCGGATTCTCCAGCATCTGGCAGTTCCTACTGTCTCTGAAACAATGTTCTGGGGACCTGGGTTCAAATCCTGCCATAGCAGATGGTGGAATTTGAATTCAATAATTATCTGGAATTAAGAATCTAAGGGCCATTGGTGATTGTTGGAAAGACCCATCTGGTTCACTAAAGGAAACTGCCATCCTTACCTGGTCTGGCCTACATGCGACCCCAGACCCACAGCAATGTAGGGGACTTA
>JAHRHZ010000139.1:3185235-3223956 GCA_024137785.1 Ginglymostoma cirratum | reverse complement strand
ACCTGTCTCTCCCTGTTACACCGCTAACCTGTCTCTCCCTGTTACACTGTCACACCGCTAACCTGTCTCTCCCTGTTACACTGTCACACCGCTAACCTGTCTCTCCTGTTAGTCTCACTAGATTGTCCCACATAAGCAGACATCTTCACTATGTCTATGTTGTCAATCAATTAGCATGTTATAGACCTCAATTAGATCTCCTCTCAATTTTCTAAACTCCTCAATCTCTCTTCATAAAACAGATCTGTCATCTCTGGGATTAATCTAGTGAACCTCCTCTGAACAGCCTCCAATGCCACTACATCCCTCCTCAAGGAAGGGGACCAGAACTGTACTCAATACTCCAGCTACAGTCTCTCTCATGCCCTGCACATCTGCAGCAAGACTTTCCTATTTTTACACTCCATTCCTTTCGCAACAAATGCCAAAATTCTATTTTCCTTCCTTATTGCCTGCTGTACCTAGAATCATAGAATCCCTACAGGGTGGAAGCAGGCCTTTTGGCCCTTCGAGTCCACACCGACCCTGTGGAGAAAATCTCACCCAGACCAACTCCCCCTCTCCCTGTAACCCTGACTGCCCATGGCTAACCCACCTACCTACACACCCCTGAACACTATGGGTAATGTAGTGTGGCCAATCTACCCTAAACTGCACATCTTTGGGCTGTGGGTGGAAACCGGAGCACACAGAGGAAACCCACGCAGACACGGGGAGAATGTGCAAACTCCACACAGACAGTCGCCCAAGGGTGGAATCGAACCCAGATCCCTGGCGCTGAGAGGCAGCGGTGCTAACCACTGAGCCACCGTGCTGCACTGGGTTTTCTGTGATTCATGCACAATAACACCCAGATCCTTCTGCACTGAAGCACACGGAAGTTTCTCTCCATTTTGATAAGTTGTCTTTCTATTCCTCTAACAGAATGGATAACCTCACACTTACCCACATTAAACACCATCTGCCACACTTCGGCCCATTCACCCTACCTGTCCATATCCACTTGTAAATGTTTATTTGTAAATTATTTGACCGTTAGATTGTGAGTGCTCTGAAGAAGGGTGTTTTATTGAGTGGGGTTGGGAGGTGCATTGTATTGAGTCTCAGGAGAAAGACAGCAGAGTCTAAAACTGTAATCTACAACATGGCAAAACCAACCCCACCCCGGTCCCAGAGAAATGGTGTTGATAGCTAACGGTAAACAGGGTAAATGGAGGAGGATGGGGCATGATGAAGGTAGGGGAAGGATTTACAATTGCTGCTTGTGTGGATGATTAACCCGCAGAATCGATTGGGTGGGTCACACTGTACTTCAACATGCACAGACTGTTTCAAGTGTTTACCACTGAACAACTGAGATGACAAGGTGTAGAGCTGGATGAACACAGCGGGCCGAGCAGGAAAGCTGACGTTTCGGGTCTGGACCCTTTCTCAGAAATGGACCTTTTTCTGATGAAAGGTCTAGGCCCGAAATGTCAAGCTTTCCTGCTCCTCTGATGCTGCTTGGCCTGCTGTGTCCATCCAGCTCCACACCTTGTTATCTCAGATTCTCCAGCATCTGCAGTTCCTATTATCTCTGAAACCACTGAACAACCTTTGGGTTTGGTTGCCACCTTGTGATCAAAGACTGCATGACAGTGGTGGAGAAAAATCAAAATAATCGGAATACTCGACATTTAACAGGATAGAATTTGCATCCTCTATGCGTATGAAGTGGGGGTCAGCAAATTCAATCATTGCAAACTCCCCACTGTTTCGTTACCCCCTCCCCCATCTGCTCAAAATGACCAACAAGATGCGTAATCCGGCTGAGAAACAATAGCAAATTAGAAACACAGAAATCAGGTGCAGGCCATTCCTTAGCATCATGGCTGATCATTAACTCAGTCCCCTGCCCTTGCCTTCTCCCCAGGCCTTTTGATCCCTTCAGCCCGAAGAATTATACCTAACTCCTTCCTGAATACATTCAAAGTGTTTGAGACCAAAACATTCCGTGACATTGAATTCCACAGGCTCCCCACTCTCTGGACGAAGACATTGCTCCTCATCTCAATCCTAAATGGTCCACCCATAGCTTGAGACTGTAAGCCCTAGTCCTGGACTTCCCTGGTTAGTGGGAATATCCATCCCAGGATTATGGTCCTTTGGCACTTGGGGTCAGTGTCGGCCCACTGTGAGAGGCCAGCAGCGAATTCACAACATGACCTCTGAAGGGATGTGCCCAAATAAACGATGTCTATTCGGACGGGATTGGAGGAGGAATAGAGACAAAGTGACACAGAGAAAGAGAGACAGACACAGACAGCGACTGAAACACGAGTGAGAGAGAGAGAGGGAGACAGAAAGAGGCAAAACATTGACCTTCCTCCATCACACTGTTCACAATATCTCAACAGGAGGATCCTTGACTACGTTCAGAGTCATAAGGATGTACAACACAGGAAAGGACCCTTCTGCCCACTGGGTCATCCCCAGTCAAAAATAACCACCTAACTATTCTGTTCAAATCCTAATGTTGATTGCAAATACCTGGCAAACATATTGCCCGTTCGACACAACCAGCAACCCTTGACCAGTAAGTTCAAATTTCTCATTCGTTTATGGGATGTGGGCATTGCTGGCTGGGCCCAGCATTTATTGCCCTGTCCCTAGTTGCCCCCTTGAGAAGGTGGGGATGAGCTGCCTTCTTGAACCGCTGCGGTCCACCTGCTGTTGACCCACAATGCCCTTCAGGAGGGAATTCCAGGATTTTGACCCAACGACACTGAAGGAACAGTAATATATTTCCAAGTCAGGATGGTGAGTGGCTCGGAGGGGAACTTGCAGGTGGTGGTGTTCCCATGTATCTGCTGCCCTTGTCCTTCTAGATGGAGGTGGTCGTGGGTTTGGAAGGTGCTGCCTGAGGATCTTTGGTGAATTTCTGCAGTGCATCTTGTAGATAGTAGACACTGCTGCTACTGAGCGTCGGTGGTGGAGGGAGTGGGATGTTTGTGGATGTGGTGCCAATCAAGTGGGGGCTACTTTGTTCTGGATGGTGCTGAGCTTCTTGAGCGTTGTTGGGGCTGCACGCAACCAGGCGAGTGGGGAGTGTTCCATCACACTCCTGACTTGTGCCTTGTAGATGGTGGACAGGCTTTGGGGAGTCAGGAGGTGAGTTACTCGCTGCAGGATTCCCAGCTTCTGGCCTGCTCTTCTAGACTCTGTGTCTAGGAGATGAGTCCAGTTCCCTTATATTTCTGTCGTCAATCTGCTTCGATATCACGTTCCATGGGTTTTTATGGAATTATAATTGCTGAAGGCCACTTGGCCAATCATGCTAACGTTGCCTTTTTGAAAGAACAGTGCATTACTCCAACTCCCCACACCATTCCATAAAGCTTTCCCTTTTGTGATTATTAATTCAATGTTCCTTCTGGAAGTTGCTGCTGAACTTGTCCCTGATCAGCCTGGCAGTCCTTTCCAGATTGCCATCATTCAGTATATAAATAAAACAAAAAACCTTCCTCACTTTCCCCCCTTGCCCACTGACTGGATGATAAAATGCCAACTGTGTTTGTTCCCCTCTGATTTTTTTTTTCAATCCTCTTCTTTTTCTTTAAAATGCTCATTTTCTTTATGTTTTAAAGAACATTAAAAATTCTCCCTTAATTATCTTGTCTTCACCTATGTATTTCATTTTTAAAGTTCTGTTAATTTTATTTTATTTTCAATCAATCATTCTCCAATTCTGACAAGTTTACAGAATTCACTGAATCCCTACAGTGTGGAAACAGGCCATTTGGCCCAACAAGCCCATACCGACCCTCCAAAGAGCATCCCAATCAGACTCACCCCTATCACTGTAACCCTGCATTTCCCGTGGCCAATCCACCCCAGCCCGCACATCTTTGGACTGTGGGAGGAAACCGGAGCACCCGGAGGAAACCCACACAGACATGGGGAGAACGTGCAAACTCCACACAGACAGTCACCCGAGGGTGGAATCGAACCCGGGTCCCTGGTGCTGTGAGGCAGCAGCGCTAACCACTGAGCCAGCGTGTCGTCCCACTAAAAGAAACCATGGTACAGTGTTATTTCAGTCATCGAACACTGTTGAGCTTTGAACCTATTCCTTTATTTTTCTAGTTTAAATTAAGAAAGACTTTAACGTTAACTTTTCCTTATTTTTCTCCTTATTCTATAAAGTAATGCTTAGCTTGTTAAGCTGTTTCTCCTACTATTTTGTACCTTGGTATGTTCGTACCTAAGATGGCGGCATGTGGCGACATTGTACTGTACTCGAGACCACCTGATAATTAAATCTAAACATTTCACTGTTACTACTCATGCTCATCAAATGTTGCCCACCTTGTTACTGAGCTTCAGTCTGTCCCGTCTTACAGTTCACCCAAATTCCGAAGAGAGACACACACATACACTCTTCTATCCTGCATGCAGTAGCTGTAGGCCAACGATGGGAGAGACTCCAACGTACAAAGCTGACCAGGAATCTCACTCGCTCTTCCTGTCCAGACCAGACATTATCAGGCATTATCAGCACTTGAAGTATTAGAACATTCAAGGCTATGGGCCTCGTGCAGGAAAGTGGGACTAATGCCAATTTATAGTAGTTTTTTGTCTGTGCAGACTCAATGGGCCGAAGGGCCTCTTCTGGACACAACGACTGTTTGGATTGTGTTTTGGCGTTGGAGTCAAAACCCTATGTTACTTACATACATAGTGAACTTTTAAACAACGTCTCTTTTGAATGCCTGATAATCTGTTGGAAGACTTCAACCCTGACCTTTCAAGGTCCGTGCTTCAAAGAACCGCCCACTCCTCCTGCTGGTACAGATGGTAAAAACACATCGACTTCATACATGGAGACAGTGACTGACACTGGAACAGAGACATGGGCATTATCTACCCACAGCCAGTACCCATCCTCCACATAGGATGAGTTGGCAAGAGGCAGTGACACTAAAACCCGGATGTCACAACTGGCCATGGGAGAAAAGTCTTGTTTGTTTTGTTGCCTTGAAGCACAGGTTGGTGCTGGGACCGAGACTGATATGTTAGCTTCACTTTGTCAAAATCTTGGGTAGGATTTCCAAGCTGGGAATACTGCAGCGAGTAAACCACCTCCTGACTCCTCAAAATCCATCCACCATCTACAAGTCAGGAGTGTGATGGAATACTCCCCACTTGCCTGGATGGGTGCAGCCCCAACAACACTCAAGAAGCTTGACATCATCCAAGACAAAGCAGCCCGCTTGATTGGCACCACATCCACAAGCATTCACTCCCTCCACCATTGACGCTCAGTAACAGCAGACGCACTGCAGAAGTTCACCAAAGCTCCTCAGGCAGCACCTTCCAAACCCGTGACCACTTCCATCTAGAAGGACAAGCGCAGCAGATACATGGGAACACCATCCCCTTCAAGTTCCCTTCCAAGACACTCCCCATCTTGACATGGAAGCATATCACCGTTCCTTCACTGTTGCTGAGTCAAAATTCTGGAATTCCCTCCCTGAGGGCATTGTCAGCAAACCTATTACACATGGACTGCAGCGGTTCAAGAAGGCAGCTCATCCCCACCTTCTCAAGGGGGCAACTAGGGACGGGGCAATAAATGCTGGGCCCAGCCAGTGACCCCCACGTCCTATGAGAGAAAGGTAAAGGACATAGTCACTTGACTGGAGGCTTGGTGACTCATCAGGAAGTTGTCAGGACAGATCTGGGGGTGATCAGGACTTTCCAGCACCATTTCCTGGACAGAACTTCCAACCGGGAATGAGAAGAGTGTTCCTGATACTTACGATATTCCCCAACCAGCTTTGGAACGTTACACCGTTTCACGGTGACGTAAACCACCATGCCAGGATTCTGCTTCGCAAAATCCACCACACCTTCTTCAACAAAGTCTCTGTGGAGAACAAGGAACATTAGAAGGAGATACATTAGACGTACACATTCCCTGTTGCTGATAATCAATACATTCATCTACCGAGTTAAACATACTCTTCCTCCAGCACCCGTACTTTGTAGCTGCAACTTGTAACATCCACAAAGGTCCCTTGCAGCACCTTCCAAATCTATGATCTTGGACAAGGGCCAATTCGTCATTCCGTTACAAACCTGTCCCAAAGGTAAGGCAGGATAATGCTGATGGAGGTCCACCTACAGTGCAGATAGAGGCCATATGAGTCAGCCACCAACCCTCTGAACAGCATCCCGTCCAGACCCACTCCTCTACACTATCCCTGCATTTCCCATGGCTAACCCACCAAGCCTGCACGTCTTTGGACTGGGGGACGTCACGCAGCCATGGGGAGAATGTGCAAACTCCACACACACAGTTGCCCGAGGGTGGAATCGAACCCGGGTCCTTGGCGCTGTGAGGCAACAGTGCTAACCACTGAGCCACCCTTACAGAACGTGATTGCACTGGAGGGGGTACAGGGGAGATTCACATGGGATGGAGCATTTCAGAGACGAAGGGAGGCTGGCGTAGTTCAGATTGCTTTCTTTGGAGCAGAGAAGGTTGAGGGGGGGACCTGATCGGGGTGTGTAAGATTACAAGGGGCAATGGGCAGGGTGGACAGAAAGCAGCTGTTTCCTTTAGTCCAAGGGTCAAGAAGAAAGCGGGCAGGGGAGCATCATTTTAAAGTGAAATGCAGGAGGCTTAGAGGGGATTGGAGGAAAATGATTTTCACCCAGAGGGTGGAGGGGGTCTGGAAAGTGCGCCTGGGAGGGGAGTTGAGGCGAGAAATCTCACAATTTTTAGAAAGTACTTGGATGAGCACTAGAAGTGTTAGAACATTCAAGGCTATGGGCCTCGTGCAGGCAAGTGGGACTAATGCCAATTTATAGTAGTTTTTTGTCTGTTCAGACTCAATGGGCCGAAGGGCCTCTTCTGTACACGATTGTTTGGATTGTGTTTTGGTGTTGGAGTCAAAACCCTATGTTACTTACATACATAGTGAACTTTTAAATAACGTCTCCTTTGAACGCCTGATAATGTAGTTCACTGTTAAAAGTTCCTGTATGAACCCATGGAATGCCACACCTGTAGAGTGTCAGCGAAACTTCAAATAGATAGACTTTAATGGGGAAAGATGCAATTGAAAAAAAACCAAACTGCGATCTCCTGTAGCTACAGGTAATTAAAGGCTGACCATCTCTCTCAGCAAAAAGCCACCTTTCCCATAAATTATGTCCCAAAGTGAAGACAAGTTGGGTAGTTTACCATTCCAGGAATTTGTAGAAAACAAGGTGGAAAAACCAAATGCAAGCCTGTGGTCGATGTGTACATTTGTGGAGCTGATGTCTGCATGTGGGCTATTGTGTTGAGAAAGTTAACCCTCACAAAGGTATTTGGGAGGTCCCTACCCATCAAGTATGTGACTACCTACCTTGGGGCAGAGAAGTTAAGCAGACGAAGAAGCCTTGCCAGGGACACCTATATCCTGTGAATGGTTTTGTTTAAAACGCTTCCTTCCCATTCCTCAGTCCCAAAGGGAAACACTGTAGACCATTACAACGTGCAACCATCAGCATTACTCCCCATCGGAGGCATCTATCCCCTCCCTCAACCCTTTCTGTCGCACGCTTTCCTGCTCAAAGGTAGGGGGAATATTCTGATGCTTGTCCTTCAGGGCATATTACATTTAATGGGTTAGTGTTTAGAGAAGGAAGAAGCTGGGGGAGGGAGAGAGAAAGAAGGGGCTGGAAACTTGAAAGGGTTCAGAAAAGATTTACAAGGTGTTGGAGGGTTTGAGCTAAAGGGAAGAGGCTGAATAGACTGGGGCTATGTTCCCTGGAGCGTCAGAGGCTGAGGGGGTGACCTTACAGAGGTTTATAAAATCGTGAGGGGCGTGGATAGGGTGAATAGCCAAGCTCTCTTTCACTGTACTCCTACAATGAGGCCCAAGTGACAATAAAAGGATATTGCATTGATATTGTGTGGTAGGTGGGGGTGGGAGTCCAAAACTAGAGGGGCATAGGTTTAAGGTGAGAGGGGAAAGATTTTAAAGGGACCTCAGGGGCAACTTTTTCACACAGAGGGTGGTGCGTGTATGGAATGAACTGCCAGAGGAGGTGGAGGAGGCTGGTACAATTACATCATATAAAAGGCATCTGGATGGGTAGATGAATAGGAAGGGTTTAGAGGGATATGGGCCAAATGCTGGCAAATAGGACTGGATTAATTTAGGATATCTATTCGGTTGGGCCGAAGAGTCTGTTTCCATGTTGTAAGACTCTATGGCACTAGAGGAAACAGGGAAGGAGGAATGAGATAAGATTCGTACTAACCTGACCCCTCTGCTGCTAGGGGCATCTTTACTGAAGACAAGAGTGACTCTCTTCAGCTGGCAAATATACCTGCCCACTCCATTCTGCAGGACACTCTGCAAAAAGCGGCTAGCAGTCCCTCTTGCCGTCATGACTCTCTTTCTCTCTCTCAACGGTGCTACAGGAAGCAATTACATTGATGCACCACTCAAACCCCTCCGGCAGCAATGCTCTTCCTTGCTTTCGGTGCAGATGGGCCCATTAGTGAAGCTGCACACTCGGGAGAGGGAATCAAAGCAAAACTGCACTTGTAACGTTGGAAAAGGAAATATGCATTGCGATGCAATTTGTTTCTTTTTTTAAAAACATGCAAAATTAAAGAAGTGGGACGTGAGGAGTGCTAAATATTGCAAACAAAAAAAAAGAGAATATAATGGAGGGGAGAGCGGGATAGTTGCAATAGGGGTTTCACAGACAAGCAAAGGGATGCCCTTCGATATAATGTCAGGCAGCGCGTGGTAACTCAATTCCCGGGTCAACGTTCCAAATCCCCGGGCCAGGGTTCTGCAGCGCGCGCTGCCAGGCGGGCGGCCCACTGTATGTGACACAGTTTGTTACACAAGTTGTTACATATTTTGTTACACTGCCCCTGTTTGCTACACGTGGGAGCCGAGCCGCTCATTCAGCCCTGAATGCAAACTCTCCATCTCTCCCTCTCTCTTGGATTCGTGCAATTCCGTAACAGATTCCTTCCAGCAGCAGCAGCAGCAGCAGTCGCCACCGGTGGATCCCGGTGCCTGCAATTTCGCCAGTTTACCATGTACCGGGTGGAAGCCCCAGGCGAGGGCAGCCGAGCGAATTTGGAGGGATAACGCCGGCGTTTGCAAAACCCGCTCGGTAGGTAGTGTGCAAGCAAACCCCTCTCTCTCGATTTTTCCACCCCCACAGTAATGTGATCGGTTTTAAATGTGCGTTTGGCTACTTTTACTTAAATTATTTGACCGTACGCCTTGCGCAGCTCTGTTTTAACAGCGAGGCAACGTAAAGGTGACCCGTTGAATTTATACCGCGCAAACCACAGAAGCGGTTTGCTACAGATTCCCACACAGCAATGCGAAAATATCCAGGGGAAAAATATTCTATCCTGCTCGATTCGGGCGCAGTTTAGGGCTAGGTTGATGGAAAACGTCTTTGAGGTACATTATTCCTACAGTTTATCCCCATGTGTCTGTAAACAGTTCCATTTGCAGCTTTAACACAAGGCGACTTAACCTGAAACGCACACAGTTCATCGCCAATAACTTTTATTCTCCAATTTATTTCCCCCTTTCTACTAAGACCCGGAGAAAGGTTGATGTACACTTTTCTGATAAAAGACTGACTTGCATTTGTATAGCCCCTCACATGACCACCGCACACAAGGTCTGGACAGCGAGTGAAGTGCTCTTGTTGGGACAGTGGATGTTGTCACCTAGGAAATGTGGCAAGTTAAAGTGTACACAAGCAGCAACGTGAAAATGAGCAGTTATTCTGCATGCGGGCTGTTGATTAAGAGATAAATATTGGCCAGGAGGCTGGGGTTAGCTGGATTGGTTCTTCCAAGTAAGTGCAGCTGGGTCTTTACAGCCTCCTGAACCCACCAGTCTAATTTCTCATGCACCTCCAACAGTCCAGCACTCCCCCTGGTACTGCACCAACATGTCAGCCCTTGTGCTTCGCTGGAGTTCAAACCCAACATCTGGTGGTTTGGAGGCAAAACTGATCTTCAACAGGAGCTAGAGCTAATAGGAACTGCAGATGCTGGAGAATCCGAGATGACGAGGTGTGGAGCTGGATGAACACAGCAGGCCAAGCAGCATCATAGGAGCAGGAAAGCTTGGATGTTTTGGGCCTAGACCCTTCTTCAGAAATGGGGGAGGGGAAGAACAGGAGCTTCCCAGCCAATGACTGATTGATTTTTTTTATTGTCACGTGTACCGAAATACAGTGAAAAGCTTTGTTTACGGGCGGTACAGGCAGATCACAGCAAGCAAAGGATGTACAGATCAAAAAGACTCAGCAGCATACAGCTTACATTATTTGAGGCGAGAGTCCATTCAACAGGCTGATATCAGCCAGAAAGAAGCTGTTCCGGAACCTGCTGGTGCATGTGTTCAGGCTTCCGTATCTTCTGCCTGATGGAAGAGGATGTAGGAGATCATTACCAGGGTGTGATGGGACTTTTGTGATGTTGTCGGCCTTTCCGCAGCAGCGAGCCTTGTAGATGGAGCCCATGGCTGGAAAGTGGGCTTCCATGATGGTCTAGGCTGTGCACACCACCTTCTGTAGTTTGGAGATAGTAGGAACTGCCAGTGCTGGAGAATCTGAGATAACAGGGTGTAGAGCTGGGTGAACACAGCAGCCCAAGCAGCATCAGAGGAGCAGGAAAGCTCTGAAGAAGGGTCTAGGCCCAAAACGTCAGCTTTCCTGCTCCTCTGATGCTTCCTGGCCTGCTGTGTTCCTCCAGGTCTACACCTTGTTACCTTCTGTAGTTTCTTCGGTCCTGGGCAGAGCAGTCGCCGCACCACGCAGTTATGTATTCAGACAGTGTGCTTTCAATGGTGCATCTGTAGAAGTTGGTGAGGGACTTTATGGACATGCCAAATTTCCAGAGCTGCCTGAGGAAGAAGAGGTATTGTTGTACCTTCTTGACTGTCGCATCTCCATGAGAAGTCCAGGACAGGTTGGTTATGGTCACTCTGAGGAATTTGGATCTTCCTGTGCTGGCCAGGACTAAGGACCCTGGGGCCATCTGTAAAAAAAAACTCCATTAATTTTCATTTATCACAAATGCAGAGTCTGAAGTTCTGTTTCAACATCTATCCAAGAAGAAGAGAAGAATTGAGTTGTGTTCTCATTGAAAGGTGGTACAGGCTTGAGGGGCTGAATGGCCTCTTTGCCTAAAGTTGAACTAAATCAGGGGGTTCACGAAGTTGGTAGCAGGAGGAAGCATCATGGGGCAGCCTGGTGGCTCAGTGGTTAGCACTGCTGCCTCACAGCGCCAGGGATCCGTGTTCGATTCCAGCCTCGGGCAACTGTCTGTGTGGAGTTTGCACGCTCTCCCCGTGTCTGCATGGGTTTCCTCCAGGTGCTCCGGTTTCCCCCCACAGTCCAAAGATGTCCAGGTACATAAATCCCCTGGGCCGGATGGGATTTTTCTGAGGATTCTCTGGGAAGCTAGGGAGGAGATGGTGGAGCCTTTGGCCTTGATCTTTGAGTCATCATTGGCTGCAGGTTTAGTACCAGAGGACTGGAGGATTGCAAATGTTGTGCCCTTGTTCAAGAAGGACAGTAGAGATGACCCAGGTAATTATAGACCCGTGAGCCTTACATCTGTTGTAGGAAAAGTTTTGGAAAGGGTTATAAGAGATAGGATTCATAATCATCTAGCAAGCAACAATTTGATTGGAGATAGTCAACACGGATTCGTCAAGGGCAGGTCGTGTCTCACAAGCCTCATTGAGTTTTTTGAGAAGGTGACTATGCATGTGGATGAGGGTAGGGCAGTTGACGTGGTGTACATGGACTTCAGTAAAGCCTTTGATAAGGTTCCACATGGTAGGCTATTGGAGAAAATGCGGAGGCATGGGATTGAAGGAGATTTAGCAGTTTATTTTAGAAACTGGCTTTCTGAAAGAAGGCAACGAGTGGTGGTTGATGGGAAATATTCAACCTGGAGTCCGGTTACTAGTGGTGTGCCACAAGGATCTGTTTTGGGACCACTGCTGTTTGTCATTTTTATAAATGACTTGGACGCAGGCATAGGTGGATGGGTTAGTAAGTTTGCAGATGACACTAAAGTCGGTGGAGTGGTGGACAGTGTGGAAGAATGTTGCAGGTTGCAGGGAGACTTGGATAAACTGCAGAATTGGGCTGAAAGGTGGCAAATGGAGTTCAATGCAGATAAATGTGAGGTATTGCACTTTGGGAAGAATCATAGGAAGGCAGAATACTGGGTCAATGGAAAGATTCTTGGTAGTGTGGATGTGCAGAGGGATCTTGGTGTCCAGGTACATAGATCCCTGAAAGTTGCCACCCAGGTTGATAATGCTGTTAAGAAGGCATACGGTGTGTTAGGTTTCATTGGTAGAGGGACTGAGTTCTGGAGCCGTGATGTCATGCTGCAACTGTACAAAACGCTAGTGTGGCCTTACTTGGAATATTGAGTACAGTTCTGGTCGCCCCATTACAGGAAGGATGTGGAAGCATTGGAAAAGGTGCAGAGGAGATTTACCAGGATGCTGCCTGGTCTGGAGCGAAGGTCTTATGAGGAAAGGCTGAGGGACTTGGGTCTGTCCTCGTTGGAGAGAAGAAGGCTAAGAGGGGATTTAATAGAGACCTACAAAATGATCAGAGGGTTAGATAGGGTGGACAGTGAGAGTCTTTTTCCTAGGCTGATGACGTCGGCTAGTACGAGGGGGCATAGCTGCAAATTGAGGGGTGACGGATTTAAGACAGATGTCAGAGGCGGGTTCTTTACTCAGAGAGTGGTAAGGGCGTGGAATGCCCTGCCTGTCAATGTAGTTAACTCGGCCACATTAGGGGCATTTAAACAGTCCTTGGATAAGCATATGGATGATGATGTGATAGTGTAGGGGGATGGGCTTAGATTAGTTCACAGGTCAGCGCAACATCGAGGACCGAAGTGCCTGTTCTGCGCTGTATTGTTCTATGTTCTATGTTCTATGTGCAGGTTAGGGTGGATTGGCCATGCTCAATTGTCCATAGTGCTCAGGGATATATAAGTTGGGGGTGTTAGCCATGGAAAATGCAGAGGCACAGGGACAAGATAGTGGGGGTGGATCTGGGTGGGATGCTCTTTGGAGGATCGGTGTGAATTTGATGGGCTGAATGGCCTGCTTCCATGCTGTAGGGATTCTATGATTACATAACGTGCACATTCGTGATGGGAATGAACAGCTTCTGCTACTCAGGGATAGAATGGTCATCACTTGGGGAATTTGAGAATGGTGTGAGCCTAGTGGGGCATAGGGTGACTTGGCATCTCTTATTCACTCCTAGAATGCGGGCATCGTTGGCTGGGCCCAGCATTTATTGCCTGTCCCTAGTTGCCCATTGAGGCGGTGGTGGTGAGCTGCCTTCTTGAACCACTGCAGTCCATGTAGGTCAACCCACAATGCTCTTAGGGAAGGAATTACAGGATTTTGACCCAGCGACAGCGAAGGAACGACGATATATTTCCAAGTCAGGATGGCGAGGGGCTCGGAGGGGAGCTTGCAGGGGGTGGTGTTCCCATGTATCTGCTGCCTTTGTCCTTCTAGATGGAAGTGATGTTGGGTTTGGAAAGTGCTTTCTAAGGCTGTTTGACAAATTTCTGCAGTACATCTTGTAGATGGTATACGTTGCTACTCAGAGTTTATAGATGGTGCGAGAACAGTGAGACTGAGCACAGAAGTTAATGTTTTTAGAGGTTCTGAGAAAGGCGTGAGTGAGGGAGATGATGCAGATATTGCTGTAGGGAGCGGGGATCCCTAACCTCTACGTGTGAATTGCTTGGAGCTGAAGAGCCGACAGGTCAAGGGTTCTATCTCCGTGTAGGATGTGGGGTCAAGGATGCAGGGTAATATGATATTCTCATGCTCACATTCTGTTCCTCCCGTGGCCCCTGTCTCTCCTGAACTTTGTAAATCACCTGCAGTCTCAGCTTTGGGATCTTCCTTTGGTTCAAAGTGGGTTCCCCCAGCTGTCAACATTTTAAGTCATGAGCTGTGCGATTCTCTCTCCTTTTAAGAAACTCCTGAAAAATCTTCGAATCATGGCAAATTATGCAGATGTTGGGATCTGAAACAGACGCTGGAGGAGCTCAGCGGGTCTGGCGACATCTGTGGAGAGAGAGAGAAATGGAATGAATGTCCCTGGTCTGGGTAACTCTTCATCAGAACTGTTGTGCTGCTGTCCGCTGGTGGGACCAGGCCTGCTGAGGTTCTCCAGCAATTTCTGTAGTTGGCCCTCAAAAACCTTCTTTAGTCAAGTTTTAGATCATCCACCCTTCGTGTCAGAATCCTGTCTGACTACATCCCTTTTTGGGAAATGGCTGGGGTGGAGTTTGGGGTTGGGAGGCATTCTCACTGTGCGAAGGGCGCTACAGGAATGTAGTTAGTTGCTGTCATTCATTTGGTTTCTTTTCTGTGCCCACAGGGAGCATGCTGTGCGTGTTTCACTGCGGACGCGCAGCGGTTCGGGGGCCGAGCCTGGCGTGGTGGAGTGGGTGCCAGGCATCGGCATGTCCAAGGGGCTGGAGGCTGCCCTCTCCCCTGGGCGGCCCCCCCCCCTCTCACCTTCTGCTCCAGGGGCAGCGGGAAGGGCAAGAACCGAGGCCCAGAGGAGCCCGTGGCTGCTTTCTCTCCGGTGACGATGACCGAGATCCGGCAGTATCTCCGAGCCAAGGGCATCCCGTTCCACGACGGTTACAGCTGCCTTCAGGCACCGAGCCCGTTCACCAGCAAAGTGCCCGGGCCGAGCGCAGTGACCGCGAGGGAGAACTTCTCCCTGTTCATCGACAAGACGACGGGAGGGTTCGTGTGCAAGGAGAGCCTGCTGGAGGGCAGCTGGAGGGATTTACAGGATTGCCTGGAGGTGATGCAGAAGGAAGGCCGACAGAGCCTGGGCCCCGACGTGCGGCTGGAGGTGCCGGAGAGCGACTGCGAGCTGAGCGAGCGGGAGGCCGAGCTGAGCGAAGCCCAGAGGATCTGGGATGGTGCAGCGGCCTTGCCGGACCTGCCCCTGGAGGTGGCGCAGTCGGTCAAGGCCGCGTTCGGGATTGAGAAGGTTCCCGAGGCGACCCTGGGGAAGCTGAGCGTCAGGTATTGCCAGGCCTCTGGGAGCCTCGTGTTCCCCTGGTTCGGAGGTGGAGACTCGGGCCTGAAAGGCCTGAAGCTGCTCTCGGCCCAGCGAGAGGGTGAGCGGCTAAACTACACAGCAACAACGCTACCCCGGGCAGGCCGTTACAACAACCTCTTCGGCCTGCACGTCCTGTCCAGGAAGGACACAGCGCTGGTCCTGACCGCCAGAGAGACTGACTGCCTCGCAGTCAGCTGTTCCACCGGCCTTCCCTGTATCTCCTTGCCCCGGGGGGTCAGTTGCCTGCCTCCTGTGCTCCTGCCGTATCTTGAGCAGTTCAAGAGGATCACCCTGTGGTTGGGCAGCGACCTCCGGGCCTGGGAGGCCTCCAAGATCTTCGCCCGCAAGCTCAATGTCAAACGGTGCTACCTGGTGCGGCCCAGCGAGCAGCAACCCTGCCCTCTCGAGGCTCTGGGGGCTGGTCTCCACCTGGGCAAGATTGTGAAGAACGCCATGGCGGCCAGCCACAAGTCCATCATCTCCTTCCGTCAGCTCAGGGACGAGGTCTTTGGAGAGTTGGCCAACGTTGAGCAGGTCTCCGGTATCAAGTGGCAGCGCTTTCCCGACCTCAACAAACTCCTCAAAGGCCATCGCAAAGGGGAGCTGACAGTTTTCACAGGTAAAATTAACACTGAAAGGACTACGGACGCTGGGGGATCTGAAACAAAAGCAGAAATTGCTGGAAAACTGCAGCAGGTCAGCAACACACAAAAAAAAACACAGTTCCAAAATTGGAGATGTAGTGGACAGCGAAGGAGGTTACCTCAGAATACAATGGGACCTTGATCAGTTGGGCCAATGGACCAAGAAGTGGCAGATGGAGTTTAATTTAGATAAATGTGAGGTGCTGCATTTTGGAAAGGCAAATCAGGGCAGGACTTATACACTTAATGGTAAGGTCCTGGGGAGTGCTGCCGAACTAAGAGAATTTGCGGTGCAGGTTTGTAGTTCCTTGAAAGTGAAGTCACAAGTAGACAGGGCGGTGAAGAAGGTATTTGGTACGCTTGCCCTTATTGGTCAGTGCATTGAGTATAGGAACAAAAACAGAAGTTGCTGGAAAAGCTCAGCAGGTCTGGCAGCATCTGAGGAGAAAAAATCAGACTTAACTTTTCGGGTCCGGTGACCCTTCCTCAGTACTGATAGTGGCTGGGAAAACATCAGTTTATATGCAGAAAACAGCGAGGAGGATGGGGTAGGGAGTAAATGATAGGATAGAGCCGAAAGAGAGGGAAGAGCAGTTGGACAGACAAAGGAGTTGCTAACGATCAGGCTGGGAGGGTGAATAGTTGTTAATGGGGACTGTTAGTGACTAACAACAGGGGGTGTGTAATGGCAGGCTATGTGGTAACAAGGCCTGGTGTGTGGGGTAGGGGTCTGGGACATGGGAGAGTTTAGGCCCTAAAATTATTGAGCTCGATATTGAGTCCGGAGAGCTGTAGGGTCCCCAAGCGGAAAATGAGGTGTTGTTCCTCCGCCTTGTGTTGGGCTTCACTGGAACACTGCAGCAAGCCGGAGACAGAGATTTCTGATGAAGGGTCTAGGCCCGAAACGTCAAGTTTTCCTGCTCCTATGATGCTGCTTGGCCTGCTGTGTTCATCCAGCCCCACGCCTTGTTATCTCGGATTCTCCAGCATCTGCAGTACCTTTTATCTCAGAGACAGAGATGTTGGCCAGGGAAGAGGGTGGTGCGTTGAAGTGGCAGGCAACAGGTAGTTCAGGGTCTTTTTTGCCAGCAGAACGTAGATGTTCTGCGAAGCGGTCGCCCAGTCTACACTTCGTTTCCCCGATGTAGAGGAGACCACATGTGAGCAGCGAATGCAGATTCTGGGAAGTGCGGGTGAAGTGTTGCTTCACCTGGAAGGTATGTTTGGGCCCTTGGAAATTGGGGAGGGAGGTGGTAAATGGGCAGGTATTGCACCTTTGCTGGTTACAGGGGAAGGTGCAGTCGGGCTATGGGGAGGTGTTGGGGGTGAATGAAGTGTGGACCAGGGTGTCCCGGAGCGAACGGTCCCTGCGGAAGGTGGACAAGGGAGGGGAGGGGAGTATGTGTCTAGTGGTGGCATCTGGCTGGAGGTGGTGGAAATGACATCTGATGATCTTCTGGATGTGGATGCTGGTGGGATGGTAGGTAAGGATAAGGAGAAGCCTATCGCTGTTGCAGGAGGGAAGAGAAGGGGTGAGGGCGGAAGTGCAGGAGATGGGTTGGACCCAGTTGAGGGTTAGCTACCATCCCACCAGCATCCATATCCAGAAGATCATCAGACGCCATTTCCACCACCTCCAGCGAGATGCCACCACCAGACACATACTCCCCTCCCCTCCCTTGTCCGCCTTCCGCAGGGACCATTCCCTGCGGGACACCCTGGTCCACACTTCCTTCATCCCCAACACCCCCCCACAGCCGTACGGCACCTTCCCCTGTAACCGGCGAAGGTGCAACACCTGCCTATTTACCTCCTCCCTCCCCAGTATCCAAGGGCCCAAACATACTTTCCAGGTGAAGCAACACTTTACCTGCACTTCCCAGAATCTGGCCTACTGCATTCGCTGCTCATGGTATGGTCACCTCTGCATTGGGGAAAAGAAGTATAGACTCGCCCAACGCAAGCTGGAGGAACAACACCTCATTTTCTGCTTGGGGACCCTACAGCCCTCTGGACTCAATATTGAGTTCAATAATTTTAGGGCCTAAACTCTCCCATGTCCCAGCCCCCCTACCCCACACACCAGGCCTTGCTCCCCCACAGCCTGCCATTACACACCCCCTGTTGTTAGTCACTAACAGTCCCCATTAACAACTGTTCACCCTCCCGGCCTGATCGTTAGCAACTCCTTTGTCTGTCCAACTGTCTTTCTCTCTCTTTGAGCTCTATCCTATCGTTTACTCCCTAACCCCACCTCCCTGTTTTCTGCATATAAACTGACATTTTCCCATCAGTTCTGAGGAAGGGTGACTGGACCTGAAACAATAACATTGTTTTTCCCTTCACAGATACTGCCAGATCTACTGAGCTTTTCCAGCAACTTCTGTTTTTGTTCCTGATTTACTGCATCCGCAGTTCTTTCGGTTTTCATTGAGTATAGGAGTTGGGTCATCATGTTGCAGCCGTACAGGACATTGGGGAGGCCACTCTTAGAATATTGCAAACACATGTGGTTTCCTTTCTGTGAGAAGATGTTGTGAAACTTGAAAGAGTTCAGAAAAGATTTACAAGGATGTTGCCAGGGTTGGAGGGTTTGAGCTACAGGGAGAGGCTGAATAGCCTGGGGCCAATTTTCCCTGGAGCGTCAGATGCTGAGGGGTGACCTTATAGAAGTTTATAAAATCATGAGAGGCGTGGATAGGGTGAATAGACATGGTTTCAAGTTAATCATTAGATTCTCGATTCCAGATTTTTATAAAATTGAATTCACAAAATGCCGTGGGCAGGATTCGAAACCGGGTTTCCGGAACATTATCTGGGTGTCTGGATTAACAGTCCAGCGATAAAACGACTAGGCCATTGTCTCCCCATAACTCATGGCTTTTTAAGACTCAGGTTCGCAATGACATTTGACATCAAGGGCATACTGTGTGAGTCCGTAGTGGTTGTGCTTGATAGGGACTGGGTAACCCTGGGGAACCAAACTGGGGGCTGGCATATCATAAACGTCCAACTCTCTCTTGTCAATAGGGGCTACAGGCAGTGGAAAGACCACCTTCATCAGTGAGTATGCCCTGGACCTCTGTATCCAAGGTGTGAACACCCTGTGGGGAAGCTTTGAGATCAACAACGTGCGGCTGGCCAAGATTATGCTGACTCAGTTTGCGATGCAGCGCCTGGACGATCAGTTGGAGAAGTATGACGAGTGGGCGGACAAGTTCGAGAACCTGCCGCTGTACTTCATGACGTTTCATGGCCAACACAACATCAAGTAAAGTATTTGGCCGGGGTGGCTCAGTGGCCGTTTGTGTTTTTACGCAGTAAGACCTCCCCAGGGTAGGAAACCAATAGGTTGGCGCAGACACGATGGGCCGAAGAGCCTCTTTCTGCACTGTGTGACTTTCAGTGCAGGAGGGAAGAATGTCCAGGGATTGACTCCGATGAGGAGAGGTGGAAAGGGTCAGGGAGGGAGGTCCAGAGCCTGAGGCCCAGGTGGCTGAGCAATGGAGAGATCAGGATCGGAACTGTGCAAGAGGCCAGTATTAGAATGGTACACAGGTCCTGGAGGGTTGTAGCACCAGCACTGTAACCCTGAGGAGCAATCACTCTCACTTTGGGTGAATTAACCTTGCTTCCTTTTGACAGAACCCGCACCTTAATTGCCTCTGGCACAGCCCCGGCCTGCAGGCTGGCGCATGGGGGTCAGGTGTGAGCTGTGGGTGTGAGCGCTGGCTCTTTGGCTCGTGTTTGTGAGCCTTTCCTGGTGGGTGAGCTGCTGTGGGAAGTGTGTGCTTGTGTGTCAGGACAGAATCCATCGCTCATTATCCACTACTGCTCATGACCAGAATTGGGGGGAGTGGGGGTGGTGTGGAGGGGGAGGTGGGAGAGGCGGTGGGGGGTGCGGAGAGAGAGAGAGAGAGAGAGAGAGAGAGAGACCCACTTCAGGGCATTGAACATAGAATCCCTATAGTGCTGAAACAGACCATTCAGCCCATCAAGTCCACACCAACCCTCTGAACAGCATTCCACCCAGACCCTTCCCCCTACCCTATCCCTGTGACTCCTGCATTTCCCAGTTAGTCCACCCTAACCTGCACATCCTTGGACACTACGGTACAATTTAGCACGGTCAATCCACCCTAACCTGCACATCTTTAGACTGTGGGAGGAAACCAGAGCACCCGGAGGGAACACACGCAGACACGGGGAGAATGTGCAAACTCCACACAGACAGTCGCCAGAGGGTGGAATCAAACCTAGCGCTGTGAGGCAGCAGTGCTGAGTTGGTGCATAGCCATGGGAAATGCAGGGTTACAGGGATATGGCCGAGGGTGGGTCAATAGGGACTCGATGGGCTGAATGGTCTGCTTCCACACTGCAGTGATTCTTTGAAGATTCTACACCAGGCAGTGAAGGATAGAGCTACGACCATCATTGCACACTTGAGAAGCAGGTACACATTAGAATAATGCAGAATGTACCTGAATAATCACACATTGGCCCCCTGGTGTGAGAAACATTTATTTGGCCCGACAGGCTAATCCATGTCAAACTGTTTTATTGAGTCCTTCTTTTCTGTCCTGCCACCGTCCTGGCTGTTTCTCCTGATTTAACAGAACTGTAATTTCTTTAACTAATTCTCTCAGCAGATTTGGAGACTGTAGCTCCCTAGTTTATAGCATCACCAATAATCCTGTCCTGGCACCAGGTGGGAAGAGCCTCTGCTTTTCCAATTTACATATCAGTTTGACCCATGGATCAGCTGTTGAGTAGCATCAACGCATTGTAACCCTGTCACTGAGATTTCAGGGGATTGCCCCTTTTCCTGGGCACAGTCACTGCTGCTCGGGGATAATTGATTGGGTTATCAACTCATAGAACGGAGTGGGGTTCAGACGGGGGGTGGGGTGGTGAAGGCTGGGCTGCCACTTCCAGAAAGTCATCCAGTTGGCCCCGTTCCATCTTCCCACAGCTAGTCCTGCAAATGCCTCTCCTTCCAGAATTTAGTTTATTCTCCAACACGTTCCAGATCTCAGCTTAATAAGATTTCTTTTTGTGTTCCCTCTCCTTCTGTCCCTGACCTTACATATATGTTATTGCTTTACCGCCACCGTACAGCACAGAGGAAGGTCGTTAGGCCTGTCCAGACTGCTCCTGTCATAAACAGCCACCTAACTATTCAGCCCTTCTCCAGCACGTGACCTATAACCTTGGTACGGAACGTGCACATTTTAGTAACTACTAAATCCATGAGGATTCTGGAGCATCGGAGGCTGAGGGGTGACCTTATAAAGGTAGTGAGGCGCATGGATGGGGTAAATAGCCAAGGCCTTTTTCCCAGGGTAGGGGTGTCCAAAACTAGAGGGTGTAAGTTTATGGTGAGAGGGGAAAGATTTAAAAGGGACCTGAGGTGCAACATTTTCACAGAGGGTGGTGTGTGTATGGAATGAGCTGCCAGAGGAAGTGGTGGAGGCTGGTTCAATGACAGCATTTAAAATGCATCTGGATGGGTATATGAATAGGAAGGGTTTAGAGGGATATGGACCAAATGCTGGCAAATGGGACTAGATTTATTTAGGACATCTGGTTGGCATGGACGAGTTGGACCTAAGGGTCTGTTTCCATGCAGCACACTTTGTGACTTCATGACTGCCAAGACCTCAGTGAAATCTCTCCTTAACCTTCTCTGGTCTAAGGAGAACAATCCCAGCTTCTCTTAGTCACAGGATTGTTAAAGCACAGAAGGAGACCATTCAGCCCATTGTGCCTGTGCCAATCCAGTGTTGGAAGGGACAGCTCACTGGAAGGGTCTGACTTTGTTGAGCCTCCTGGAATTCTCATGTTTACAAGGTGTTTTTTACTTGTGTTCGAGTCTGCGATTGAAAGCGGTGTAGTGTTATATAACCTGGATGAATCTTACACCATCTTTGTTTGTAATGCAGGTCAGTTATTGACACAATGCAGCATGCGGTTTACATGTATGACATCAGCCACGTTGTTATAGACAACCTGCAGTTCATGATGGGACAGGAACACTTCACCGTTGACAAGTAACTGAACCTCTTTTTATACAAAACACTGGCCAAATTATGAATGCAAGGTCTTTTACTTTCTGCCAACTTTGCAACTAGATGTTAGCACCTTTCCAAGAACGGAGGTAATTCCCCAGGTTCTGTGGTTTATATCGAAGTCTCCTAGAAAGTCTCAGTGGGAACTGTATTAATTGATTTCCCCAGAGCTGCCCGTCCTGCGTTCACACTGTGCCACCCTCGTTGCTGCTTCCACCCAATGTGGAGTCTGCTCCAAGAGCACTGGAAGGAAGGGAGGCGATGGCCCAGCGGTATTATTGCTGGACTATTAATCCAGAGACCCAGATAACGTTCTGGGGACCCAGCTTCGAATCCTGCCCGGCAGATGGTGGAATTTGAATTCAGTAAAATATCTGGAATTAAGAATCTAATGATGACCAAGAATCCATTATTGATTGTCGGAAAGAACCCATCTGGTTCACTAATGTCCTTTAGGAAGGAATCTGCCATCCTTACCTGGTCTGGCCTACGTGTGACTCCAGACCCCCAGCAATGTGGTTGACTCTCAAATACCCTCTGGGCAATAAATGCTGCCTGGCCAGCGACGCCTTCATCCTGTAAATGAATAAAAACAAAGGAAAGAAGGGTTTTCAAGCCTGGTCCACCCCTTCAGTTGCATCAAGGGCAGAGTTCCAGCAATCCTTGCGTCTTTGTGAGAGGGAGTATCTCCTGTTGCTGTCTGGTTCTGGACTCTCTTCCCCCTGTCCCCACTACACCCCACCCCACCCCCAGACAGGGGATGGGGAGAAGGAGCTCTGCCTGATTAGACAGGTGAACCATTTCATTCCCTTTGCCCCGGTGTTAAGGGCAAAAGCTAAAAGGCTGTCCTTGTACCTCAGGTTTTCTGCACAGGATTACATTGTCGGGACGTTTAGGAAGTTTGCTACGGACAATAGTTGTCATGTGACTCTGATCATCCATCCCAGAAAGGAAGATGATAACAAGGAGCTGCAGGCAGCTTCAATCTTCGGGACAGCCAAGGCAAGTCAGAGCTCTTCTGTTTAACACAGTGACCACCAGGAGGGTCGGGGATGGTTTGCTGTGAATCACTCATGACTGTTCTCACTCTGCGTTGCGCTGCGTTTCTGTGAATGAGAGCCCATCCAAAACTCTGCTGCCCTTATCCGAACTCTCACCGAGTCATGTTTACCTAC
Source organism: Ginglymostoma cirratum (assembly GCA_024137785.1). Classification (NCBI taxonomy): domain Eukaryota; kingdom Metazoa; phylum Chordata; class Chondrichthyes; order Orectolobiformes; family Ginglymostomatidae; genus Ginglymostoma; species Ginglymostoma cirratum. The sequence continues at coordinate 3,200,892 of JAHRHZ010000139.1, read as the reverse complement.
TGCCCCTTTTATCCACTGATACCTACGCCAACGTTTATGAATATGCTCATTTCCATGCTCAGGTCCCTCCATAAAACCAAGACCACTGGCCTCTCTCTCTCTCTCTCCCTCTCTCCCTCCAAACCTGCTGCCTTCTTCCAAACCTGACTTTCCTCTTTGTTCCTTTTGGAGGTAATCGCTGTGATTGCTTGGACATTAAACGCTTGGTGCCCTCTCCCTCTGTCTCTCCCCATCTCTTCCCTGCTTTATGTTTGAACACTGATACAAATGGAAATCGATGGCCCCGATGTTTTGTCAGTTTGATTTGCGACGTGCTCGCCCCACCGCTGTGATCTGGACCAGCGATGGAACCCAGACGGTAATGCTGCCAAACGTTGCTCTGTAATATTGCAAACGCCGCCCAACCCTTAGCACCATCTTACATCCTCCTGGTTTTGAATTGTTTGATCTCACATTGCCTCTGAGATAACACTACATTCTGAGTGGTACAGGTGCTAGGGTTTGGCTCAGCGCTGAGTGCTCTCTCTGGTTTCATTCTTGACATTGGTTAGGCCACTTTTGGAATACTGTGTGGAATTCTGGTCTCCCTGCTATCAAAAGGATGTTGCAAAGCTAGAAATGACTTGGAAGAGATTTACAAGAATGTTGCCAGGGTCGGAGGGTTTGAGCTACAGGGAGAGGCTGATTAGACTGGGGCTATTTTCCCTGGAGCATCAGAGGCTGAGGGGTGACCTTATAGAGGTTCATAAATCATGAGGGACATGGATAGGGTGAATAGACAAGGCTCTCCCTGGGGGTGGGGGCATCAAAAACTGGAGGGCATAGGTTTAAGGTGAGAGGGGAAAGATTTAAAAGGGACCTAAGGGGCAGAGGGTGGTGCATGTGTGGAATGAGCTGCCAGAGGAAGTGGTGGAGGCTGGTACAATTACAACATTTAAAAGGCATCAGGATGGGTACATGAGTAGGAAAGATTTAGAGGGATATGGGCTAAATGCTGGCAAATGGGACTAGATTTATATAGGATATTTGGTCAGCTCGGACGAGTTGGATGAAAGGACCTGTTTCTGTGCTGTACATCTCTATGACATTGTCTGTTTGATACAAGTGAAAATCGAGCTAGACCTTTTCAGAGCAGGGTTATGGTTCAGCGACTTACTGGGGAGTTGGCCACACTAGGTGAGGACAGTAGATGTCCCTCGCTGAAGGGCATTAGTGAACAGGAAGGGGTTTTATGACAATCCATTCTTGCCGTGACCATCACTGGGGACTAGCTTTTTAATTCTGGATTTGTATCATTGACCTCAGGGATGATGAGCTTCGGGTACATGGATACAGTGGAGCACTCAGCATTGTTCTTGGGCCAGGGGAAGTCGAGGGGAGAATTGATCGAGGGTTTTAAAATCACAAGGGATCCGGGTGGGGCAGATGGCGAGCAAGTGTTCCCATTGGTGAAAGGGTTGGGAACAAGAGAGCACAGATTTTAACAGAATTGGCAAAACGAACATTGGCAACACAGGGGAGAAAACCTATTTTTGCAGCGAGTGGTTGGGGTCTGGAACATACTGTCTGAGAGTGTGGGGGAGGCAGTTTCACTCGAGGGGTTAGGGTCTGGCTGGATATCTTACCTTAATGCTGTCGAGTTCCCAAATCAGCAACCTGTGGGGAATTGTAACTCCCACCCATTTACCCACACCTCCCTCAGGGTTTTCCCAAATCCTGAGACATTCCTCTTCGGTAAAGGCGCCCTTGAATTTTCGTCTCCCGGGACCAATTGGAATCGGACAGTCGTACAGATCTCCAGGAAAGGTAAAGGCCCTTCAGCCCATCGAATTTGTGCTGGTCAATAAACAGCCACCTAACTATTCTAATCCCATTTCCCAGCGCTTGGCCCATTGCCCTGTATGCCTTGGCATTGTAAGTGTGTATCCAAATCGTTCTTCAATGTTATGAGGGCCCACCCTTAAAGGTTGTGAGTCCCATAATCCCACTAGCGTCTGGATGAAAATGTTCCCCTCACATCCCATCGAAACTTCCTGCCCCTTACCTTCAATCTGGTCATTGATCTGTCCCTCAGGGGCAAAGGTTGCTGCCCAAATATTCTTCCTGTTGAGTATTTGCTGTCAGGGAAGGGAGCAGGCGAGGTGCAGTGGTGAGGGGAGGGGGGTTTGGCGGAGGATTGGCTAAAACAGTGACTTACCTTGTGCTGTTTGCTTGGGCCCAGGCGAGCCAGGAGGCTGACAACGTGCTCATTCTTCAGGACAAGAAGCTGGTCTCTGGCCAGGGCAAGCGCTATCTGCAGGTGGTGAAGAATCGCTTCGACGGAGAGCTGGGAATCTTCCCGCTGGAGTTCAAAAAGGCTTCACTAACTTTCTCTGCCGTCAAGGGGAGAGCCAAGCTACGGAAGGTGAAGGAGGACAGCGACAACACCCCAGAGCAGCCTGGGAATTGCACTGACGCCAAAGAGAAAAAGTGACAGAGAAGCCCCTCCCGCTCAGGAAGGAGAAATGATGGAGATGGGGAACATGGCTGCCATTGGCCTCCTGCTTACCGTGAACTCAGAATCCACAATGCTGAGGTTTCCTGTCACGTTAACTCTCACAACGGCTTGCCAGGACAGTGGAACCAGCGCTCACCCTGTGACTGGGGGACTTCGGTCAGTGGGACGGGCCTGGCTGGCTTCTCAGTGGGAGCGTGGACCTTCCTTAATCCGTTCCTTTTAGAGATCAGCCTCCAGTGCCCCATCAGACACTCAACACTATGGTCCTGTGGGACAATGATACTGACAGAACTTCTAAAACACTCAGTAACTGTTTTGTTCCGCAGCTTCGTTGTCACTTACTGTCCATCCCAATCTTCGACCTATCCTTGGCCTTACTTTTGGCCCAATTCCATCTTCCCTCTTCCTCCTCATCAACAACATAAAGCCCCTGTCCCCCCACCCTCCAGTCCTGAAGAAAGGTCACTGAACTCAAAACGTTAACAGTTTCCCTTCCCACAGATGCAGAGTTTTTCTGGAACGTTCTGCATTTGATTCAGAGCACTTGGAAGTGATTGAAAATGGCAGCTATTACTTACCCGTCTTTAACCTAAACCCATAGTCTGTCCTCTGCAGAGATATACAAGAAAACTGCTTGTAGATTTTCTCTGCAGCGGACCTGAAGGCAAAGAAAGAAAGGACTTGCATTTATATATCGCCTTTCATGGCCTCAGGACTCCTAAAGTGCTGTACAGTCAGTGATGCACTGCCCTAGTCCAGTCGCTGATTCATTCTCAGCCCCAGTGAGAGAGACTTACTGAATCCAGGGTGCACAGAGTTGGCGTGCGTTATCTCCATCACTGACCCACTGCTTGATAAGAGAACTGACGATGAGAATGTTTGAAATTTATTGCCTTTTATTTTAGTTTTTATTGTGATGGACTACAGCCAAATTTGGGAACCTGATTCCCTGAGGTTGACAGGCTGAATACAGCCCGTCACTGGCCATCCAGTTTTACAGTCCCCATCACCTCCAGCTTCAGCTGTGAAGGTGCTGTTTGGAAATGACCAGGAGCAGGAAGAGAGCTGCAGGTGCTGGGAGTCATAAATGAAAGCAGGAAGTGCTGGAAACACTTGTTGGGGCAGACACTTTGTGGAGAGAGAAAACAAACTCATGTTTCAGCTCAATGACTTTCCAGCAGAATGGAGATGTGTGAATGGTTTTCAGTGTAAAATATTTAATGCTGTTTCTCTCTTCACAAGATGCTGTCTGACTTGGCCAGTGTTTTCCAGTATTTTGGATTTTTATGTAAAAACTGTGAGGCCCTTTCGAGGAGTGCCTGTGATTATGTGTCTGCGTTTGTCTCTCTTTGCCTGTGACTGTTTCTGTCTGTCTGTCTGTCTCTCTTTGCCTGTGATTATGTGTCTGCGTTTGTCTCTCTTTGCCTGTGACTGTTTCTGTCTGTCTGTCTGTCTCTCTTTGCCTGTGACTGTTTCTGTCTGTCTGTGTGTCTGTCTGTCTGTCTCTGTTTGTCTGTGACTGTCTCTGCCTCTGTTTGTGTATCTGTCCATGTGTGTGTCTGTCTGTCTCTGATTGTGTCTCTCTCACCCCTGGATATGTGCCTTCCTATGAGTTTGCCTTTCAGTACATGCATATCCAGGTGTGTGTATGTGCACCGTACATATTCATGTGGGTTTCTAACCCAACTAACTACCTCCTTGTTTACCAAAGCACATACACTTGTTCTCCTTTCGAAACTTGGAGATTTTTATGTTCATATAATTATCTCAAACTTAAGTCCATCCTATGACCTGTTCTCAAGCTGGAGCTGAAGAAATGAATTTGACCCTGATTAAAACTGCTGACCAAGACATTAATATTTTGAATTCTGGTCGCTGTTTCTATCACAGAGGCTGTGACACTGATCTGATTGTGTTGCAGTGTAAAACTGGACTGTTGCTTCATTCTGAGTCCTGTGCTAGATGCACTGCCAGTGTCTGTGTATGCATCTCGGGATCACGTGGTTCTTAAAAGACGAATGTCTGCTTCGAACTTTGTTCTGAATTATGCACCATTTTTCCATCCAATCTTTTTTAAAACAAAACCTGAATCATGTTTTATTTCCAGTGTCGCTGCTACGTGTTAGAATTAATTATGCAAGCCGATTAGAAATTACGTCTGACTATTCACCATGCATTTCTGATGTCACCTTTTGTAATAAAATGGAATATTGCACTGTGCCTGCTGGCTTTTAAAAATCTTCAGATTTGCAGCAACTTGCCACGCATGTCAGGTGAGCACGAATGAACCTGATAGGGTTCAGGACAGACTGAAGCAGTGCTCAGAATTTGGAACTTGCTGTTACAAAAGCATGGGTGAGTAGCACTAGGTGCATTCTAGGGTGAAGCCAGACAAGTACATGAGAGGAGAGAATAGAGAGATTTGTTAATAGGGTTTGGAGCAGACTCCTGTGAAATACAAAGCCTGGCCATGAACACTCTGCTATCTGCTTTCTCCTCACCAGATGGTGCTAAGTCTCAGTGTCAGCATTTGGAAGAAGGTTTGCAATGGAGAAACTCCACAATAAAAGGGAGGAGAGCTCACTTGTCAAGAATTTTTCTTATTTGTTCCTAAGATATGGGTGTCACTGGCTGGGACAGCATTTATTGTCCTCAAATAACAAGGTGTAGAGCTGGATGAACACAGCAGGCCAGGCAGCATCAGCGGAGCAGGAAGGCTGACGTTTCGGGTCTGGACCCTTCTTCAGAAATGGGGGAGGGGAAGGAGGCTCTGAAATAAATAGAGAGAGAGGGGGGGAGGCGATGATAGAAGGTGGATAGAGGAGCAGATAGGTGGAGAGGAGACAGACCGGTCAAGGAGGCAGGGATGGTGCCAGTAAAGGTGAGTGTAGGTAGGGAGTTAGGATGGGGGTTGGTCAGTGGGGAGGGAGGAGCGGGTAGGTGGGAGGGAAGACGGATGGGTCAAGGAGGCGGGATGAGATTAGTAGGTAGGAGGTGGGGGTGGAGGCTGAGGTGGGAGAAGGGACGAACAGGTTAGGGAGGCAGGGACGAGCTGGGCTGGTTTTGGGAGGTGGGGAGATTTTGAAGCTTGTGAAGTCTACGTTGGTACCATTGGGCTGTAGGGTTCCTAAGTGGAATATAAGTTGCTGTTCCTCATCCCTAATTGCCCTTGAGAAGGTACTTTCTTGAAGTGATGCTGTCTGTCTGTAGGTACAACCCGAGGTGTTTGCAGTTGGGTGACTTTTGGACGGCCCTCTCATATATTAGAGTCGATCTTTCCCTGCCTCTCCTCTGTAGCTGTAACACTATATTCTGCCTTCTGTTCTAATACCCTGATGTGCTTCTGTAAGGTATGATTTGCCTGGGTAGCACGCAAAACAATACTTTTCACTGTATCTTGGTACATGTAACAAGAATAAATGAAAATCGGGAGCACTTAAGAGTCAACCGCAGTACTGTGGGTTTGGAGTCACATGGATGCTAAGTGAGGTACCCCGAAGGGTGTGCATGATCCGGATGGGTTTTCAGGCAATCCAGTAGCCTTCTGATTGCCTAATGTGACTAGCATTTTATTCCAGATTTATTAATTCAGTTTGTGGTGGGATTTGAACTTGTGATTCTATTGCAAGCGTCCAATCATTTGGGTCACTAGTGTGACTGCCATTACCGTGCATTACTGTCCCTGTAAATGAAGAAGTTTGAAAAGAGTTGTTAATCTAAAATAATGATAGCTTGCAACTGTTGGTGCACTGCCTGCTTTATTTATGGGCGCTGTATTTCTTCCTCGGATAGGCTTGGACTTAATTGCAACAACAACTTGCATTTGTGTAGCACTTTTTAAACTTAGAAAATACCCCAATGAGAATTGCTGAGGGCAGAGGATTTAGTGTGCGAGAAGGCCGTTTTTTTTTTAATATCAGAGAATGCTAGAGAAACCCAGAGGCTGTGGCAGTGTGTGGAGAGTAAATCCAAGAGATTTTCTTGTGTCCTGATGAAGGGTCGCCAGACTGGCTAGCTATAAAAGTCTTTGGAAATACAGATCAGCAGGAATTTGTTTTTGACCCAGACTGTGTGCTGGGAATTTGGAATGCACTAAGAGTGGCAAAGACAGAAATCCACTTGGGTGCCAAGGCATGTGAAGCTACCTACCAAGCGTTTGACAAATGGGATTAGCATACTCAGTGGGCCAAAGGGCCTTGTTCAGTGTTGCAGATCTCTATGACTCAAAAGTAATAAACTCCAGTGAGTGCGGAGATGAGTGGGGATAAGAAATTGGTGCAGACTAAAACTAATGAAAGACCAATTGCCATGTTCATCAGTTAGAGTTGGGATATTTACATGCAAAGTTTTTGAAAAATAAAAAGCGAGGGAAAGCATTAGTTAGAATTAAGAGATATAATATTGTAGCCTGAACTGAAACAATGCTTTGGATGGCAAAAATAGGAATTCCAAACCCCCTCCTCCTGCCACCGGCCTCCCTCCGGATTTGGGGCAGCATTTTGGCTCAGTAGTTAGCACTGCTGCCTCACAGTGCCACGGTCCTGCGTTCAATTCCAGCCTCGGATGACTGAAGTTTGCACATTCTCCCCATGTCTGCGTGGGTTTCCTCCGGGCGTTCTGATTTCCTCCCACAGTTCAGAGATGTACAGGTTAGGTGGAATGACCGTGTTAAATCACCCATTGTGTCCAGGGCTGTGCAAGCTAGGTGGGTTCCGAGGATAGGGTAGTGGATGGGATGTTCTTCTGAGGGTTGGTGTGGACTGGATGGGCCAAATGGCTTGCTTCCACTGTTTGGGGGTTCTATGACCTCAAATGTTAACTGTTTTGCCTGTTCACAGATGCTGCCAGATTTTCTCCAGCAGTTCCTGTTTTTGTTTCTGATCTCCAGCATCTATAGATTTTAAAAATCCCTTAGTTTGGACATGTGACACAGCTCTGTGGAAAGTGGGACTTGAATCTGAACCTCCAGGCTCAGAGAGAGGGCACTACCACTGCACTAGATGCTTCTGATGGGAAACCACTACTTGATACGATGTCAGTATTCAGTCTCCTGCATGGGAGGATTCAGGTGGCTGTGGAGATCCTATGACAGTGAAGACACAAAGCACCAGGACGTTGGTGGACCTTCATATCAATATGGCTATGCTGTTACCACTGAGGTACTTTTGTGGTGCAAATGCTTTTAAAAAGGAATTCGAGAAGCACCTCAAAAGGAAAAATCAGATGCAGAACTCTGAGGAAAGGGCAAAGGAGTGGAGTCACTCTTGCAGTGAGCCATAACAGACATGATGGGTTGAATGGCCTGAGGGGGTGCTGTAGCCATTTTCTGTGACTTTCACAAAGGCATTGGTCTCAGTATTTATAACGAAGGTTCACTGGAGAGCGCTTTCCTTGAGGAGAGATTGCGTTGACCATGTCAACAAATGGTACAACGTTCAGGGCTGTGGACCAAGTGCTGGAAGGGGAGAGTTAGTGTTAATAGGGCAGTGCTGACGCGATGGGCTGAAAGGTCTCTTCTATGCTGTGTGATTCTATTTTGAGGTGTGTTCTCAAGAAGAGAGAGAGAGAGAGGTGATTTCATTGAAACAGAATATCCTTAAGTGTCTCAAAAGGGTAGAAACTGGAGTGAGATCTCTGCTGACCGAGGGCGAGGAGTTAGAGGACCTATTACAAAATAGGATTGTGGCCATTGAAGAGCGAACACATCACTCGGAAAGCAATGGGTTTTCTGAATGCTTTGTTCCAGAGGATCGTGGCTACTCAGTTATGGTTACTCAAGGCACAATGGAAGATGGGGGTGAGCTTTGATTTTTATTCAAATGCAGAGCGGCATCGAAAAACTGAATTGTCAGCTACTATTTTTGTTACTATTCCGAAATGTTCCACTGTCTGTCTGAATTACTGGGAAGTGAGTGCTAACGTACGTAGAACAGTACAGCAGGACCAGTCCTTCTGTTACATACACCAGCCTCAGCATTTTATCCATGGTGTGATCCTAAAACAAGATAATTTATCATTTGTTTTTGGGATGTTGGCTCGGGAGGATGTGTTTATTCACACAGTGGGGGCAATTGCTGCTCTGCTTCCAATAACTGCACGGGCCAGTCACCAGCTAATACCTTGGCTTATAGGATGGGATATATTATTAACCAACTGATTTTGTTATGGCAAAAAAATTTATTTTGTTGGCATCCTGGCTCACTGATGGGAGATGCCGAATCCGTGAGATCGGTGAAGTTTAGTGCAATCTCAGCAAAAAACAGACGTGAACATTTTCACAACTTTTCAATTCAATTCAATTCAAAGAATCAGCACAGACATGGTTTATGTAGTGGTGTCACATCGAGAGAGAGAAAGGTCAAGTTATCCTTGTCTAAGGACAAGGGTTGGACCCTTTAGGACAGAGATGAGGAGCATTCCACTTACCCAGAGGATGGGGAGCCTGTGGAATTCACTGTCACAGAAAGTGGTTGAGGCCAAAACATTGTGAACACAGCCCAGATAACAAGGTGTGGAGCTGGATGAACACAGCAGGCCAAGCAGCATCATAGGAGCAGGAAAACTTGACATTGGTGTAGGCCCGAAATGTCAAGCTTTCCTGCTCCTATGATGCTACTTGGCCTGCTGTGTTCATCCAGCTCCGCACCTTGTTATCTTGGATTCCCCAGCGTCTGCAGTACCTATTATCTCTCCTTTATTACAGTTGATCTTTCTCTGCACCTTCACTGTAGCTGTAACACTGTATTCTGCATTTTGTTCTAGTCACCTGATGTACTTACGTAAGGTAAGATTTGTCTGGTTAGCACACGAAACAGTACTTTTCACTCTATCTTGGTACATGTAACAATAATAAATCAAATCAAATCATTGAAGACTTTTAAATTAATCTAGTCCCGTTTGCCAGCATTTGGCCCATATCCCTCTAAACCCTTCCTATTCATTTACCTATCCAGATGCCTTTTAAATGTTAATTGTACCAGCCTCCACCACTTCCTCTGGCAGCTCATTCCATACACGCACCACCCTCTGCATGAAAAAGTTGCCCCTTAGGTCCCTTTTAAATCTTTCCCCTCTCACCTTAAATGATGACGGTCTGTGATCTAACTGCTGTCTCACAGCTGGCAAGGCTCATGTGCGTCATGGACTTGATAGCATTTAGCTTTTTGTTTTCTGCAGCATTTTTATTTTCATTTCAGCTGTGTGATACTCCATCAGTTCTGCCTCATCAGTCAAATCCAACAGTGTCAGGATGATAGATGATACATGTGAACTGAGGCATAGGGCACACACCCGGAAAAACATCATTCTGAACAATAAATAGATGTGGTTAATAGAAAAATTAATCAAGATTTCCTTGTGTAGCATTTACATTCCAGCAACAGAAATGGGACAACACTCCTTGCTTGATAGGAACACGGTGCTAATTAGCCCATGTTCAAGGTAAGGGTGGATGCAGTCATTTAAGAATGGAAATTTTTTTCTCCCCTTCTTTATTCCTTCATGGGATGAGGGGCATCACTGGCTAGGCAGCATTTATTACCCAGAGGGTAGTTAAGAGACAACCACATTGCTGTGAGTCTGGAGTCACATGTCAGCTAGGCCAGGTAAGGGTGGCAGTTTCCTCCCCTCAAGGGCATGAGTGAACCAGATGGGTTTTTCCCCCAACAATCAATTCACAGTCATTATTAGACTCTTAATTCTAGATATTTATTGAATTCAAATCCCGCCATCTGCCATGGCAGGATTTGAACCCAGGTCCCCAGAATGTTATTGGGATCTCTGGATTAGCTGTGCAGCGATAATACCACTAGGCCATGGCCTCCCCTGTTGCAGAATTGGTATGGCCAGCCTCATCAGCTTTTAATATTCAAGTATCATTGTTCAATGTTTCCATGTGAATTATCAGAACTTTGATTCAAACAAATGTCAAGAGAAATGTGCTTCATAAAATGACTACACATATCATGTGGAACCTCATTTTAATCCTTCGCTTCTATTTTAATCTCTAACAGTACATGCATAGTTTATAAAGGCATTGGATAATTTGATGGCAGAGGGTGGGAGTACGTTGAAAGTGTTCTGAAGAAGGGTCACTGGACCCGAAATATTAACTCTGCTTCTCTATCTCTGTTGTACAGATGGTACCAGACCTACTGAGTTTCTCCAGCAATTTCTGTTTTTGTTTCAATACATTCTGGCCCTTAGCCTATTGCCTTGAATGTTATGTGCTTGCTTTGGGCATTTTAAGTCTCAGGATGGGTATCATTTCCTTGGCAATATACAGATTGGCAATGCTTCCACAAAATCCACTGTCTGTAGGAATAGGCAGAGATGCATTCCAATGGATCCCTGCCCCGTTCAAACCCCTGCATTGCAATGGATCCCTATCCCGTTCAAACCCCTGCATTGCAATGGATCCCTACCCCGTTCAAACCCCTGCACTGCAATGGATCCCTACCCTGTTCAAACCCCTGCATTGCAATGGATCCCTATCCTGTCAAACTCCTGCATTGCAATGGGTCCCAATCCTATTCAAACTTCTGCATTGCAATGGATCCCTACCCTCTTCAAACTCCTGCATCACAATAGATCCCTACCCTGTTCAGACCCCCTACATTGCAATGGACCCCTACCCTGTAAAACGCCTGCATTGCAATGGATCCCTACCCTGTTCAGACTCCTACATCGCAATGGATCCCTACCCCGTTCAAACTCCTGCATCACAATAGATCCCTACCCTGTTCAGACCCCTGCATTGCAATGGATCCCTACCCTGTTCAGACCCCCTGCATTGCAATGGATCCCTACCCTGTTCAGACCCCTACATTGCAGTGGATCCCTACCCAATTCAGACCCCCTGCATTGTAATGGATGCTTAGCGTGTCTGTAAATTTGGGTCTCACCTAAGCATTAAACAAATCGTCTCTCATCGGAGTGATTTACAGCAATAAATCATCCTGACTAATTTAATTGCTTAGAATTTGTACATCACTGGGCACCACAAATTCCTGAAGGTGAGCGATAATCATTTCTTCAACACAATTCCCTCGGGGTGTCCCTCAAAAGAGCAGAAGTAAGAATTTAAGATCAAAGTCATAGCTTTTGATTCAGAAGCAACATTAGTCTAGATTTTGATGTTGTTTGGATGCTCAGTGCTTTTAACTTGGTGAGACTGTACCTTCGTTTCCATTTCAGTAAGAACCTTGCAGGTTCAAGTACAAAGTGTGAGTGCAGATCCAAGCTGGCGCTTCTGATAGACCAGGTGCTTTCGGAAGAGTCTGAATAAAATCGACAGGAGCTGGAACAGTGACATCAATGGGCTCATCTCCTCCATCTCCCCCGCCCCAGCACACTGAGCAATTGGAATACAATAAACAGCAACATAGAGACTGAGTTGCCGAGCAAGTCGCTCAGTGAGGGAATAAATCTGCTGATGATTCACAGGTGATAGCTGTGAGCCAGCCCAGAAGATTTTTTTTTAATTTAGTTGCTTTATTCCCGAGAAATATACACTGTAGACTACAGACCAAACCTTCCAGACCCATGGCCACTTCCATCTAGAAGGACGAGGCAGCAGATACATGGGAACACTGCAAGTTCCCCTCCAAGTTGCTCACCATCCTGACTTGGAAGTATATCGCCGTTCCTTCACTGTCGCTGGGTCAAAATCCTGGAATTGTCTCCCTAAGGGCATTGTGGGTCAACCCACAGCGCATGAACTGCAGCGGTTCAAGGAAGCAACTCACCCCCACCAACTCAAGGGGCAACTAAGGACAGGACAATAAATGCTGGGCCCAGCCAGTGACCCTCACATCCCATGAATAAATTTAAAACACCCTGCCCACAACATAGCTCACTGAGTGAGTAGATGGGTAGAAATGGACAGTGGGGAGGAAGAGAGGGCTCATTTTTTTGCAGAATATAGAAAGCCCTATGCCCTTCAGAGATGCCCCTTCTTGAAGTTAGTGGCCAGTTCCCTCTTGTCCACTGAGACTTCTAGACCCACTGTTGGAAGCATTAAACATGCATTTACTCAGTGTTCCAGATCTGGTATTTGCTGTGTAGCTTGACCTATCATGTAACAATGTCACGTTAGCAACTAGCCTTGCACCAGCATAATCAAAAGATATATCAAATGCCACACTAACCTATTATGTCTTTGGAAAACCCAAAGGCTTTTTTCTTGAAAGGGATGACAACTAATATTCAAACAGAGGTGTGTTCGTGGGCAATGGTCAGCCGGGCATCGTGACGAGCTGCCCAAGGTCAATGCTCCCTTGAAGCTGCACAACTGCTCTGACGTTCAGTGCATGGTGATTGGTGAGCCAATAGGATCATTGCAATGACTTACAATTCGCTGCCGTGCAAAGACCCCAGAGGTCCATGAAGTAGAAAACCAAATTAGAGGGAAAGCTGCCCGTAGTGTTTGGTTGCAAGGTTTAGGCAGGTGGTTAACATAGCAGACATGGCCATCATATTACATACCAACAGGGGATAGGTGAGGGAGACGGAGGTACTGAGCATCCAGGAAAACAAGCCACCATCTTGGTAGAAGACAGAAAGTCAGCCTGAGGGAAAAACAAATACAATGACACTGGAGTCATACTGCACAGAAACAGACCCTTTGGTCTAACCAGTCTACGCTGACCAAGTTTCCCAAACTAAGCTAGCCCCACTTGCCTGTGTTTGGCCCATTTCCCTCTAAACCTTTTCTATTCATGTACCTGTCTTTTAAACGTTGTATCTGTACCTGCGTATCTTACTTCCTACCAGCTCATTCCACATATGAACCACCCTCGTGTCCCTTTTAAAACTTTCTCCTCCTACTTTAAAAATATGCCTCCGATTTGTGAGCCCCACCTCCCCAAACTATGGATATTTACCTTATTTATACCCCTCATGATTTAATAAACTCTATAAGGTCACCTCTCAACCTCCCATGAACCAGTGAAAATAATCCCAATTTATCCAGCTTTCCCTTATAACTCAAACTCTTCAGTCCTGGCAACACCCTGGTAAATCTTTTCTGAACTCTCTCCCATTTAATAACATCCTCCCTATAGCAGGGTGACTGGAACCGTACACGACACTACAAAAGTGGCCTTTAAAATGTCCTGTACAAACTCAACATGATGTCCCAGTCCCTGTACTCAATGGTCTGAGCAATGAAGGCAAACATGCTAAACGCCTTCTTAACTATCCTATCTACCTGTGACGCAACTTTCAAACAACTAGTACCTGAACCCTTAGATCTCTGTTTGACAACACTGCCCAGGGCCTTACCATTAACTATGTAAGTCCTGCCCTTGTTTGTTTTACCAAAAAGCAATAGCTCACATTTATTCAAATTAAACTCCATCTGCCACTCCTCAGCCCATTGACCCAATTGATCCAGATCTCTTTGTAATCTTAGATAATCTTCTTCACTATCGACAAATCGATTTTGGTGTCTTTCACAAACTTACTAACCATACCTCCTAAATTGTCATCCAAGTTATTCATATAAAAGACAAACAGTGGACCTAACATCGATGCCTGCGGAAAACCACTGGTCACAAACCTCCACTCCATAAAACCTTCCAACACCACCCTTTATCTCCTACTGTCAAGCCAATTCTGTACCCAGTTGGCAAGCTCTCCCCGAATCCCGTGTAATCTAACATTAAGCTCCCTGCTTTGGCGTTATAGTGTCGTTATTGTGAGGCCATTCAGCTCCTCAGGATTCTGCTGGTTGTCTGTAGAGCAATCCAATCAGCTCTATCCCTTTGGCACAGCAAGCTTCCTTCAAGTGGTCATTCAGTTTCCTTGTGATATCCCTAACTGTGCCTGCTTCCACCATCCCATACGTTTCAAGTCATGACTACTTGCTGCATAAGAACATCTGTGTTTCAATCCCCCTTCATCTCTTCCCCAAAACTTTGATCGCTTTCCCTCATCCTTATCCATTGATTAATGGGTTCAGTTTATTATTTCAAACTTACAGCCACCACCCTCCGTTCTTTGGTATTGGTGAAGCGCTCTCATCTTCTCCCGCCGTATGCTTTATCTATGCCATAAACCAATGGGTCATATCTAAGCTGCTGCTTCTTAATGAACTTAATAAACTATTAGAAAGTCATTGATTGCCTATGTCAGTGAACTGTGCTAATCAACCCTGAGGTTAATACTAGCTCTCGCCCTTCCCCTCCCTAAAGTGGGTATACCACCCCATAATGAAAGACATGTCCCCAACCCGTTGTAACTTTCCCAATTCTGGGGTTCTATCAGGTCTCCATCCTGGGTCTGAGTACCTGCAGTACCCACTGTGCCCACAGCTGGAGGGAGGCACTGTTGGATAATCAGATGCTAACCACTCTAGAGGTTTCGATCTCACTCAGGCAGGTTCCACTCCCCACCAACTTTTTTTTGAATGATACTGGGAAATGTGGACGTCACTGGCTGCGCCAACATTTATTTTCCATTCCTGATTTCCTAGAGGGGAGTTAAGCATCAAACAACTTTGCTGTTGGACTGGAGTCACATGTAGGTCAGACCAGGTAAGGCCTGTTTTGTGATGTGGCCTTTGGCTCTTTCCTGACTCCAGCAGAGATTGGGATAATGTGGCTCTTTGACCAATGGTCAGGAATGTCCCAAATGCAAAATGATGTGTCAGTCCTCTTTCCAATCGGTGACAGAGGAAGGCCCAGGAACCGCGAGATTGGACATGTGTCAGGCAATGAGTCCATTCGATAAAGGCCCCGTGATGTTTCTGAACCACCAGGACTGTGAGTCAGAGATGGGGATGGATTCTCACTCTTACACTGGAGAATGAGGTGGAAGAATTTCAGCCTTTCTGCACTGGGAGAATCTGCACCATTGGATTCCTCATGCAAGCTGTCAATCCCCAAGACCCACCCTCATCTTTGGGAGAATTAATTTAACCAGAAAGAACATGTCTGAATTTGCACAACTGATTCAATGAAACAAACTCTACTTTCATTCAGAGATAATAGGTACTGCAGATGCTGGAGAATCTGAGATAACAAGGTATGGGGCTGGATGAACACAGCAGGCCAAGCAGCATCATAGGAGCAGGAAAACTTGACATTTCGGGCCTAAACCCTTCATCAGACCCACAGTTGTACGCACATCTATGAATTAGCACTCTCTTTTCCCTTATC
>JAHRHZ010000139.1:3169287-3184835 GCA_024137785.1 Ginglymostoma cirratum | reverse complement strand
GGGGCAGACAAGTCGAAGAGGCGGGGATGGAGCCAGTAAAGGTGAGTGTAGGTAGGGGGGGGCAGACAAGTCGAAGAGGCGGGGATGGAGCTAGTAAAGGTCCTCTATCATCCTCTCCACCTATCCTCTCCTCTATCCATCCTCTATCCGCCTCCCCCTCTCTCCCTATTTATTTCAGAACCCTCTTCCCCTCCCCC
Organism: Ginglymostoma cirratum; assembly: GCA_024137785.1. Taxonomy (NCBI): domain Eukaryota; kingdom Metazoa; phylum Chordata; class Chondrichthyes; order Orectolobiformes; family Ginglymostomatidae; genus Ginglymostoma; species Ginglymostoma cirratum. Next base: position 3,184,638 of record JAHRHZ010000139.1, on the reverse strand, counting down.
ATTTCTGATGAAGGGTCTAGGCCTGAAACGTCAAGTTTTCCTGCTCCTATGATGCTGCTTGACCTGCTGTGTTCATCCAGCCCCGTGCTTGTTATCTCTACTTTCATTCACTTCAGCCTCTGACTCATGTTGTGTCACTCACTGCCGCACATATCAAGTTTAATATTGTTGGTCAGGTCTCTGTTGAAGTATTTTTGCCTATTTTTAGCCAACCGTTTATAAAATATCTTAATATCCCACATAGATAAAGTAGGATGTTTTACCTGGAGTTTAACGCATTTTCGGTGCTTTGATAAATGTAGGCTTTTGTTGCTACATAACTATTGAAAGTGTCTCAGTGTTATTGTGTGCAGTTTTGGGCCCCATGTCTCAGAAAGGATGTACCGGCCCTGGAGCAGGTTCAGAGGAGGTTCACGAGAATGGTCACAGGAATGGAAAGCTTAACATATGAGGAACGTTTGAGGAACTCAATGGAGTTTAGAAGGATGAGAGGGGGATCTAATTGAAACTTTCAGAATACTGAATGGCCTGGACAAAATGGATGTTGGGAAGATGCTTCCATTGGTAGGACAGACTAGGATCCGAGGGCACAGCCTTAGAGTAAAGGGAAGACCTTTTAGAACGGAGATAAGGAGAAACTGCTTCAGCCAGAGAGTGGTGGATCTATGGAATTCACTGCCACAGAGGGCTGTGGAGGCCAGGTCATTGAGTACATTTAAGACTGAGATAGATAGGTTCTTGATTATCAAGGGGATCAAGGGTTACAGGGAGAAAGCAGGAGAATGGGGTTGAGAAACTTATCAGCCATGATTGAATGACAGAGCAGACTCGATCGGCCGAATGGCCTAATTTCTGCTCCTATGTCTTGTGGTCTTATGGTCTGAAACACCACCATTCATTGATATAGCAATCCAACCTAGGCAAAAATCTCAAAAGATGCGTAATATGTTATTATCAACGTTTTTAATCTAGTTTACATGAAACTTAGTGCATGCAGCCCAGCTAACACAATCTAAGTGAATAGAGTCATAGAATTATACAGCACAGAAACAGACCCTTCGGTCCATGCCGAACATAATCCCAAACCAAGCTAGTCCCACGTTCCTGCTCCTGGCCCATATCTCTCCAACCTTTCCTAATCAATAGCAGGGTTCATTGGGCTTAATGGCCCACTCCTAATCCTGTGAATTTCTCCCCGTCTGTTATGTCACACTGAATAGTCAATGTTCTTGAGTAGTGGAGTAATGAAAGGATTAACTACATTGGTCATGGGATGTGGCCCATAAATTTAAGGGGAGGCTTGATAAAGGATAAGGGGGAGGATGGAATAAAATGGCACACTGACTCTTGTGTGGAACCTGGATGCAGAACAGAGTGTTGGGCAGAAAGCCCTGTTTCTCATTGTAAGGTCATAGAGAAGAAAATTCTACGTAACATTTAACTGCGCAGAGAAAGTCAACAGGTGCCCATTGTGATGGCTAGTGTTACATATACTGTAACATGCAGCTTCTAGCCACACCACCACTGGTCAGCTTTCAGCTGCCTGGGCCCTAGGCTTTGGAATTTCCTCTCTGAACAGTCTGACACCTGTTCCTCGTCTTTACAACATCCTTAAACTCCAGCTCCCTGCCCAAAACAAAAACAAAATAGCTGGAAAAGCTCGGCAGGTCTGGCAGCGTCTGCGGAGAGAAATCAGAGTTAACGCTTCAGTTCTGAGGAAGGGTCACCGGACCCGAAACATGAAGTCTGATTTCTCTCCACAGATGCTGCCAGACCTGCTGAGCTTTTCCAGTAATTTCTGTTTTTGACCTTGGCCAAGACCTTGGACATCTTTCTCTTTCCAATATCTCCTGAAATGGCTCGGTGTCAAATTTTAGCTGATCAACACTTCAGTGTAGTGCCACGGGATGCTGTATTTCACAAGAGGCTCTATATAAATGTAGTTGTTGCTTCAATGCCGAGGAGGAAGAAATGAGTGCCTGGGAATTTTATCAGAAGTTTGTTGAAAGATAACTGCTTTTTCTGGTTCTGTAAGATGAAATAGTTTCAGTCAACTTAATCTGAAGATATTGCAGCAATAAAGGGAATGAAATGTGTCCTTTTATCTCCTGGAGGGGTAACATGATTTAATTTTCACTCAATTACACAATCCACATGCTTTCCACAGCAAGCGTCATTTGTATTTTACCACATTTTAAATTTTGCTTTGAGAACAGAGTTAATTTTTTGCACTGTGTCAGTGCTGAGCTGCATTTTTGTTGTGACAGTCCCAGTTCGGATTCACTGTGGCTGAATTGATTAATGTAGGATTGCTTATCAAATTGCCCATGTGCAGAGTGACAGCTTGTCTTATTTCCTAATCGACCTGCTCAGAGTTAATATAACACATCTCTGGACCAGCTGGGACATGAACCTGGATCTCCTGGCTCAGAAGGAGGGACAGTACACCACAAGAGCCATAAAATTAAATATCACTGGCTAGAGTGGTAAGATTTGAACCCATAAGCCCTGAGGATTAGAACAGGACAGTCAATTGTGTGGTATTGTTGATGTAGGACAGAAGAGAATTTGTGGCCAGGCTGTAGATTTTAATACAGGCGGGTCCCAATTTACAAACATCTGATTTAGGAACACTCATCCTTACAAAATCAATCCCATCCAGGGACCTAATTTTAAATATCTGACATAGAAACATTTCGCATACTTGCCAGCAGCTATTTTATATTGTCCTGCATTGTGTTCTGATTTGTGTACAAATCGATTTGTGAACAGACCCCAGAATAGAATCTGCTCACAACCCAGAGACCCCTGCAGTTCCGTTCTCAACACACCTCAATATTTCACGATCGGTAGATCACAGCCAGAGCTAAGGTGTATTGCCGCTGAAATAACTGCACAGGGGCTGGTATCCCATCACCAAGTGCCCCCTTTAGTTATACGTGCACAGTACGCTGACTGTGACCAGCCAGCTCAGAGCCAGTCCCTAGAGAGAGGAGACTCCCTGAATCTCCTGTATATATCTGTCATTGTTGGCAACTTGGCTCCATGGGGCCTAGGCAGCAAGGGTCCTTTGTGCTTTCAGAAAGTCTTTGAGGAATAATAAAATAGGGCTCTCGTGGATGGTTATTGTCGCTGATTTAATTGCACACAAAGGGAGGTACAGCTCCTCCTTTTCTCGCTGTGAGTTAATGACTCTCTTCAAGATCTATTTAATGGCTGTCAGTCAACTCACTAGAGCCCTCTGCCCTATTCCTCAATTGATTTCACACAACATGACTTTCAAGAAGGAAATGACAGGGAAACGGCTCATCTAGCCTCTTTAGGAATGAAGTTTACTTTCATACAGTAACGAGGGAAATACTTAATGAATGTTAAAAAGTTCCGAATGCGGTTAACCCAGGTGCAGTGGGCCCAAAACTGACCAACTTCTTAATGTTCAGGCTACAGCTGATTGTTTGGAAATGCATCACTATAATCTCCTCCAGCCCTCTCAGATCACAGTGCTGTGATCCCTCGTGTGTTCCTGACTCCTCTCACCTCACTGTGGAGATGCCGGTGTTGGACTGGGGTGGACAAAGTCAGAAGTCACACGACACCAGGTTACAGTCCAACAGATTGATGTGAAATCACACAAGCTTTCAGAATGCAACCCCTTTGTCAGGTGCAGTGAGAGAGCAGGGCGCACAGACACGGAGTTTACAGCCAGAGGGATCAAGGGCACAGTGACCAAAAGATCATACAACTGATGGGAGTGGACAGTCAGATGATAAATCTCTGCAGGTGACCAAAGAGTGTTTTGACGGTTTGTAAAGTGTTTATAAAGTCAGGGTCAGTGCTGTGCTGTCATTGACAATGAGGCAGAGCCATAGGAATATACAATAGCTGACATCTCAGGTCAGATACTGAATTGTAGGTGTGCGGCTTCGTTCAGAATCTGTCTCAGAATTTTAACCCAGAATCAGGCTGGTTTTATTTCGAAAGCTGGAATTTAGAAGATGCCGCACTGACTGACTGTGACTACAAATTGTGTGTTTTATGAACAAAGTAGAATGTATTTGCAAATAAACAAACATCTTGGATGAAATGATTCACCCCATAGACTTGTGCGTGTGCGTGTGTGTGCATGTGCGTGTGTGTGTGTGTGTGCGTGTGCGCATGCGTGTGTGTACGTGTGTGTGTGCGTGCATGTGCGAGTGTGCGTGTGTGTGCGTTTGTGTGTGTGCGTGTGTGTGAATGTGTGCGTGTGTGTGAATGTGTGTGTGTGCGTGCATGTGCGAGTGTGCGTGTGTGTGTGCGTGCATGTGCGAGTGTGCGTGTGTGTGTAAGCGTGTGTGTGCGTTTGTGTGTGTGTGCGTGTGTGTGCCTTTGTCTGTGCGTGTGAATGTGCGTGTGTGTGTGAATGTGTGCGTGTGTGTGAATGTGCGCGTGTGTGTGCGTGTGTGCGCGCGTGTGTGCACACGTGTGTGTGCGTGTGCGCGTGTGTGTGCGTGTGTGCGCGCGCGCGTGCATGTCCATGAATGAATGAAGAGAACAAAAACCATCACTTCCCCACAGGTCATGCTCCTGAGGATCTCCGTAACTGAGTGATGGAAAAGGTAGGACTAGTCCCCTCGTCAGCTGGAGACATTGCTACCAACGCTGCAACAGGGCCTTCCTTTTTACGGAAGTTGCAACAGATCTCCCCGTGACCCCAGTGTTTTACCACTGAGAGTTTTCGCCTCTCTATCAGCAGTGGGTCAATACCGTCTCACCTTAGCCCTTCAAGCACACTTGAAACATAAGAACGCAAACAAATAGGAACAAGAGTTTTTGGTTGGTCGAATCTGCTCCACTATTCAATGTCTGACCCTGGGCTTCAACTCCACCTTCCTGCCTGCTCCCTGTATCTCTGGATCCATTGGGAAATCAAATATCTCATCTTTCCCTCAGGCCTCAGCAGTAGCTGCATTTACCGGTGCTGGCTCTAGTCCCAAGCTCAAGTCAACTTCCTTTTGTCGTAAGTTGAGGCCTGGAATCACCCCTTCACAATCCCGTGTGGATTCAGAGTGGGCTGAAGGTGACTGACAATGTGCTGGTAAAATTCTGACCACTGTATTACTCACATGGCTGTAATTGTGTTCCTATTGGCCTTAATTTCAGGCAGGTGTCCAAATGTGCTGTCAAGCAAGCTCCTCAGAAGGCAGGAGATTTGATTGAAATTTTCAAAATCATGAGAGTCCTGGTACATAAGAACTAGGAACAGGAGGAGGCCATTCAGCCCCTCAACCCTGCTCGTCCATTCAATACAACTGTGCCTGATTTCATCTTGTCTTCAACTGCACTCTCCTGCCCATTCTCCATAACCCTTCAACTCATTACTAATTAAAAATCTGTCTATCTCCTCCTTAAATTTACTCAAAGTGCCGGCATCCTGCACAATCTGAGGTGATAAGTTCTACAGATTCCCAACCCTTTGAAAGAAGTAATTTTTCCTCATCTCTGTTTTAAACATGTTAGCCCATATCCTAAAATTATGACCTCGTTTTAGATTGTTCCACAATATACCTAAATTAGATCTCCTCTCATTCTTCTAAACTCCAGAGAGTATCGACCTAAACTACTCAGCCTCTCTTCATAAAACAAATCCCTCATCTCTGGAATCAAGCTGGTGAACCTCCTCTGAACTGCTTCCAATGCAAATACATCCTTCCTCAAGGAAGGGGACCAGAACTGTACTCAATACTCCAGCTGCAGCAACACTTTCCTACTCCATTCCTTTAAGCAAGAAACAACAGCATTCCATTTGCCTTCCGTACCCAGAGTCATAGAATTGCTACAGTGTGGAAGCAGGCTATTCGGCCCATCTAGTCCACAATGCCCCCTCCAAGGAGCATCCCATTCAAATCCACCCCATCCCTATAACCCTGAATTTCCCATTGCTAATCCATTCAGCCTGCATGTCCCTGGGGGCAATTTAACATGGCGGTTCCACCTAACCTGCCCATCTATAGAACGTGGACACGCGACACGGGAGAATCTGCAAACAGACTGTCACCTGAGGGTGGAATTGAACCTGAGTCCCTGGTGCTGTGAGATAGCAGTTCTAACCACTGAGCCACAGTACCACCCCCTAGTACCTGTATGCTGGTTTTCTGTGATTCGTGCACAATAACACCCAGATCCTTCTGCACTGAAGAACACGGAAGTTTCTCTCCTTTTCAATAATAAGTTGTGTTTCTATTCCTCCGACCAGAATGGATAACCTCACACTTACCCACATTAAAGCCCATCTGCCACACTTTGTCCCATTCACCCCACCTGTCCATATCCACTTGTAAACATCTTATTTCTTCACTTTCCCACCAATTATAGCGTCACCAGCGAATTTGGCTCTTGCACTTTCTGTCCTCACATTGAAGTTATTATCCTAATGGACAAACAGTGGATGGGAAGAAACTGTTCCTGCTTGTAAAGTCATCAAGAGCTAAAGGGTACGGATTTAAAATGACCTGTAAAGGAATTAAATGCAATTCAAGAAGATTCTTGTTCGAGTGGTTAGAGATCTGGAGTACACTGCCTGACAGTGACGGAGGCAGGTTTGAGAGATTTGTTTAACATATTGTCACTGGTACAGCAAAAAGTCTTTTATTCTTTATTCATTCACAGGACGAGGGTGTCATTGGCCAGGCAGCATCTATTGCCCATCCCTAACTACCCAGAGGGCAGTTCAGAGTCAACCACATTGCTGTGGGTCTGGAGTCACATGTAGGCCAAACCAGGTAAGGATGGCAGTTTCCTTCCCTAAAGGGCATTAGTGAACCAGATGGGTCTTTTTCCAACAATCGGCAATGGATTCATGATCATCATCAGACTCTTAATTCCAGATATGTAACGGAATTCAAATTCCATCATCTGCCCTGTCTGGGTCCCCAGAATGTTTTCTGGGTCTCTGGATTAACAGTCCAGTGATAATACCACTAGGCCATGGCCTCCCCATGGATAAAGTGGATAATGTCTCCATGTTTCAGCACCACCTTGGATTACAAAATAAATTACTGAATAAATTAATATTAACTTGATATTACTAAAACTTAAACAGCTTCAAAAGTTCAGCTTTTACTCTCTGCTCCTCTGGTTGCCTCCATCTGACATTGCCCCCAGGGTCTTGACAATATGGTCCTTTCTGTCCGACACCTCCGAGCTAGAGGCGGTCACGTTACGCTGGTATTGCACCTCCTCCAATGCTGAGCATTGACCGACAGGGTCCTGGCTCTGAGTCAACCAATGGGGTCCTGGCTGGTTTTCCGACACCGCCATCTGAGACGCTGCGGGGATGGAGACACATGGGGGCCCCGGCCTCCCTCGGCTGTCAGGAGGAGGCCCCAGGGCAACCAGAAGGAAACGTTACCGAGCTGGAAGGACAACAATGAAACCAGGTGGATGTAGCAGAACCCGCCACATGGGCCAAACATTGCTGACCTGGCGGCTGCCATCTTGGAAATCTGACCTGAAGCATTTCAATGAGGTGTGTGGTTATGGGTCAAAGACAGGAGACTGATACTAAGTTAAAATGCTCAGAGGGCCAGTACAGACACGATGGCCTGAATGGTGTCCTCCTGTACTGTAACCTTGCTGTGATTCTGTGAGAAGCAGAAAGGGATTTCACGCAGCACTGAGAGACTGGGCGTCCTCGGGAGCTGCATGCTTTGAAATTTTCAATTTAAATTTTGGGAGGTGCCATGAGGAAAGGTCAACTTCGATGTTCTCAGTTTTTTGTTTTGGCTGCACCAGAGGAAGGGAATAGGAGGGTGTAGCAGCTTAAAAATGTGACATTATCTTCCCTGACTCCCAGCAGCCCCTTGTTTACAAGCCCCCACCCCGCTTTACATGGCCCTGGGATTTGCTGGACCATCTCTGCAGAAATTTATTTAAGTAAGGCGTTTGATAAGGTTCCCCATGGTAGGCTCATGCAGAAGGTAAGGAGGCATGGGATAGGGGGAAATGTGGCAGATTGGATTCAGAATTGGCTGACCCTTAGAAGACAAAGAGTGGAAGTGGACAGAAAATATTCAACATGGTGCTCAGTTACGAGTGGTATACCACAAGGATCTGTTCTGGGTCCTCTTCTATTTGTGATTTTTGTAAATGATTTGGGTGAAGGAGTGGAAGGGTGGATGAGCAAGTTCGCGGACGATACAATGGTGGGTCACCTTGTGGACAGTGTGGAGGGCTGTTCTAGGTTACAAAGGGACACGGATAGGATGCAGAGCTGGGCTGAGAAGTGGCAGATGGAGTTTAACCCTGAAAAGTGTGAGGTGATTCATTTTGGAAGGACAGACTTGAAAGCAGAATACAGGGTTAACGGAAAGATGCTTGGCAGTGTGGAGGAGCAGAGGGATCTCGGGGTTCATGTTCACAGTTCCCTGAGAGCTGCCACCCAGGTGGATAGAGTTGTTAAGAAGGTGTATGGTGGGTTAGCTTTCATTAATAGAGGGACTGAGTTCAAGAGCCGTGAAGTTATGCTCCAGCTATATAAAAGCCTGGTTCCGCCACATCTGGAGTATTGTGTCCAGTTCTGGTCGCCTCATTACAGGAAGGATGTGGAAGCGTTAGAAAAGGTGCACAGGAAATCTACCAGGATGTTGCCTGAAATGGAGGGAGAGTCTTATGAGGAAAGGTTGAGAGAGCTAGGGCTTTTCTCTTTAGAACGACGAAGGATGAGAGGTGCCTTGATAGAGGTATACAAAATGATCAGAGGTATAGATAGAGTAACAGCCAGAGACTTTTTCCTAGGGTGGAGGTAGCTATTACGAGGGGGCATAGTTTTAAAGTGAGTGGAGGTGGATATAGGGGAGACATCAGAGGTGGGTTCTTTACTCAGAGAGTGGTCGGGGCGTGGAATGCATTGCCAGAGAGGGTCGTGGAGTTGGCCTCATTAGGGGCATTTAAGCGTCTGTTAGATAGGCATATGGATGATAGTATAAGGTAGGGGTGGAGGTTGGATAGACCTTAGGATTAGTGTAAAATTTTGGCACGACATCGTGGGCCGAAGGGCCTGTTCTGTGCTGTACTGTTCTATGTTCTATGTTCTAAAAGACTAAGGGGTGACAAGATTGAGATGCATAAAATGATGATGGGATTAGGCACAGAGATAACAAGGTGTGGAGCTGGATGAACACAGCAGGCCAAGCAGCATCATAGGAACAGGAAAGCTTGACTTTTCGGGCTTAGAGATTAGGACAGTTAGGTAGTTGTTTTTCACTGGTATGGACGCAATGCTGATGATCTGTATGACTCGATGCTCATTCAGAGAGCTAGTCTGGAAACTATGGGCTGAATGGCCCAATTCTGCACAATGACAACTCTGTGATTCTAAGAGATTGTGACAGCAGCTGGATCATTGGGTCATTAGCTCGATCATTTGGTCTTGGCCTCTGAAATTAAACACAGTGTAATGTTGAGGGATGTAGACAGCATTGGGGGTGGCTGCAGCCTGTGAGAGTGAATGGCAGTTGCTTCGTTGCTTTGGAGGTGCTGTCTTTCGTGTGAATTGGAAAACCGAGCCAATAACTAATAACCCATGATACCCCAAGGCAGCCCTGCACAGACACTGCCCCCTTCACAAACACAGCCCCCCTGCACAGACACCGCCCCCTGCACAGACACTACCCCCTGCACAGACACTACCCCCTGCACAGACACTGCCCCCTGCACAGACACAGCCCCCTGCACAGACACCGCCCCCTGCACAGACACCACCCCCTGCACAGACACAGCCCCCTGCACAGACACTGTCCCCTGCACAGACGCAGGACCCTGCACAGACACGGCCCCTGCACAGACACAGCCCCCTGCACAGACACAGCCCCCTGCACAGACACAGCCCCTGCACAGACACTGCTCCCTGCACAGACACAGCCCCCTGCACAGACACAGCCCCCTGCACAGACACGGCCCCTGCACAGACACTGCCCCCTGCACAGACGCAGCCCCCTGCACAGACGCGGGGTCCTGACATCAAGGCATATAGATTAAATTCAGAGATAACAAGTATTGCAGACATTGGAGTCAGAGATAATAGTGCGGACCCGAGGATCAGGCTTGGGTCTGAACTGAGTTTATATTTTTGTAACTTGGAGAAGATTGCCTTCGTGATGAAACACCAAAACTTTGTTAGCTTTCCATCAGTCTCAGGAAGAACCATTCTCTCTGGAATTGGCTTAGCCACACTCATCCTCACCCGCAACAACTGCTCTTTCAATTCCTCCCACTTCCTACAGACAAAGGGTGTGGCCATGGGTACCCGCATGGGCCCAAGCTATGCCTGCCTCTTTGTAGGTTACGTGGAACAATCCCTCTTCCGTACCTACACTGGCCCTAAACCCCACCTCTTCCTCCATTACATTGATGACTGTATCGGCGCCGCCTCGTGCTCCCACGAGGAGCTCGAACAGTTCATCCACTTCACCAACACCTTCCACCCCAACCTGAAGTTCACCTGGACCACCTCTGATACCCCTCTCACCTTCCTGGACCCTCTCCCCATCTCAGGTAACCACCTAGAAACCGATGTCCATTTCAAGCCCACCAACTCCCACAGCTACCTGGAATACACCTCCTCCCACCCACCTTCCTGCAAAAATGCCATCCCCTGTTTCCAATTCCTTCGCCTCCGCCACATCTGCTCCCAGGACGAGGCATTCCACTCCTGTACATCTCAGATGTCCTCATTTTTCAAGGACCGCAACTTCCCCCCCCCAACAGTGGTCAAGAACGCCCTCGACCGTGTCTCCCGCATTTCCCGGAACACATCCCTCACACTCTTTCCCCAAAATAACAACCAAAACAGAATCCCCCTCGTCCTCACGTACCACCCCACCAACCTCCGGATCCAACGCATCATCCTCCGACACTTCCACCATCTGCAATCCAACCCCACCACCAAAGACAATTTTCCCTCCCCACCCTTGTCTGCTTTCCGGAGGGACCACTCTCTCCGTGACTCCCTTGTCCACTCCACACTCCCCTCCAGCCCCACCACACCCGGCACTTTTCCCTGCAACCGCAGGAAGTGCTACACCTGCCCCTACACCTCCTCCCTCACCCCAATCCCAGGCCCCAAGAAGACTTTCCACATCAGGCAGATGTTCACCTGCACATCTGCTAATGTGGTATACTGCATCCGCTGTACCTGTTGTGGCCTCCTCTCCATCGGGGAAACCAAGCGGAGACTTGGGGACCGCTTTGCAGAACACCTGCGCTCAGTTCACAACAAAAACTACACATCCCAGTCACGAGCCATTTCAACTCCCCCTCCCATTCCTCAGACGACATGTCCATCCTGGGCCTCTTCCAGTGCCACAATGATGCCACCCAAAGGTTGTAGGAACAGCAACTCATATTCTGCTTGGGAACCGCCTCCCCCTCGCTCCCTATTTATTTCAGAACCCCCTTCCCTCTCCCATTTCTGATGAAGGGTCTAGGCCTGAAACATCAGCCTTCCTGCTCCTATGATGCTACTTGGCCTGCTGTGTTCATCCAGCTCTTGTTATCTCTGGAACTGAGATGACTTTATTCTCTTCCAGCTTCACCCCACCCATTACTACCATTGATTGGCTGCTTTGATGGTTTGACAGTCAGATTCACAGCAGTGATTGGCTAAGTAACTTGTCAATCAGAGACCATCGCCCGCCAGGTTCCCATTTCCTCCTTTCTTACTGACCTTGTCTGAGGAGAGGCTTGTTGGTGTGACTGTTGGCCTGTAGGTCCGACTGTTTGGCCTGAGTTTGATATGTTGGCCTGGTTGTTGGTTGGTTGGTTAGTCTATCTAACTCTTTATCTCAGTTGGAACACCTGGAGGTTGTGAACACAGATCAATCACCGTGGGCTTAAATGAAGACAACCCGTTAAGTGACTGAGGTCACTGAGTGCTCCAAGCCTCAGCAATGAGCCTCACAGCCTTCCCGACTGATGGGTTGCTCGTAATAATGTGATGGAATGGGCAGCTGGTCAGTCTAGTTCAGATGCGCGTCAATGAGACGTCTTCCCTGTAGAGGAAGGGTATCAAATTTCCAACTCTCTCCAGGTCTTCACACCTTGCTGAGAGATTCAGACACTCGCTATGCAGAATTTTCTGACCATCCGTGAAAATGGTAGTAGGTTGTGTCACACATATATTTTCACAGACACACACTCACATGTATACACAAACATACAAACACACACACATACACACACGCACTTGTGCGCACTAACATATTAACACACACTCACATGGAAACATATAAATACATACACACACACACATAAACACACACACACATACACACACATACGCATGCACACACACACACACACACACACACACACACAATGCCCTTTAAGGAAGGAGTCTGCCATCCTTACCTGGTCTGGCCTGCATGTGACTCCAGACCCACAGCAATGTGGTTGATTCTTAACTGCCCTTTGGGCAATTAGGGATGGGCAATAAACGCTGGCCTGGCCAGTAATGCCCTCTCCCTGTGAATGAATAAAGGAAGAAAAATACACACACTCTTGTCATATTTTCCAGTTTTGGGAGTGTGGAGGGATATTAAATCAAATTCTTTTGTTCTGGAAATGCACGGAAAGCTCATTCCTCAAGTTCTTGGTTTCTGCACAATTTGGAATCCATCACCCTCGAGATCCTGTGCCACTGGCTGAAAATTCACAAACCTGGATTTACCTGAATGAAAAATCACACTTGTGTGGTCTGGCTCCAATTGTAAACTAGCCCTTTAAACATCAGGCAGTTAGAGCCTGTTAGCTTCCTGAGCTAATTCAGATAATTTGTGGGTGATATTTGTCACCGTTCCCTACAATGTTGGGTTATGTGATAACAAGGAGTTGGTTAGATACCCCTAGCTGTATCTCCAACATCCTGCTCACCTGGTTTCACTCAGCAAATACAGGGTTTGGGTATGTAGGTGTGTCCATGGTAGAGTTGTGCGGCCAGTCTAGGTTACAATACAGGAGCAGAGATGAATGAGGCAAGTCCATTTAGCTAGTGGATGGTGGCTCGGTGGTTAGCACTGTTGCCTCACAGTGCCAGGAACCCAGGTTTGATTCCACCCTCAGGTGACTATCTGCATGGAGTTTGCACATTCTCCCCGTGTCTGTGTGGGTTTCCTCCGGGTGCTCTGGTTTCCTCTCACAGTCCGAAGATGTGCAGGTTAGGTGGATTGGCCATGGCATAGTGCCCAGGGATGATGATACAATTTGGTTTAGCCATGGGAAGTGTAGGGTTATAGGGTGGGTCTAGGTGGGATGTTGGATGGAGGGTCAGGGTGGACTGAATGGCCTGCTTCCACACTATAGGGGTTCTATATTGAAGACATCATCTTTCTGTTTTTGAAGGAAAGTTTGAATCTCTTTTAAAGTCACTATGAATTCCGTCTTTGTTTTACACATATATCACTGCAAGACATGCTTAGGTTTGTGCTTTCTTTAGGAATCAGCAAATAAACACAGACATATCATATACACAGCATTCTCTTCATCAAAATCCCTATCGAGGGATCATTCACTTCACCTTCCCACTGCTTTAGTTCCACAGCAAAGCTCTATCTATCAAACTCCTGAGGGCTCTCTAATGGCTCACTCAGACCAATGTGAAGGTTTGACAAGCTGGAGGTAACAAAACAAGTCCTTGCCATCTCTGTCTAGTGAATCTAATCGATATGCACACTGGTCTCGGCCGCACAAACTTAGCAGGATCTCAGGCTCAGTCTCCCCCTCTGCACTGTGTTCGCTCATCTCTGCTGGTCTGTGTGGTGCTGTGGCTGGTCACGTTGATGCTAAATTGAGCGAAGCCAACTTTGAAAAAACAAATGACTTGAATTTATACTTTTCAGCTTTCATGGGTGGTCAGGTAGGCAGGTGGGAAGAAATGCAATAAAAATTACAATTCCTTGCAAAATGCAGGTCTCGTTAGTTGACAGAATATAACTGAGTGATTGACTGCGCTCTGCAATTTGCAATGAAGACCATCAATCATAAGTTGTCAGCTAAGTTCATTAAATCCTCACTTAGTTATATACTAATTATGGGAGAGGACTGTGAGAACGAGAACATGGTTGGAATGTAAACCACAAAAACAGACCTTTCAGCCCACTGCCAATCTCATAGAATCAGTGTGGAAGCAGGCCATTCAGCCTATCAGATCCACACTGATCATCCCACCCAGCTACCCAATAACGCTGCACTTCCTATGGTTAACTCGCCTCACCTGCACATCTTTGGACTGTGGGAAGAAACCAGAGCAAACCCACGCAGACATGGGGAGAACGTGCAAACTCCACACAGACAGTCACCCAAGGGTGGAATCAAACCCGGGTGCCTGGCGCTGTGAGGCAGGAGTGCTAACCACTGAGCCACCAGGCCACCCAAATGCTCCGCTTGAATCTCCTCTCATCACTCCTCATCTAATGATCCACCCTTGAGTCCCTATTGCCTCATTTTTATGTCCACCTCCCCTTGAAAATATCTTCATTCTCCACCTCAATCACTTTCTGACTCACTCACTAACTACATCCACATTTGTACCACTCTCTGAATAAAAAAAAAGTTTTCTTGATGACCTATTAATTTTCTTGATTAAGACAGTGGCATGACAATCCTCATATTCCGATCACTTGATCTGCACTATCAACATGCTTTCTCCCTTACAGCACTCCAAACCCCTGCCAACTATGGTATAAATGCAAAGAGACCTTGAATTGCAGGTTCATTGTTCCTTGAAAGTGGAGTCGCAGTTGACAGGATAGTGAGGGAGGTGTTTGGTACGCTTGACTTTATTGGTCAGTGCATTGAGTACAGGAGTTGGGAGGTTATTTTGTAGCTGTACACGACATTGGTTGGGCTACATTTGGAATACTGTGTGCAATTCTGGTCTCCTTGCTATAGGAAGGATGTTGTGAAACTTGAAAGGGTTCAGAAAAGATTTACCAGGATGTTACTGGGGTTAACAAGCATGGGGCTGGATGAACACAGCAGGTCAAGCAGCATCATAGAAGCAGGAAAACTTGACGTTTCGGGCCTAAACCCTTCGGGTTTGAGCTACAGGGAGAGATTGAATAGGCTGGGGCTATTTTCCCTGGAGTGTCAGAGGCTGAGGGGTGACCTTATAAAAGATTATAAAATCATGAGGGGCAAGGATAGGGTGAATAGCTAGGATCTTTTCCTCAGGGAAAGGGAGTCCAAAACTAGAGGGCATGGATTTAAGATGAGAGGGAAAAGATTTAAAAGGTTCCTAAGGGGCAACATTTTCACACTGAGGGTAGTCGTGTATGGAGTGAGCTGTCAGAGGACGTGGCAGAGGCTGGTACAATTACA
>JAHRHZ010000139.1:3075917-3154287 GCA_024137785.1 Ginglymostoma cirratum | reverse complement strand
AAGTTGTTGAGGGTGAGGACGAGTTCGGCTAGGCGGATGAGGGTGTCGGTGGAGGGGGATTGGTCCGTTCTGCGGGACAGGAAGAAGCGGAGGGCCTTTAGGCCCACAAACACACACACACAGTATGCATCAATGAGAATACTTAGTTAAAACTTGTCAGAAGCAGAAATTGCTGGAGGAACTCACTAGGTCTGGCAGCATCTGTAGAGAGAAAGCAGAGTTAACCTTTCAAGTCCAGAACTGATAGTAGCTAGGAAAAACATAAGAAAGAGGAAGAGGAGTAGGCCATCTGGCCCACCAAGCCTGTTCCTCCATTCAACAAGATCATGGTGATCTTTTGTGAAGAAGGGTCCAGACCCGAAACATCAGCTTTCCTGATCCTCTGATGCTGCTTGGCCTGCTGTGTTCATCCAGCTCTACACCTTGGTATCTCAGATTCTCCAGCATCGGCAGTTCCTACTATCTCATGGTGATCTTTTTGTTAGGTAAGGTGACATATGCTGAAGACAGAGGATGGGGGAAAGTAGTGAGTGGTTAGGTGGAAATGTAGCTCAGAGAGAGAGCGAGAAGAACAGTGAGGCAGACAAAGGAATGGCTGATAGTCTGCTTGGGAGAAAGAAAAGCTGAGGAGAGGACTGTAAGTAGATGGAAATGGTTTGGCTGTGTTGAAAGTAGCCTGGGTCATGATAGGGCCTGGGGTGGGATGGGTAAAGGATATGGAAGGATGTGTTCAGGCTTTATAGTTGTTGAAGTTAATACTGAATCCTGAAGGATGCAGGGTCCTCAAGTGGGAAAATGAGCTGTTGCCCTTCCAGCTTGCACCGAACTTTGCTGAAGCACTGCAGCATTTGTCAATGTTGTTTCTGGGCTGCAAGATTGGCTAAGATACCAGGAAACTGTCTCTCCACCAAAGTAGTGTCACTTGCTCGCTATCGCCCAATGGAACAAGTTTACCAGAGCATCGTGAGTAAAGGGACCAGCAAGAATGGGGTTTGGCTTGAGGACAACATGGACGTATAGCCTGATCCGCTATTCCCCAAGAGCATGGCTGATCTGATTTTAGTGCGTACCATTCCAACTACCATTTCCAATCAGTGAGGGAGATAGTGGCCGAGTGGTAACACCCAGAGGCCCAATCCAACGCTCTGAGAGACAGATCCCTACCCAGTAGCTGGTGTAACTTAAATTCAACAAATAAAATCTGGAATTGGAAGAAAAGACCAACCTCAGTAAGGATGAGCAAGAAACCATCACTGATGGCTGTCAAAGCCAATCTGGTCCACTCATGTTCTTTAGTGAAGGAGATCTGCTACCCTCACCTGCATGTGACTCTAGACTCACAGCAACATGGTGGGCTCTAAATTGCCCCCCTTTAAATGGCCAAGCAAGGGACTCAGTTCAGAACAGGAAACAAATACTGGCCTTGCTAGTGAATCCCTCCTCACACCTACCTACGGCTGATGTGAGGTTAGATTACCAGCTGAAGTCCTGGGCTGAACTTTAAATGGGTACTAGAAGAGAGTAGGGGCACAGGAGACTGCCAGCTCCCCCAGTGTGGCTGCATGTTCCCACGTCTGTGCTGTTTTGGTATATGCTGGATAGCTACCTCCAAGAAGATGTGAGTTGATTAGGCAAAATGAAAGTGAAATAACGCCACAGAGGCGTTATTATCCCACCACCAAGTCATCCTTTATTCACACGTGGAGAGTCCTTGACACTGATCCAGCTCCCTCAGAGCAAGCTCTCAGGGTGAACAGAACCTCTGACACTCCTGTTTGTATCTGTATCAGCCAGGGCTTCCTGATTGGACCAGGTTAACAGCCCAATCCTTGTTACAGTCACTACAGGAAGAGCTTTGATGTGCACTCCACACACGTTTGGAATTTCTAGCCAAAACTGAGGCTAGAAACGTCATCCAGACATGGAGATTTTTTTTGTTTCAAAATATACTTTATTCAGAAAAATAAACTTTATTCATATTGATACTCAAAATTATGTGTGTGCATATATATATATATACA
This sequence comes from Ginglymostoma cirratum, assembly GCA_024137785.1. NCBI lineage: Eukaryota > Metazoa > Chordata > Chondrichthyes > Orectolobiformes > Ginglymostomatidae > Ginglymostoma > Ginglymostoma cirratum. The sequence continues at coordinate 3,152,266 of JAHRHZ010000139.1, read as the reverse complement.
TATACATACATATATATAATATACACACACTTATATTTTATATATATCATACACACACATACATCCATAGTCACAAACACAGTTTGGTTCTAGGAAACAACAAATGTTGGAGTTTGACTGTATCCGAGCAAACCAAAGGCATCCCTTACTTGAACAAAATTGTATTTATTTGGATTTGAGGCACCAGGAGGGTTTGCTAACTGAACGAACCCCAATTTAATTTCAGTAGGAAGACCTCAGACAGTGGTCTTTCCCCACTGCGCCATGGCAGCAGCTGCCCCAAGCTTTAATGTTTCCTTCAGCGCGTAGCCCTGGACCTCAGAATGTACCAGTCACCTGGATATGGCTTGCCGGAACTCTTACTGTCATTGCTCATCCGACCCTGTGGCTAGGATTGTGGGGTAAAGGTAACTCTTCCGCTGGCAGCTAAGGTGCCTGGTCCCTCTCCTACCTACACTGGTTACTCCTGCCCTCTGATAGCGGGGCTGTTGATCTGTCGTGGTCGGATGGCCTCTTATTGAATGTCCCCGATCCTCGAGAACCTCCTTTACCCTGTTTGTTGGATGCCATTGGCCATCCCCTGTAAAACAGCATATGAAGTGAAACTGCAGGGTCCCAACCCCACAATTAAAATTTTAGCCCCTGGAGTGGGACATGAAGGTTTTAATTCTGTGGTAACAAGTAGATCAAGTCAAGCAATGGGGAAATGAACGGCTGTTTGATTCACAAATTACTGACCTAAAAAGGTCCACAGTTGCTTTCCTTTCCCTTGCTTGACCAAGATAGAGCTTGACCATACTCGTGTCGGCTTGGTCCCATTAGCAACGCGATGACCTCGAAGTCTGAAATCTGCATGTGAAAGCCCAAGTACGTGGCTCAACATGTGGACTGACCTTCCACTACAGCAGCAAGAGAGACAACGTGGTGTTAGCCCTGTTCCCATCTTACAGCCAGATGTTAAAGATGCCAAGGCTCTGTTTGGAAAAAAGCAGGAAGGTTTCCCAGGATCCTGGCCAATATTCCTCCCTCAGTCAATACACAAACATTCAGCCATTGCTCCTCGTTGGGTGTCCTGTGTAAAATGGCAGCTTCCTTTTTCTGTACAACAAAAATCAGAAGGGCAGGTAAGAATCAACTATATTAGGCTAAGACTATAGTCATAAATAGGCCAGACCGTATAAGGCCAGCTGATTTGCATTCTTAAAGCAGATTGGTGAACCATTGGATCCTTGCAACAATCTGACAGTTTCATGATCACCTTTACTGATGCCAATTTTGAATCTCCAGATTTGTTTTCATGAACTGCCTTCGCAATTTCACTCCACAACTCTGGATTATTACTGCAGGCCAGGGATTTAACCGTGACACCGATCACTCCTGTGGATAGAACATAGGACATAGAACATAGAACATTACAGCGCAGTACAGGCCCTTCGGCCCTCGATGTTGCACCGACCTGTGAAACCAATCTGAAGCCCATCTAACCTACACTATTCCATTATCATCCATATGTTTATCCAACGACCATTTAAATGCCCTTAAAGTTGGCAAAGGATCTGCAAAGGAGGGACGGAGCCCTCTCACTGATTGCTGAGTCACGGTGAGAGCTACTGTCGTCTGTCACAGCGTGCTGAGTTGGAGCTAAGTTGGTATCACAATTGCAAAGCAGTTTTCTAAAGGATAACGCACTTCTTCCTGTAGAATCAGATGGTCCATTCAGACCATCATGCATGGAAGCTCTTTGGAAGAACTATATAAATGAACATCATGCCCAATACACCAGAACAGTCATAGAATCCCTACAGCAGGCCATTCAGCCCATCAAGTCCACATCAACCCTCCAGAAAGCATCTCACCCAGACCCACGCCATCCCTGTGACCCTGCATTCCCCACAGCCCATCCACCTAACCTAATCGTTGGACTGGGAGAGGAAAACAGAGCAGCTGGTGGAAACCCACACAAACTCAGGGACAGGGAACTAAATCCACATCAACACAATCATCCCAGGCTAGAATCAAACCCAGGTCCCTGGCGCTGTTAGGCAGCAGTGCTAACCACTGAGCCGCTGTGCCTCCTGATAAAGCCCTTGTAGCATTTATCCTTCTGAATGTTAATATTGAAACTTCCCCCACTGCCCTTTCATTCAGCGTATTTCAGAATTTAACAACTCGCTTTGTGAAATAATCTGTCCTCATCTCCCCTCCGGAGTCTTTTGCAAATGACCCAAAATTCAGGTCTGATAGTCACCAACCATGGAAATCGTTTCTCTGCATTTACTTAATTGATACCCCTCAAAGTTTTGATGGAGGTAATCTGAGGTTATCCCAATATCTATTAGAACAGTCAATCTGTCACAGTGACGTTAATTATATGGTTGTGGAACAATTAAAGTCTGTTTGTGTGTGTGTGTGTGGGGGGGGGTGGGGGGGGGGGGCAGGGGGGAGGGGGGGGCGGGGGGGGGGGTGCTGGGGGAAGCGTGTACAGAGATGGAGCATTTTGCCATACTGCCTGAGAACACTAACCTATTCCATTCTTTCTTGAAAATAGCTTTTCTGGTGTTCAGTTGAAAAAGAGAGGTCCCTTGATGTTGGTTAAAAGTTCAACCCAATACAACGCAAAATACAAGGTTCAAAATACAATTCTGTAGGTGTCCTGGTCTGTCGTGAGAGGTGATCTGATTGGTGTGCATCAAACTATCAAACCTCCTTTATGAAGGATGATGTGAGAAGCTTGAAAGGATTCAGAAAAGATTTACAAGGATGTTGCCAGGGTTGGAGGGTTTGAGCTACAGGGAGAGGCTAAATGGGCTGGGGATATTTTCCCTGGAGCATCGGAGACTGAGGGGTGACCTTATAGAGATTTATAGAATCATGAGGTGCATGGATAGGGTAAATAGGCAAGGTCTTTTCCCCAGGGTAGGGGAGTCTAAAACTAGAAGCCATAGGTTTAAGGTGAGAGGGGAAAGATTTAAAAGGGACCTAAGGGGCAGAGGGTGATGCATGTATGGAATAAACTGCCAGAGGAAGTGGTGGAGGCTGGTACAATTACAACATTTAAAAGGCATCTGGATGGGTACATGAATAGGAAGGGTTTAGAGGGATATGGGCCAAATGCTGGCAAATGGGACTAGATTAATTCAGCATTTCTGATCGGCTTGGACGATTTGGATTGAAGGGTCTATTTCCATGCTATATATCACTATGACTCAATGACTCTAACTCTTAGAGGAGTTTAAAAAGAATTCTGGAATTGTTAGTGTCCCTGGCAATATGGCATTATGCCCATCCCCAGTTGCCCCAAGACGGTGGTGGACCATCTTCCTGAAGCACATGCATCCTCCGTGCTATTATACTGGACATTTCCACACTTTGACCTAGTGACAGTGAAGGAGGAGAAATATAGACTGGAGAGTGTGGGGCACTAAGGTGGCGGTGTTCCCCTTTTGAGGAACAGCCTTCGCTCTGCCAGCCGGTAAAGGTATGGATTTGGAAGGTGCTGTTGGAAAAGCCACGCTGAAGTGCTGTACTCCATCCGGCAGCTGACACATCCTGCAGCCACTGTCTGTCAGTGATGGGACTGGCGTTTGGTACCAATCAAAAGGGCTAACTTAATCAAAGCAAAATGCTGTAGCAGTTGGGAATCTGAAATGACAGCTGGTCGGGCAGCATCTGTGGAGAGAGAAAAAGAGTTAATGTTTCAATCGAATGTGACTCTGATATATAGCTAATGAAGTGTTACATTGGGCACAAAATGTTAACTCTGCTTCTCTCTCCATAGATGCTGTCAGATCTGCTGAGACTCTCCAGCACTTTCTCCTTGTGTACAAACTTTGGATTATTTAAAACTATACAAGGCACTAGTCAGACCTCAGTTGGAATATGCTGACTAGTCCTTGCCTCTTGTCTAAGGAAGGACAGACTGGCATTGTGGGCAGTCCAGAGAAGGTTCACTAGGCTGATCCCAGGTATGGAGGGACTGTCTTATGAGGAGATGTTGAGTAGTTTGGGACCTCTACTTATTGGGATTTAGAAGTCTGAAAGGAGATCTCAGTGAAACATAAAAGATTGTTAGGGGTCTTGACAAGGGAGATGCAGAAAAATTGCTTCCTTTGTGAGAAAATCGCGGACCACAGACATCCCAAAATAATCTCAAAATGAGGGGGTCGCACATTTAAGACAGAGATGAGGAGGAATTTCTTGTCTCAGAGGGGACTGAATCTGGAATTCTTCACCAGCAGAGGGCTGTCGAGTTTGGGTCAGTGAGTATGCTTAAGGCTGAGATAGATTTTTAATCAGTAAGGGGATCGAGGGTTATGGGAAAAAGGCAGGGAAGTGAAGCTAAGGATTATCAAATTAGTCATGATCTCACTGGATGGCGGAACAGACTCGATGGGCTGATTGAACTACTCTTGCTCCTATGCTTTGTGTTTCATGACTTGGACTAATTCTGTCAAAGTCGAAAGCAACAGAGACACCAGAGTGGAATAAAGATTTGAGAATGTTCCCAGGATGATGCATGATACATCTGTGATAGCAGTGAGCAGGGGGCCACAGCCAGAGGAAGGGAACGGGAAACTGAGTGAGTTAGTCCAGTAACAAGGGAGCAGGATGTTTAATCAATGACCCGCAGATTCACCTATCTAAGAGGGAAGTTGACATCCAGCTCAGTTAATAAACATGCCATCAATCTGTCGCAGGGATAAACATTCATTAACATGCTTGAGCAATGTTTTTTTAAAGAGATTTGTTTCGGAGAAGCACAAACACCGTGATCAAATTCAGCACCCGAGCCAGCTGGCTTATTCATGGCTCACTTGTAAATATCCAGATGTGAGCGGCCACAGCAGCAGGCCAATCCAGTTCTTTTTTTATGGACTCACACTTACCCATAGCACTGTGCAGTATCCTCCACACTTTGCTAGGCTGAATGCCTGGTTTGGGAATCATTTCGACTGAGGAACTGGGCCTTTTCCACCTCCATGTCTTCAAATCCCACAATTAGCCAGATATTGCAATCTCTCCCAGCCCCACAGCTCTCCATTCTCCACTCAATTCACCCCAGTGCACTGAAGGTTGTAATCGCTCCGCCATTTGTCTTCAGTTATCAAGGTCCCAAACTCCAGAATATCCTCCCTGCACTTCTCTGCCTCTCATACCTCACTCTCCTCCATTAAGACGCTCCTTAAAACCTACCTCTTTGGTCAAGCTTGAGGCCTGCCTATTTCATTAGGAACCTCGAGTTCACGTTCCTGAACTCTGTTCAGGAGAAGGGTCACTGGACCCAAACATTAATTCTGCTTTCTTTCCACAGATGCTGCCAGACCCGCTGAGATTTTCCAGCAATTTCTCATTTCGTTTCGTAGTGGCCCTGGGAAGTGTCTTGTGTTGTCTCACTGCAGTATGTGACTACTCTAAATGCTGTATAAAAGATCCCCTGCTGTTGTTGTTGCAATGGGGCAGTTCTTACGCAGACCATTATGATATCAGACCACATTCAGGCCAGCATTCAAAATTCATGGCCCATTCTGCACCTTCAATATCCTCCTGCCATCAATAAGGAGAATAGTCAAGGTCTTTTCCACAGAGTAGGAGACTCGCGGGTATAGTTTAATGTGAGAGGAGAAAGATTTAAAAGGGACCTGCGGGGAAACTTTTTCCACACAGAGGGTGGCGTGTTTATGGAATGAGTGCCAGAGGAAGTGGTTGAGGTGGGTACAATTATAACATTTAAAAGACATTTGGACAGGTTGGCATAAAGGTTTCACGTTGACATAAGGAGGGAAGATGTGTTGGGTAGGCTAAAGGATATTAAGGTGGACAAATCCCCAGGACCGGATGGGATCTATCCCAGGATGCTGTGGGAGGCAAGAGAGGAAATAGCTGGGGCCCTGACAGATATCTTTGTAGCATCCTTAAACACAGGTGAAGTGCCGGAGGACTGGAGAGTTGCTAATGTTGTCCCCCTGTACAAGAAGGGTAGTAGGGATATTCCAGGTAACTACAGACCAGTAAGCCTGACGTCAGTGGTGGGAAAGTTGCTGGAGAAGGTACTGAGGGATAGAATCTATTTATATTTGGAAAAGAATGGGCTTATCAGTGATAGGCAACGTGGTTTTGTGCAGGGGAGATCATGCCTTACTAACTTAATAGAGTTCTTTGAGGAAGTGACCAAGTTGATAGATGAAGGAAGGGCTGTAGATGTCATCTACATGGACTTTAGTAAGGCGTTTGATAAGGTTCCCCATCGTAAACTAATGGAGAAAGTGAAGTCACATGGTGTGCAGGGTGTTCTAGCTAGGTGGATAAAGAACTGGTTGAGCAACAGGAGACAGAGAGTAATAGTTGAAGGGAGTTTCTCGAAATGGAGAAAGGTGACCAGTGGTGTTCCACAGGGATCAGTGCTGGGGCCACTGTTGTTTGTGATATACATAAATGATCTGGAAGAGGGCATAAGTGGTCTGATCAGTAAGTTTGCAGATGACACGAAGATTGGGGGAGTAGCAGAAAGCATAGGGGATTGTCAAAGAATACAGGAGAATATAGATAGACTGGAGAGTTGGGCGGAGAAGTGGCAGATGGAGTTCAATCCGGGCAAGTGTGAGGTGATGCATTTTGGGAGGTCTAATTCTAGAGCGAACTATACTGTAAACGGAAGAGCCTTGGGAAAAGTTGATGAGCAGAGAGATCTGGGAGTTCAGGTCCATTGTACCCTGAAGGTGGCTGCACAGGTGGATAGAGTGGTCAAGAAGGCATATGGTATGCTTGCCTTCATCGGACGGGGTATTGAGTATAAGAGCTGGCAGGTCATGTTAAAATTGTACAAGACTTTGGTTCGGCCGCAATTAGAATACTGTGTACAGTTCTGGTCGCCACATTACCAAAAGGATGTGGAAGCTTTGGAGAGGGTACAGAGAAGGTTTACGAGGATGTTGCCTGGTAGGGAAGGTGCTAGCTATGAAGAGAGGTTGAGTAGGTTAGGATTGTTTTCATTAGAAAAAAGGAGATTGAGGGGGGACCTGATTGAGGTCTTCAAAATCATGAAGGGTATAGACAGGGTTGATAGAGATAAGCTTTTTCCCAGGGTGAGGGATTCAATAACGAGGGGTCACGCGTTCAAGGTGAGAGGAGAAAAGTTTAAGGGGGATACATGCGGAAAGTACTTTACACAGAGGGTGGTAGGTGCCTGGAACGCGTTGCCAGCAGAGGTAGTAGAGGCAGGCACGGTAGATTCATTTAAGGTGCGTCTGGACAGATGCATGAGTAGGTGGGGAGCAGAGGGATGCAGATCCTTAGGAATTGGGCGATAGGTTTAGACAGTGGATTTGGATCGGCACAGGCTTGGAGGGCCGAAGGGCCTGTTCCTGGGCTGTAAGTTTTCTTTGTTCTTTTTTCTTTGTTCGAGGTACATGGATAGGAGAGGTTTGCAGGGATATGGGCTAAGTGCAAGCAATCAGGACTAGTTCAATTTAGGAAACCTGGTCAGCATGGACGAGTTGGGGCGAAGGGCCCGTTGCTGTGCTATGTGACTGTTAATCTGCCTCTAGAGGTAGAAAAAGTGCTTGTGATTATTTTACAGGTCGCACATTCTAATGGGAAATTTAGTTCAAATGCAATTATTAAAACCATATTTCCGCTGATGCATTTCTTCCCTGGGGAGCGACAAAATAAGGATGGGTTAGCTTGGGTCACATCATTCACAGCAGGTCACACACCCTGCTTCAAAATGCATGGAGTTTTATGCTATAGATCCCAGCCTGCGAAAGGTCCATAAAAACAGATGCTTTGGCCTGCAGTGCAGCAGCTCACATCTGGATATTTACAAGTGAACCATCAATGAGCCAGCTGGCTCGAGTGCTGAATTTGACCACACTGAAGCCTGTTTGGATTTCTAGCCATTGATTGCTCCTGCATTTATTTTATCTTCACGAGAGGTGATTCACTCCATCCAGTTGGATGATCAAACAAAAGACGTTTGTTTAGAAAGCACTTTGAGGAACAAACTGTTTCATTGACAGAGACACACACTGCGTAGCTCGCACCTACTAAAAAAAAGTCCCCTCTTTCAGCTTCTTCCTAGAATTATTTGTAAAAACCTGTTTGGATATATTGTGACGTACCTCTGGGGCAGGTGAACCTTGCCCTGAGGTATGGACACTGCCTCAAAAGTCCTGTTTTTATAGAGATAAAACATCACTGAAACCACAATGAATATGCACCACCTGAGTGTTCTTTACTCAACTGATAGTCACCAGTTAGAATGTTGGGGGGGTGGTCTTGTGGCACTGTGGCAATGTCCCAATCTCTGGGTCAGGAGGCTTTGGTTCAAGTCCCATCTGCTCCAGAGGTGTGTGAAAATATCTCCAATCACATTAATTGGAAAATGTAATAATGAAGCAGATCCAGGCACACTCGTGGCATGGCGGTAGTGTCCCTATCTCTCACCCAGCAGGGCCAGTTCATGTCCCACCTACTGTAGAAGTGTGTGATAACACAGACCCAAAGGACTGTGGTGGTGCAGTGGCACTTTTCATACACCTGATCCAGGTCCCACTTGGCCCAGTAGTGTGTCATATACATCTCAGAGCATGTTGACTAAAGGAAAGCTCAATAATTTGATGATGTTGCCTATTATCACTTCCTGACATTGTCACTGGGCTGCACTTGGGTTTTGGACTGATGCAAAGTGCAGGAAGACAACTTGTCAGTCATGTTTACCTTTCACTAAACTTTGAGTGACATATGGGACAAAGCTGAGCACATTGCTTCACATAGAATCACTCCTCAAGTTGTGCTGTGATCTGATAAAACTGATGATGTAGACAATCTCATTGACATAGTACATTTACCCCCCCAAGTCTCACACATGATTCATGACATCAGTGACATTCCCCCACAAAATGTGGGATAAATATTGACCAGGCAGTGACATGGACTCTTTAACCTCCATCTCAATAAACAGATCTTGGTTTAATGTCAAATCTGAAAGATGGCAATTTGACTACATCCAGGGTGCGGAGCCCTGCAGAAACAAATGTGGCGTATTCTTCATTTTACATTTTTATGCGATGGAAGTTGGTACGGTGTTAAATATGTGAGTGCAGTGCTAAATCCTGTTCACCATGTTCACTTTAGTATGCACTAGAGCAGCTTCTCAATTCACATCAGAGATTATCATTACAACTTTCAGAGGACTATGCAATGAGACGTAACTCTGTAGTTCAGGTCAATTCTGGTATTCCCAGATCGAGCTCAGTGGGAAGTAATGGCTGTGCTGAATCAGTGTGTTGTCAGTGTGAGTTACTTGTATACCCAAATCTAGGTTGGCACTTCTCTGGAGTACTCGGGGAATTTAAAGTTTTTGAGAAGATTTGTAGCTCGGGTTGTGGATGAGGTTGTAGACTTGCTCGCTAAGCCAGCGCGTTTCGTAGCAGACATTTCGTCACTCTGCGAGGTAACACCGTCAGTGCGTCTCCAGTGAAGCGTTAGTGTTCTCTCCCACTTGTTATTTATTTGTCTCGATTTGCTGGGGTGGTTTGTATTACTTCCGGTTCTGTTTCTCAGTAGTTTGTAGATCAGGTTCAGTTCAATGTGTTTGTTGATGGAGTTCTGGTTGGAATGCCAGGCCTCCAGGAATTCCCTGGCTCGTGCAGCTATGGATGTGTTGTCCCAGTCAAATTTGTGTTCTTCTTTGTGTGTGTGTCTTGAGACCTGTGAATTGGTTGCGTCTCTCGGTGGCTAGTTGGTGTTCGTGTATCCTCATTGTCAATCTTTTTTTTCTGGTTTGGCTTATGTAATGTTTCTCACGGTCCTTGCATGGCATTTTGCATATTACGTTAATTTTATTGGTTGTGGGTATGGGATCCTTTACGTTCAGTAACTGTCATAGGGTGGTCATTGGTTTGTGGGCTACCGTGATACCTAGGGGTCTGAGTAGTCTTGCGGTCATCTCTGATATACGGCAAGATGACTAGTGTGTCTGGCCGTGTTGTGTCTTCTTGTCGTGGAATTGCACAAAGCAGAGCAGGAGGACTTATACAGAGTTTTTAAAACGAATGGATACTCGAAAAGCACAATCCACTATCACATCTGTGACAGACCACAGGGAATGCTGTGTTTTGGATGAGATTGTAAAGAAAAGTCTATCCTAAAACTGATGGAAGCCGTGGCACTATTTCAGTGAAGACCAGGAGCGTTCTGTCTGTCTTCTGACAAATATTTATTCTACAGCTACCAAACCAGGAAACATGGTCACGATCAGTTTGCAAATTATCTGCTATTTTTCTTGCATTCCAACATGTCAACACCTCAAAAGTGCACTATCATTAACTGGTGATTATCAGTTGACTATTATAAATTGCTTTCAATGGTACATATTAATAGGAGTCTCAGTGATGCCTCATCCCTGTAGGAACAGGGCTCTTGTGGCACAGTTAGTTGTGTCCATACCTCAGGGTGAGGCTCTGGTTTCAGCACTCACCTGCCCAGAGGTGCATCATAACATATCCTCAAGGGATAACTCGATTTATTGGTGTCACATGTACCAAGATACAGTGAAAAGTATTGGTCTGCATACCATCCAGACAAATTACACTTTACATAATAGAACAGAATGCAGAGTACAGTGTCACAGCTACAAGGAATGTGCAGAGAAAGATCAATTGTAATAGATGAGAGGTCATTCATAAATCTAATAACAGCGGGGAAGAAGCTGTTCTTAAATCTGTTGGTATGTGTTTTCAAACCTCTGCACCTTCTGTCTGATGGAAGAGAATATAACCTGGAGTGGGAGGGATTTTCGATTATGTCAGCTGCTTTCCCAAGGCAGTGGGAAATATAGATGGAGCCAATGAATGGAAGGCTGGTTTTGTGATGGACTGGCGTGCGTTCACAACTCTGTAATTTCTTGCAGTTTTAGGCAGAGCAGTTGCCATACCAAGCTGTGATACATTCAGATAGGGTGCTTTCTATGGTGCATCTATAAAAATTGGCAGGAGTCTAATGGACATGCTGAATTTCTTTAGCATCCTGACGAGGTAGAGGCATTTGGTGTGCTTTCGATGTGGATGGACAAGGACAGGTCGTTGGTGATACTTACTCCTGGGAACTTGACTCTCTCGACCACCTTCATTTCAGCACCATTGATACAGGCAGGGGTGTGTCCTCCACTCCACTTTCTAAACTCGATGAGCAGCTCGTTGGTTTTGCTGACACTGAGGGAGAGATTGTTGTCCTCACACCGAGCCACTAAGTTGTTTATCTCCATCCTGTACTCTGGCCTATCATTGTTTGAGATCCGATCGCCTACGGTAGGATCATCAGCAAATTTGTAAGTGAAGTTAGAGCTGAATTTGGCAACAGTTGGGCGTGTTTAAGGAGTGTAGCAAGGGGCCGAGTGCATCGTGTTGCTGGGGCATTGTTGTTGAAGATGGTGTCGCCTATCCTCACTGAATGCAGTCTGTGGGTCAGGAAATCAAGAATCTAGTTATGGGTTGAGGGAGGGGGAGAAAAGACAGAGCCCTATGTTTCGGAGCTTAGAGATGAGTTTTGTTGGAATCACGGTGTTGAAGGCACAGCTGATGTGAATAAATAGGAATTGATAAATAGGAAACTATAAGGTATGGGTCTCTGTAAATATTAAAAAACTCCACACATCCTAATATCTGTCCTTCTGCAGCTCAGAGATACAGAAGTCGAGTTCCAAGAACCTCTTTGCTTCTGCCTGTGTCTGTTCATTCTACTCCCCACAGCCAGAAAGGCTGAGTGCTCTGGAGCTAATGGATGGCATGATGGATCAGTGGCTAGCACCCAGGTTCAATTGCAGCCTTCGGTGACTACCTGTGTGGAGTTTGCATTTTAGGATCCCTACAGAGCGGAAGCAGGCCATTCAGCCCATCAAGTCTAAACCAACCTTCCAAAGAGCAACCCACCCAATACCTGTAACCCTGCATTTCTCATGGCTAACCCACATAACCTGCACATCCTTGGATATTACAGGCAATTTAGCATGGCCAATCCACCCTAACCTGCACATCCTTGGTCTGTGGGAGGAAACCAGAGCACCTGGAGGAAACTGACATGGGGAGAATGTCTTTTGAGTTTGCACAGTCATCTGAGGGTGGGATCGAACCTGGGTCACTGGTGCTATGAAGCAGAACTGCTAACATTTGAACTACCGTACTATGAATTATCATACCCTGTGCATGTGTGGGTTTCCTCTGGGCACCCTTGTTTCCTCTCAGTCCAAAGGTGTGCAGGTTAGGTGGATTGGCCATGCTCAATTGTGGGGTTATGGGGATAGAGTAGGGGTATGGAGTTGGGTGGGATGCTCAGGGAGGGTCACTGATGGAACTGATGGAACAAATGTCTCTCCACGCTGTAGGGATTCTATATACATGTGCACCTTCGACAGCAAACACACCAGGCTCCTTTTCTTTTACTGAAACAAGTTCATGAATTGCATTTTATCTACAGGGAAACAGCAGCAAAACGATTATATCTTAAGATTTTTGCCACAATACAACAAAACTTTAGGGACACCCACAGCCGGAGTACTGTGTAGAGATGTTATCTCCTTACAGAAGGAAGCAACAGAGAGGGAGTATGACAAGCCCATTGGGTGGATCATAGCTAAATACCGCAGGTGCTGAAAATCTGAAATAAAAGCAGAGAAAACTACAGAAACTCAATGGGTTTGACAATATCTGTGAAGAGAGAAACAGATTTAGTGTTTCTGGGGTGACTTCTTCAGAACTGGCTTCAAAGGGCTTATTCCTGAGATGATGGGACTGTCCAATGAGGGAGCAATCATTTAAGCTCCCAATGTTTAAAATAATGTGGGATGGTTTCAATCAAATGCATCAAATTCTTAAGAGGCTTGACAGGATAGCTGACGAGAAAATATCTGCTGTCTGTGGAATCCAGAAAAGAGTCAGTCAATCTCCAAAGAAGAACTCAGCCATTTAAAACAGAGAGGAGAAGGAACTTCCTCACTCAAACAATTGTAAATCTTTACCTAGAGAGTGATGGAGCCTCCACGGAGTATAGGAACATGTGAAATAAGAGCAGGAGTAGGCCATTCAGCCCTTGGAGTCTGCTTCACCATTCAATATGATCATGGCTGATCATCTAACTCAGTCCCCTGTTCCCATTTTCTCCCTATATCCTTTGATCCCTTTAGCCATAAACAGGATACCTAACTCTCTCTTGAAAACATTCAATGTTTTGGCCTCGACTGGTTTCTGTGGCAGTGAATCCCACAGGCTCACCACTCTCTGGGTGAAGAAATTTCTCCGCTTCTCAGTCCTAAATGGCCTAGCCCATAACCTTGGATTGTGACCCCTGGTTTTGAACTTCCCAGGTCATCAGGAACATCCTTGTGTTTAACCTATCCAGCCCTGTTAGAATTTTATAGATTTCTATGAGATTCCCTCATCATGCCTGTACGCTCCAGTGAATACAATCCTAAATCAATCCAGTCTCTCTTCACACATCAGGCCAATTACAAACAGTAACACCATCTTTACGTGGTGACAAGAAAGAAAATGTGCGCAAAGAGGAAAACAACACCATTTGGAAGGGATGGAGTTATATTACCAACTGTAAGTAGTGAAAGTTTATCAAATGAAAAGAAGATATTAAAGCTGAGAAGCAGAGAATATGGTGTTGAGTTAGAGGATCCTGTAGAATGGTAGGATGAACTTGATGGGTTGAAGAGTCTCTCAATTCTCCTATTTCTTATAGGACTGGCAATGGTTATTGTCCCTAGGACTTTTGTTTTTGTTAAAAAAAATTTGGATAGTGTGCTTAAGACTAACTCCTGAAAATAAAGCAATCTAGCAGAGGGTATTTACTGACACTCTGCACAGAGTTAGGTAATTTGTCCAAATACTCAGCAAGCAGGAAAAGCAAACACCGAGGGAGATCAAAACAGACAGTATGAGGGATGAACTGGCAGTGCCACCTGTGCATCACCCCAAGAGGGAGAGAGGGGGAGAGGCCAGGACCACATAGGGGACAACAAGGTGTAGAGCTGGATAAACACAGCAGGCCAAGCAGCATCAGAGGAGCTGGAAAGCTGATGTTTCAGGCCTAGACCCTTCTTCAGAAATGGGGGAGGGGAAGGGGGGTCTTAAATAAATATGGAGAGAGGGGGAGGTGAATAGAAGATGGATTGAGGAGAAGATAGGTGGAGAGGAGACAGACAGGTCAAAGAGGCGGGAATGGAGACAGTAAAGGTGAGTGTAGGTGGGGAGATAGGGAGGAGATAGGTCAGTCCAGGGAGGATGGGCAGGTCAAGGGGGCGTGACGAGGTTAGTAGGTAGATGGGGGTGGGGCTTGAGGTAGGAGGAGGGGATAGGCAGGCGGAAGGACAGGTTCAGGAGGTGGGGACCAGCTGGGCTGGTTTTGGGATGCAGTAGGAGGGAGGGGAGATTTTGAAGCTTGTGAAGTCCACATTGGTACCATTGGGCTACAGCGTTCCCAAGCGGAATATGAGGCGCTGTTTCTGCAACCTTCAGGTAGCATCATTGTGGCACTGCAGGAGGCCCAGGATGGACATGTCATCTGCGGAATGGGAGGGGGAGTTGAAATGGTTCGCGACTGGGAGGTGCAGTTGTTTAGTGCGAACCGAGCGTAGGTGTTCTGCAAAGCAGTCCCCAAGCCAGTCCCATAGGGGACTGGGCTTCTCTTTAAAAAAAACTGGTTTAACGTAAAATAAGAGTGAGGCAGTTGGTGTATGCACTGGTGCTGTTCTCACTGCACAGGGTCATGCTGGTATCCACAGGCATATCCTGGCATGGTGATACCTGAGGGTCACATGTACACACTATTGTTGGTTATTTGCAAATTCAACCTGAGATTGGAGCACGCTCTATGTAGACACCAAAGAGCTAGAAAAGGTGTGGGAACCTTCACTTGTGAAGATGTGTCCTTTGATTTTCATTTTTTATTTAATTCATTCACAGGACATGGGTGTTGCTGGCTGGACATAGCAAATTGAGATGGGCAGGGAGTCTGGTCTACATGTGACTCCAGACAAGGTAAGGATGGCAGTTTCCTTCCCTAAAAGGAACCACATGGGAGTTTGCTCTGACAATCAGCAGTCATCATTAAACTCTTCATTCCAGATTGCTATTGAATTCGAGTTCACATTCTACATGGCGGGATTTGAACCTAGATCCCCAGAACATTACGTGGGTCTCTGGATTAATAGTCTAGTGGTAGTACACTAGGCCATCACCTCCCCTCAAGCTGTGACTTTGAATATTGCGAATTCTGCAAACTGCCACCAAGCTATTCCCGTCAAGAAAATAATCAACACCCTTCAGCCTACAGATCAAGTCAGCAAAAAACTAAAATGATTTCACTAGCGTCAAATGATTTTAAAGGATAAAGAGAGAGACAAACTGTTCCAGACTAACCACCAACAGCTGCAGTTGCTTCTCAGTTTGGGTGTCAGTCTATTCCAAAGTCTTCACACTGGAACCATCAGTGAAATAAAACTGTGCAAGGCAGCTGTTTACATCATGGCTGGGTTCTGCCAAAATTTATTGAGCAGCAGATTAATGAGCAACATTATCATTGGAGGAAAAACATCTTATTTTCTTCCCTTTTCGAGAGGGACAGAAAGCTGCTTAGAGTTCTCCATTTTTAAAATCCCTATCACTTCCTTCTCCCCCACCCACCACTTCATCTCCATTCAGTTCATTTCTTGCTAAAGGAAAGGGTATAAAAGTAGGGAAGCATTACTGCAGCTGGAGTATGGAGTACTGTTCTGGTCCTCTTCCTTGAGGGATAAAGTTGCATTGGAAGCAGTTCACAGGAGGTTCACTGGATTAATCCCAGAGATGACAGATCTGTTTTATGAAGAGAGCTCGAGCAGTTTAGGCCGACAATCTGGAGTTTAGAAGAATGAGAGGAGATCTAATGGAGGTTTATAACATGCTAAAAGGGATGATAACACAGACGTAGAAAAGATATTTCCTCATGTAGGGCAATCTCGAATCAGAGATCACGCTTTAGGATAAAGGTGGCAGATTTAAAACGGATGAGAACTTACTTCTCTAAGGGCCCTGAAATCATATCAGACCTGTTGAGCCTCTCCAATACTTTTCATTTTTGTCTCAGCTAAGTAGGCTTGAGCTAGAAGAATGTTGAGGTGAGGGGATGACTAACTCTGACACATCGGCCTCCAGCAATGCAACTGGGATGTTGTCAGGGCTGACTATCTTTAGAATATAATAAAGGAGGCATCTTACACCCAACTAAGCAGGGAGATGAAATCACAGTTTAACATCCCACACAAACTGGGGTTCTGCACTGCTTCAATGTGTCTGCCGAAAACATTACCCAGGTCGTCGGTCGGAGTTCAAGCCCAACGTCCTCATGATGTAAGAGGGAACACTGCTAACATCTGAGCCATAACATGAACCATCGTCACTTCACTGACTTTACTCCATGATGACTATGAAGACTATGTGGAGGTGGTGGTAGGGTGTTTGTAATGTCACTGGACTAGTAGTCTAAATCCCCAGGTTAATGTTCTGAGGATGCGGGTTCAGATTGCACCATGGCAAATGCTAAAATTCAGTAAAAAGTTAATTTAATGAATTCTGTATAATCACTGTTAACTGTTGTGAAGACCCCATCGGATTCACTAGTCAGACTCATACAGCACAGAAACAAGCCCTTTGGTCTAATTCATCCACGCTGATCAGACTGCCTAATGTGACTAGTCTCATTTGCCAGTATTTGGCCGATGTCTGTCTAAATCCTTCCTATTCATGTACTCATCTAGATGCCTTTAAAATGTTGTAATTGTACCAGCCTCCACTTCCTCTCTGCATAAAAATAAACTTACCCCTCAGGTCCTTAAGTGTTTCCACTCACCTTCAACCTATGCCCTCTGGTTTTGGACGCCCCCCACACCAGGGAAAAGACTGTCTGTTTACCATATCAAAGGTCCTCATAATTTTATAACCCTCTATAAGGTCACCCCTCAGCCTCTGATGCTGCAGGGAAAACAGCCCCAGCCTAGTCAGCCTCTCCCTATAGCTCAAACCCTCCAACCCTGGCAACATCCTTGTAAATGTTTGTGTCCTCAAGTTTAACAACATCCTTCCTGTAGAGTGGCGACCAGAATTGTATGCAGTATTCTAAGAGTGGCCTCACCAATGTTCTGCGCAGCCACAACATGACATCCCAACTCCTATACTCAAACGTTCTGACCAATGAAGACAAGCATACCAAACGCATCCTTCACTACCCTGTCTACCTGCGACTGCACCTTCAAGGAACTACGAACCTGCATCCAAGGTCTCTTTGTTTAGCAACACTCCCCAGGGCCATCCCATTAATCAAACAAGTCCTGCCCTGGTTTGTCTTTCCAAATTGCAACTCTAATATTTATCCAGATTAAACTCCATCTGCTATCTGTCATCCAGCTCTTACCTGCACATGACTCTAGCCCCACAGCAATGCCTTCACCCGGTCAGCTGCCCTCTGGCCAATTAGGGATGGACTATAAATGCTGGTCCAGCCAGTGACTCACATTAAAAAAACCAAAAGAACTGCAGATGCTGTGAGTCAGGAGCAAAAACAGAAGTTGCTGGAAAATCTCAGCAGGTCTGGTCACACCCATGAAAAAAAATTAACACTTCAGGTCCAGTGACCCTTCCTCAGAACTCACCAGACCCAAAACATTGAGGAATATCACTAGACCCTAAACATTAACCCAGGTTTTTTCCTCCATGGATGCCACCAGACCTGAGCTTTTCCAGCAACTTGGTTTTTGTTCAGTGACTCTCATGTTGGAAATAACTTTAAAAAATCCCAAGTCTAACAGCCAATTAGATTCTTAGTGGAGATCAGCACCAAGGGGAAATGTTTTCCAGGGAAATTCACAGAATTTCAGCTCAATTCTTCATGAAGACTTGAGCCCTCACCTCCCTGTTGCTTTTACTTGGTCAGAAAGGAAACAATATTTCCCTAAGTTAGTTGGAAATTAAAAGTGGTGTGCTTATTTGCAATTAGTCAGTTTCAGGTCACAAACCAGTTTCACCCCCAGTGTACAACTTTACAACCAGGACTGAATTATAGCAGCGTGCTTTCACCCTATTCAAATATCTTCTGATCTGAAGAAGAATCATTCCAGATTCAAAACATTAACTGTTTCTCTTTCCACCAATATTGCCAGGCCTGATGAGTTTCCCCAGCATTTTTTGTTTGTGTGTAATATCCCTGGCTTTCTAACTTCATTTTCCTAACAGGTATTATGGAGGAGAATAGCCCAACCCTTCTGATAAAGGAAACTAAAACATAAGTTTTAATCTGTTATGACAGGATTAGAGGCTACCTTCTGATAGTTACCCAAAACACCCAGAAAAGCCGGCCTTTCTCCACAAGGAAGGATTAAAAAGAAAATCCCTGACTTCCACTTTACAAGTAATGCAGAAACACTTTACTTATTTTCACCTAACAATGAACAAATTAGCAGAATCACTAACAAACCAACAATTTCCCCCTTAACTGGTCTAACTTCCACTGGAATGCTGTTTAAATAAAAGGCTAAGTCCCACTAACATAAACCCAGTTAATATGAAACAATAAGTTACAACAATCTTTCCAAGTTCACTCAGATAGTCTTCTGGAATATTCTATCATCTCCACTCTCCCACAAATACCGTTCTTCTGCTAATTCTGCCGCCAGAGATGATTTATCTCCAATTTCTTCAATGAGCACTTAGAGCTAAAATACCTACCTTTGATTAATTAGATCGGCTTTCTCCAGAAGGTAAATGACACTAACCCTAGCAGGTGGCTCTCCCCAACTTTCTAAATATCCTCATCTTATATACCTGTGATGACATAAACAAATTCCGATAAAATGGTTGGTTTCAGGTTGTAAACACAATCAGATTTAAATTCAATTCGCTTTCTGTATCTAGGTGCTTGGTTAAATTAAGTGGCTAAATGCAAACCTGTTGTCTTGGGGAAATAAATGCTACTCAGATGTTCCATAATGTTTCTACTTGGGCACTTTCTGTGCACGTGTATTTATAAATTTCCAAGCGCAGATAAAGCACAAGCTCTTAAATGGACCGCAGCACTCTTTTCCCGCGAACATTTTTACCAACAAATTCTAACTTCCTGCCTTCCAATACATGAACACTCTACCCAGCTTTGCATCACATGTAATCCTGACTGGCCATGTAAAATGACACAAGGCATTAACTCACAAGTTGAAACTAACATGCGGAAAAAATTAAAGAAACTGAATACAGCAGTCTTGTCATTGAAAGCAAAGACCTTAACCTCAGCACTTCCTCCTTTGGCAATACATATCCTTCTGACAACTCCCAAAATGAAGATACAGGGCTGATCAATGTCTTGTGCAGTAACTTGGAAATGAAGCAGCTGAGACAATTTACAGTCCACAGAAAGATAGCATTTCAATAATTCTGAGGGCGCGTGGATTATATGTAAGTGCAGGTTGATTATCGATGTGATGAGCACAAACAGCCTCACAGCTGCTAGGCCAGAACCAGAGGCAGAAATAAACTTACTTCGACGTTAGAGCTAGCACCATGCTGGGGCAGAGAGAGGCAACAACTGGCAGACTCTGTAAATATCTTCTTTTCAAGGATTTATCAAATAACCTTTTGAAAGTGACCATTGAATCTAGCTTCCACCGAAACAAACTCTGGATCACCACAACCCATTGTTTAAAAATAAATCCCCATCTGGTTTCTGATGCTTTTGTCAATCAGTTTCAATCTGTGTCCTTTGGTTACCAACCCTTCTATCACCAGAAATGGTTTTGCCTTATTTAATGTATCAAAACCCTTCACAATTTTGAACAGTTCTATCCAGCTGTGCTCAAAAGGAGAGCATCACCAGCTTCTCCAATCTCCCCAAAGAACTCATGTCTGCTTAATCTTTGTTGACATTCTTTATAAAATGGGATATCTAGAACTGAACCCAATAATCCAGTTGAAGACTAAAGCCTGACGTTTCGGGCCTAGACCCTTCATCACCCTTTCTGATGAAGGGTCTAGGCCCGAAACGTCAAGTTTTCCTGCCCCTATGATGCTGCTTGGCCTGCTGTGTTCATCCAGCCCCATGCCTTGTTATCTCGGATTCTCCAGCATCTGCAGTACCTTTTATCTCTGAAGACTAAAGCCTGTTTGATAATGGCTTTGTATAATTTACTTGCTTTTGTGCTCTGTGTTAATGAAGCCCTGGGTTCTGTAGACTGTAATGCCTTTGTTCTGTCACCTTTAAAGATTTGTGTTCATGTAATCAGCATTCCTGCTCAATTTCTTTGCTTTTGCAGGGACATCCGAGGTCTGAGCATTGAGCAACTTCTCGAACTGGAAGTCAATGTTGCAAACAGCCCTGGCTTGCTGTTCGCTGTGTCTGGACCCTCACTGTGCATATGTGCACATATGTGTGTCCACGTGCATGTGTGTCAAACCAAAACCTCTCTGCTCAATTTTACCTGCCACCTGTCTATCTATTCACCAGCCTGTTTTTGTCCCTTTCTGTTCTAAATATTGTAACATTTCCAGGGCAAAAGCAGAAACTACTGGAAAAGCTCAGCAGTTAATGTCAATTCTGGTTTCACTCCACAGTTACTGCCAGACCTGCTGAGCTTTTCCGGCAACTTCTGTTTATGTTTCTGATTTACAGCATCTGCAGTTCTTTCGGTTTTTATGTAACTTGTCCAAGCTTGTGTGCAAACTTTGAAATCCTGCCCTGTACACCAAAGCCAGTAACATATCAAACTGCCCTGTGGTCCTAATGTGGACCCATTGGGCACCTGACTATTTCGTTTCGTTTGATTTATTTTTGTCCCATGTACTGACCTACAGTGAAAAGTGGTGTTTTGCTTGCAATACCGGCAGATCAAAGTGCATCAGGGATAGCAGAGCAGAGTGCAGAATACAGTGTTACAGCCGCAGAGAAAGTGCAGAGAGAGAGAGATCAGAATTAACATTTGAGATGTCCGTTCAAAAGTGTTTCCCGTTCAACAGCGGGAAGAAGCTGTTCTTGAATCTGTTTTTACAAATATTCAAACTTTTATATATTGTGCCCAACGGAAGAGGGTGGAAGAGAATATAACCAGGGTGGGAGGGTCTTTGATTATGTTTGCTGCTTTCCTGAGGCAGCAGACCGTATAGACGGAGCCAATGATTAGAAGACTGGTTTGCGTGATGGAAAGCTTGACGTTTCAGGCCTAGACTCTTCATCAGAAATGAATTTCTGATGAAGAGTCTAGGCCCGAAACGTCAAGCTTTCCTGCTCCTATGATGCTGCTTGGCCTGCTGTGTTCATCCAGCCCCACAACTTGTTATCTCAGATTCTCCAGCATCTGCAGTACCTTTTATCTCTGGTTTGTGTGATGGACTGGGTTGTGTTCATAACTCTCTGTAGTTTCTTGCAGTCTTGGGAAGAGCAGTTACCGTACCACACTGTGATCCATAACTGGTAAAAGTCTTTGTGGACATGCTGAATTTCCTTAGCCTCCTGAGGGTGTACAGATGTTGTTGAGCTTTCTTGACCGTCAGGTCAACATAGGTGGACCAGGACAGATTGTTGGTGATCATCACGACCAGGAGCTTGACGCTCTCAACCATCTCCACCTCAGCACCATTGATACGGACAGGAGTGTGTCCTCCACTCCGTGTCTTGAAGGCAATGGCCAGCTTCTTTGCTTCGCTGACATTGATAGAGAGATTGAGATAACAAGGTGTAGAGCTGGATGAACATAGCAGGCCAAGCAGCATCAGAGGAGCAGGAAGGCTGACATTTTGGGTCTGGACCCTTCTTCAGACCCTTCCTGCTCCTCTGAAGCTGCCTGGTCTGCTGTGTTCCTTATGTTCCTTATTCGTGAGTCCTTATGATTGTTTAAAAAAAATCCGTAGCTTCACAGACAGCCCCTCAATTGCAAACGAGTTTCAATCTTAAGCCCATGAACAAGTCATTTTGTACACAAATCAGATCACAATACAAGACAACATAAACTTGCTGCTTGTATGTAGAAATGTTCTCATGTCTCCATCTGCCATTCCTTGGCCTGCTGGCCCAGTTGATCAAGATCCTATTGTACTCTCATTGTCCACCCCCCCATCAATTCACGTGTAATCTGCAAACTCACTAACAACGCCTCCTATATTCTCATCCAAAGCATTAGTGAGTCAAAAGAGCAGGTTGGGGCTCGTACAGAAATTAAAGGGAACCAATTAAACAGTTAGGGCAAGCGAGAAGACTCATAAATTAAACTGCATTTATTTCAATGCAAGGGGCCTAACAGCTAAGGCAGATGAATTCAGGGCACAGATGGGAACTTGGGATTGGGATATCATACCAATTACAGAGACATGGCTGAGGGAGGGACAGGACTGGCAGCTCAGCGTTCTGGGGTAGAGATGCTCTAGATAGGTTGGGGGCAACAGAGGAGGGGGAGTGGTGTTTTTGATTAGGTAAAACCATCACGGCAGTTGTTAGAGAGGATATTCCTGACAGATTGTCCAGTGAAGCTATATGGGTGGGACTGAGAAATAAGAAGTGGGTGATCACTTTGGTGGGATTGTACTATGGGACCCCCAAATGTCAGAGGGAAATTGAGGAGCAAATATTTAGGGAGATCACAGATAATTGTAAGAAAAGAAGGGGATTTTAACTTTCCAAACATAGGCTGGGACTACCCTAGCATTTAGGGCTTGGAAGGGGAGGAACTTGTTAAGTGTGTACTTCTCAATTGATATGTAGATGTCATTAGTAGAGAAGGGGGAAAACGCGGCCTCCTCTTGAGAAATAAAAGCAGGGCAAGTGACTGAGGTGCTAGAAGGAGAGAACTATGGGAACTGTGACCTGGGAAGATAGGGAAGAAATTGTGGGGCCCAAAATAGCCCCAGCAGGCCACTCAGGTCAAGGGGCAATTCAGGTTGGGCACTAAATATTAAATTACATTCTTAAACAAATCTAATCTTCTGATGAGATTATCTGCAGCAGTGATACTTCGTAATCTATTCTGATTCCTTTCAGCAATATATTTACCAGAGATAATGGTATATATAATTATTTTTATTGGTGTACCAGACCCATGTAGGAATAAAAATAAACTTATATACCACGATCTACAGTAAACACACCACAGAAAGGAATAGAATAGATAATGAAGCATCACTGCTCCGGTAGATAACCTCATCAGAAAATGATATTTGTTTAACAATATAATTTAATATAACATTGCCAGCAGTTTTGCTGAGACAGAGTTGTATTGCTGAGGGTAAGGCAGATGAAAATTTTTCTCTCTGAAAGTGACCTTGATCCAATCATGCGTTCCTTTTCCCAGTTCTATCATCATTCACCCAAAATGTACACTTGGCATGAAAGCACCACAGCAAATATATTGTTTTATCGTCTCAAGCTCTTAAGACCAGGCATGGAGAATCCTGTACTCTCACTGCACTTGCACAGATCGCCTTATAACCAGGCGATTTGGCTCACAAGGATTCTCTCAGAGGCACCACAGAGTCTAAGTTCGATCAATGGGATACTCCAGGCTCAGCAATCAAACTGCATTTTATAGCCAATAGATTGGAGTCTGCCAAAAAAATACAGCTCCCAATGATGGCGGAAATGTGCACATTTCGCCCAGAGTTGCCAAGCCTCCAGAGTTATCCTGCAGTCTCCAGATAGGAAGATTTTAATGGAATGAAAGGTTTTTTTTTGGACAGGGTTGTGGGAAATAAAACCGAAGGCTAGACAAACAGCAGAGATAGGAAAATAGCAGGAAGAATCATTGCATTGCATAACAAACTGTCTGGAGGCTTTGCAATGGCATGGAAATGCACAGTATTTACAGCACAGAAACAGGCCATTCAGCCCAAACAACCCATGCTCTCCAGGCCAGTGTTTGTGCTTGATGTGAGCCACCTTCTACTTTACATCATCCAACCCTATCTATTGCGCTGTCCCTCCTCATTTATCTCAATTCCCCTCAAATAAATCTGTGCGAATTGGCTCAATTCTCTTATATTCGTAAACAAAAGCAGAAATTGTAAGAGAAACTCAGCAGGTTTGGTAGCAAGCATGGGGCTGGATGAACACAGCAGGTCAAGCAGCATCATAGGAGCAGGAAAACTTGACGTTTCGGGCCTAGACCCTTCGCATCTATGTAGAGAAAGCAGAGTTAACATTTCAGGTCCAGTGACCCTTCTTCAGAACTTCAGGAATTCTTTTATTCATTCATGGGACGTAGGTGTCACTGACCAGGCCAGCATTTATTGCCTATCCGCATTACCCAGTGGGCAATTGAGACTCAACCACGTTGCTGTGGGTCTGGAGTCATGTGTAAACCAGACCAGGTAAGGATAGAAGTTTTCTTTCCTAAAGGACATTAGTGAACCAACTGGGTTTTTACAATAGACAGTGGTTACATGGTCATCATGAAACCATTTCTTGAATCCAGATTTTTACCGAATTCAAATTTCACCATCTGCCATGGTGGGATTCAAACCTATGTCCCTAAAATGCCAGCCTGGGGTTCAATATTGCCAGCTCAGCGTTAATACCACAAAGCCATTACTTCTGCCTATAGTTGGCACTTGTGGTATTGGACTCCGTATTCTAGCCCCTTCCAGAAGTAAAACATATTTCTAAATTCCTTGTTACATGTTATAGAGTCATCGATTCATCACAGTCTGCACCATGAAAATAGGCCCTTTGGCCCATTGTGTCCACATTGTTCGAAAACATGCACGTAACCAAATCCCATTTCCCAGTGCTTGGCCCATAGCCTTGTATGCCTTGGTGTGCAAGTGTACATCTAAACACTTCTTCAATATTCTGAAGGTTTCTGCCTCTACCACCCTTACAGGCAGTGAGTTCCAGATTCCCACCACCCTCTGGGTGAAAAAGCTTTTCCTCACATCTCCTCTAAACCTCCTGCCCCGTACCTAGATCTATGTCCCCCACTCATTGATCCTTCCACCAATGGAAAAAGTTTCTTCATGTCTACCCCATCTGTCCCCTCATCATTTTATACATCTCAGGGTCCTGCTCTGAGATTTCCATGTTATTGTATTTCATGGGCCCTAGTTTTGATCTCATCCAAAAGCAGAAACGTCTTTCCTATCAAAACCTTAAGGACATCTGTCAGGCCACTACTCAACATTGGTCATCTCAATATTTCTTGACTGTTGTAATCTCTCAGTTCTGGTATAATTCTGGTAAACCTTCTTCCCAAACAGTCCAGCTCTTCTGTGGCCTTTCGGTAAAATAGAGAATAGAACTGGGCCTGATGGATAATTGTTGTGCAAATGCTGTGGACAGACCAAAAGCAGAAGGTCCTACACAGTGACTGGAAAGGGATGGGGAGAACAAGGATTGTTGCTGGTGGACACAGTTGAAGATAGGAAGACACATGATGATGCGTCTAGGAGCGCATCCAATAGGAATTGCCAATTCTACTTCTGCCCAATCCGATAACAGCCCAGTTGGGTTGGCAGTGCATCAGACCTCTGTGGCAGTCAGCTCTATTTGGTTGGATAGCCTTTTCGTATGACGCCAAAAATGAAATTTATTATTTTCCCTTTTATCCTCCTTGTAATAAATGGCCTTAATGGCTCATTTGCTAATTCTGTTCTCCTGTATCTTGTTAAACTATTTCCTGTAGTTCCAACGCTTTCCCATATTTTTGTGTCAGTTTCCTGCTTGCGAGGCACTGACCTGAGGAAGCACATATAGAAGTCTGTACGGCTTACATTTCTTGGTAGTTTCCTTTCAGTTTGTGCACCATTTTTGTTTTAAATCTGAGGTTATAATTACAGTCATTGTGAATTGTGCTCTCCACATTCTGGTTTCTTCTCTTTTCCTTTCCTTATTGAAGTTCTGTTGCGTTTTTCCTCTCACGTTTCCAGTGTGTCTTTTTCTCCACTCCCCACCACATTTCTGAGACACAAAGATATCTCTCCTTTGATTGACTTCTCTCTTTCTCCTCTTCCCTTCAAGCCTGATCTTTCTCATGCATCTACTTAGCACAACTCCCTTTCTGTGATTGGTGAATGATGAAATTAGGTGCAAATCCTTTTCTTGTTAGTTCCTTTATTTAAGAAATGTATCATTGCATAGATCTGCTCCCAATTGGCCAACCAAGGGTCCTAGCAAAGAGATAACAAGGCTGGGGCTGGATGAACACAGCAGGTCAAGCAGCATCATAGGAGCAGGAAAACTTGACGTTTCGGGCCTAAACCCTTCCTAGCAGTTTATTTTTAGCTCACCTCTGCTCTGATGAAGAGTCATCCAGACTTGAAACATTAGCTTGTTCTCTCTCCATGGATGCTGTCTGACCCGCTGTGATCTCCAGCATTAGCTGTTTTGAGCACAGATTCCAGCAACCGCAGTAATTTGCTCCAACAGTTTGTGTAATCTATCTTCATACATGTTTTTGGTACTTAATTCCCTTCAGTTTGTATCATAACAATCTAGCTGGCACATAATTACTAACTGCATGTTTATTGTTTAAGTTCACAGGATGTGGGCCAACATTTGTTCAGAAGGCAGTTAAGAATTATTCTGTGGTCTGGAGTCAGCAGATTTCCTTCACCAAAGGGCTTAAGAAATCAGACCGGTTTGTCCCCTGACAATGGTTTCACTGTTATTGTTAGATTCTTAATTCCAGATTTCCATTGAACAGCATTGTACTGAGGGAGTGCCGCACCGTCGGAGGGTCAGTGCTGAGGGAGCACCGCACTGATCTTCCCCATCCGCCTTAGACGTGGTGAAAGTGAGAGAACTGTGAGCAGAGAATTGGAGAGTGCTAGCTGGCTAACCCAGGAGGAGAGCTGAGGTGGAAGCAGGTAGTGTTGTGGGTGGGAGAGAACATGAGTTCTAGGGCTTAGCACAGGTTTAAGGAGGATGCTGAGGTTGTGAGCCGAGATATAAAGAAAGAATGTTGGAGGATCACAGAATTGAAGAAGTCATACCAGACTTGAAACATTAACTCTGTTCCAAAGTGCCAAAAATAACACTTTCGCTGAGGGAAGGTCTACTGTTGTTCAGAATTTAGCGCAGGATCAGGTCCCAACATCCAGAGACATGGCCTTCCAACATTCCCCACCATTTGTTTGGGATGTTAGGTTGAAGGCCTCATCCCTTCCCTAACACTCACCCAGTAAAGTATGTTGTCTTTTGCAAAGCAAGATTCTTTTTCTTTAATCATGGGATGTGGGCATCTCTGGCTATGCCAGTATTTATTGCCCATCCCTAATTGCTCAGAGGACATTTGTGCGGGTCTGGAGTCACATGTAGGCCAGACCAGGTAAGGATGGCAGTTTCCTTCCTTAAAGGACGACAGTGAACCAGATGGGTTTTTTCTTAACAATAATTTCATGGCCATTGTTTGACACGTAATTCCAAATGCTTGGTCAAATTCAAATTCTACCAGCCGGGTTTTGAACCGGGGTCCCCTGGATTAATGAACTAGCAGCAACACCACTAGGTTGTTGCCTTACCTCCCCTTGGTGCTGGGAATCAGAACAATCACATTTTACAGCAGTTCTAAACCACAGTCTGCTTCCCGTTGATTGTGGTTGGTCTTGGTCAGTAGGTTATAGCATGTGGTGTCTCTGACCCAGGGCAGATGCAGTAAGGTGGTGTTAACGTCTCTCTGAGGTTCACTGCTCAAAGAGGATCTGCAACTCTAGACCAACAGTGTCGACACATTTTACTGGCATTTTACAAACTCTGGACAGTGTCTCTATTAATTGTTTGTTCCTTTTGCCTGCTGTCGATGTTAGACTGTCTGGAGCCTGCGTACTGCTGTAATCACATACAGCTGTGACAAGCTGCGATAAATTACTGTTTAATTTAATCTGAACAAGAGATTGTAATAAAGTAAAACGGCTTAAACTATTGTGGTCTCCACTGCACAGTGTCAGAACTGAGAACTCAGCCTGGGTGATAGCAGTGAACAAGCAACCATTATCTTTAGATTCTCTCTCAAACACCATTTCTTCGTCACTGTCTCCATCTCACTTTCCAGGTACCCTCAGAGACTGAAACACACAGCTCACAAGTTCAATTCAAAGTGAGGTATTGCAGATGCTGGAAATCTGAAATAAACACAGGTAACGTTGGAGAAATCCAGCAGGTCTGGCAGCATCTGTGGAGAGAGAAACAGAGTTAATGTTTCAAGTCAGGTATCACTCTTTTTCAGTTCTGAGTTTCTCCAACATTTGCTCTTAATATCTCTGCTCATAACCTCAGTGTCCTCCTTAAACCTCTGTTGAGCTCCTGAACTCATCTTCTCTCCTGTCCCCACGACAATCTACTTCCATTTTGGTAACATTGCCTGTCTTAGATCCTGGCTCAGCCCAAATCGTATTGAGACACTCATCTATGTTCTTGTTCCCTTCAGATGTAGCTATTCCATTGCTCTCCCCCCAACCTGCCCATCTTCCACCCTCCACTTCTCTACTCCCTGTTATCTGACTGGTACCAGTTTCATCCACCCCTGTCTTCATCGACCTGCAACGGTTCTGGTCCTCCTTGGTTTGAACATTCTGTCTATATCCCTCTCTCACCTTACCCCCTCCATTTCTTTGCACCCTTCTCCAGCCCAAGAATTGTCAAAGATCACTGAGTTCCTCCAATTCTTGGGCATCTCCCATCCACTTCATCCCACCATCAATGGCCACGTTCACTGTGCGTAGGAACAGAACCCAAAGTGAGTGCTGGCTCAGACATATGGAAGCATCATGTTTCTGCTAAACCAGTAGTTGCTTGTAAACCAGCCTATCCCCTTCAGGCCACCACTCAACTTAAAATAAATAGGCACATTCTGAAGCTCAATGACATGCAAAACAGTTACAGTCTGTACCCTGAGGCTAGCGTGAAGTACATAAAGGTTCTCTTTATATACTTTTCACACAGGGATGAAGTGTGAAGTAAAAGTACAAAATCCTATTGTGTAGTGTACACAGGACAGTACAGCACAGGAAAGGCCCTTCAGCCCACCATGTCTGTGCTGACCATGATGCCAATCTAAATTAACCTCATTTGCCTACTCACAGACCATATCTCCCTATTCCCTGCCTGTCCATGTGTCTATGTGATTGCTTCAAGAGGAGAATAGCTTGATCTTGGTTGTGAATACTTTTATAATTTTTTTCCTTGCACCAGGTGTTCATTTCCTGTAGCTGCGCTAAGCTTACCCATTGAGTGGGCATTGTTGATGAACGTGTTTCCAAGTTAAATGCTCTTTCCTATGATCTACCTGTCAGTTTCAGCAGCCCTCGGTAATCCACCAGATCACCTGCAAATAGATCATTTTTCAAATAACTGGAGGGCAAGTTTCCCATCAACAGGTTATTGCTTTGTTTTACTAAAGACGGAATTACTCTCGCTTGTTTATTTGAATATTATTTGCCTTGGCCATGCTCCAGATGATGCTGTACAGCTTCAAAGTACAAGGCCTTGGTGAGACCACACCTGGAGTATTGTGTGCAGCTTTGGTTTCCCTGCCTGATGAAGGACGTCCTTGTTATGGAGGAAGTGCAGCAAAGGTTTACCAGACTGATTCCTGGGATGGAAGGACCATGAGAAGAGACTGGTTTGGTTGAGACTATATTCACCGGCGTTTAGAATAATGAGGGAGAGGGAATCTCATAGAAACCCCATTCAATTCTAACCGGGCTCTGCAATGTAAATGCAGGAAGGATGTTCCCAATGACCAGGGAGACCAGAACCAGGGATCACAAGCTCAGGAAACAGATGAGGACAAATGTCTTCACCCAGAGGGTAGTGAGCCTGTGGCATTCACTACTGCAGAAAGTGATTGAAGCCAAAACAACAAATGTTTTCAAGAAAGAAATAGATCTTAGGGCTAAAGGGGTCATAAGGTATGGGGAGAAAATGGGAACTGGGACACAGTTGGATGATCAGCCATGATCATATTGAATGATTGATGCTGTGTGAGCCTTTCTGCTTTCATAGCAACATAGAAAATAGGAGCAAGAGGAGGCCATTCAGTCCATCATGCAAGCCGGGCTGCAGACACCCTTCAGTGATGACCCAAACAACAACAGTATTTTGCATTCACGCAGCGTCTTCAATGGCATGGAACATTCCCAATGTGCTTCAGAGGACAATTATCAAAACAAAATCTGAGACAAAGCCACATGACAGGATTATCAGAACAATCATTTCATTGTCTGAGGTCAGACAATGAGCCTGATAAATGATGGGCAAGTCAGTCTCCACACACAGTCTAGTGGAGATGAGATTATTGAAGAGGATTTAGCAAATTCAGTTCAGTTGTTTCTTCTTTCATTCATGGACTGAGTACTTTGCAATGACAGTGGTGCAGAGATGTCAATACCCTATGCATCTTACAGAATTTTGTCTCTAATGGCATTGTGTGTGCAGTGTAAGTTAATTAGAATTGAGCTCATAGGGGAATGAGATGTTGAGGGGTTTTTCGATGAGTAACACTGTCTAGTCTCTTTAGATCAATGAAAGCAAGTATGAGGTTGTCCATTTTGGACCAAGAAAGGATAGATCAGGGGACGTTCTTGATGGTAGTAAGTTAAATACAGCAGAAGTCCAAAGAGACTTGGGGTTCAGGTGCACATATCTTTAAAATGTCATGAACAGGCACAGAAAATAATCAAGCAAGCTAATGGAATGCAGGGGCTTTATATGCAGAGGACAGGAGTACAAGGATGCAGAAGATTTATGCAAAACCCTGGTTAGAGGAAGGATCACTGGACCTGAAATATTAACTCTGATTTTTTTCTTCACTGATGCTGCCAGACCTGCTTAGCTTTTCCAGTAATTTCTGTTTTTGTTCCTGATTTACAGCATCCACAGTTCTTTCGGTTTTTAAAACCCTGGTTAGATCCCACTGGGAGCATTGTGAGCAGATCTGGGCAGCACACCTTAGGAGGGATAGATTGGCCTTGGATGGACTGCAGTGCAGGTTTACAAGGATGATTTCCGGACTTCAGCAGAGATTCTACAAATTAGGCCTGTTGTCTCTAGAGTTTAGAGGGTTAAGGGATGATCTGATCAAAGTCTTCAAGATATTAATTGATCAATTTGGTCAATGGGCAGATGGAGTTTAATTTGGATAAATGAGAGGTATTGCATTTTGGTGAAACAAATAAGGGCCGGACTTGTACAATGAATGGTAGGGCCTGGGCAGTGTTGTAGAACAAAGAGACCGTAGGGTTCAGGTACACAATTCTTTGAAATTTGCATCACACGTAGACAGGGTAACTAAGAAGGCATTTGACATGCTTGCCTTCATTGCTGAGACTTTTGAGTTTCAGAGTTAGGATATCATATTGAGGTTGTACAGGACGATGGCTAAGGCTCTTCTGGAGTACCGTGTCCCATTCTGGTCATCCTGTTACAGGAAGGATATTATTAAATTTGAGAAGTTTCAGAAAAGATTTACCAGAACGTTGCTGGGAATGGAGGGTTTGAGATATAAGGAGAGGCTGGATAGGGTGGGACTTTTTTAACCAGAGAGTAGGAGGTTGAGGGGTGACCTTATAGAGGTTTATAAAATCATCAGGGGCATAGACAAGGTGAATAGCAAGGGTCTTTTTAGGGTGGGGGAAGTTCAAAGTTTTTCAAAAGACATGAGAGGCAACTTTTTTACACAGAGAGCGCATTGTGCGTGGAATGAGCTTCCAGGGGAAGTGGTTGATGCAGGACAGTAACAACATTTAAAAGATATTGGTATAAGTACACTATTAGGAAATTTTGGAGGGATATGTGCCAAACGTAGGCAGTTGGGACTAGTTTCGTTTGGGAACTTGATTGGCATGAACTGGTTGGACTAAACAGTCTGTTTCCATGCTGCATGACTCTATTTTAACGGGAAAAGACAGGGTAGATAGAGATAAACTATTTCCACTGATTAGGGATTCTAGAACTAGGGGCATAGTCTAAGAATTAGGGCCAGAGCATTCAGGAGAGATGTTAGGAAGCACTTTCGCATACAAAGGGTGGGAGAGGTTTGGAACTCTCATCCACGAACAGCAGTGGATGCTGGATCAGTTGTTAATTTTAACAATTGAGGTCGATAAATTTTTATTAAGCAAAGGTATTAAGGGATATGGGCCAAAAGCAGGTTTCTGGAGTTAGGCCACTGATCAGCCATGATCTCATTGGGTCTAGGTCTGAAACGTCAGCCTTCCTGCTCCTCTGATGCTGCTTGGCCTGCTGTGTTCCTCCAGCTCCACACCTTGTTATCTCATGATCTCATTGAATGTCAGTTTAGGCTCATGGGGCTGAATTACTTACTCCTGTTCCTATGTAGTTCAACACTTCAGCTACCCTGCGGTGAATCCAGGCAGTGATATAGAGGTGAAAGTATGCGGTCTTTTCGATGGCAGCTCAGAGTTAAATAGTTTGCTGATATCGCCGGCTGTCTGTACAAGCTGAGGGAATGACCAGCAAAATGAGATAGAAACCTTGGAAACACAGTGTGGTCTGAAGCAGATTGGAACAACCAGTCACTGATTCAAGACAGATGCCAGAATATGAACACAGAGGCAGCAGCTGGGTCACACAAGATGGTACAGGTAGAGAGGGTGGCGTTGGCAGGCATGGGCCAGTTGGCCCCATGTTGTTGGAAGGTGTCCTTAAGGGGTAGCTTTTAGAAAAGGAAGAGCGTTTTAGAACATAGAACAGCACGGCACAGGAACGGGCCCTTCGGCCTACAATGTTGTGCTAAACATGAGGCCAAATTAAATTAATCCCTACTGCCTGCCCTTGGTCCATATCTGTTCGTTCCCTGCATATTCTGAGGGGAGTCTGGGGCCAATGCTTTAAGAGTGGGAGAAGATTAAGGTAGATCAAATTGCTCTAGAATTTTAGAGATGGTTGAAATTAGACAAACCCGCAATGAGAGCGAATAAAGTAGGTCTACGGGCTTTGATGAGGAGTTGTAAATTTAAGATGAGAGAGATTGTGAGAGACTTAGGATTGTTGGAGGATATAATATTTTACCACAGAGAGTGGTTGAGGCAGAGTCCATGAGTTTAAATGAATGAATATTTTAAAAAAAGGCTACACTGTGGATACGGCAGAACAATGGAATTAGTTTTGGATTTGCCCTCATAAAGAGCTGATGGGCTGAAGGGTCTCCTACTACGTTGTGAGCTTTTCTCATGACTAACCAGAGATGATACTCTTGGACAGCCGTCAGATCAATGCAAAATTTCTCTGCCATTTTTAAGGAGAGATGGTTTTACTTACAGCCAAACGTGGGAATTCAAGTTCCCAACATTCTGCCTGGGAGTCAAACCCTCATCATGTTACACTATCAGCTTTTCCAGAGGGCAGCCTCACTCTGAAGAAACTGGGTCATCAGGAACAATGTTAAGTGGCAAACCTTTGGTGATTTCTGAGTGTTCTGTTTAATTGCTGTTTGGCTGGGTTATGGCCCGTTGAATCAGATGGTCATTGTAAACTCCATTATGCACAGCCCCAGGGTAATGATGTGTAAGTGTTTTGTGAGCAGACTCTACTTATGTCAAACCACACGGTGCATAACATACAGCTTTCGTAAGCACTTATAGCAACACATTCAAGCCAGCAAGCACAAAGCCCAAGGCTCCTAATACACTCAGTAAAGGTGTCTGAGTCAATTTAATCTCATAAAGGAGTTAGCTGGATGTCAAACGGAGGAATAAAGCAGCTCGTTCAGAACTGTTCCTTTGCCTATGGGCAAAGCTCAAAGCATCTCCAATTGCTTCACATCTGAAAGCAGAAAACAGTAAGTAATAGACTTTAAATAGATTTGGGACCATCAGCAATCCTTTCAAAAATTAAATGGGAAGCACAGAAAGACAAAAATCTCCAAATGTTTACTTGAAAGCAAGTAGGCGTTACTAGTCTCCAGATTTATTGGATGTCTGCAGTCCAGAACTGATTATTTCATTATATTCTCCTGTGGGCTCTTTGGGTTTTGACTTAGAACTGTTAAATAATGTTTATTGTGACACTGTGCATGACAGAGTAACACTCTCTGAC
The DNA here is from genome assembly GCA_024137785.1 of Ginglymostoma cirratum. Classification (NCBI taxonomy): domain Eukaryota; kingdom Metazoa; phylum Chordata; class Chondrichthyes; order Orectolobiformes; family Ginglymostomatidae; genus Ginglymostoma; species Ginglymostoma cirratum. The sequence goes on along the minus strand of JAHRHZ010000139.1, from coordinate 3,118,213 downwards.
CTGGACAACGTCCATGTTCTCAGTAGAACACTCACACATGATCACTGAGATTGTAATATCATCACAGTTTACCTCAGAAACTCTCTGCGCATTCAGTAAACCCTATCATTAGGACTCCATTCGTTAGAATTAGGAATATACTCATCAGAGTCTGGAAGAGTGAGGCAGGATTTCCTCGAAGTCTTTAAAACTCGGCACCTTTGAGCCGACTCCATCATTCAATAGGATCATGGCTGATCATCCATCTCCTGCTTTCTCTGCCATACCCTTTAGTTCCTTTAGCTCTGCAGTCTTGTTACATCCAGTTGTGAATGGTGGAGGACAATTAAACAACTTTTCCAAGATTAGTGGAGTCCAAACATAGAGGGAAAAGATTTACTGTGACGGGGGAAAGATTTAAAAGGGACCTGAGGGGTAACGTTTTCATGTAGAGGGTGGTGCGTGTATGGAATGAGCTGCCGGAAGATGTGGTGGAGGCTGGTACAATTACAACATTTAAAAGGCACCTGGATGGGAATATGAACAGGAAGGATTTAGAGGGATATGGGTCAAATGCTGGCAAATGGGACTACGTCAGGTTGGAATGTCTGGTCGGCATGGGCAAGTTGGACTGAAGGGTCTGTTTCTGTGCTGTGTGACTCTATGACTCCTCAGATACTGAAGCAGTCCATGTTCAAATACAACAAGATTTGGACAATATCCAGGGTTGAGCTGACAAATGGCAAGTAACATTCATGCCACACAAATGCCAGGCCATGACCATCTCCAATAAGAGACAATCTAACCACCGCCCCTTGACATTCAATGGTGTTACCATTACTGAATCCCCCACTATCAACATCCTGGGGGTTATCATTGACCAGAAACTCAACTGGACTCACCACATAAACACAGTGGCTATAAGAGCAGGTCAAAGGCTGGGAATACTGCAGCGAGTAACTCACCTCCTAGCTCCCCAAAGCCTGTCCACCATCTATAAGGCACAAGTCAGGAGTGTGATGGAATACGCTCCACTTGCCTGGATGAGTGCAGCCCCAACAATATTCAAGAAGCTTGATAACATCCAGGACGAAGCAGCCGCTTGATTGGCACCACATCCACAAGCATCCACTCCCTCCACCACTGACGCTCAGTAGCAGCAGTGTGTACTATCCACAAGATGCACTGCAGAAATTCACCAAAGATCCTCAGACAGCACCTTCCAAACCTACAACCACTTCCATCTAGAAGGACAAGGGCAGCAGATACATGGGAACGCCACCCCGTGCAAGATCCCTTCCAAGACACTAATCATACTGAGTTGGAAATATATCACCATTCCTTCAGTGTTTCTGGGTTAAAATCCTGGAATTCCCTCCCTCAGGGCACTGTGGGTCAACCCACAGTAGGAGGACTGCAGCGGTTCAAGAAGGCAGCTCACCCCCACCTTCTCAAGGGATGAGGCAATAAATGCTGGGCCCAGCAGGCCATTCCAGTCTCTATACAAACAATATAGCCTGAAAGTTCTTATATATTTGTGTGAAGGGAACTCCCAGATATCTCTGTTCCCACATCATACATAAAAATTTACCATTTAGTTTATATTATCTCTCCTCATTCTCCCTTCCAAAATACATGAACATATTCCCCATCTCATATATAGCTTACTACAGAACAAAGCATCTGTATAATCAAACATATCTACCCACTCACAGCACTATCTACAAACGTAGAACCTCATTACGACTGATCACATTAATTATTTATTGCACAATGAGCTATATTAATAATGACCTCACTTAACTAATTAATAGATTAATCACTTACATCACTGTTTGGCTGATTTTGCTAAGTTTAAGTAACATTGTCTTCATAAATCTGGTTCCAGTGTGTGGACAATGTGAGGAAAGTTTTGCTGCAGAAAAGTTTTGCTGCAGATCAGTGTATTGTGTGGTTGAGTGAGATACAGGAAACTCAGGCTGAAGTGAGTACCCAGGACCTGGCAGAATTATCCCCGAGAATGCCCAGTTCCTGGTTCCTCAGCAATGGAGACGCGGTGTTGGATTTCTGCCTCCTTTACCTTGCCCAGGTACAGCCAGAGGCTCAACCCTACACCCAAGTGGGATGCAAACACTGAGAGAGAAGCACAGAAAATAGGAACAAGAGTAGGCCATCCAGTATGAGAACATTAATCACTTCATGTCCATAGAATCCCTACAGTGTAGAAAGAGGCCTTTCAGCTGCACAAGTCCACACCAACCCTCTGAACAGCATCACACCCAGACCCATCCCTCTATCCTACCCCTGCATTTCCTATGGTTAACCCACCTAGCCTACATGTCTCTGGACACTGTGGGTAATTTTGCATGGTTAATCCACCTAAGCTGCACACCTTTGGACTGTGGGAGAAAACCCATACAGAAACAGGGAGAATGTGCAAACTCCATACAGACAGTCACCTGAGGGTAGAATCGAACCCGGTGCCAGCAGGGCTAATCACTGAGCGACTGGGTTTGCTGTTGAATTAATTGAATTGTTAATTTGAGGCATTCAAGAGGGCATTGGATGATTATTTGGATGGAAAGGGTCCAACAACACAGTGACAAACCCTTCAGCCCACCTCATCCCTGCCGACCAGGTTTTGTAAACTGAACTAGTCCCATTTCCCTGCATTTGGCCAAAATCCCTTTAAACCTTTCCTATCCACGTATCTCTCCAAAAGTCTTGTAATTGTACTCACCTCTGCCACTTCCTCTTGCAGCTCGATCCATACATGCACCGCCTTCTGTGTGAAAATGTTGCCCCTCAGCTCCCTTTTAAATCTTTCCCCTCTCACCTTGAACCTGTGCCGTCTAGTTTTGGACTCCCCTACTCTGGGGAAAAATCCTTGGCTATTCACCTTATCTGACATCATGACTTTTCAAGCCCAGTGACTTTGAATGTCTCTGTCCAGACTCTACCAGACTTTCTCCAGCACGTTCTCCTTTTACTGTAGATTTCCACGATCTGCAGTATTTTGTTTTTATTGGGGAAGAGAGCATCGTTGGCTAAAACTGGATTCCTAAAAGGATAGAATTGTTTGGCCTGAAAGAATTGGAGGAGTTTGGATGTCGACTTTCATGGAGCTGGTGAAAGAAGGAGCAGATATTGAGCACGTCACAGGGACTGATTTCTCACTGAGTCACTGAAATCATTCAATTATTCTGCTCAAATTTCAGTTTCAGGTATGTGTCAGTCAGGAACACTCTTGTTGCTGAGTCACAAAGTGCTGACAAATTGTGCTCCATGTCAGACACCTGAGGCCATGACCCAGACTGGCATTTCAGTGCAGTATAGAGTTGGCAGAAGTGCCATTTTCCTATGTTACATTAAGCTGAGGCCCCTGTCTGATTAGGAAAGTTGTGAATAGAAGCGTCCCCCCAATTCCTGATCAATGTGTATCTCCCAAACCACCTCACTGAAGGAGTGATCTGATCAAAACATAGCAAACAGGAGCAGGAGAAGGCCATTCAGCCCTTCGAGAAATCTCCACTATTTATGGCTGATCACCCAACGCAGTCTCCCATTCCGGCTTTCTCCCCATAGATCCCTAAGAACTATATCTAATATTGTTCTTGAAAACATTCAATATTTTGGCCTCAATTGCTTTTTGTGGCAGAGAATTCCAAGGGTTCACCACTCTCTGGGTGAAGAGATTCTCATGGCTATCTCCTATTTCTGGAAGTTTATTGCAGCATTTCCTACATTACATTAGTGACTACATGGGGTGGCACGGTGGCTCATCGGTTAGCACTGCTGCATCACAGCACCAAGGACCTGGGTTCAATTCCACCCTCAGATGACTGTCTGTGTGGAGTTTGCATATTCTCCCTGTGTCTGCATGGGTTTCCTCCCACAGTCCAAAGATGTGCAGGTTAGGGTGGATTGGCCATGCTAAATTGCCCCACAGTGTTCAGGGATGTGTAGATTAGGTGGGTTATAGGGGATGGGGCTGGGTGGGATGCACAGAGGGTTGGTGTGAACTTGTTGGGCTGAGGGGCCTGTTTCCACACTGTAGGGATTCTGTATAAAATTTCATAAATACTTCATTGGCTATAAAGCACTTTAGGAAGTCCCAGGCTTGCACTATGTAAATACAAGCTTGTTTCTTGAAACAATTTGCTTTTTCTCTTATCAATTTTCTCTGTTCCCTTACACCAGAGGCGCTGACAGGGTAGGAAACAAGCCAAATGCCCCCGGCAGTGCCATCTGTGTGACCCACTCTATTGGGTGGTTGTAAGGCAGGCAGCTTTTCTATAATTTTGCACGGTGCTGTGTCAGTGGATGGAGAAGAGAGACTGGGACTGCATTGGACAGGCCACTTTTGGAATACTGCTTTCAATTCTGGCCTCCCTGCTACAGGAAGGATGCTGTGAAATTTGAAAGGGTTCAGCAAAGATTTACAAGGATGTTTGCTGGGATTGGAGGGTTTGAGCCATAGGGAGAGGTTGAATAGGCCGGGGCTATTTTCCCTGGAGTGTTGGAAGCTGAGGGGTGGTCTTATTGAGATTTATAAAATCATGAGGGCCATGAACAGGGTAAGTAGACAAGGTATTTTCCCTGGGTTGGGTGCCCAAAACTAGGGGGGAATAGGTTTAAGGTGAGAGGGGAAAGATTTAAAAGGGACCTAAGGGGCAAGTTTTTCATGCTGAGGGTGATGGGTGTATGGAATGAGATGCCAGAGGAGGTGGTGGAGGCTGGTACAATTACAACATCTAAAAGGCATCTGGATAGGTATATGAATAGGAAGGGTTTAGAGGGATATGGTCCAAATGCTGGCAAATGGGACTAGATTAATTTAGGATATCTGGCCGGCATGGACGAGTTGGACTGAGGGGTCTGTTTCCGTGCTGCACATCTCTATGACTCTAGACGTCAGAAGTTTCACAGTTTGTCCTTTCCCCCTACAGCCACATCTGCAGCTCCCCCCTACCCCCAACAGCGGGCTCTCAATGCTGGTTTTTTTGCCCACTCCAACAGAGCCCATTGTGTCCCCGGCAGACATCAGTGACCACAACAAGAATGCAATCCCCCGTGAAAATGTGTCAGATCCTTTCCATGCTGCAGCACAATGTCGCAAGTGAAATGAAGAAATCAATCCCGGCAATGGAACACAGAGTGCTGACTATTACCTTCCCCACCCTTCCTACTCCTAGTGTGAGCTTCACTGTCACTACACATCATGACAGGGACTCAAGAATCTACCCCCCACCAGACCCCCGCAACTCTCAAATGACTACTCAAACCTTGTCGTCTCTATTAAAAGAAAAGTGTTGAGAACAGATGGGCTATTCAAATAAATAACTCAACACGTGTTGTAGCTTATAATTAACTGGCTCGTTGAATAATAAGTTCATCTTGTGTTCAAACGGCTTCTGAGGGTAGAGATCCTGTGGACTGGATTGGCCCAGGAAGAAAGAAAGCCAGCCCAGATCCAGCCACATAATTGTCAGCTATAAGAGATAACAAGGTGTACAGCTGGATGAACACAGCAGGCCAAGCAGCATCAGAGGAGCAGGAAGGCCGATGTTTCGGGCCTAGACCCTTCTTCAGAAAAAACGTCGGCCCTCCTGCTCCTCTGGTGCTGCTTGGCCTGCTGTGTTCATCCAGCTCTACACCTTGTTGTCTCAGATTCTCCAGCATCTGCAGTTCCCACTATCTCTGACATAATTGTCAGCTAATCATTTTTCTGAACAGTCTTACCAGAAATCCATTACTATGGGAGGGGAATTGGGGCAGCAGTGAAAAGCATTAAGAGGTCAGCTCCAAATTAATCTTCAATCTTTTCATCATGGACTCCGCGATTCAAGGATTTTATTCATTAATTACACACTCAAGATGTAACTTCATCAAAGACTGCTCATCAGGCGCTGCGTTAAACCACTCCTTCCCTTTTAATTGTTTCCCGGAATTTACCGTTCCTTGTTTGCATTACAGACCCCCACAAGCTATTCCACTACAGCGTCATCAGAAACAGGGAAGGTGACGGCCTAGTGGCATTATCGCTAAGCCAGAGGTAATGTCCCAGGGAGCCCGGGTTTAGAGCCCACCAAAGCAGATAGTGGAATTTGAATTTGAGTAAAAAAATCTGGAATGAGGTGTCTAATTTCAGGAAGTGGAGAAACCCATCTGGTTCAGGAAAGCAAAGTGCCATCCTTCCATTAGAAATAGGAGTAGGCCATCTGGCCCATTGAGCCTGCTCCACTCTTCAATCAGATCATGGCTGATCTTTCCATGAACTCAGCTCCACTTACCCATCTGCTCACCATAACCCTTAATTCCTTTACTGTTCAAAAATCTATCTTTACTTTAAAAACATTCAATAAGGTAGTGTCAATGGCTTCACTGGGCAGGGAATTCCACAGATTCACGAACCTCTGGGCGAAGGAGTTCTACCTTATATTGAAGCTCTACCTTATTTCTAAAGAAGGGCCCAGACCTGAAACGTCAGCCTTCCTGCTCCTCTGATGCTGCCTGGCCTGCTGTGCTCATCCAGCTCTACACCTTGTTATCTCAGATTCTCCAGCATCGTCAGTTCTGACTATCTCTCTACCTTATACTCCATGTGACTCCAGACCTACAGCAATATGGTTGACTCTTACAGGCAATAAATGGAAGTGACACTCACAGCCCATAAACGAACATTGGGTTAAGGAGAATCCAAAGGGATTTTATAAATACGTTAAGGTCAAAAGGGTAACTGGGGAGAGAATAGGGCCTCTCGAAGATCAGCAAGGCCGCCTATGTGTGGAACCACAGGAGATGGGGGAGATACTAAATGAGCATTTTGCATCAGTGTTCACTGTGGAGTAAGATATAGAACTTGGGGAAATAAATAGCAACGTATTGAAAAATATCCATTGTTGCGGAGGAGAAGCTGCTGGGTGGCTTAAATTGCATAAAGGTGGATAAATCCCTGGACCCTGATCAGGTGTACCTTAGAGCTCTGTAGGAAGCTAGGGAAGTGATCGCTGGGCTCCTTGCTGAGATATTTGCATGACCAATAGCCACAGGTGATGTGCCGAAAGACTGAAGGGTGGCTAACGTGATGCCATTGTTGAAGAAAGGTGATAAGGAAAAGCCAGGGAACTATAGACCAGTGACCCTGACATCGGTGGTGGGCAAGTTGTTGGAGGGAATCCTGAGGGACAGGATTTACATGTATTTGGAAAGTCAAGGGCTGATTAGGGATAGTCAACATGGCTTTGTGTGTGGGATATCATGTCTTACTAACGTGAATGAGTTTTTTGAAGAAGGAACAAAGAGGATTGATGAGGGCAGAGCGGCGGACATGATTTATATGGACTTCAGTAAAACACTTGACAAGGTTCCTCATGGTAGACTGGTTAGCAAGGTTAGATCACACTGAATAGAGAGAGAACCAGTTATTTGGATACAGAACTGACTCGAAGGGAGAAGACAGAGGGTGATGGTCCAATATTGCTTTTCAGACTGGAGGCCTGTGACCAGTGGTGTGCCACAAGGATCGGGGCTGGGTCCACTGCTTTTTGTCATTTATATAAATGATTTGGATGTGAACTTAAGAGGTATGGTTAGTAAGTTTGCAGATGACACCAAAATTGGAGGTGTAGTGGACAGCGAAGAAGGTTTCCTCAGAGTACAAAGGTATCTTGATCAGATGGGCTAATGGGCCGAGGAGTGGTAGATGGAGTTTAATTTCAATAAACGTGAGGTGCTGCATTTTGGAAAGGCAAATCAGAACAGGACTTATACACTTAATGGTAAGGCCCTGGGGAGTGTTGCTGAACAAACAGACCTTGAGTGCAGATTCATAGTTTCTTGAAAGTGGAGTCACAGGTAGATAGGATAATGAGGAAGGTGTTAGGTACGCTTGTCTTTATTTGTCAATACATTGAGTATAGGAGTTGGGAGGTCATGTTGTGGCTGTTCAGGACATTGGTTTTAGAGTATTGCGTGTAATTCTGGTCTCCCTGCTATAGGAAGGATGTTGTGAAACTTGAAAGGGTTCAGAAAAGATTTACAAGGATGTTGCCAGGGTTGGAGGGTTTGAGCTACAGGGAGAGGCCGAATAGCCTGAGGCTATTTTCCCTGGAGCATCGGAGGCTGAGGCATGACCTTATAGAGGTTTATAAAATGGTGAGGGGCATGGATAGGATAAATAGTCAAGGTCTTTTTCCCCAGGGTGGGGAATTCAAAACTAGAGGGCGTACGTTTAAGGTGAGAGGGAAAAGATTTAAAAGGGACCTAAGGGGCAGGTTTTTCAGGTAGAGGATGGTGCATGTATGGAATGAGCTGCCAGAGGAAGTGGTGGAGGCTGGTACAATTACAACATTTTAAAGGCATCTGGATGAGTCAATGATTAGGAAGGATTTATAGGCCAATGGGCCAAATGCAGGCAAATGGACTAGATTAATTTGGGATATCTGGTCAGCATGGACGAGTTGGACTGAAGGGTCTGTTTCCGTGCTGTATAACTATATGACTCTATGACTCTAAAAAAGCACAGAAGGGGCTGGAGAAAATGGACAAGACTGCAGCATCTGTGGAGGGAAAAACAGGGAGAATGGTTTGAGTCTGATATGACCTTTCTTCAGATCTGGGCAAGAGTGGGATTGGAAGGAGGGTTGGGAGATGGGGGAAAGGCAGTATCCAGAGGGTATCAGTACCTGTCAGTTTTGGAGCTTATGTTCCTTAACACCTGAAAGGAAGAGAAAAAGGTTTCTTGGAAAAGCACTAAATGAGATGAAGAACGAAACGGAACAGGAGACCAGGGCCACTCTGTGAAAGTGTGAGGCAGTGCTAATGGAGAGAGAGAGAGAGGGTTGGAGAGTGTACATGTGGCAGAGCAGGGCACTGAGTGTGGATCTCAGGATGTGGTGGGCGCAGTTTTCTGAGGAGCATTGTACATCCCGGAGATAGCACTGACCCTGAGTGGGTTTGAAACATAAAGGATGGGACTTCAGTTGGAATCTGTATGGGGTAAGGCAGAGCGGGGACAGTCACTGAGGAAAGAGGCGTGGCTGTGAAAACATGTTTTAGTAAACCCTGGGAAGGAGATCCAAAACAGTGCTGGTGAACAAGGCGCAAAATTAAAATTTGTAACAGGACCAGATCGGTTCAACGCAAGAAGGATGTTCCTGATGATGGGACAGTCCAGAACCAGGGGTCATAGTTTAAGGATAAAGGGGTAAATCTTTAACGACTGAGATGAGGAGAAATGTCTTCATGCAGAGGGTGATGAACCTGTGGAATTCACTACCGCAGAAAATGGTTGAGCCCTAAACATTCTGTTTTCAAGAAAGTGATAGATATAGCTCTTGTGGCTAAAGGAGAAAGGGATGTGGTGGGGGGCAGGATTAGGGTATTGAGCTCGATGATCAGCCATGATCATCTCGAATGGTGGAGCAGGCTCAAGGGGCTGAATGGCCTACTTCTGCTCCTATCTTCTATATTTCGATGTTAAAACAGATGTATTGTTGGAGAGAAGAGCAGAACTCCGTTCAGGTGTGCAATCCGGGAAGGTAAGTGCCAGTGAATTCAACACTCAAATAAAGGCAAAATCCTGCGGATGCTGATAATCTGAAACAAGCACAGAGAACGCTGGAGAAACTCAGCAGGTCTGGCAGCGTCTGTGGAGAGAGAAAAACAGAGTTAATCTTTGAAGTCCAACATGAATTTTCTTCATAACTTGGAAAACATCAAAAACAAACCTGATTTCACTGTTGGGGAAAGAATCTCTGGCTAACACCATCTCCTCGGGAGCTCTGAGATTGATTTAACTCCCTTGCCCATCTGCTGACTGAGATCAAGTAATGTGGCACAAAGCATAAAATCTACAACCTACTGGCATGTTGTAAAAATGATGTGTTAATGTTGTAATGTGGAATAACCTTGTGATGCAGTAACATGCAATGAGGTGAAATAGAACAGCATAGAATCACTACAGTGCAGAAGCAGGCCATTCTGCCCATCAAGTCTGCACTGACCCTCCCAACAGCATTGTACCCAGACCCAACTCCGTACCCTATCCCTGTAGCCCTGCATTTCCAATGGCTAACCCACCTAGCCTGCATATCCATGAACACTATGGGCGATTTAGCATGGTCAGTCTCCTAGCCTGCACATCTTTGGACTGTGGGAGGAAACCGGAGCAGCCGGAGGAAACCCACACAGATGCAGGGAGAACGTACAGACTCCACACGGACAGTCACCTGAGGCTGGAATCAAAGCTTGGACCTTGGTGCTTTGAGGCAGCAGTGCTAACGACTGACCCATCGTGCCGCCCCAGTGTAACTGATCTAACGCTGTCATCATGTTAAGGATGGAGTGATGTATTAACGTGGGGTTCTATAATGATATCATCGTGTGGAATGATCTAGTCTGATATGATGCTATTGTCAAGGGCTTGTTTACATGGAGTCCTCCTATTGACAATAACATCGTGCCGTACCGTTATTGCTGAATTTTCTGAACTATATCCTGGACCAAGTTACTGAAATGCCCATCGCTATGTAATCTCAGCTATTTCTGCTCCTGTCTCAGCTCAACTATTGCTGAAACAAGCCCTCACCCTGTTTGTCACCTTTATACCTGACCATTCTGATATGCTCCTTGTTAGCCTCCCACAATAGTTGAGGAAGGCAGCTCACCACCACCTTCTGAAAGGCAGCATGAGGGAATAAAATGTTTAAAAGAGTTAACATTAAGACTGAAGTTGATAGGTTTATTTTCTAGTGGCTGCAGCCTTCCACCTTGCAAAATGATGGTTTGCGCCACCCTGCTCAACTCTCTAGGCCCGAAACGTCAGCTTTCGTGCCCCTATGATGCTGCCTGGCCTGCTGCGTTCATCGAGCTCTACACCTTGTAATCTCTGTGTTAAGCAGTGCCTGGTGCAGCTCAGCAGCCCCACTCTGGCTTGGCATCTGTGCCACCTTAGCTGTAGATGAAGAGAGAAGGTAGAAAAGATTCACGTTTCGCTAGCCTCTGTTTCCTCTTCACCTGACGAGGGAGCAGTGTTCCGAAAGCTTGTGATTTCAAATAAACCTGTCAGACTATAACCTGGTGTTGTGTGACTTCTGACCTTGTCCACCCCAGTCCAACAGCGGCACCTCTACGTCATGATCCTCCAATCTTTCGCATCTTTTGTCAAAGAAGAGCCCTGGATACCCAGGAAGTATTCACTCAGTGGCCAGCTCATCCGAGAGAAGGTGTTTGAGAGTCCAGCTATCATCCATCTGAGGAGCATGGCTGAGCCAGCACAGACATCATTGACTTGCCAATGGAGATAGGCAGATGTAACTAATATGTTCCGGTCCCTCTGAGCTGGTGGCCTTGTTCTGCTAAGGGATGCCTTGGATATGTCTCAGACAACAAAGGAGGAACCGTTCATAAATTCCAGACTTGCCGAGTTTCTCCAACATTTATGGTACTTGTTTCAGAATTTTCTTCTGCCAAATGAATACTGTTCAGGTCTCACTGCAGTTGAGAGCATATTGGCTTGATAGATCACTGCATGCTGTTCTCAGCTTTTGCAATGTGTGTTGATTTCGGGCAACAAATTGCTAGTGATTTGTGGATCCTGCTTATGTGATATCAACAAACTGCAGCGTCACACTATCCGCATGGATAGCTGGTGGCATGGCAGTGTCCTGAGTCATGGTATTTGTCTTCCTGATGCTGACTGTCAAGCTAAATTCTCTTGAATTTAGGACTTGACGCATCTTCGCCTTCAGTCTCAGCGTCGCCTGAACAATATTCCAATGCTTCTGATATTTTTCTTTTTTATTCATTAATAAGGTGTGAGTGTCACTGGCTGGGACCGGCATTTATTGCCTGTCTTTGGTTGCCCCTTGAGAAGGTGATGGTGAGCTGCCTTCTTGAACCGCTGCAGTCCACGTAGACCCACAATATTGTCAGGGAGAGAATTCCAGGATTTTGACCCAGTGATACGAAGGAATGGCGATATATTTCCAAGTCAGGATGGTGAGTGGCTTGGAGGGGAACTTGCAGGGGGTGGTGTTCCCATGTATCTGCTGCCCTTGGCCTTCTAGATGGAAGTGGTCGTGGGTTTGGAAGGTGCTATCTGAGGATCTTTGGTGAATTTCTGCAGTGCATCTTGTAGATAGTACACACTGCTGCTATTGAGCATCGGTGGTGGAGGGAGTGGATGCTTGTGGATGTGGTGCCACTCAAGCGGGCTGCTTTGTCCTGGATGGTGTCAAGCTTCTTGAGTGTTGTTGGGGCTGCACTCATCCAGGCAAACGGGGAGTATTCCATCACACTCCTGACTTGTGCCTTGTAGATGGTGGACAGGCTTTGAGGAGTCAGGAGATGAGTTACTCGCCACAGAATTCCTAGACTCTGGCCTGCTCTTTCAGCCTGTTTTTTTAAAAATTCATTAATGGGATGAGGACGTCACTGGCTAGGCAGCATTTATTGCCCATCCCTAATTGCCTTGAGGGCAGTTAAGAGTCAACCACATTACTGTGGGTCTGGAGTCACATGTAGGCTAGACCAGGTAAGGATGGCAGATTCTTTCCCTGAAGGACATTAGTGAACCAGATGGGTTTTTCCTGAAAATCAACAATGGATCCATGGTTATTATTAGATTTTTAATTCCAGATATTTATTGAATTCAAATTCCACCATCTGCCGTAGCGAGATTCAAACCCGGGTCCCCAGAACATTATCCGGGTCTCTGGATTAACAGTCCAGCGGTAATACCACTAGGCCATCGCCTCCCCTGTTTATGTGATGAGTCCAGTTGCGTTTCTGGTCCATAATGAATGTTGCTAGTGGATATGGCGGTAGACAACCTAAACAGATGACCCGAAGAGTTTTGTTAACCAAAGTTATGAAGCGATATGAGCCAAAGGCAGCAACATCGATTTAGCTTCCGTATCAGACACTATTTGACTGAATAAAGGAAGAGGTTTGTGGAATAAGTGTCCAACTTTGCCCCGTCACACCTTTAAACCTCCTCAAAACCTATCCCTTTGACCAAATGTTCAGTCTCTTGTCCAGCACCTTGTCACCTGATTCAGTGTGGGATTTGACCTTGAATAGCCCTGTGCAGCCCCAGGAACTGCACTAAAGGCTGCTATATCAATGCAGTGAGGTCTTGTTGCTGACAGTCTGCCTGTGAGACCATCTCCCAAACATTTTGTCCATGGGGATCTGAGAAGTGGCTGTCACTCCGAGTCCATTCAGCTACGACTTTTGCCGGCCAGAGATAAACCAGAAAGATCCATTTCCCTTACCCCCACCACCTTTCTCCCCAACCCTCGGGGGCCACAATGCTTGTTCATTTCAGTACAACATCTCGCCACTGTGGTAGGAGGAATAGACAGTTGTGGGTCACTCTGTCAGGGCCAAGTGAAGGGAAAAAAGCTGACGTATTTATTTATCGTTTGAAAAGAATCATCTCCGTTTCAGCATTTTTTAAAAAGGTGGGATTCAGTCTCCATTAGTGCAAACTCCTTAATGTTGATGTGTCAAGTCGTGAACGTGAGGGTGGGATTCAGCAACTGAACCAAAGCAGAACAGAACCACAGGTTTCAGGGATCCAGGGGCTTAAGGAAGCACAGAGTCATCATGACTGACAATTTCCCAAGGCAGCAGCTATCAGGTTTCTCCAATATCCCTCCCCTTCCAGAGGAAAAAGGGGTTGGACTCTGACAAGCAAATCCTGTTACTGACAGATGCAAAAGGGAATTGAAGGAAGTTCTACGTGTTTGTCACCGGCCCTTTTTTCCTCCACTCCGTGTGTGCAAAGATATATATGTATGAAACAGAAACATGCTGGCTGGCTCTAGCGGAGTAAATGTGTGGGGCTAGAGCGAGGGGAAGACAGGAGAGAGAGAGAAATTTGAACTGACTTTGAAAGCGGCTCGTTGGATCGCAACTGAAAGTGGGGGAGAGGGCGAGTCGATAGACGGTGAGTGTGGTTTAAGTACGGGTCTATATTACCTGTTGTTTTCTCTGTCATAAAACTACACAGTTCTCCCTCCAGGCCCTGATATGTGTCTGTGGGGAAGAGAGGGAGAGAGAGAGAGAGAAATGACAATTATCCTGGAACTGGGAGAAACAGCTATTTAACAAATCATATACATTAGTCAAGCCTACTTACATTGTTGTACAAAACCTATTGTAAAAGTTCATTATCTCTCTCCAAGCCCAGTTTATTTCTGCTGGAATTGAGTCTCTTAATTGCTTGGTTGGCGTGGTGTGTAATCTGAGGGGCAGTTTTGCTTTCAGACCACTCCTAACATGCTCCTGGCTAGATTCTCACCCCTGAAGAGAAAGCGAGAGAGACATTTCCAGAGGTACAGAATAAACTCTTTGTTGAAAAACAAGAAAGAAACACGTTTTTTCTCTTTCTGTCGAGAGTTTCTGCTGAGCTGGATTCCAAGGTTATGTTTTTAGCTCCTACATAAATTTCTAAATTTTTGTTTTTGCTGGTCGTGTTTTCTTTTTCTTCTGGCAATAACTTAATACATAAAACACGACGCTAGGGAGTAAATTGGATCTGTGTAATTAATAATATGTTTGGTGCTGTTGTGGTAGACTGTAATCCCCCAGAGGTGAAGGGAAAAACCTTGGTGTACATTTCTGGGTAATGTTTCCTGTAAAGTGGAAATGTACAGATATTCTTGATGTCGGTCTCTGTATAACAGCAGCCTTTCCTTCATTAGCCTTTGGTCTCGGGGGTAGGGGAGCTGCGTTCAAGGTGGTCTGACCACACCCCCTACCCTTTGCAGTTTGGAAACATTTTTAATTGCTGCACCCCTCATTAAATCAGAGAGACTTGTTTACTGCTGAGATGTTTGCAGGTTGGGAGGTGCCTGTTAATATTCAACAAATCTAAAGGAGTTGGTATGAATTGACTGCCTCTCCTATATGTGTGTGTCAGCTGGGGCACAGTGGGTGACTCTCACACTCTTGAGTCACAAAATTGCGGGTTCAAGTATCTCTGCAGGATGCCACAGTCGAGACCAACGCTCGGGTGCCGGTGTTTGGATGAGACGTTGAGCTATGGTACCGCCTGCCCTCTCAGATGGACAGTAAAGGATTGAGGCAGGTTTCGAACAACAACAAGGCCGTGTTTGCCAGTGTCTTGGTCAATGTTCATGCCTTATATCGGATTATCTGGTCATTGTCACACTCACTTGGGTGCCACATTACCTCGATGCAACAGTGACTGCCAGAGGAGTATTTTAATTGCATACGGTGCTCTGAGAGTGCCCATTGGTTGTGAAAGGTGCTATACAAATGAAATGTACATAAATAGGAGCAGACCATGTGTGCCTGAGTCTGTAAGGCCAGTACGTTTCTTGCAGAATGTTCCCCACAGCTCAATTTTCCTGCCCCATTTCTGCCAAACCTCTTTTATCCCCTAATGCTCACGTCCCAAAGACTATATAATTCGTCCACAGCTTACAGGATCCAGACTTACAAATACTCGCAACCTTCTAAATCCTTCCCACACCTCAGTCCTAGATAGCTGACCCCTTATCTTAAGACTATGATCCGTAGCTTCAGACTGTCCGGCCAGGAGAAACAGTATCTCAGGATCACTGCTCCTTTATTAAACATGGGAATATACAGGCCCAAACTAACTTGATTGCTCCTCATAGCCCAGCACTCTTGTCCCAGGCATCAAGCTGTTGAACCTTTGCATCCACTCCAATGCAAGCGTATCCCTCTTAGGTAAGGTGATCAAAACTGTACCCTGTACTTCCAGGTATAGGTTTTTACCACTGTATATAATTGGAGCAAGAAGTTCTTACTGTTAGTGGCTCAGTGGTTAGCACTGCTGTCCCAGGGACCCAGGTTCAATTCCACCCTCGGGCGACTGTCTGCGTAGCGTTTGCACATACTCCCCGCGTCTGCGTGCGTTTCCTCTGGGTGCTCCGGTTTCCTCCCACAGTCCAAAGATGTGCAGGCTGCGTGGATTGGCCATGCTAAATTGCCCATAGTGTCCAGGGATGTGTAGGCTAAGTGAATTGGCCATGGGAAATGCAGGGTTACAGGGGTTTGGGTGGGATGCTCTTTGAAGGGTAGGTATGGACTTGATGGGCTGAATGGCCTACTTCCAAACTATAGGGATTGTAATATAATATTCCAACTGCTATGCAGAGAAAGCAAACGGTTCAGCTTTCCAAGATAACAAGCATGGGGCTGGATGAACACAGGTTAAGCAGCATCATAGGAGCAGGAAAACTTGACGTTTCGGGCCTAAACCCTTCTCGGATTCTCCAGCATCTGCAGTACCTTTTATCTCTGGTTCAGCTTTCCAGTTGCCTGCATGCTAATGTTCTATGACTCATGTAAAAGGATCTCCAAATCCCTCTCAGATGAACATTTACTACTCTGTTTCAAAAATTTGCTGCTCCTTCATTCCTACTACCAAACTAGAGAATTCACCTTTTCCCGGATTATACCCCATCTGCCACCACCTTG
The DNA here is from genome assembly GCA_024137785.1 of Ginglymostoma cirratum. Classification (NCBI taxonomy): domain Eukaryota; kingdom Metazoa; phylum Chordata; class Chondrichthyes; order Orectolobiformes; family Ginglymostomatidae; genus Ginglymostoma; species Ginglymostoma cirratum. The sequence continues at coordinate 3,101,752 of JAHRHZ010000139.1, read as the reverse complement.
TGGAATCATCCCGTCCACTATCCCGCTGCAGCCTTTTTGTGTCTTGCACACGGCTTCCTACCCAGCTAGCTTCATTTTAGTAGCAAACATCATATAATTAAGCCTTTATATTTTCAGCAAGATTATATTTGGTCCCTTGTGTAGGTCGTATGGTTAAATAGCTAAGACCCAAACACTGATCCTCGCGCCCCAGTAGTTACATTCTGACACCCTGAAAATGATCCATTTATTCCTACTGTCTGTTCCTGGCCATTAACCAATCCTCAATCTATGTTAATAAATTGTAGACTAAATAAAAAACAAAAGTTCTGAGGAAGGAACACCAGACCCGAAATGCTAACTCTGATTTTTTTTTCACAGATACTGCCAGACCTGCTGAGCTTTTCTAGCAACTTCTGTTTTTGTTGTTGTGAATAAGTTGGAGGTTGGTTAGTTCAGTTGGCTGGACAGCAGCTGGTTTGTGATGCCAACAGTGTGGGTTCAGTTCTCTCACCAGCTGAGGTTACCGTGAAGGACTCTCCTTCTCAACCTCTCCCCTTGCCTGAGGCATGGTGACCCTCAGGTTAAACCACCTCCAGTGAGATGCCAACAGGCCTAATAGGACAACTAGGTAAGGAACACCAAAGCAGAATAGAAACCACTTGTGTGGTTGTTATTGAACACCTTCTGAAAAATATATAACATTGACTGGTTCTCCCATATCCACCCGGTTAGTTATATCCTGAACAATCTCTTGTAGATTTGTGCTACAAAACTTTTACTTTCATAAAAGCATACATCCATCTAATTATACTGGTTTATTTCCCCCAAATGTTTAACTGCCTTTAGTAAAGGTATGGAGGTAATGGGGTGGACACATTCGGAAATCACACGATGCCAGGTTATAGTGATACAGGTTTTCCTGAAATCCAAAAGCTTGTGATTTCAGATAAACCTGTTGCACTGTAACCTGGTGTCATGTGACTTCTGACCTTGCCGTTAGTAATATATTCTAAACTTGTTCCTCCTACTGATGCGGGATACCTGGTCTGCAGTTCCCCGTTATCTCTGCCACTGGTTTCTTGTACTTTTGACGTACCCTCATGTAAAGGGGATTGGCTGTTGGTTTAGTGAGCAAATTAATCTAAACTGAGAATTTGGAAATGCCAATTCATGAAACCGAGTCTGAAAATGTTGTGGTTCAGGCTGACATTAATAATCCCAGAGCACTATTCAGAGAAGGAAACTTTAATTCTTCCAACGTTCCTCTTTAAAATATTGCTGCCAGAAAAGATTAACTGATCATATAATGTATTGTTGTGTAGAATAGCTACCATGCTTGACTATCTAATAATTGGTTGAAGATGTTTTGAGATGAGATGATGTATACTCAGTGTAAGTACCTCCTCCTGGTGTTGAGCGTTATATTGTGTAATGCTGTTAAGGTGTCCCTTTTTAAAATAACAAAGCCTCCTTGTCACGAAGTAAACAGAGACTATAGAGGCAAGTTTAACTGCCCATATACAGGTTGGCTCTGATTATGAGCTGACATTTATGAATACTTTTGATGTTCAACAGCAATTTTGGGTGTGACATGGAGCAGAAACAGGAGTAAACCATTCAGTCCATCATGCCAAATCTGTCATTCAGTTACATTATAGCTGAGCTGAATTGTGGTTGAAGAGAAAAGGTGACTTGATTCAATCTTTAGGAATATACCAGCCTTGTCAGGTCTACACAGATTTTGAAAGTAATTTGCCGGAAGCACCAGATGCTTTTTCAGCTGAATGCTAAACACCAGCTCTACTTTTATACGCTTTTCCACATTCCATGCGCAATGTTTCATCATTTCATTTCGCCTACCGAAAATGGAAGAACAAGGTTTTTACCATGGGTAACCCCATTTAATCTGCACAATACCAGGCAATGTTTTTTTTAAGCATAACCAATCCACCTAAACTGCACATCCCTGGACACTAAAGGCAATTTAGCATGGCCAATTCACCGAGCCTACACATCTTTGGACTGTGGGAGGAAACTGGAACACCCAGAGGAAACCCACACAGACACAGGGAGAATGTGCAAACTCCACACAGACAGTCACCTGAGGGTGGAATCAAACCTGGGTCCCTGGCGCGATGAGATAGCAGTGCTAACCATTGAGCCACCACGCCACCCATAAGGCTTAAACTTTGAAACATACTACATTGATGAGCATAGAGTTAATGGTAGATAATCAGGAAATGGCAGATGAAATGAACAAATAATTTGTTTGTTTCTTGTTATATGGATTCATAGAGTAATACAGCGTGGAAACTTCGGCCCAAACTGGTCTTGCTGACCATGGTTGTATCAGAGATAAAAGGTACTGCAGATGCTGGAGAATCCGAGATAACAAGCATGGGGCTGGATGAACACAGCAGGTCAAGCAGCATCATAGGAGCAGGAAAACTTGACATTTCAGGCCTAGACCCTTCATCAGAAATGGGGGGAGGGGAAGAGGGTTCTGAAAAAAATAGGGAGAGAGGGGGAGGCGGATAGAGGATGGATAGAGGAGAGGGTAGGTGGAGAGGAGGCAGACAACAACTGCACCTCCCAGTCGCGAACCATTTCAACTCCCCCTCCCATTCCTCAGATGACATGTCCATCCTGGGCCTCCTGCAATGCCACAGTGATGCCACCCGAAGGCTGCAGGAACAGCAAATCATATTCAGCCTGGGAACCCTGCAGCCCAATGGCATCAATGTGGATTTCACAAGCTTCAAAATCTCCCCTCCTCCAACCGCATCCCAAAACCAGCCCAGCTCATCTCCACCTCCCTAACCTGTTTTTCCTCTCACCTCAAGACACACCCCCATCTCCTATCTACTAACATCATCCCGCCTCCTTGACCTGTCCGTCCTCCCTGGACTGACCTATCTCCTCCCTACCCCCTTACCTACACTCACCTTTACTGGATCCATCCCTGCCTCTTCGACTTGTCTGCCTCCTCTCCACCTATCCTCTCCTCTATCCGCCTCCCCCTCTCTCCCTATTTATTTCAGAACCCTCTTTCCAAGGAATAAAGTCCTATCCTGGCCAACCACTCCCTATAAGCCATGCCCACTAGTCCTGACAACATCCTCGTAAATTTTCTTTGCAAACTTTCCAGTTTAACTATGTCTTTCCTATAACAGGGTGACCAAAACTGTACACAATACTCCAAGTGTGGCCTCACCAATGACTTCTACACCTGTAACATAACGTCCCAGCTCCTATACTCAATGCCTTGACCGATGAAGGCCAGCATGCTAAATGCCTTCTTCACCACCCTGTCTACCTATGACGCCACTTTCAACAAACTATGTACTTGTACTCCTAGGTCCCTCTGTTCCACAACATTTCTCAGGACCTTACCATTTACTGTACAAGTCCTACCTTGGTTTGACTTTCCAAAGTGTATCACCTTGCACTTATCTGTATTGAATTGCATTTACCAATCCTCAGCCCGCTTCCACCATCTGATCAAGATCCCTCGGTAGTTTTTGATAATCTTCCCAATGTCAGATGTAGGCTAATTTGTCTAAAGTTACAGTCATAGAGTCATACAGGATAGAAACAGACTTGCTGGTCCAATAAGTCCATGCCAACCATACTCCCAAACTGAACCCGTTCCACATGGAGTCATAGAGATGTACAACACTGAAACAGATCCTTAAGTCCAACTCATCTGCACCAACCAGATACCCTAAATTAATCTAGCCTCGTTTACCTATGTTTGGCCTATATCCTTCCAAACATGTCTTCTTCATGAACTTGTCCAAATGTCTTTTAAACACTGTAACTGTGCCCGTATCCTCCACATCCTCTGGAAGTTCATTCCACACATGAAACACTCTGTACAATAAAAGAAGAACTTGCCTGTCATGTCCTTTTAAAATATTTGTCCTTTCACCTTAAAAATATGCCCCTAGTCTTGAAATTCCCCACCCAGGGAAAAGTCACCTGCCATTCACCTTATCTATACCCCTCATGATTTTTTTTGTCGCTTTGTCCTGCCCTTATTGGATTAGGGCGTTGGCTGTTTTCTGATACTGTGCAATTTATCCATAAACTGGGGGTTTCTGGAAGATTACTATCAGTGCATCTGCTGTCTCTTCGTTTACAATCCTAGGATGCAACCCATTAGGTCCAGGGCATTTATTGGCCTTTTTCCTCACTGGTTCCCCTGGTACTTTTTTCCCCTGAAGTGATAATAATTGTATGTATTTGTTTATTTGGTTTAGTTACTTGATCAATAGCATTCCAAAAGTACTAAAATAAATTTGCTATGAAGACCGCAAAATATTTGTTCACTCCTCTGCTGTTCCCTGGTTGCCCTTATTATTTTCCCAGCCTCATTCTCTAAACGTTCACTTCGGCCTCTTTTTTTTTTTAGTATATATTTAAAGAAGCTCTTGCCCTTTGTTTTTATATTATTTGATAGTTTGACCTCATGGTTTATATTCTCCCACTTTATTTAGTTTTTGATCATTGTTTGTTTTTTTTTTAAACCTTTTCTGATCCTTTGATTTCCCACTAATCTTTGCCACATTTGTAAATGTTTTTATTTCTTTCAATTTGACACTACCCTTAATGTTCTTGATTTTACATAGATGGCTTATCCCTTTCCCGAACTTCTTCCTCCAGAGTGATATATCTTTGTAGGTCATGATGAATTTTCCTAAACATCTGCCTTTGTTCCTCAGTTGTTTTTGCTGCTAAACCCCTTTCCCAATCGACTCCAACTGGTTCTGCTCTCATTCCTGTGAAATTACACCTATTTAAGTACAGGACAATTCTACCATGTTATGGTCACTGCTCCCTAGGGGATCATGTATTGAAGCTGCCTCATTGCACATTACCAAATCTACAATAGCCTGACCCCTAGTTGGATCCACAACATATTATTCTAGGAAACTGCCCCAAATGCACTCTATAAATTCTTTCACATGTTATCTGTTATCAGTTTGATTTTCCCCATATACACATTGATAAAATGGTTATTGAGCTGCCCTTTTTACATGCGTCATTATTTCATGATTTGTTCTATGTCCTGGAGTGGGACTTGAACCTGGAGTTTCTGGTTCTGAGTGCGGGTGTGTTAACCACTGTGCCAAAAGTGTACATTTCTATGACTGACCAGAGTCGATTTAATTGAACATTAAATGAGTCCTTGTGCCCACTCTAGTTTTGAAGTTTAAAAACAATATCACATTAATGAAAAGACATTTGGTGTAGTTTGGTTATTTCTTGACAGCAAAAACAGTGACATATCCTACGCTGTATCAAAACCCATCTCTACACATTGGCTTGTCAATGTCTTGAGGTAACCTTCAAGCAGCTGGACAGTCCTGGTGATATGAACAGATACAATTTGGAGCCCACTGATACCATGCACACTTCTTGCTGCAGAAAGGCAGCCAACACAATGAAAGATCCCTCCCGGCCCTGTTATAATCCCTTCCAACATCTTTTGTTGGGCAGAAAAGTCCGAAAGCTTAAACAGATTCAAGGACAGCTTCTTCCCTGCTGTTATTAGACTTCTGAACGGACCTCTTGAATTTTAAACTAAATGCTAATCTCGCACTTTGTGCACCTTCTCTGCAGCTGTAACATTGTATTCCTTGCCCTGTTCTGTTACCCTAGTGCACTCTCTATGGTATGATCTGCCTGTACTGCATGCAAAACAAAACTTTTCACTGTACCTAGGTACATGGGACAGTAATAAATCAAATCAAATCTAGTTCCCAGAAGTACGAAGAGGCATTGTAATAGGAAGAATAAGGAATGGCAATATGGAATATAAAACATGGCTCCTTTATCATTGTCATTATCATTCTCCAGCAGCTTTGCCATCTTCAATGTGGCTTAGAGGAGATTTGGGATTCTGAGCTTTACAAGAAGTGCAGAGAGCGTAAAAGCAAAGAAGTTATGATGACCCTGATAAAACACTGTTTTGGCCCCAATCAGAGTATTGGGTCATATATTTTAGGGAGAATTGATGCGAGTGCTTTAGAAAGATAGCAGAAAAGAAAGGGGAATTGGAGAACGTCAGTTCAGTAGCTAGATAGAAGCTGGAGTTATTCAGCATGGGGGAAGAGAAGGTTGAGAAGAGATTTGATTGAGGTGCTCAAAATAATGAAGGGTTCAGGTGAAGGACATGGGCAGAAACTGTTACCATGCAGGGAAAGATTGCAAAGCTGAGGACACTGACATAAACTGAAAACCAGTGGGGACAGAGGGCAGGCTGTGTTTGATGGACTGTACAGTTCAGATCTGGAATGCATTGAACAAGAGTCTGTGGAGGTAGAGTCAACTCTAGTTTTTAAAAGAGAATTGGAGTTTCATAGAATCGCTACAGTGTGGAAAGAGGCCATTCAGCCCATCAGGTCTGCACTAACCTACCAAAAAGCAACCCAGATCCCAACCCTGTGCCCATATCTCTGCATTTGCCGTTGCCAATCCATCTATCCCACACATCCCTGGACACTATGGGCAGTTTAGCATGGCCAGTGCACTGGAATTAAAACACACAATTCGGTCTCTGGGGAGAGAGTGGGACTAGCTGTACGTACAGAAAGCTGCCGCAGATGTGATGGTCCGAATGGACTACAACAGCTTCAACTTCAGCTCTGGATATGTCAAATCTTTCCTGTTTTCAATGTAATGGAGGACACATTGATGTATGAGCTTGTTTAGACTCTTGTAGGCCGCGTTGCGAGATTCCATTGGGATTACCGAAGGACATAAGGCGAGAAAGGAGAATATCAAATCAAATTGTTAAAAATCTATGGTGTTTTCATATCTTGTTCTACCCCTCTGTCTTTGGAAGCCTAACTGAGCAAGACATTGATGATGCCTTTTCTGGATAACTGCATACAGTTCTGGTTGCCCTGCTATGAGAAGGATGTTATTAAAGTGGAGAGTGCTCTGAAAAGATTTACCAGGATGTTACCGAGACCGGGGTTGGGGGTTGGTGTTCCAGGAGAGTTGGATAGGCTGGGACTTTTTTTTCCCTTGGAGCGTAGGAGGCTGAGGGGTGACCTTATAGAGGTTTATAAAATCATGAGGAGCATAGATAGGGTGAATAGCCAAGGTCTTTTTCCCCAGGGTTAAGGAGTCCAAAACTACAGGGCACAGGTTTAAGGTGAGAGGGGAAAGATTTAAAAGGGACCTGAGGGGCAACTATCTTTTACACAGATGTTGGTGCGTGTATGGAATGAACCGCCAGAAGAAGAGATAAAGGTGAGTATAATTACAACATTTAAAATACATTTGGACCGGAACATGGATAGGAAAGGTTTGGAGGGATATGGGCCAAATGCAGGCAAATGGGACTTGTTCCGTTTACAAAACCTGGTCAACATGGATGAGGTGGGTCTGTTTCCGTGCTGCATTACTTTATAAGCCCTACCTGCCCTGATTACTGATCAACTAATTCTGATTGGCACAAGCCAGGAGTGTGATGGAATACTCCCCACTCACCTGGATGGGTGCAGGTCCAACAACACTCGAGAACCTTGACGCCATCCAGGACAAAGCAGCCGCTTGATTGGCACCACATCCACAAGCATCCACTCCCTCCACCACCGACGCTCAGTAGCAGCCGTGTGTACTATCTACAAGATGCACTGCAGAAATTCACCAAAGATCCTCAGACAGCACCTTCCAAACCCATGACTACTTCCATCTAGAAGGACAAGGGCAGCAGATACATGGGAACACCACCCCCTGCAAGTTCACCTCCAAGCCACTCACCGCCCTGACTTGGAAATATATCGCGGTTCCTTCAGTGTCATTGGGTCAAAATCTAGGAAATCCCTCCCTAAGGGCATTGTGTGTCTATGTGGACCACGGTAGGAGGACAACAGCGGTTCAAGAAGGCAGCTCACCACCACCTTCTCAAGGGCAACTAGGGATGGGTAATTAATACTGGACCAGCCAGCAACGCCCATGTCCCTTGAAGGAATTAAAAATAAAAGAAACATTGTGCCATGTTATGGCGGCGAGTGTGATGCATTGTCAACAGGGGATGCATTCATTGTTGACATCTGGGATGGGGTGACACTCATTTCACACCAGAGCTGGGCGTCAGGTGTAGGAAAGCCTGCCCTATTCAGATTGTCGGTAGGGACACAGGTATTCTGTCCATTGAACAGAGGCGCAAGGAGCAGCTGAATTGATCCATCAAGATGGGCTGAATGGCCTTCTTCATCTGAAAATTCTCTTCTGATCTCCTACACAACCTGGCAGATTCATTGTGTTGGGAAGTAAACATTGAGCTGAAAAAGACATTCAGACAATTAAGTGTCCCTGTTAAGAAAACAGCAGTGCTTTTATTGAATGTTTTGTCAAAGATTTGCAAGAGGATTTTCTTTGACTTTCCCACATGTTGAGGGACGATAAATCTGATACTGATTAACATTGATCTAGCTCTCGCTCAGTTGTAGCTCTCCTACCACCACCCTTTAATAATCTCAACAGCACAAACAGATGGCAAGCACATGCAGTTTTTTTTTGCTGCTGCCAATTTTCTAGCCATGTACGATATTACCGCGCCATTAATTTGTGCTATGGAGTCGGACAGTATCTTGTGCGCTCACAAATCAGGAGCGCAAATCGACCGGTGATGCTACACACAAAATCTTTGTTCGAAAGTGGTGTTTTGTGTCTACAACACCCCATCATTCACCGATGACCCCATTACTCTGCACTTCCCAGCTAGATTTTGACTGATGGCTGATAAATTTAAAATTATTTGACTATATCGCTGAAAAGCGAGATTGACTGATCATTGATCTTCGTGTTGCAAAATAATGGGAGTCTTGTTTTGTGGCACATGGTTGTAATGTTCAGTTGGAAAGCAGTAACTGTATTTCTCATTCACCCAGTGTTCAGGGATTCTGTGGGATGTAATAGAAAGTTTATATCCTTTATTCATATCTTATATCTCTTCAGTTCTTCTAAATAGGGATGCTTAAGTGTCCCTGATATTAATTAATAAGGAGGGAGGCAATGGCTTCATGGCATTATCGCATGACTGTTAATCCAGAGACCCAGGTAACATTCTGGAGACCTGGGAATTTGAACACAATAAGAATCCAGAATTAAGTGTCTAATGATGACTGTGAAGAGGGGGAATGGGATGGTGGTAAAGGAGAAAGAAGTTGTCGGAGAACTGAGTATTACTTTGTCTGAGGGCTGGCACACATATACTGGACTGAACAGGTTCTAACCACTTCTGCAGAACTAATGTGGAGAAGTTTGTGAATTTGGGTGTGTGGCAATGGGATAAGGCTGAATACACCCAGGTTTATTGACTGTCAGGCCGTCTCAGCATTGAGGGGGCAGAGAGGAGGAATCCATTATCAAATGTAATCATAAGCCAGCTGGTTCACTGATGTCCTTTAGGGAAGGAAGCTGCCATCCTTACCTGGTCCGGCCTACACGTGACTCCAGACCCACAGCAATGTGGTTGATTCTTAATGATTAACGATGGGCAATAAACACTGACCTAACCAGTGATACCCACATCCTGTGAATGAATGAATTAAAAAAATATTGTTCCATCATTCATTTTCTCGTCCTTCAAGAAACTCTGCAAGTCCTATCCGATATCTCTTTTCTCTTTCCCTCACTCACTCTCTTTCTCTCTGCGGATGACACTAAAGTTGGTGGAGTTGTGGATAGTGTGGCAGGATGTTGCAGGTTACAGAGGGACATGGATAAGCTGCAGAGCTGGGCTGAGAGGTGGCAAATGGAGTTTAATGCAGAAAAGTGTGAGGTGATTCACTTTGGAAGGAGTAACAGGAATACAGAATACAGGGCTAATGGTAAGATTCTTGGTAGTGTGGATGAGCAGAGAGATCTCGGTGTCCATGTGCGTAGATCCCTGAAAGTTGCCACCCAGGTTGGTAGGGTTGTTAAGAAGGCGTACGGTGTGTTAGGTTTTATTGGTAGAGGGATTGAGTTTCGGAGCCGTGAGGTCATGTTGCAGCTGTACAAAACTCTGATGCGGCCGCACTTGGAGTATTGCGTACAGTTCTGGTCGCTGCATTATAGGAAGGATGTGGAAGCTTTGGAAAGGGTGCAGAGGAGATTTACCAGGCTGTTGCCTGATATGGAGGGAAGGTCTTGTGAGGAAAGGCTGAGGGACTTGAGGCTGTTTTCGTTAGAGAGAAGAAGGTTAAGAGGTGACTTAATAGAGACATACAAGATGATCAGAGGATTAGATAGGGTGGACAGTGAGAGCCTTTTTCCTCGGATGGTGATGGCTAGCACGAGGGGACATAGCTTTAAATTGAGGGGTGATAGATATAGGACAGATGTCAGAGGTAGATTCTTTACTCAGAGAGTAGTCAGGGCATGGAATGCCTTGCCTGCAGCAATTGTAGACTCACCAACTTTAAGGGCATTTAAATGGTCGTTGGATAAACATATGGAGATAATGGAATAGTGTAGGTTAGATGGGTTTCAGATTGGTTTCACAGGTTGGCGCAACATCGAGGGCTGAAGGGCCTGTACTGCGCTGTAATGTTCTATGTTCTATGCTCTCTCTCTCTCTCTCTCTCTCCTCCTTACAACCTTCACCGAGCAGTTGGTCACCTGCCCCCATATCCCCCTTGTGTGACCTGGTGCCAAAACTATGAAACTCCAAGGGGATATTCTGTAATATTAACAGTGTGACATATGTATAAGTTGATCTGTAAGTGTTTGCATGTGCACCAACATGCAAATATAGAGATGGATACACAAAGAGCAACCAAATCCCTCAGTGAGGGGATGGGGTTTGGTATTGAGATGGATTCAGACTTCGCAACACCACTCTGGTGTTGCTACCTTGCTCTGAAAAGGTAATATTGACTTAGCAGAATTACAGCTTCAGTACTCCTTTTGAGAAAAGATGTTTTTATTTAACAAAAAAAGAACTGCTGCAAATTCCACTTTTAATGGATGATGGCAAAATGCCTATTTTCCTTTTTACAATTGAAATTAACAACTGGTAAAATTCCAGCGGTGATTGGCTTTGAAATCTGTGATCGCAGACAATGTGATTTTTGTTTTCTGGCTGTAAAAACGGGCTTTCTACTATTTTCCAAGAACAGGAAAGGTTGACCTTGCTGAATTATGATGAAACATTATTTTTTTCTGTAAGAATGGCAAGTGTTGACAATATGACAGATTCAGTAATAATATTTTTTCTTAAACTGGGGCTGATACATATTTGCAGGAAGAGTTTACAGAGGGGGAATGGGATGGTGGTAAAGGAGAAAGAAGTTGTCGGAGAACTGAGTATTACTTTGTCTGAGGGCTGGCACACATATACTGGACTGAACAGGTTCTAACCACTTCTGCAGAACTAATGTGGAGAAGTTTGTGAATTTGGGTGTGTGGCAATGGGATAAGGCTGAATACACCCAGGTTTATTGACTGTCAGGCAGTCTCAGCATTGAGGGGGCAGAGAGGAGGTATCTCATCACAGGAAGATAAGTCAGAACATTTTATTTTAGCCACTGTAACAAGGCGCTAATTTTCTCTGGTAAACATGGCTAACCACTTGACTGAAGCAGTGCACAACAAAACCTAGTGCATGTTTTTGCATTTATCAGGCAAAAGGACAGTCCCATTTTAATAACGTAGAAACCTGTAAGCTGTTCGGCTCTTCGAGCTTCCTGCACCATTTGGTAGGATCGTGGCTGATCATCTGACTCAGCCCCCGGTCTCTGCTCTCCCCCCATACTCTTTAATCTCTTTAGCCCTAAGAACGATACTAACTCCTTCCTGAAAACATTCAACATTTTGGTCTTAACCACTTTCTGTGACAGAGAATTCCACAGGCTCCCCACTCTCTGGGTGAAGACATTTCTCCCCATTTCCATCCTCAAAGCCTTCCTCCGTAGCCTTAAATTACAACCCCTGTTTCTGGACTCCCCAGTCACTGGGGACATCTGTTCTGTTTTTATCACGTCTAGTCTTGTTTGATTACACATGCTAAAATGGAAAGACCGAGCACTCTTGGACAAATCTCCTTTTACAGTTTATATGTCAGCCGTTATCTTTGTTTAAGTTTGTGACCTGATTCTGGTCTCGTTCTCAGTTCATGCAATCAGATCAGATATATCATTTGTAATGCTTCACTTTGAGACTGGCCTATTGAAAAGGTATGAGCGTGACCATTGTGCATTATCCCACCTCATCCTTCTATTGACATGGTAGACCGGGGTAGCCCTCTTCGCCATCCATTGTCCATCTGCACGGGCTTTTATCAACTGGATTCACTCTTTACTATCAAGCTGTAGCAAGGGAATTGTCTGTAATGCATTCTTTTGCCGTTCCAGCTGCTACCTCCCCTCCCCAAGTCTTTAACCTTTAACCCTCTTAATTCACAGAAGCTCCACTTCGTTATCCTTCTCTCAGACCCTCTGCTATCTGTGTTCTTCAGTTGTTTGTCTAATCCAGTCCTGGATAGGCCATGATTTTTCCCAGTTAAGCACGAGGAAGACAGCAGCCACTGTCTTTGACCTCTGCCACAAACTCCATTCTCCAACAACAAATTCCACCGCCTTCCTCTCACTATTTTGGGCTAATCCAAACTCCTTGATCATGAGCTGAGCTTCCAATCCCATAGCCTGCTCAAGGTCAATCACCTGTTTCCGCCTCTAACAACATCCTCCTCTGCTTCTGCCCATCATCTGTAACTCCAATCCTCTCTTTCCCTCTATAAACTTGTCCTCCTCAAACCCCTGCTGCCCATATTGCAACCAGCACCAGGTCTGCCTATTCTCTGTGTTTTAACTGGCCACCATTGGCTCCCTGCCTGATGGGCGGCGTGGTAGCTCAATGGTCAGCATTGCTGCCTCACTACAGCAGGGTCCTAGGTTCAATTCCACCCTCGGGTGACTGTCAGTGTGGAGTTTGTACATTCTCCCCGTGTCTGCGTGGGTTTCCTCTGGGTGCTCTGGTTTCCTCCCACAGTCCAAAGGTGTGCAGGTCAGGGTGGATCAGCCATGGGAAATTGCCTATAGTGTCCTGGGATGTGCAGGCCAGGTGGATTAATCATGGGAATTACAGGGGTGGTGATAGTGGGATGCTCTTTGGAGAGGCAGTGTTGGCTTGATGGGGGCTAAATTGCCTGTTTCCATGCTGTTGGGGTTCTAGGATTCATTCAAACGCTCTGATTCCTGTGTTAAGGTTCCTTAGACTGTCTGTGTTCTTCCAGCTCTGGGCTCTTTTGTGCATTCCCATTTCTAATGGGAACTGTATCTGTCTAGGTCTTTGACTCTGGGATTTCCTCCTAAAATCCCTCTGCCGCCTCCTGTTCCAAACATATTCACATATGACCAAACTTGGACTGACCTGTCTGAGCACTGTTTTAATTTGGAGTCTGTTCTAATTTGATGACAGTCTGTGGAATTGCTTTGGAAAGCTCCATTAGTTTGAGCTGTCATACAAATGTAATCTGTTGTTCCCTCCTGCTTTCACCATGCTACTCAAACTTACTTTGAATTGCACATGACAGGATTATGGTCCCATTCTGCACTAAATCCTATCAGGATCTAACAATTAGGATGATACTGAGCCACCGGGACATTGGTCCCAAGTACTGCAAATGCTGGAGATCTGAAACAAAAGTAGAAATTGCTGGAGTAACTCAGCAGATCTGGCAACATCTGTGGAGAGAGAAACAGAGTTCACGTTTCGGGTCCAGTGACTCTTCTTCAGAACTGCATTTGAATTTGGGAATCCTTGTCCACGAATCTTAAGCTAACGTCCAGGTTCAGAGGGTAGTACGGAAAGCAAAATGGCCTTTATTTCAAAGGGGATGGAGTATAAAAGTAGGGGGGTTTTGCTGAAACTATACAGGGCTGTAGTGAGACCGCAGCTGGAATGCTGTAAACAGCTTTGGACCTGTTATCCAAGGAAAGATATACTGGCATTGGAGGTCGTCCAGAGAAGGTTCACTACGCTGATCCCAGGTATGGATGGACTGTGTTGAGGTTGAGTAGAATGGGGCCTGTACTTGTTGGAATGTAGAAAAATGAGAGGTGGCCTTAAAACACACAATTCTTCGGGTTCAAACTTCTAGATTTGGAAAGATTGGTTCTTCTTGTTGGAAAGTCCAGGACCAGAGGGTATAATCTCAGAATAAGGGTCACACATTGTAAGACTGAGGTGAGGAATTTCATCACTGAGGGAATGTGGAATTCTTTACCGCAAAGAGCTTTCGAGGCTGAGCCATGAAGCTTATTTCAGGCTGAGATAGGCAAATGTTTAGATAGTGAAGGAGAAGAAATTCCTCCTCTCAGTCAGGTGAGAAATGCTGCCAGACCTGCTAAGTTTCACTGGCGGAGATAGCAGGAACTGCAGCTGCCGGAGTCTGAGATAGTTTGTTTTGGATTTCCAGCATCTGCAGTTTTCCATTTCATTCTAGGGAACGGAGGGTTATGGGGTAAAGGGAGGAAAGTGGAGTTGAGGATTTATCAAAAAAGATTTGATGGACTGAATGGCCTCCTTCTGCTTGTGTGTAACATGGTGTTTGTATCTGAACCTGAGGTCTGTTTTTCCATTTGGCTCAGGGCCTTACCTGGACCTGGCTGTGATCAGCCTATTAAGCAGGGTGTGATGCTACTTGGCCTGCTGAGTTCCTCCAGCTCCACACCTAGTTATCTCAGACTCCAGCATCGGCAGTTCCTACTATCTCTGAGGGTGTGGCATTGGTTGTGAGAGTCGCTGAGGAAAATGGGGTGTTTTTTTTGGAGTTGGTGAAGTGCCCAACGCTGTCCTGGGAGGCAGAGCCAACACCAGCAGCACAAGCACTGCTCCTGCACTGGTGGGCACACACTGCCATTCACACACTGGTGTGGCAGTGGGCTGTGTGAACCCAGGACACATTGTGTGTGCTAGCTCTGCACTTCTCGCCATGTTGCAGCTTTGTAAGGCTTTGGTTAGGCCGCACTTAAGACTACTGCGTTCAATTTTGATGCCATGCAACGGGAAGGATGTGGAGGCTTTGGAGAGGGTACAGAAGAGGTTTACCAAGATGCTACCTGGATTAGAGGGCATGAGACATAAGGAGAGGCTAGAAAAACTTGGGCTGTTTTCACTGGAGCGGTGGAGACTGAGGGGAGACTTTGTAGGAATGTATAAAATTGAGACGCATAGATCGGGTTAATGGTCAGAATCTTTTCCGTAGATTTGTGATGTCTGATACTAGAGAGCATGCATTTCAGGTGAGAGGGGCAAGTTTTTTTTATGCAGAGTCTGGAATGCGCGCCGGGGTGGTGATGGAGGCAGATACAACAGGGGCATTTAAGGGACTTTTAGATAGGCATACGAATATTCAAGGAATGGAGGGATATGGATCAATGGCAGGCAGAGGGATTTGTTTTATTTGGTATCATGTTTGGCACAACATTGTGGGCTGAAGGTCTAGTTCCTGTGCTGTACTATTCTGTATTCTATCCCCATCTGTCCTCGCTCCTCGCCCCTCACAGGCATGTCTTGGAAGTAGGAAATGTGGCAGGGGGTTTTACTGGCAATCACATGCAAGTGATGGACAATTTATTCAAAATGTTTTTTTCTTTCTTTGAGTGATTTCAAAAATGCAGTCCCCAGTACAATCATCAAAAGGGCCATCAAGTGACTCAATGGAATCTGGCTTCTTTCTACAGTTGATGCTTTTATTTTGTTGAACCACCAATTGATTAACTTTGCAGCAAGTTCTTTCTCCCATTTGATAAATGGTTTCATTCATTTAAAGGGGGTTGGTTAGCTCAGTTAGCTGGATGGCTGGTTTGCAATGCCAACTGATGTTAACAGCACAGGTTCAATTCCCACATTGGCTGAGGTTACCATGAAGGACTCTCCTCCTCAGTCTCTCACTGTGCCCCAAGGTGTGGTGACCCTCAGATTAAGAGTTATCTCTCTAATGAGAGAGCAGGGCTATGGTCTGAACAGATTATGGTAGCCTCAAGTAACTACTGCTTTAAGTTCTCCAGCCTATTCACATTCCAATTTTTCCATTCTACTTTCTCTCTTACTTATTCCTATTCCTCATGTAAATAGAAAATAAGCCAGTCAGCCCCTTAAGCCTGTTCTATCACACCTGAGCTGTACCTTCATCCACCTCTGTGGTTCTGTAGCCTATAATATCCTTACCTCATTCTCAACCTTTCCTTCTGCTTGTGCTTCTCTTTTCTACCTCTTATCCTTGAACAGAATCCAGCACCAACTATCAGCTTTTACAAAAAATTGTTTAACTAAACTTAGCTAAAGAGAAACATAGAATCCCTACAGTGTGGCCATTCAGCCCACAGCAACCCTCTGAAAAGCATCCCACCCAGACCTGTGCCATCCCATCCCTGTAACACTGCATTTCCCATGGCTAACCCACCTATCCCTGGACACTGTGGGCATTTCAGCATGGCCAATCCATCCACCCTGCCCATCCAAGGGCTGTGGGAGGAAACCAGGGTACCCAGAGGAAACTCACACAGACAGCCACCCAAAGGTGGAATTGAATCCAGGTCCCTGGTGCTCTGAGGCAGCTGTGCTAACCACTGAGCCACCATGCCATGCTAAAACAAGAAGTCCAAGTTATCTGTCTTTGCACTCAGCAGGAGTTGCGCTAAGTTAGAGGGTCAGCTTGGTTGTGGGGAGGTTAGGATGGAGAGAATGGATTCTTTTCACAGGATAACCCTAGTGGTTAGGTGCTGGACTCCAGACTCGAAACGTCAGCCTTCCTGCTCCTCTGATGCTGCTTGGCCTGCTGTGTTCATCCAGCTCTACACCTTGTTATCTCAGATTCTCCAGCATCTGCAGTTCCCACTATCTCTGAATCAATTTCCACCTCCAACTCTGTAGCGGCAGCTTTGCTTACGGTACTTTATCCCTACAGTGGGAGCTGTAGTGTTAAACAAGAGTCTGAGCTACTCAGTTGGTGACAATGCCACCCAAGCTTGAGAAACCTAGCACTGATACGAAGGGTTGAATGGCCTCCTGCTGTGCCGTATTGATTCTGTGAATTATTGGCAGAGTTCCACACAGCGTATAGCTGCAGCCAATGCTATTCCATTTTATTTTTCCTGTTTTAAACTACTGTTTGGTTTGGACGCTGGGATATTGAACTGCCAACTTTTCTTCGTTAATGTTGACTTTGTTTTTAAACAAAATACCCAAACTCCCCGAACTTGTTTGGCAGGAGTAGGGATGTGATAAGCCGTACCTCCCAGAGTTCTGTTGCCATGGTAATGATCGGTTTGAAGGAGGTGGGGAAGCTGGCATTTTGAAGCGACAATCTGATGTTATCAAACCGAGGTTATTGGGGGGCTGCAAACAAGTGGAGTGGTCCTCCAACATTGTTCTGGAAGCTTCTAGTTACTTTGTAAATCTATACCTGTTCAGAGAAGTCATTAAACACCTCTGGAACAGGTGGGCCTCCTGGTTCAGAGGTGGGGACATTACGACCACACCACAAGATGCCTTTTCCACTCCTTTTGAGTTTGTTGTTTCTGTTTACAAATTTAAATATCCAAACCGATTGACCCAATAGTTCCTTGTGGAAACCTGAGGTGAGATTGCAAATGGTGGACCCATGTCGCAAGTTCTGGGAAAGGCTCACTGAACTAGAGAGGATAGGTTGGTCAGGCCACTGTCCTTGAGTCCATTGGAGCATAGAAAAGAGGTGATTTTGTTAAAACTTTCAAAAGCCCGAAGGGGTTTTGACAAGGGTGGATGCTTGAAGCATGTCTCCCCTTATAGGAGGAGCTAGAATCATGGGACTTGAGGTCTCCATATTGATTTGCACGACTTAACTGCAATTCAGAAGGTGTAACACCTGTCCCTCTTTCTCCTCCCTCCTCAGTATCTTCCAGGTGAAGCAGTTCTTTACCTACATTTCACACAAATCTAGTCTACTGCATTCACTGCTCACGATGTGGTCTCCTCTACATTGGGGAAGCGAAGCATAGACTGGGTGACCACTTCACAGAACACTGGCATTTTGTCCACAAAAAAGACCCTGAACTTCCAGTTGCCTGCCACTTCAACATACCGCCCTGTTCCCTGGCCAACATCTCCACCTCAGGCTTGCTGCAGTGCTCCAGCAAAGCTCAGCACGAGCTGGAAGAACAACACCTCTTTTTCCGCCTCAGGACCCGGCAGCCTTCACGACTCAAGATCGAGTTCAATAACTTTAGGGCTTGAGCTCTCCCATGACCTTACCCTAACCCCCATATATCAAGAACAAAAACAAAGTTGCTGGAAAAGCTCAGCAGGTCCGGCAGCGTCTGTGAAGGAGAAAACAGTGTTAACGTTTCGGGTCCAGTGACCCTTCCTCAGAACTCCCATATCAAGCCTTGTTGTCCCATAATCTGCTATTACACACAACCTATTGTTAGCCAGTAATAGTCCCCACTAACAGCTATTCACCCTCCCAGCTAGATTGTTATCCACTCCATTGTCTGTCCAAGTGCTTTTCTCTCTCTTTGGGTTCTATCCTCACCTATCGTTTACTCCTTATACCCTCCCACCCCCACCTTATCCTCTGCATATAAACTAACATGTTCCTAGCTACAGAGACAGTAGGAACTGCCGATGCTGGAGTCTTGAGATAACAAGGTGCAGAGCTGGATGAACACAGCAGGCCAGGCAGCATCAGAGGAGCAGGAAAGCTGATGTTTCGGGCCTAGACCCTTCTTCAGAAAATGTGAATCTCAAGCTGAACTAGTCCCACCTGCCTGCTCCTGGCCCATATCTGTCCAAACCGTTACCTGTTCAGGTACTTATCCAAATGTCTTTTAAAAGTTGTAATTGTACCCACATCCACCAGTTCCTCAGCACATTCATTCCACAAAAAAAACCACTCTCTGTGTCAGAAAAAAATTGCCCCTTGCCTTTTTTTAAAATCTTTCTCCTCTCACTTTAAAAAAAGTACCCCCTAGACTTGACATCCCCCATCCTAGGGAAAAGACAACTACTGTTAACTCTATCTGTACCACTCATTATTTTATAAACTTCCATCAGGTCACCTCACAGCCTCCTCTGCTCCAGTCCCAGCCTATCCAGCTTTTCCTCATAACTTAAACCTTGCATACCCAGTAACATCCTGCTAAATCTTTCCCGAACCCTCTCCAGCTTGATAATATCCTTCCTGTAACTGGGTGACCGGAACTGGACACATTATTCCAGAAACTGCACCAATGTCCTGAACAACCACAACTTCCCAACTCCTATACTCAAAGGACTGAGCAATGAAGACAAGCGCTCCTTTCTGTCCTGCTTGTATACACCTGATCTCGGCACTTTCCTTTTCAATTTTCTGGCAGAAGGCTACTTTTATTCACGCTGAAATCAAAATCTGTCTGACTCTACTGTTATAATGAGCTACATCCACCAGCTTTTCAGAAATGATGGCCTTCAGAAGCAGTAAAGGTAGCTTGTGGTTTGGAACTGTTTCAAGGTGTATCAGAAAGGGACACAGGCTGTATTTCACTAATTGTGTTGTCTCGGGTGAGACTGCACATGCTCAGCTGGATCATAGTGTTGCCCCATTGTCTTGCTTTAGGAGTGCACTCTCCATTTTATTAACTTGTTATCTGATTTCCAAATCCCTCTTGGCTCAGTGATTACCTCACGGCGCCAGGGATCCGGGTTCAATCCCACCCTCGGGCCACTGTCTGCGTGGAGTTTGCACATTCTCCCCGTGTCTGCGTGGGTTTCCTCCCACAATCCAAAGATGTGAAGGTTGGCCGTGCTAAGTTATCCATAGTATCCAGGGATGTGCAGGTGAGGTGGATTAGCTATGGGGGAGACGCAAGGTTAAAGGGGTAGGTGGGGGGTGCGTGGGGAAGTTAGGTCTGGGTGGGATGCTCTTCAGAGGGTCAGTATGGACTTGATAGGCCAAATGGCCTGCTTCCACACTGTAGGGATTCTATTTCTGCAACCTCGTGTGTCTCTGCATTCCTGTTCACCCCTGCAATTCTGGTCCCTTTACCTTTCTGATTTTTATTTCTCCCATCTGTGGTGGCCAAGCTGCTGGGACCCTGAACTCTGACATTCCCTCCCTTTTTACGAGCTTTCTTCATTCATAAACACTTTTGACAAAATGTTTAATAAACTATCCACATCTTGGCCAATGTCAGGTGTTGTCCCCGGATGCACTTCGGGAGATTTTGTCAATCTGAGTACATGTAACATTAATGTTGATTTGTCTCAATTACTTAAATGGCCAGAATGTAGAGTAAAGCCAAAAGTCTCTGGGCATCTGTCCCTTTACTTTAGCCCATGTTGGCAGAGCAGTCACTCTCAAACCACACACATCAAATTGTGAGTGTGTCTCACTCTCTCTGAATGGAAAGAGATACCTTTGGAGCATTAAATCCCAACAGCATGGAAACAGGCCATTTGGCCAAACAAGTCCACACCGCCTCTCCAAAGAGCATCCCACCCAGACCCGTTCCCCTCTCCCTGTATTTCCCACATCTAACCCATCCAACCTAACACATCCCTGAACACTACGGACAATTTAGCATGGCCAATCCACCTAACGTATACATCTTTGGACTGTGGGAGGAAACCGGAGCAAACTCCACACAGACAGTCGCCCAAGGGTGGAATTGAACCCACATCCCTGGTGCTGTGAGGCAGCAGTGCTAACCACTGAGCCTCCGTGCCGCCCATTATGCATGCTGGCTCCTCACTGCTATTCTGTAAGAAAGCCCCAGTGTTGGAGCAACTGCAGGCTCTAGAGGATTGTAATGTCTATCTTTTAACTTTATTACGTTATTTTCCTAATTTATACTACGAAGAACTGTAATGTAGAACTTTTAAAACCTTAACGAAAATTTGTCGCTCGGGTTGTGGATGCAGTTGTTCATTAGCTCGCTGAGCTAGTGGGCCTTATCACTTCTGGTTCTGTTTTTTTTCTTTAGCAGCGGTCTAGACATAGATCCCGTATACAGCCCGCAGCTTTAAAAAACCAGAATCGGAAGTGACATGACTCACTACGCCAGGGGGTCTCATAAATTCTGAACGGGGCAGAACATCAACGGTGCTACCTCTAATCGAAACGATGATGTTGCATAGAATGGTAATGAAACGTCTGCACACCACAGAACAACTAGCTCAGCGAGCTAACAAACAACTGCAACGTAGAACTTTTCTCTTTATTTCTCTATTTTCTACCTAATCTATTTTAGTACCTAAGATTTGTAACTGGGTACCTTATACCGAAGGTGATGACATGTGCGGTGACATTGTACACTTTTCACTGTACTCCAGTACTTCTGTACTTAATTACAGGTGAGAATAATACCAAATTCTAACTCGAAAGTGTACCGTGTAAAGTGCATTTCTTTTCCCTTGCCATTTCATCCACTTCATGGGGTTAGTAATTCTGAAAAAAAAAATGAAACCTCCTCTTGCTTGTATTCGCTGCTTACGGTGTGTTTTCTTTAGCTTAGACCAGAAGGCTGAATGTCCTTGTTCCAAATGCCAGAAGCCCCCCACCCCTACACAAAGCCCAGCCTCCCCCCGGCTTCACGAGATAGCATGAAAGAGGCCTTGACTACAATCTCTGGTGGTGATTGGTATTAACCCATTGGCCTGGGACTCTGTTAGTGTTTATCACCATTTGTTAGTTCAAACCACAGCACGTTCTGAGGCTCGCTTCTGGGAACTCGAAGCTGAATAAATTGTTTCACAGCTGCTGCTAATAATCTCGCTCGGCCATGACCCATTTGCTAGGCACCTTGTGGCACACTGGTAGTGTGCCTACCTCTGAGCTGTGAGACATAGGTTCAAGTCCCACGTGCCCCAGAGACATTTAATAACTTCTCTGAACGATTTAATTAGAAACCATATAAAAGCCTGCATATCTCTGGATAATGTTACCATCGCTGAAGAGAATGGTAACCTTTTAAAAATACATTGTGCTCCAGTTAATGGTTGATAAGATGGTAAGATTTCTGATTTGGGGGAGCTCTTGTGGTGTGGTGGTAGCGTCCATACCCCTGTCCCTTGGGTTCAAGTCCCACCTGCTCCAGAGGTGTGTAATTAAATCTCTGAACAGGTTGAATAGAAAAATAAGTTAAATTAA
Organism: Ginglymostoma cirratum; assembly: GCA_024137785.1. Lineage (NCBI taxonomy): Eukaryota > Metazoa > Chordata > Chondrichthyes > Orectolobiformes > Ginglymostomatidae > Ginglymostoma > Ginglymostoma cirratum. Next base: position 3,079,656 of record JAHRHZ010000139.1, on the reverse strand, counting down.
TAAAATACTGACCCATTTGCTGCACGTCCTGGCAACACAGGTTGGATAAAACACCTAGAGACCTGAGGTTAGGCTTTGTTTCCTGAAGCACACGGTAAAGTTTTGGTTGGTTATGGAATAGGACAAGGAACATTGTATAGTGAGGATAATAACTGGGGGAAAGCCAACTTCAGTGGGATAAGAATGGAACTGACCCTGACAAAATAAAATCAAAGATGAGTGAAACTGCAACAACCTTTAAGGAACAGAGAGTTCAAATCTCCGGATATGTTCCCTGAAAAGGGAAAGAGGCCAAACAAAGAGAAGAGAGAGAGGGAGACAAGTCACGGACGAGTTGGACCGAAGGGTCTATTTCTGTGCTTTGTGACTCTATAACTCTGCCTGTGACAGGTGGAAGGACTGATAATTCAATTAAGAAGCAAGCCGAATAAAAATCGAGTTCAGTGGGGATTTGAAAAAAACAAAGAGAGTATGAAAGAGACTAGCAGCTAGCATCAAAGAGAATCCAAAACAAGGGTGATAAGGTGAGGAATCGGCTGATGAGGAGCCACAAAGTGAATCCGCGTCTGATCCTTTGTCTACCTCCATTCCGACACTTGAGGATTTTACTGACCGGAGTATATGTCTACATTTGCCTACTCCCAAACATGTCTGCCCTGTCTTTCGCTCGTCACTATGTGCAATGCCAGTAATTTTGTTCCGCGTTTTCTCGGTCAGCCCTCCGTGCTGAGGCTTTATATTCTGGCTGGGTGGACTGGATCTGACGTGTCATCGTCCGTGTTGGGCAGCTGAAGCACGAAGTTGAGGAAAAAAGTAAAGAGGTTTTGCTAAAACTGCACAAAGTCCTGGTCAGACCGCACTTGGAATGCAACAAAGAACAATACAGCACAGGAACAGGCCATTCGGCCCTCTTGAATAAGTCTGTGCAGACACATGATGCCTTTCTAAACTGAAAACCTTTTGCCTCTCTGTGATCTGTATCCCTGTATTCCCTTCCTACTCATGTATCCGTCACGACGCCTGTTAAATGTCACTATTGTATCTGTCTCCACCATCTCGTCTGGCAGCGCATTCTGGGCACAGATCACCCTCTCTGCCTTTCACGTCCCCTTTCAACCTTCACCCTTTTACCTTGAACTACGTATCCTTGTAAATGACATTTCCACCCTGGGTAAAAATACACTAACCGTCCGAACGCAACACACTATTAAGGAAAACACAGGGGGGAGGCACCCCAAAGATTTTGTTACAGCTGTACAGGACATGGGTAAGGCTACTTTTGGAGCACCCTCTACAATTCTGGTCACCCTGCTACAGGAAAAGATCAGAAGATCACACAACACCAGGATATAGTCCCACCGGTTTATTTGAAATCACAAACTTTCAGACCACAGCTCCTTCGTCAGGTGAAGTGAAGAGGAGCACACGGGCGCAGAATTTATAGGCTGAGACATCAAAAGATTATACAAATGGTGTAAGCAGAGTGTCGACAGGCTGAATAAGAAGTCTCTGCAGGTGATCAAAAGTGTCACACAATGAGAGTAAAGTAGAATCACCGAGTAGAGACCGATAGCCAAGTTCCATAGCCATGAAGACGGCCTCAACTGTGATCTTGGGTTCATGTCGTACCACATGTGACCCTACCTCACTGTTCTGTGTCTGTAAAATCTTCCTTACTGTCCTGTTTTGACACCATCACCTTGATAACTTGGTATGATCCAAGAGAAACACACAGGTGTAGAATTTGTAGGCAGAGAGATCACACAAATGGTGTGAGGGAGTGTTGACGGGCTGCATAATAGGTCTCTGTGGGTGATCAAAAGTGTCAGACGGTGTGAGTAAAGTGTAAACAGCTGAATAACAAGCAAAGGGATGACCTATAATCCAATTTGGTTAATGATCCCTGAGCTCTGAGCTGCTGCTGCTACGCCAGTTTACTATATTAACGGAATTAAGCATGCAAAGTAACTCATAGCTCTTTATACTGAAGCTCAGAGACCGTGCTCCAAAAGTAGCCTTACCCATGTCCTGTACAGCTGTAACAAAATCTTTGGGGTGCCTCCCCGCTGTGTTTTTGTTAATAGTGTGTTGCGTTCGGAAGGAGGATTGTTGACATGAAGCAAGTTGCTCCGTTCATCATGCATTTAAAAAAAAACACGTCTCTTGAAAAGTCAAGTGTTTCAACTGCAGAAATGTAGAGCTTTCACATGACCAGCGAGTACAAGACTGAGTGTCAGCAAGCAAAGGGGGAAACCAAAATATTTTGCTTAAAATTTAAATAGAGACAAAGGTCTCTTTCTTTGTCTTGCTGAGCTGAACTAACGGTCTCTGAGCATCAGTGTAAAGAGCTATGAGTTACTTTGCATGCTTAATTCCATTAATATAATAAATTGGCGTAGTGGCAGCAGCTCAGAGCTCAGGGTCATTAACCACAGTGTGTTTAGACCTAAGGATGGGTGACATGTCCTTCACCCCAGCAGGGATGGATCTGATTAAAATCCAGTTCGCTGTCCCTGTATTTTTAAATTATCTTCATCTGAGAAACCCCTTAAGGGTAATTTTGTTTGACTCCCATAAACCTTGTGTAGAAAATAAGACTGAAATGATGATGCATTGTACTGTGCACACAGGAGTCTGTCTGGGTTGGGAGGGTCGGTGGTGTTGGGACTGTTCACTTTGTGTGTGATATATTGCTGTGGGTCTTCAGCACCTGCTGATCCTTCCCGAAGCCAGTCCGTGTTCCTTGAAGGAGCAGAGTGAACCTTCCCAGAGCAGACTGTGTAAATGTGAGCCATCTTCAGCAGCAGCTGATGCTATGGTTCCCAGACCTCAATGAATAGAGCTTCAAGTGCAGACTTGAAATAACATCAGCCCAAACTCCGCTTGCATGTGTATCCTTCACAAATACTCCCTGCTGCCTATTGCTTTAATAATTTTATTTGGAACGTTCAAACATTTTGAAAAGTTACCTCCACTTGTTCAGTGCACTGGTCCACTTTATCTGCAATGTCCTCATGTACTTTGGGAGGTTTGTTAAGAACAGATTTTATTTTCCCCTCATAAATCCACACTTGGCTGCTTCTCGCTAAGTTTCAGTAACTCTAGTTACCTTCCTGCCTACGTTGCCAACTTTGCTTGGATGTATTCCTAGAGAATTCAGCTCTTGCTTTCAGCAGTCATCACTTGTTCCCATCCCCCCTACCCTATTCCAAAACTCCAGGAACTAATGCTGTTGGAAGAATGACAAGGAAACCACAATTTGTTTTTGTCTTCTGTTTTTTTCCCCCTAGTTGCAAGAAGCAGTGTCAGCAGGGACTAATCTTCAGTTCCTGGTCCTTCCTGAAGAATTGGCAGCCCCTGACCTGTCTCTGAGAAGCTGTTTTATCCACACAGATGAATACAAATGGGTTTTCGTGTTGCCACGATTTGGCTTTGGCCTGAACTGCCATGTTGTTTCTGTCTGGAGTTGGTGTGGAACACGTACGAAAGATCTGCTTTCTTTCTGTTGAATAGAAAATGTGAATATTCCTTGTCTCACTCTCTTTCTCCTTCTTTCTTTCTCTCTCTCTCTCTCTTTTTCTCTCTCTCTTTTTCTCTTTCTCTCTCTCTCTCTCTCTTTTTCTCTGTCTCTCATTTTCTCTCTCTCTTGTTTTCTTTCTCTCTCTCTCTCTCGTTTTCTCTCTCTCTTGTTTTCTTTTTCTCTCTCTCGTTTGTTTTCTCTTTTTCTCTCTCTCGTTTG
>JAHRHZ010000139.1:3064834-3075907 GCA_024137785.1 Ginglymostoma cirratum | reverse complement strand
TCTCTCGTTTGTTTTCTCTTTTTCTCTCTCTCGTTTGTTTTCTCTCTCCTTCTCTCTCTCTATCCCCTCTGACAGTGACTCCTGGTGAAGAAGAGGTTCACAACAACTGGTGAATTTTTCTCAGTCAGAAGCGCAGGTCATCTCCCCCTCCCTCCACAACACCCAAAACCCTGCCACTAGCCAACATGGCCCTGAGCTGTCGCTGCGATTTTTGGATCAATTTGCACTGTTGCAGAACTCTAGACGAACAGTACAGAGAGCAGCAAGTTTAGACAGTACACTGCACTGTGCGATGCACAGGGTTGCTGGCTGTTATATATGCAAGCTTCTGCAATGTGTTCCATCACATCACACTTCCACTGTCCCTGCTTCACTGCCTGCCCAGTTGTGTGTCTTCCAGTGGGATGGGCTGAGCTGTAGCCTGGGATTTCCTGAGCACTCCTACTCCAGACATCTAACGTAATAATATCAAAATGCCTTGAAACAGGTAGCCACAGGCCATTCACCCAATGGCTAATTGTTCTTTTGAGTTGTCAGCACTTTTCCAGCCTTGGGCTTTTTAATGTTGAAGCTGCTCCTCAGCTTTTCTGAGATTGTCACCTGCCTGTTTCCGAGAATCCGTTCCTTCCTGCAAACTGCTCTCAGAGATCGAGGGGACAAGAACTGAAACCCTGCATTCTGCACAGACATGATGGGCCAAAGGGCCTTTCACTGTGCTGTGGATCTCTCTCTGACTCTTGATTTCCTCTGTAACTACTTCCCTATCACATTCCCGAATAGCTAATCCTGGCAAAATTCTGTAGATGCTGGAGATACAAAGCAACAGCAGAAATTGCTGGAGAAACCTAGCAGTTCTGGCAATGTCTGTGGAGAGAGAAACAGTTCATGTTTTGGGCCCAGTGACCCCCCTTCGGAACTGGGACTGTTAACTTTGTCTCTCCTTCTTCACAGATGCTGCCAGACCTGCAGAGTTTCTCATAGGACAGGAGCCGGCCATTCAGCCCTTCAAGCCTGTTCCATTATTGAGTTCAACACACTAATCCTGCCCCCTCCCACTTCCCTTTAGCCACCCGAGCTACAGCTACCCTCCTTCTTGAAAACAGAAACCTTTTAGCCTCTAACACTAATGGCCGATTGGACCAAAGTTACGGTGGTAGTAGGAACTGCAGATGCTGGAGAATCCGAGATAACAAGGTGTGGGGCTGGATGAACACAGCAGGCCAAGCAGCATCATAGGAGCAGGAAAACTTGACGTTTCGGGCCTAGACCTTGATTTTGACAGTGAGTGAGGGTAGTTAGCACCATTGATCTGTTGGGGGTCAGAGATTGCTTATTGGGATAGTCATTTTGCACCAAAACGGTTTTTTGCCATTTTGTTGTGTGGAGGATTATGGTTGCTAAATTTTAAAGGTTATGGCAATTATTTTGGTGCGTCACGCCCCACATCAGGGAGCTCCAACAGGACTCCGCGGGGAAAAGAAAGTATTCCTTTCTCAAACACGGGCACACAGCTGCAGATGCGTGCACGGACTCAAACCCACAGAACCCGTCCATTTAGAGTGGAGTCTGCATGTGGCTAACATTGAATTCAGACACTTGAGACATGAGCTGGGACTGTTGTTTTGAGGTGGTGTTGCATTGTCATTCTGGGAAGGTCTGCAATACTTTCCTGTCCGTAATGACCTTTGAATTGAGTGGTTTGCTCATTTCCTGCAGAGCACAGTTATCAGTCAACCGCGTTTACCTTTCCCTCCCTAAAGACCGCTAATGAAGCAGAAGGGTTTTTCTGATCATCGAAAGTAGCTTCATAGTCCCCTTCACTAACTTTTCAATTCCAGGTTGATTCAGCAAAATGCAGCTGAGGCTAGATTTAAACCCAGGTTCCCAGAACATTAACATGAACCGTAGAATCACTAGACTCACTGCAGCACCAACTTTCCCCTAAGTGGGTGACCTTATAGAGGCTTATAAAATCATGAGGGGTACAGATAAGGTAAATGGCAAGTGACTTTTCCCCAGGGTGGGGGATTTCAAGACTAGGGCGCATATTTTAAGGTGAGAAGAGAAAAGATTTAAAGTGACACAAGGGAGCAACTTTTTTTACACACAATTTTGTGTGGAATGAACTTCCAGAGGAAGTGGTGGATGTTGGTACAGTCACAATATTTAAAAGACATTTGGATAAGTACATGAAAGGTTTGGAGGGATATGGGCCAGGAGCAGGCAGGTGGGACTAGTTTAGTTTGGGATTATGGCCGGCATGGGCTGGTTGGACCGAAGGGTCTGTTTCTGTACTGTATGACTCTACCACCTCAATGCTTTATTACTTTCTGAGGTGACTGTTAAAGATCATAAGCAGAATTTTAACGGGATCATTGTCCTTCCCAGTTAGTCATACAAATCAATCCCTGAAACCTGATTCAGAACAGAAGTTGCTGGAAAAGCTCAGCAGGCCTGGCAGCATCTTGTGAAGAAAATATCAGGATTAATGTGACCCTTTCTCAGAACTGGACCCGAAACATTAAATCTGATTCTTTTTTTTCTTCACAAATGCTGCCAGACCTGCTGAGCTTTTCCAGCAACTTTTGATACTGTTCCTGATTTACAGCATCCGCGGTTCTCTCGGTTTTTATTTAGCCTGAAACCTGATTATCTGGTCTGTGTCACATTGCCATTTGTGGGAGTTTGCTATGTATAAATTGGGTGCTACGTCGGACACTGTGCTAAAACAGAAAATATTTCTTCGGCTGTAAAGGTAAACGGAAAATTCTCCTATCCCCAAAGGTGCTATAGGAATGTATGTTATTTTTGGTTTTACTCTGGCATTTGTGATTTTTTTTTTAACCAGGAGATATTTTTAGCTGCATGGTAGTAACTGGTGTGAAAGTTGTTGATTTAAAAGTGTGGAATCCACGCTGTAGCAAATTAATCTACCAGCAAAACAATTTGTTAAATCTCCCCCTTTGCAAAGTTAATGTGGAGAAAGAGAAGTTTTATTTTAAAATGTAACAAAAGAAGCTGATTTTTTCCCCTATGTCCTTTGGTTTTTGAGGAGCGTTAAGCTGTCCCGTGCCCTCTCACAGAGCCTGTGGTGGAATAAGAGGTTCCCAACTGTGACTTCCCAAGATTTACTCTGAGGGCCGGGAAAGCACAGGTTTAACCTGACTGCGCAGTTTCTAAATTTTTTAAAAAATATTCATTAATGGGATGAGGGCATTGCTGACCATGCAGCATTTATTGCCCATCCCTATTTGTCCAGAGTCAACCACATTGCTGTGGGTCTGGAGTCACATGTAGGCCAGACCAGGTAAGGATGGCAGTTTCCTTCCCTAAATGACATTAGTGAACCAGATGGGTTTTTACTGACAATCGACAATGGATTCACGGTCATCATTAATTCCAGATATTTTATTGAATTCAAATTCTAACATCTGCTGTGACAGGATTCAAACCCAGGCCCCCAGAACATTATCTGGGTCTCTGGATTAACAGTCCAGCGATAATGCCACTAGGCCATCGCCTCCCATCACAGCAATTGGTATCTGGTGCCAGAGAGAGAGGGGAGAGAGTTGGCGTTTAAGGAGGAAGCTGAGGAATTAGAGCCACAGCTTGTTTCCAACTTGTTGTGAGCTGTTGAATGCTGGACCCCTGGCATGTCCACAACTTGAAAGGAGGCCTTAACCTACAGGCCGATGGAAAGCTTGCATGTTTTTGTCCAGCTTGCAGTTTTCCCTGTTGCTGGAGAGCTCTCCTTTCGGGCTGAGACCTGGGGCTACAGCCTTGGGCTGCTCACTGAGTCACTGCTTTGTTTAACTCGCTCGATTGCGTAAATAATTTCCCCTCACTTTTTTTTTCTGAATGCGGGAAGCTTGTAAATCTCCCACCATCATAGAATCATGCAGTACAGAAAAGGCCCTCAGCCCATCGAGGCTGTACTGCCAAAAATGGGCAGCATGGTGGCTCAGTGGTTAGCTCTGCTGCCTCACAGCACTAGGGACACAGGTTCGCTTCCATCCTCTGGTGACTGTCTGTGTGAAGTTTGCACATTCTCCCCGTGTCTGCGTGCTCCATTTTCCTACCACAGTCCAAAGATGTGCAGACGAGGTGGATTGGCCATGCTAAATTGTCCGTAGTGCCTGGTGATGTTTAGGTTAGGTGGGTTAGACATGGGAAATGCAGGAGTATTGGGTCTGGGTGGGATGCTCTTTGGAGGGTGGTGTGGACTTGTTGGGCCGAATGGCCTGTTTCCACACTGTTGGAATTCTGTGAATGTATGTAAAATACACTACTGCCTTCTTTTGGCCCAGTTTCCCACACTTGACCCTTAGCCTTAACTGTTATGACACTTCAACTGCTCATTTGAGTGCCTCTTTGCTACCACCATTACCATGTCCATCTCCGCTTCCACCTCTACCTCCATCTCCACCACGTACCAACTGTACCATACATGCTCCCAGGTTTGTTTGATTTTCTGCAGCTGCTGTTTTGATTCAGTATGTTCATTCATAAAGCTCAGAGAGAGTCCATTCAGTCCTTCATATTCATGGCTATCTCTCCCTGAAGGAGCCTTCCTACTGTGCCCTTAAACCTCAGATTTATTTTCTTTGCAAATACTTCGTCCAATTTTTTTTTGAAGTTGTTGAATCTGCTTCCGCAGCATTTCATCATGACTCACTTTGTTTTGCTCACAAAATAAAATCTGGTGCTTCTTTTGTTAATTCTCTAAAGTCTGTCCCCATGGGTTACTGACCCCCCCTCCCCACTGCCATGGAAACAGTTTTTCTCATCGAGAAATAGGAGCAAGAGTGGGCCATTCAGCCCCTCAGGCTGCCCTGCTAACCTATGAGCAGGCGTGTTCTTTACCAGAATGCAATAGGCCACCATTTCTGAAGGTCCACTGTTGAAAGAGAGGGTGACTTCCTTGTAACATAAGGGCAGGTGGTTGTGGTGAGGACTTCAAAGCTTCTACAGTTCAAACTTGACAAAGTGACAATGTGAGTGGACCAGTATTGTGTTACACTTCACAATCGCTGTCTCTGTATCGCTTTCCAGAGACACACAATGTTGGAAGACCTTTAGGAGACAATCATAATATCACGTGACCTGAAGAGATAAATGTCTCAGACTCCATCACACCCTGGATTCACTGGAAGCATAACACTCTACTGAACGCATCCTGCTCTACTGTAAACCTATTTGTAATATTGGTGCTGAGATCTAGGTGTGGAGATCTGAGGAATGTGGTATTTGTTAAAAATATAATCCTGGGTTTGAGTTATAACGAGAGCCTGAGACTTTTTCCCCCAGAGCATAGGAAGTTGAGGGGTAACCTTATAGAGGTTTATCAAATCATGACTATAGCTGGGTTAATGGGAGGTGTCTTTTCCCGGGGGTGGGGAATTACAAGAATGGGGGCCATATTTTTAAGGCAACAAGAGGGATATTTCAAAAAAAAACAACAGGGGACAGTTTTTTACACAAGAAGGTGGGTCGTGTGTGGAATGAACTTCCAGAGGAAATGGTGGATGTGGGCACAGTTACAATGTTTAAAAGACATTTGGATAAGTACATGAATAGGAAAGGTTTAGAGGGATACGGGTCAGGAGCAGGCAGGTGGGACGAGTTTAGTTTGGGATTATGCTCGGCACGGACTGGTTGTAGCATATGTAAACCATTCAGCCCCTTGAGCCTGTTCTACTATTCCGTCAGACCCTGCCTGGTCTGTGCCCTCCCTGCACGCCCCCTAGCCCAGCAATAGTCTCAATGTTGATGATGAGTTGTCTCAGTCACCTGCAGCCAAATCTTTTGGGGATCTCGAGGTGTAAATGAAGTGCGACAATGGGCATTGTGCTAAAGTTACTGACTGGTCATGCAGGAGGCTTAGTTGAGTCTCTGGGGACACTGGTTCAAATCCCTACACAGCCTCCAATGCCATTTAAATTGCATTAAAAATCTGGAAACAACAAGCTATTCGGAGATCATCAATTGTTGAAAAGACCCCTCTGGTTCACTAATGTCCCTTTAGGGCAGGAAATGGGTGTCCTTCAGTGCTGTAACCTACATGTGACTCCAGACCAGTAAATTAGTTGCTACAGAGAGCAATGAAGTGTTACTAAGCACTGACATTGCAGGGAAAGCCCACATCCATTGATAGAATCGTTTTTAAAAGCTAAGCCTATTTCTCCAGATCGTGCTGCTTGGACGCAATCTTGTGTAATTGTTCTGCTCATCACTAAGTTTTAAGGGTGGCATGGTGGCTCAGTGGTTAGCATGGCTGCCTCACAGTACCAGAGATCCAGGTTCAATTCCTCCTTCAGGTGACTGTCTGTGTGGAGTTTGCACATTCTCCCCGTGTCTGCGTGGGTTTCCTCCAGGTGCTCTGGTTTCCTCCCACAGTCCAAAGATATGCAGGTTAGGTGGATTGGCCACGGGAAATTGCCCATAGTGTTCAGGGATGTGTAGATTAGGTGGGATGGGTCTGGGTGGGATGCTCTGAGGGTCAGTGTGGACTTGAAGGGCCTATTTCCACACTGTAGGGGTTTTATGATCCTCTTTAGGACCTGGTGCATGCTATATTTTACATCCTTCGGAATTAGTTTTAAGGAGAAAGCTTTTGAAAGAAATAACTTCAGTCTTTTCAGTGTGGGCTGCACTGATTGGGATCTGTATCACTGGATTTCTTTTCATATATGCCTTTTTTTTTACCCTTCCATAGAAATATCACAGTGCCAGTCTAACGGCCCAATAGTTGATTCCGTGGAGTCTTTTGTTGGGTTCAAATCCCATCCACTCAAAGAATTAATGACTTTGAAATTGAAAAACTTGCAGTTGAATTCCACAGTACAAAAGGGTCAGTTCAAGGACTAATTAAAGCACAAAAGCAAAGATGAGAGCTGTATTTTTGTTGGAAATTAATTCCATTGGGGCCATTAATGGTGAATCAGCCCGCGTTTGTTTATTTTTGATCGAGTCCTCTTATTAATGGCCTGGGAACAGGCGGAGGACATTTTGCTACTTGAGTCTATTTGAGTGAGTTCGTGGGTTGGTCTGACACCTAATCCACAGCCTTGCCATTGCCCTGTATCCCTATATACCTTTTTGTTAGAAACGTCTGTCATTTTCCAATTTAAAATTAACTTTGGACCTCGCTTAAATATCATTTTTGGAAGGGAGCCCCAAACAGCGATCGTCTTTTTCCACTCGCCATTCTGACTTGGAAATATATCGCCTTTCCTTCACTGGAATGCCCTCAGGATTCTGACCCGGCGATGCATTTCCAACTGAGGATGGTGAGCGACTAGGAGGGGATCTTGCAGGGGGCTGGCGCCCCCTTGTCCTTCTGGATGGAAGTGGCAGTGGGTTTGGAAGGTGCTGCCTGAGGATGCCCTGAGGTAGCCAGCACAAAGCCAGCTGTGAACCACAGCTTTACTGTCCTGTGTGACTGGAGGCCTCCTGTTATGACTTGCCCTGTTAGCAGTTTTACACTGAAAAACAAGAACAAAGAACAAAGAAAATTACAACACAGGAACAGGCCCTTCGGCCCTCCAAGCCTGCGCCAATCCAGATCCTCTATCTAAACCTGTCGCCTATTTTCCACGGATCTGTATCCCTCTGCTCCCTGCCCATTCACGTATCTGTCTAGATATATCTTAAATGACGCTATCGTGCCCGCCTCTACCGCCTCCGCTGGCAATGCATTCCAGGCACCCACCACCCTCTGGTGGGGCATATCTCCCTTAAACTTTCCCCATCTCACCTTGAAAACGTGACCCCTCATAACTGAGGGGAGGGTGAACGTTGAGAAATGGACATCTCCAGAGATTTGATCACTTGGGCATCTGAAGCTCATTCTCAAACAATTAACAACTGGAAACCTGATGAAGAATCATCTCGACTCGAAACGTTAGCTTGTTCTCTCTCCATGAGTGCTGCCCGACTTCCAGTATTTGTTTTTGTTTTCAGTGGAAATCTTGTAACTCTGACTTAGATCAAATAACAAGATACTGACAAAAAAAAAATTGTCAGGACTGGACTTAAGATTAACCAACAGTGACATGACAACAGGAATAACCGTGAACTAACCAGGGCCTAGTAGCAACTTTTACTTTTCAATGGTTGTATGAAGTCTGATCAAATACTCCTCAGGGATCTCCTTGTAGTATTTGGGTCCGTGCAAACTGACTAATATTTAATTGTGACTACGGCTCACTCAGCACTGTCAGGGGTTAGGAGTCACCAAGGCAATGAGTGACTACATAAGAACTAGGAGCAGGAGAAGGCCATTCAGCCCCTTGAGCCTGCTTTATCATTTGATACGATCGTGGCTGATCCCACCTCGGCCTCAGGTCCACATTCCCGCGTGCTCTCCATGACCCTTCAAACCCGCTATTAATTAAAAATCTATCTCCAGCTCAAACTTAGTCAGTGGCCCAACATCCAACACCGCACTGTGGGGTGGTGAACTCCCCAGATTCATCACCCTTTCAGAGAAGTAATCGCCTGTTTTAAATCTGTTACGTTTTATCCTAAAACTATGGCTATCGAGATTGCAATTCCAGTTTTTAAAGGATGTGGTAATTGAGATCAATTGAATTTCAGTTTGATCCCTCATCCTAGATATTTTTTAACCAAGCTGTTACAACATGGACAAGGCAGCTAGGACTTGAAGCCAGAATTTTCTAGTCCAGAGGGAGGGGCACTACCACTGCACCACAGCAGCCCTTTATTCCTCTGGTTACACAGTGAACGTATTCATTGCTCACCATCACTAATAAACATTAGTGAAAGCGTGGCAATTTGGGATGGGGACTGCTGTTCTTACATGTGACCACTTGCACCCCCTGAAGGCAGCAGGCAGGTTACTAGTGTAGTTAAGAATGCACACGGGATGCTGCCTTTATCCTTTATGAGGTGCAGATCATAAGAGCTGGAAGGCGATGTTGGAGCTGTACAGGACTTTGGTAAGACCACAGCTGGAGGACTATGTGCAGTTAATGGTGAGATGATGGCCTAGTGGTATTGTCACTGGACTGTTAATCCAGAGAGCCAGATAATGTTCTGGGGACCTGGGTTCGAATCCTGCCACGGTAGATGGTGGAGTTTGATTTTTAAATTTAAAAATATCTGGAATTAAGAATCTAATGATGACTGTGAATCCATTGTCGATCGTTGGGAAAAACCCATCTGGTTCACTAATGTCCTTGAGGGAAGGAAACTGCCATCCTTGCCTGGTCTGGCCTACATGTGACTCCAGACCCACAGCAATGTGGTTGACTCTTAACTGCCATCTGGGCAATAAATGCCAGCCTGGCCAGCGATGCCCTCATCCCGTGAATGAATAAAAGGAAACAAAAGTTCTGGTGTCACCACACAATAGGAACAACGTGATTGCCTGGGAGGGGTTGCCGAGGAGATTCATGAGGATATTGCCTGGGATAGAGCATTGCAGCGATGAAGAGAGGCTGGATAAGCTCAGGGTTTTCTCTTTGAAGCAGGGAGGGCTGAGGTGGAGGGGGGAACCTGACAGAGACGTACATGACTGAGGGGCATGGACAGGATGAATAGGGAGCAGCTATTAATTCTCAGTTGAAGGGTCAACAACAAGGGGCGTAATTTTAGGGTTTAGAGGGGAATTGAGGAGAACGTTTGATGGTGCGGGTCTGGAATGCACTGCCTGGGAAGGGACTTGAGGCAGGAAACCTCACAACCTTTTAAAAAAATGGTGTTTGAAGTTCTTTTAAAAAGTGTCGTAACATTCAAGGCTGTGAGCCTAGTGCAAGAAGGTAGGACTAGTGTAGATTTTGTGTAGCACTTCTGTTAGTGTGGCTGAGAGGCCTGTTCTGTACAGCATGATTGTGTGATCTTTGCAGCGTCTCTGAATGGGCAGGAAACTTGTCCATATCTTGAAGCCTTTATTTGCTGTAGCTGCATTCCTAGTAGGATGCTAGTTTGTTGGTTTACCAGCACTTCCACCTCCAGTAGAAGGTTACAGCTCGTGTCCCACTGTTCTGATTCAAATTTGTGATCAGGGCTGACCCTTTTGACAGAGGACTGACCCTGTCGCTGATCTCATTATTACTCCTAACCGAAGCTCTGTTGGCCTGTTTGATTTGACTGAGAGACCCTGTGGCCTTTAGGTTTTGAAAGAGTAGAGAGTTCTCCCCCACCTCCTTGTTCGCATTCCTCCCATCATCAGAAATGAGGAGGTGAACCGGCCATTCAGCCAGTATGCCATTTGTGGGATTTTGCTGTGTAGAAAGTGCCTGGCGTGGAGTTGGTGGGGGGCGGTGGCATTGACTGTATTTGATACGTATATCAGCTGTATGCCGTGGAATATCAGGCACAAGGGGAGCTATAGAACATCACAGGAAGAGGCTATTTGGCCCTGACGGCCTCTGCTAGCCCTCTGCGACAGTAGATTAGCCAGTCCCACTCCCTCTTCCTTTTACTTGTGTATCTTTTCCATTCCCTGTGCTTTGTGCTTTCTGCACTGAACTTGTTCTTTAGCTAGTCAACTTAACTCAGGCTTGTTTCTGATCCCTCTGCCAGTGAGTGCATTTTCTGTCTACGCGCTTAAAATCCCTCATTATTTTGAAAATCTTTGTCAATTCCCCCTTTTATTTTAGATAGAAAATGGAGTCTAACCAAACCACATACAAATATGTTCCAGTCTGCATGTTTACAATTTTGAGGCTGGAGAGAGAGAGACTGCTGGGAAAGACTAAATCTAAGCCCTCTTTTCATAAAGCGTTCTCTTTCTCCCTGCAGCACATGGACTGCAGTGGTTCAAGAAGGCAGCTCACCAATACCCACTTCAGGAGCAATTGGGGACGAGTAATAAATGCTGGCCCAGGCAGCGACGCCTACATCCCACAAGTGAATAAGAAAACAAACAGATAATATCTCCATAGATAGTAGGAACTGCCGATGTTGGAGAATCTGAGACAACAAGGTGTAGAGCTGGATGAACACAGCAGGCCAAGCAGCATCAGAGGAGCAGGAAAGCTGACGTTCCGGGTCTGGAGCCTTCAGAAGGGTCCAGACTTGAGACCTCAGCTTCCCTACTCCTCTGAT
>JAHRHZ010000139.1:3035191-3064434 GCA_024137785.1 Ginglymostoma cirratum | reverse complement strand
ATCAGAGGAGTAGGGAAGCTGAGGTCTCAAGTCTGGACCCTTCTGAAGGCTCCAGACCCGGAACGTCAGCTTTCCTGCTCCTCTGATGCTGCTTGGCCTGCTGTGTTCATCCAGCTCTACACCTTGTTGTCTCATATCTCCATAGATGCTCCTTTCTGTCAGTTCCTTCATTTTGAAGCTATGTGCTGTCCAGTTTACCTGGAAGGGTCCCTTTGAGCAGTGAGCTAGTGCTGATGGCCTTGTCTTGTAGGCAGTGAACCATCCAGGCAGTGCACATGTTGTTTAGGGGTTCCGTTCTAGACTTTGTTTGCAAGTTGATTTTTTACGCTAGTCAGAACACAGTGCAGGACAGTGGAAAGGGGTTTGTAAGTTTGGGAAATGATCGTATGAGAGGTCTTTAAAATTATTTCCCGATATGGGATCGCATTTGTAATTACAATGTTCATAAGTCGGATGTTCATTAATCAGGCTCCCCCCCCGCCTAAACTGGCTCCTTGTAGCTGGGACCAGCTGCAGTTAATAGTGGCTGAGGGAGAGACCCCAGTTACAACTCCCTGCCCATCCTTGACACCCCAGTAAAAACACCCCAGTATTTCCCAACCTCAGCACGCTGCAGTATGGCAGATAAACCTCCATCTGTTTCAATCTCTTTTGGTTTGTTATGACTTGAGATGAGAAGAGACCACTGTTTTATCTCTTATTAAAAAAAACAGAAGTTGCTGGAAAAGCTCAGCAGCATCTGTGCAGAGAGATCAGACTTAATGTTTTGGGTCCGGTGACCTTTCCTCGGAAGTGTTTCTCTCTAGTCTAACTGTTCCACAATTCACAACCTAAAACACAAAAATATTTTACTTGATTCCCATAGGGTCAATCAAATACTTTCTCTACAGAAGATGATAAGAAATAGGAGCAGGACTAGGCCATTCGGTCCCACAAGCCTGTCCTGCCATTCTATATTCCTCTTTAAACCGTTACTCAAAGTCTTCAACTCCTTGGTATTTCAAAAATCTATCCACCTCCTCTTTAAATACCCTGCGATCGAACCTCCACAAGTCTGGGCTGGAGAATTCCAGAGATGCATTACACGCTGAGAGAAAGGAATTCCAATGTATCTCAGTTTTAAATGAGTGTCCCATTATTCTCTTACAATGTCCCCTGGGTAGAGACTCCCCCACTAGTGGAAACATCTTCTCAGTATCTACCACCTCCGAATATTGTAAGTTTGAATAAGATCACCCTTCCTTTCTTCCAAACTCTAGAGTATAAGTACCTGACCTTTGAGCTGTTCTTGATCAGTGGACCTATTTATCCCAGGAATCAGTGTCGTGAATCTCTTTCGAACTGTCTCCAATGCCAGATCAAGGAGATAGGAAGGACAGCAGATGCTGGAAGCCAGAGTCAATACACATGGAGCTGGATAAACACAGCAGGTCAGACTGCATCAGAGGAGCAGGAGAGTCGATGTTTTGGGTCGAAACCTTTCGTCAGGACTGGGGAGGGGGAGGGGAGCACAGAAATAAATGGAGGGGGGTGGGGCTGGGGTAGGGTAGGTGGGATGGTGATAGGTGGATGCAGGTAAGGGGTTATTGTGTTTGGTCAGTGGGAAGGGTGGAGTGGATAGGTGAGTAGAAAGATGGGCAGGTTAGGACAGGTCAGGGAGGGCTGGACATGGGATAAGACGGGGTGGAGGGGTGGTGGAGGGATTTTGAAGCTGGTGAAGTCAATATTCAGGCCCTTGGGCTGTAAGCTCCCAAGGCGAAATATCAGGTGTTGTTCCTCCAGTTTATGTTTGGCCTCACTCTGACAGTGGAGGAGGCCAAGGATGGACCTGTCACCAGGGGAGTGGGAGGGGGTATTAAAAGCCAGTATGTCCTTCCTTCAATATATGAGCCAAAACTGTGCACAGTACTTGAGATGCAGTATCAGGAACGCCCTGTACAGTGGTTACAAGATTTCCCCATTGTTGAACTCCAACCCCTGAGCAATAAAGGGCAATATTCCATTTGCCATTTTAGTTACTTGCTGCCCCCGGATGCTAACTTCATGCCCAAGAGCACCCAGATCCCTCTGGGTTACACTCTCTTTTGGAGTCTGTTTCCATTTAAAAAAGTCTGCCTTTTGACTCTTCCTACCTTACACTTTCCTACATTCAACCCCAGCCGGTAAGCTTTTGTCCACTCTCTCAACCTAACTATATTCCCCTCGCAGATTCCTTATGTCCTCATCACAATGTGCCTCTTCTCACCTATTTTTGTAGAGTCAGCAAATTTGGGTACATTGCACTCTGTCCTCTCCTCCGAGTCATTAATGTAGATGGTAAATAATTAGGGAGCTAAGAATGATCCATGTGACACTCCACTAGTTATGCGTTTCCCACCTGTGAAAGACTAACTAATGCCGAATCCCCTGAACTACTCTTCAATCCATGCTAATACATTGCACCCAAAACTGTGCTTTCCATCCTTGTGCAATAACTTATGCATTGCACCTTACTGAACGCATTCTGTAAATATTAGATTTAGAATAAAAAGATTCACCAACCAGTTTTTTTTTAATAAAGGTGAAATTATTGGATTTATTCTAAAGCAAAACTCATCTAGTGAAAGTCCAGAATTGGTTTGCACACTCTAAGTGGAAAATGTACACACATTCCCACCACGGGTGTTTTCTTTTCTTAAAAGATAAAGTGGATAAACTGCCGAATGTTCTGACGTCTGTTTATATGGTGGTCTTACAAATGTGGCCAAATCCCTAATCATGATTAGGGATTGGACCTGTACTCGTTGTAATTTAAATGAAGAGAGGTGACCTTTTTGAAACATACAGATTTCTTAGGGGACTTGACAGCGGAGATCGGAAAGACTGCTTCCCCTAATGGGAGAGTTTATGACCAAATGACAGAATCTCAGAATAAGAGGTCGCCCGTTAAAGACAGAGATGAGAAGGGATTTCTTCTCTGAGGGTAGTGAATCTTTACCGCAAAGAGCTGCCAAGGCTGAGCCACTTAAGTATAGTCAAGACTGAGATAGACAGATTTTTAATTAGTAGGGGAATTGAGGGTAATAGGAGAAAGGCAGGAAAGCAGTGTTGCGGATTATCTGATCAGCCCATGAACTTGCTGAATGGCAGTACAGATAAGATGAGCAGAAGTAGGCCATTCAGCCCATAAGTCTTATGGTTAGACAAGGTTGCCCCAGGGGTCTTGGCAGACACTGCTGGCTCAGGAAATGGCTCAATTCCTGCATCTTGGTGTTCCTTGCTGACTGGAGAGGGCTCAAAAATTTATACTTTTCATCTCCTTGTAATCTATTTCTGTCAAACACTTCCCTTTTTATTACATATAAATTAAAGTGCAAATTGTGTGAGCTCCCGAGCTCCTCTGCTAATTTTAAACAAAGTGATAACCCATTAATTTTAAATATTGATCATCATTCACATGGCACCTTACAGAGAAAGGCTGATGATTCAAGTGGGTCATTTACAAGACTCATTTGTTCAAGGATGAAGTAATTGCGGGTCAAGCTTTTAACCTTTGTGTTCTTTCATTATGGCTCATTTTCCACAGCTCATGCCATCTCTTACTGAAAGGTAATTAATAGCAGAAATAAGCTTTGCATTGGATGCACAATGCCCTTCAGTGGCTTTATATATTAGACTTGAGGTGTGCCTCTTGTGGTATTTTCATTTGAATATCTAAAGTATTTAAGTAATGTCTCCCACTGGAATTCTTGGGAAAAGAAAGCAAATTGATAGATTGTGAAGTTCAGTTAAGTAGCTGAGAGAGAAAATTGTAGAGAAGTTCTAATAGAAATCAACCTTAAAAAAATTTACTTCAAGCCTCAATAACGGCGGCATAAAGCAAAATTGTATATCATCTTTCCTGACCTGGATGTCACAAAGCACTTTACACTTAATTAAATATTTTTGAAACACATTTTGAACGTGGGAAAAGCAGCAACGAATTTGTGCGTAGCAAGCTCCCAAGCATCATTGTGAGAATGACCCAGATGAATTCTTTTTTTCAGTTCATTTGAGGGTGTCATTGATGGGCCCAGTATTTCTTGCCCATCCCTAGTTGCCCTTGAGAAGGTGGTGGTGAGCTGCCTTCTTGAACTGCTGCAGTCCACGTGTTGTGGGTTCACACACAATGCCATTAGGGAGGGAATTCCAGGATTTTGACTCAGCCATAGTGAAGGAACAGTGATATATTTCCAGGTCAGGATGGTGAGTGGCTTGGAGGGGAACTTTCACGTTCCCATTATGTCTGCTGCCCTTGTCCTTCTCGATGGAAGTGGTCGTGGGGTTGGAAGGTGCTGTCTGAGGATCTTTGGTGGGTTTCTGCAGTGCATCTTGTAGATAGTACACACTGCTGTTACTGAGCATCGGTGGTGGAGGGAGTAGATGAATTGATTTTAGTGATGTTGTTTGAGGGATAATTTGTCTGCCACAGCATCAGAGAGATCTCACCTGATCCTCTGGGATCTTCTTTACCCACCTGAGAGAGTACAGTTGGAGCCTTGGTTTGACACATTTATCCAATGCAGAACTGAAGACATTTGGTAGAAGTCTCCCTGACCCTACACTCATCCCTGGAATATCCGGATAGCAAGGATACCTGTATCAGGTTCCCACATGTTGATTACAGTTCTGCCTTCAACACCATAATTCCAAACTCATCACTAAACTCTGACACCTAGGTCCTGCCTCCTCTCACTGTAATGCGATCCTCGACTTTCTGACCCATAGACAGAGGCGATAATACCTCCTTCACCATAATCCTGAACACCAGTACTCTACAAGGCTGCGTACTCAGCCCTCTGCTATAGTCCTTATACACTCACAGCTATGTGGCCACATTCAGCTTGAACTCCCTTTACAGGTTAGCTGATGACACCACCGTAGTGGGTCAGATCTCAAACAATGACAAGACAGAGTACAGGAAAGAGAGTGCTTAGCGGCATAGTGTAAACAGAACAATCTCTCCATCAAAGTCAGCAAAGCCAACGAGCTGGTCATTGCTTTTGGGAAGCGGAGTGGAGGACGTGCCCTTGTCTGTGTCAGTGGTGCTGAGGTAGAGGTGGTCGAGAGCGTTAGGTTCCTGAGGGTGACGATTACCAACAATCTGTCCTGATCCATCCATGTCTATACGACGGTCAAGAAAGCACAACAACATCTGTGCTTCCTCAGGAGGCTAAGGAAATTCAGCATATCCACAAAGACTTTTACCAGTTGTGGATCACAACTTGGTTTGACAACTACTCTTCCCAAGACTGCAAGAAACTATAGAGAATCCCGAACACAGTCCAGTCCATCACTCAAACCAGCCTCCCATCCATTGACTCCATCTACACGTCCCTCTGCCTCCGGCAGGGAACCAATATAATCAAAGACCCCTCTCACCCCAGTTATACTCTCTTCCAACCTCTTCCATTGGGCAGAACATATAAAAGTTTGAATATATGTAAGAACAGATTTGGAAGAACTTCCCCACTGTCATCAGACTTTTGAATAGACCTCTCAGATGTTAACGTTGTTCTCTTTCTCTCTCTCTCTCTCTCTCTCTCTCTTTTTCTATCTCTCTCTCTTTTTCTCTGTCTCTGAGCGGCCTGGATAGAATGGACGTGGAGAAGATATTTCCACTCATAGGAGAGACTAGGGCCCAAGGTCACAACTTCAGTCTGAAGGGACAACCCTTTAAAACTGAGATAAGGAGGAATCGATGGGCCAACTGGCCTAATTCTGTCCCTGTGTCTTATTAAAGATTCTTGGAGGACTTGATAGGGAAGATGTGGAGAGGTTGTTTCTCCGTATGGGAGAGTCTAGGACCAGAAGGCATCATCTCAGAATAAGGGGTCGCCCATTGAAGACAGAGATGAGGAGGAATTTCTCCTCTCAGAGGGTAATGAATCTGTGGAGCTCTTTACTGTAGAGGGCTGTTGAGGATGGGCCATTTGCATTATTCAAAGCTCGGGCAGATTTTTAATCACCAGGCAACTGAGGATTATGGAGATAGGAAGGAAAGTGGAGTTGAGGATTATTGGATTGGCCACGGTCTCGTTGAATGGTGGAGCAGAGTTGATGCGCTGAATGGCCTATTTCTGCTCCTGTCTTCTAAGAAATAGACGTGCTTTTCTACCAGTGACTGACAATGCCTTCGAGATAGTGGATAGTGCTTGTTATTTTAACGCCAATGTCTCTGTTTCCATTTCCACCTTTATTATCATTCATCCTTTTCTGTTGTCATCCCTATTTTAACCAAATACAGTTACCTTCTGGGCGTATGCATTCTGGGCTGATTGCGATGTGCCCTGTGCCCCAGAGAGAGTGACCTTGCTGCAAGTTGCGATCATATTGACAGATTCCCCCTCCCAACATCAAACAGGGCTGATGGTCGGGAAGCTGCTCCCCTGGTCACACACTGCAGCTTGCTTTTGGCCACCAGGTGGCAGTGATGCCCACGCCATCTTACACTGAATTACCCCGAAAAATGTGTTACACTGTGGCACAGCAGGATCCCACAGCGACCAGCTCATCTGTGTCCCTTGTATCTTTGGCGCTGGGGATTTCGGAAGTGCAGGTTGGTGACATGAGGGCTACAGGGCACCCTCTGCGCATCCTCAGATGAGACCCTTTCTCATTTAGCCCACCTTGAGTAGACTGTGCGTGGGTCTGTTTGATATCTTGAGTGGGGTAACAGGGTCAAAGCTGGAGCCCGAGAGGTCCCAATGAAGTGGTGGAGTAACATGGCGTGACTGAGAGAGAGAGAGATCTCAGACCAACCACTGAGTGAATGTTGTCAGTCTGTAAAGGCGAATGTACGAGAGCCAGAGTAATGATGCCTATATACCATGAACTAATGTAAAGCAGAGTTGCCTTGAAGTGGCCTTGTTTTGGAACTGCTGCTGCTGGCTATGGGATGTGTGAATATCCAAATCACCAATCCCCAAATTCTGTACAGACAGTCCCTAGGTCGTGAGCAGGTTTTCTGAAGAAGGGTCTAGACCTTCGTGCTTCTAGGCTTTCGTGCTCCTCTAATGCTGCTTGGCTCGCTGTGTTCATCCAACTCTATACCTTGTTATCTCAGGTTCCCCTGTAGAGTCTGTTTGCAAGTTAATTTCTACACTAGGCAGAACATAATGCAACCAAAGTATCCGTATGTAAGTACAGGAAATGTTGGTATATCAGGTCTTTACGATTACACCCCTGTATGGGATCACAAGCTGGGTTTTTGTAAATCAGGGCCCTGTGTAACGTCTTTGTCTTTAAAAACACCATGCTGTTCCAAACAAGGTTCTTTACCACCTCCACTTCAAAAGGCCATAAACGTCTGAAGCAGCCACCGTTAACTCCAAGCTGCACTCATTTTCATGTGGACGTGACAGTGCCTTTAAAACCGGCTCCACCTCCGTGCACATTCTGAGCTCTCAGCTTCAGTCGATATGTTTGCTGCATCAGAATCTCACTCTGGGTCTTGATCACCTTTTAATGAGCATTTGGAAAGCAGGCTGATAAAATCCCTTACGACAAATTGGTTAAATGAACACCAATTGCTGAAAATCTCTTTTTAAAAAAAAAACGATCTTGAGGAGATGTGCACATTTTGCACTTTATCAGGGACTTCAGAATGTCTGATTGGAGTCTGATTTTCCGAGATGGGCCAAATGGTCACATCCAACATTGTACCAATCTAGGATTCTAAGAACTGTCGAATTGTTCATTTAGACAAACAGCACAGACATGCTGGGCTGAATGGTCTCTATCACAATGCTGTAATTTTGTGACTGGGGAGTCTAAAAGAGAAGCACATAGAAATGAAACTGCGAGAACTGACCGTGATGTTGGTGGATGCACAGTTCCTGATTAAAACCTGCCCACTAACCCACCACCACATTGAATTTGTTTCATTTCTATGTGCTTCTCTTTTAGACTCCCCAGTCACAAAATCACAGCATTGTGATAGAGACCATTCAGCCCAGCATGTCTGTGCTGTTTGTCTAAATGAACAATTTGACTGTACCAATCTAGGATTCTAAGAACTATGTTGGATGTGACCATTTGGCCCATCATCAAAGGGATGGGGGTGTATTTTGATTTCAGGAGGGATTTCACTAATGACCCACGTGAGAGGTTAGTGGACAAAATTAAAGTGCTCAGGGTTGGTGGTGTACTCATCCAGATATGGAGCTGGTTAGCAGACAGGAAATACAGGGAAGGAATAAATGGATCTTTTTCTGGATGGCCATTGGTGACTGGTTGGGTACCACAGGGAACAGTGCTTGGAACCCATCTATTTACAGTGTGTGTGTGCATGTATGTGTATATAATGGTGTGTGTGTGTATATATGTTATTAAAAAATGCAATAAACCCGAGACGAGGAGGAATTTCTTGTCTCAGAGGATTGTGGGTCTTTGCCACAGAGAGCTGTGGGGGCAGAGTCCTTTTCTATATTTAAGGCTGAGATTGATAGATTCCTGATCAGTCAAGGAATCAAAGGTTGGGAGAAAGGGCAGGAAAGTGGACATGAGGAATGTCCGATCAGCCATGATCCTATTGAATGGAGGAGCAGACTTGAGGGGCCGAATAGCCTACTCCTGTTCCTATTTCTTACGGTCTTCTGGTCTAATAATCTCCCATTGTGTCTCTCATTGTTTTCCCTGCATGGGTTTATCCTTTTGGAATTTTCTATTTAATCTGCCCTTTTCAGACTGAGAGTCCCAGGCTCCCTATGGAGGACAAAACAAAAATCTTACATCCCCTCTGGTGTTTTTTCCAGACACCTTAAATCCATATCTATTGATGACTGACCCACATACCCGTGAAAACAATTTCGCAGTTGAAGGCTGTGGGCTGATCGAAAACATGTGTCCATAATAGTATAGAGAATATAGGCCCCTATAGAACTGAAGCTGTTCATTCTTGGGATCATTTGATCTCGGTCAGTCCTTGTGGAACCTTAGTTTTAAATTGTATGTGTCAGAATTGCAGGACTGCAGGGCCTCCTGGAGTGTTAATGGAGGTTTGCTTACGTTGTGAGGATTTGTGACAGGTGAGAGAAGGCATTAGAGAATATTAGCTTGCTTTTGGATTGAGAATAATCAAGGACTGGTTTTAACTTCAAAAGACCCAGAAACTGCAAAGGCTTTAGACAGCTCAAAGGAAACCTGCCTGGTCAGATTCTCATCGTCCTCTCCAAGAAAAAGGAACCTGTTTGGAGCAGTTAAGATAGTAAGTGAAATAATTGCAGAGGCTGGTATCCCATCACCAAGTCACCCTTTATTTATGTATGCACAGCACACTGGCTGTAGCCAGCCAGCTCAGAGTCACACCCTGAAGTGAGGGGATTTTGAATCCCCTGATTGTGTTTTTTTTTTTTTTGCATTGCCTGTTTATACTGGTTGGCCCCGGCTCTCCGGCCCAGGTTAACAGCCCCAATCGAGGATCTCATAGTCAATAAGATCCACCTGGTTCCAATCACTTCAATTTGTTACCTCAGTGAAAGAGTTTAGTTTGTGAAACTTCCAGACCAGAGATGTTTGGTTAGAAATCTACATTAGTTATTTAAAGTTGTGAAAGTCTAAGAACAAGGATGAGGATTCATGGTAAAGATTTCACATTTCACATGACAGGAACTGAGGAAAGGCAGTGGGTCAGAGTATACCTTATCGTTGCATTCAAAAAAAGCGGCTGTGTAGCTCTCACTCATCCCCTGAGAGAATTAACAAATCAACCTTACAGATATGATGATGATGGGAATTCTGAGTAATGGAAAGTGGGGGTGTTGGGGAGTAAATAAAACTTTGTTCTGCTGAGTGCTCAAAGTCTTTCGAGCTGAGCTGTATTTGGAGAGCTCGGTTCGTTTTATTTTTTATATCATTTGCAAAATACAGTCTAGTTTATAATTAAACCCAAATTTGCATTCTGGTGTGCTCCTGATTGTGAAAGACTACCACGTTAAATCGAAAATCAAAACATGATCAATCAAGTCAGTTTTTATTCTGGGATCTGACTTGCTGAGTGATAATATCAACTAGGGCTGTAACGCTGCCTTCAGAGATATCTGTACTCTGGGTTGGTTTTTTCTAATGTTTTGCCCAGTGACACATGGCTTGTGGTCATTCAGGCACCCAGACACATGCTACAGATGTGAGTTCAAATCCCTCCACTGCAGCTGTTAAATGTATTTCATAAAATTGGGAATAAAATTCCAGTTTTATAATCCTAAGGTTTGAGTTGGCTAAATAGGCTGGGACTTCTTTCACCGGAGTATAGGAGGTTGAGAGATGATGTTGTCGAAGTTTATAAAATCATGAGGGGATATAGATAGGGTTAATGGTAGCTTTCTCCCCCCTAGGATGGGGGATTTCAAGACTAGGGGGCAAATTTTTAAGGTGAGAGGAGAGAGGTATAAAAAAGATATGGGGCAATTTCTTTTACACAGGATGGTTCGCTTGTGGAATGAACATAGAACGTAGAACATCGAACATTACAGCGCAGTACAGGCCCTTCAGCCCTCGATGGTTTCACAGGTCAGTGCAACAATCTGAAGCCCATCTAACCTACACTATTCCATTATCATCCATATGTTTATCCAACGACCATTTAAATGCCCTTAAAGTTGGCGAGTCTACAACTGCTGCAGGCAAGGCATTCCATGCCCTTACTACCCTCCTGAGTAAAGAACCTACCTCTGACATCTGTCCTATATCCATCACCCCTCAATTTAAAGCTATGTCCCCTCGTGCTAGCCATCACCATCCAAGGAAAAAGGCTCTCACAGTCACCCTATCCAATCCTCTGATCATCTTGTATGTCTTTATTAAGTCACCTCTTAACCTTCTTCTCTCTAACGAAAACAGCCTCAGCCTTTCCTCATAAGACCTTCCCTCCATACCAGGCAACATCCTGGTAAATCTCCTCTGCACCCTTTCCAATGCTTCCACATCCTTCCTATAATGCGCCGACCAGAACTGCACGCAATATTCCAAGTGTGGCCGCAAAACATGGCATGATGATGAAGTGGCGGATGTGGGTACAGTTATGTTTACAAAGACATTTGGATAAATAGATGAATGGGAAAGATTTGGAAGGATATGGGCCGGGAGCAGGCAGGTGGGACTAGTTTAGTTTGGGATTATGTTCGGCCTGAACTGGTTGGACCGAGAGGTCTGTTTCCGTGCTGTATGACTCTATGACAATAAAACTAGATAAAAATCAAAAGAACTGCAGATGCTGGAAACCAGAAACAAAAACAGAAGTTGCTGGAAAAGCTCAGCAGGTCTGGCAGCATCTGTGGAGAGAAGTCAGAGTTAACGTTTTGAGTCCAGTGACCCTACCCTGTGTGTGTGTGTGTGTGTATGAGAGAGGGGGGACTCTGTGTGTGTGTGAGTGTGTGTTTGAGTGAGAGCAAGTGAGAGTGTGTGTGAGAGAGAGAGAGAGAGAGAGTGTGTGTGTGTGTGTGTGTGTGTGTGTGTGCGTGCGCGTGTTTGACTCTGTGTGTGTTGATCATAAAACCACTCTGTTGAACAGCCATCTGGTTCACTAATGTCCTACCACGGAAATTGGCTATCCTTACCGTTCTGACCTACATATGATATTGATTCTGAGCTGCCCTCTGTAGTGACCACGCGAGCTACTCTGTTGGATAAAACTTTAAGATGCCACATGGACTGCAGCGGCTCAAGAAGGCAGCTCGCTGCCACCTTCTCCAGGGCATCTAGGGGCTGGCAATAAATTCTGGGTTCAGCCAGGGACTCCCATAACTCCCAAATAAATTATGAACTGCTGTTGAGCTAATTCTGTCAACTGAAGAGCCAACTCATCTCTCATCTGGAGTATTGTGTCCAGTTCTTGGTGTCACATTGTCGGAAAGATATAAGACCATAAAACTATAAGACATACGAGTGGAAGTAAGGCCATTCGGCCCATCGAGTCCACTCCGCCATTTAATCATGGCTGATGGCCATTTCAACGCCACTTACCCACACTCTCCCTGTAGCCCTTGATTCCTTGCAAGATCAAGAATTTATCAATCTCTGCCTTGAAGACATTTAACGTCCCGACCTCCACTGCGCTCCATGGCCCACCACTCTCTGGCTGAAGAAATGTCTCCTCATTTCCGTACTAGATTGACCCCCTCTAATTCTAAGGCTGTGCCCACGGGTCCTATCTCCCCACCTAACGGAAACAACTTCCCAGCGTCCACCCTTTCTAAGCCATGCATTTTGCCATGTGAGGGAGAGCTGAAGTGATTTACCAGATGGTTCCGGGAATCAGTGGTGAGGATAGATTGAAGACGTTGGGACTGTTCTCCTTGGAGATGAGAAGGCTGAGAGGAGATTTGATAAAGGTTTTCAAAACGATAAGCAAGCTGGAAGGGGTAGACAGGGAGAAACTGTTCCCAGTTGTCGCAGAAACAGAAATGAGAGGGCATAGATTTAATGCGATCTTCAAAAGTAGCAAGGGTGATGTGAGGAAAAATAACTTATCTACACAGTGGGTAGTTAGGGTACGGAATGCTCTGTCTGGAAATGTGGTTGGGGCAGGTTCAGTTAAGGCATTTAAGGGGAGCGTTGGGTGATTTTTTGGGATAAAAATGATGTGCTAGAGTATGGGGGGGTTGGCACTAATTGGCAATGGGTAATGATGCTCCTTTGAAGAGCTGGTGCTGGCACAGTGGGCCGAATGGATTCCGTCTGCTCTGTAACATGTCTGTGGTTCTGTAACTTGGTACAAATCGAAGCTGAGACTTTCCTCTTTTCTGGAGCAAGCGCACCCTGGGGTAGCACTGCTCCAACTGGGAGGTCCTTTAATGGAAGTTTCTGTTCTTGTTGAGCAGAGGGTGTCAGCACTGGGGAATGTGATGGGAACTCCTTGTGGATGAAGGCAGCTTTTTAAATTGAATATGAGCCACGTATGCAGGATCAAAGCACCTTTAATTGAAGCATTAGGAAGAAAATTGGTGAAAGGCTTATGCTGGGAGTAGTTACTTTACATCACACCAGTCCCTCCCAAGATGAAATTGCAATTTCTCACAGTGGTTGGTATCTGTGTCTAGACTAATTAGTTGTAATGATGTAACAGGCTGTGCAAACCTGCCTGTTATGTTTTGACTTTTCTTTGTACATTTAAGCCTTTGGTTATGAGCAGCTGATTGGGGTTGGTGATAACACGGTGTAGAGCTGGATGAACGCAGCAGGCCGGGCAGCATCAGAGGAGCAGGAAAGCTGATGTTTCGGGTCTGGACCCTTCTTCAGAAAAAAACCCGAAACGTCAGCTTCCCTGCTCCTCTGATGCTGCTTGGCCTGCTGCGTTCATCCAGCTCTACACCGTGTTATCTCAGATTCTCCAGCATCTGCAGTTCCTACCATCTCTGGTTGGAGTTGGCGCAGTTTCTGATGGGGATGGTGAGGTCGTGCGGATTTTGCCTCGCTTACGACAATGGGGCCCCTCATTCCCACCCAAATCGCTGGCAAAGCACAAGGAACAGGCCATTAAGCCACCCTGTATGTGCTAGCTTTTTTGAAAGCCCTATCCAGAGAATCCCACACCCCTTCTCCTCTCCCACGCTCTCGGCCTGCATTTTGATTTTCCTTTCGGAATACACACCTTCAGGAGAGTAGATTGAACTCGGAGGGACTATGGTGTAGGTTCACAGGAATGGTATCTGCATTTCGGGTGTTAAGTCATGAGGAGCGATTATATAAATTAGGTCTGTTTTCTTCAGAATTGAGAAATTAAGGGGTGATCTGATCGACGGTTTCAAGCTATTAACAGGAAAAGACAGGGTAGATAGACTATTTCTATTGGTTGAGGATTCTAGAACTAGGGGCATAGTCTGAGAATTAGGGCCAGACCATTCAGGAGAGACGTTAGGAAGCACTTCCACACGCAAAGGGTGGGAGAGGTTCGGAATTCTCTTCCACAAACAGCAGTGAATGCTGGATCAGTTGTTAATTTTAGATCTGAGAGTGATAGATTTTTGTTCAGCAAAGGTATTAAGGGATTATGGGCCAAAGGCAGGGCTAGACTACAGATCAGCCATGATCTCATTGAATGGTGGAACAGGCTCGAGGGGCTGAATAGCCTGCACCTGTTCCTGTGTACCTATATCCAATTGTGTTTGCAATCTTAACCATCTTATTTTCGGCAGTTTGCGAAGTACGGTTTGGCGGCAAAACCGTCTCTCTGGACTCAACTGGAGATTTTCAAAATGGGGCCCTGGGTTTGGGATCAGCAATTGGAAACAACGTGTGTTTAAAAACTCTACCTGCTGTAACCTGTTCATTAACACAGCTCATTCTGACTGTCTGTTTATCTGTTTGTCTGTCTTGCCAGGCTGGGTCTTCGGTATGTCGTCTGGAAGGATTTGTTTTACAGAAAGGGTGCAGAAAATAACAGATAAGTGACCGACCCCAAATGGGAACAGGTAGGGCCCCCTATCAGTTTGATTTTAACTACCTTGCCTTTGTCGATATTAGTTACCCAGTCATAAGCAACACCGTCAATTTAAAGATGCAAACATTAAATACTGCAGATGCTGAAACAAGAACAGAAATTGCTGGAGAAACTCAGCAGGTCTAGCAGCATCTGTGGAGAGAGAAAGCAGAGTTAACGTTTCAGTGACCCTTCTTCATAGAAACATAGAAAATAGGAGCATGAGTAGGCTGCTTGGCCCTACAAGTCTATCCCACTAATCAGTACAGCTCATCACAACCCCCTGCCCTCCCCCATCCCGATCCCTTCAGCACCAGAAGCCACATCCAGCACCTTCCTGACAACATTCAATGTTTTGGTCTCAACTGCCTTCTGTGGCAGAGAATTACACATGCTCCCCCCACTCTCTGGGTGAAGACATTCCTCCCTCCTGTTAATACAATGAATACTGAAGATATTCCACGTTCACAGGAGTCAGAATTCTGGTTCCAGCGAAGCTCAGTGCAAGCTGGAAGAACAGTATCTCATTTTCCACTTGGGGACCCTGTAGCCTTCAGGACTCGGTATCGAGTTCCAATATCTTTAGGGCCTGAACACCACCACCTTCCGTGTCCTTTACCCACTCCCAGACCTCCAGGTCCTGTCCTCCCATGGGTTACGATCAGCACAGTCAACCCATTTTCACCCACTCATTGTCCCCACTGTCACCTCTCTGACTGCTCTTCTTCCCTGGCTTATTATCAGCAATCCCTTTTGCCTGCCTAACTTTTGTTCCTCCCCCTCCCTCTGCTCCCCCTCCCTCTCCTCCCCCTCCCCCCTCTTCCCCCCTCCCTTGCTTGCTCACTCTCTCTCGCTCTCTGGGCTCTCTCTCCATCTATCCATTCATTCCCCTTACCCCTTCACACCCAGTCATACCACCCACCCTTCCCTTGCTACTGTCAGTTCTGAAGAAGGGTCACTGGACTCAGTGTTAACTCTGTTCCTTTCTCTTCACAGATGCTGGCAGACCTGCTAAGTTTCTCCAGCAATTTTTGTTTGCTTCTGGTTCCTGTTGTCTCTTTATTCTGGTCCCTGTTGTGTTAGTTTGTCAGTGGTGTGACCTGGCATTGTGCAGGAGTGCCTGGGACAATTGTGGATTAAAATCGTTGTGTCAGTTCAAGATTGAGGTTTTGCCTCATTCATTGAGTCAGAACGATGAGGAAATGAGAGAAGCTTTGGGAGATGATTTCAGGTGTTTACAATTGAATTAAATATTCAACAAGTGTATTAACTGCCTGGCCTCCCTTTTGCTCTTACACGGACATCAAGGGATCTTTAACGAACCACTGTCCTAACGAGACAGTACAAGCTTCTCTCAGCATTAATAGTAATGGAGGGGGAGACCAGCAGGGGCTCTCAAACCTTTGAAGAGTCGCCAACAATTTAACCTCTTCCACAGCTTCCACATCTGAGCAGTAGCTGCCAGACCCTATTGAGACTTTATTGATAACTAGGGAAGGTTGCAATAGATAGAGTTTAACCATCTCTGAATAGGAAATACTTCCAGCCACCATTGGAGATTTCTGACCCACGCTGTACTCTCCCAAAACTGACAGCAGATTCCTCACGTGCAGTTCACCACAAGGAGTTGATGTCAGAGATTGGATACTTCTCCAAAGGAGAAGGGGGTGGACACGCTGCCTAGAATACAGTCTTCCAGAAATCACTGGGAACTTCCGCTCTCTTACCGTAAAAACTGCACAAGGCGGAGTTATAAAGTCATACACCATAGAACCAGGCCCTTTGGCCCATTGTGTCTATGCTGACCAAACTGCATTAATCCCCTTGCCCACATAAAAGCCAAGAGAACTGCGGATGCTGTGAATCAGGAACAAAAACCTAAAGTTGCTGGAAAAGCTCAGCAGGTCTGACAGCATCTGTGAAGGAAAAACAGAGTTAACGTTTCGGGTCCGGTGACCGTTCCTCAAAACTCTCTGAGCAAGGATCACTGGACCTGAAACAGTAACTCTGTTTTTTCCTTCACAGATGCTGCCAGACCTGCTGAGCTTTTCCAGCAACTTCTGTTTTTGTTTCCCCTTTACCTACACTTAGTCCACACCCTACTGTGCCGTGGTATTTAAGTACTCATCCAGATGCTTCTTAAACTTTGTTGAGTGAAATGTGACAGAACAGTTAAAGTCTAATGAGCTCAGAGTTACTGTTCGACACAGTTACGAAACTTGCAAGAGTAATTTCATATTTTGTTGAATGCCATTTTTTTTCCCTATTGCGATGAGAAAAGTTTTTAAAGAATGGTTGATTGTGATATTTTAGCTCATATCTCAATCCTGTTTCCAGTTTCTGTGTTCCTGAAATAGATGGGATCTGAGTGACTCTACCTGTGTAAAATGCATATTAATTATATGCATTTAAATATATTAAATAACAAAGGATATTAATTGACAAACATTAACGTGATACGTTTGGAGCTTTCTTCCTGGGGGCTGAAGTTTTGCTGATGTACCAGAAGGTGGTGCAAACAGGCCTGAGGAAATGTCCAGCCAGACTCTAGCATGGACGCTGTGGGCAGATACTCTCGGAATGGCCTGCAGCCAGTGGGAGTGAACTGAGAGCAGGACACTAACCTGCACACACAAAGCTTCAAACGCAGCCAATGTGGCAGCTAATCAAACTCTCCAGGTATGCTGTGACAGAAGAGTTTTGAACCTAGGCCTCTGGGAAGGAGAGACACCACCAATGCATCACTAATTTTGTAGATTATTTACAAAACTGTATCCCTAATAATGCATACAGTTATCTCGAGCCTGACTTAACTGAGAGATTTACTTGCTTAAAATTTAATCGGAGCCTACAGGTTTCTGAATGCCTTGTACATTCTAACAGTTAATTTTGTTTAAGTTACACAGTGGAATTGCACTGATGAAATATTGTACAGAAACAGATGTTTTTTTGGGATGTGGACATCGCTGATGAGCCTGATATTTGTTTCCTGTTCTAAGTATCTCTGCTGCTCTGTGAACCACTCTTGTCTGTGTTATGGTTTGTTGGAGCTGAATGGTCATAGAATCATTCAGAAGAGGCCCTTTGGCCCACCGAGTCTGCACTGACAAAACTGCACTCAATTGACACTTGTCCCACTTTCCTGCACTAGGCCCACAGCCTTGAGTGTTATGACACTTCATGGTTGTGAGGTTTCCTGTCTCAATTGCTCTCCTAGGCTGCGCGTTCCAGACAGCCCACCCTTTTTCGAAAAAAAAAGCTTTCCTTAAATTTCCCCACTAATCCTTTCACCTTTATAAGTGTGCCCCTTTGTGTTATTGACCCTTGGGCTAAGGGGGAAAAGCTGTTTTGTATCCACCCTGTCCATGCCCTTCACAATTGTATCCACATCACTGGGCTCCTTCAGAATGCAGCCAATAATCGATGTGGTTCACGTGGGACTGAAACTGCCCGCTTTCAGATTGGCTTGGGGTGTCAGAGTCTGTTTCTTTCTAATGTCCTTGGGGTCACTGACCTCTCGAGAGTTCAAATTTGTGAACTGCTATGATGTTCGTTAAACTTTCATCAACAGGCTAGGCTAACCCTCATTGATTCCGACTCTGTAAATATGACCATTGCAGAACCGTAACCACAAGGTAAATATTTCGCGATATCCCACTGAATTGATCCAGACTCTTTTTCTCTTCAGAGCACAGCTCATAGCGAGAGAAAACTCGAGCCATGATTTTACCATCTGCAGTTTTGGGGATGCTATCAGCGATGCCCTCCTGTGTTTTTTCACCAGCACTGTGCTACAAAATCTGCTTCAATCGTTAGTTATGTTAACATAGCTCAGAATGCAGCACCCTTGGGAACTGAGCCCAGGGAGATTCCAGGTGTAACCGTAGAGCGTATTGAAGATTGAAAGTTTGCAGAGGATGCACTAAGACTCGGGCCTAGTTCCTTGTGGAGATTGTGAATAAGACAGCATCCCATTTGTTTGTACAGAACTACGAAAGAAAGGACCAAGTTGGGCTGACATGACACACTTGCAGGAAATTGTACCTAATTTGTTATTGCTGCGTTCTCTCTTTGTTGGGGTTGGGTGGGGGTGGGGTGGGGTGGGGTAGGAGAGAAATCCTGTTGACCTTGTATAACCTCACCTGAGGGCAGAACAATATTAATTTGTCTTCTAA
Source organism: Ginglymostoma cirratum (assembly GCA_024137785.1). NCBI lineage: Eukaryota > Metazoa > Chordata > Chondrichthyes > Orectolobiformes > Ginglymostomatidae > Ginglymostoma > Ginglymostoma cirratum. The sequence goes on along the minus strand of JAHRHZ010000139.1, from coordinate 3,045,825 downwards.
GCTTGGAACTGCAGGGTGACAGGGTTAGATATGGCATAAATAATCTATAATGACAAAAATCAGTGGGAATTATCATAGTTAAAATCCATTCAGCTGCTCCTGCTAGGCCAGCATTTATTGCCCATCCACTCTAGCACTTTCTAATACTCAATAGTGTACAAAATAATCAGAGGTAGAGATAGGGTGGACAGCCAGAGACTTTTTCCCAGGGTAGAGGTAGCTATTACGAGGGGGCATAGTTTTAAAGTGAGTGGAGGTAGATGTAGGGGAGACGTCAGAGGTAGGTTCTTTATTCAGAACGTGGTAGGGATGTGGAGTGCATTGCTGGAGAGGGTAGTGGAGTCGGCCTCATTAGGGGCATTTACGCGGCTATTAGATAGGCATATGGATGATAGTATAAGGTAGGGGTGGAGGTTAGATAGACCTTTAGGATTAGGGTAAAAGTTCCGCACAACATTGTGAGCCGAAGGGCCTGTACTGTTCTATGTTCATCAGGTATTAGTGGGGGAGAGGCTCTGGGTTGATACAAGAATTGCCTGTTCCATCAGCTCGAATAAAGTTGGGTGCAATGATCACCCCAAATGTTGGTGAACCCCCTGCCACATATCCAGCTCAGTTACATGTGACTTCAATTTACATCTTATTTTGAGCAGTGAAGGCAAGCGTGCTAAATGCCTTCTTAACCGCCCTGTCTACTTGTGACGCAAATTTCAAAGGATTATGTATCTGAACCCCTAGGTCTCTGTGTTCAACAATACCCAGGGCCCTACCATTAGCTGTATAAGTCCTGCCCATGTTTATTTAACCAAAATGCAATACCTTGCATTTATCTAAATTAAACTCCATCTGCCACTCCTCAGCCCATAAACTCAATTGATCATGATCTATTTGGCATCTTAGATAACCTCCTTCACTGTCCACTATACCACCGACTTTTGTGCTATCTGCAAACTTATTAACTATGTCTCCTATATTCTCATCCAAATCTTTCATATACTTGACAATCCAATGTGGACCCAGTGCCGATCCCCTGGAACACCGCTGGTCACAGGCCTCCAGTACAAGAAATAACCTTCCACCACTACCACACCCCTCCAATCATTAAACCAATTTTGTATCCAATTGGCAAGCTCACCCTGAATCCCATATGACCTAACTTTACTAATTAATCTACCATGCAGAACATTGTCAAAAACTTCACTAAAGTCTGAGTGAATCATGTCTATTGCTCTGCTCTCATCAATTCTTTTTGATTTCTTCCTCAAAAAACTCAATCAAGTTTGTGAGACACGGTTTTCCACACACAAAACCGTGCTGTCTATCCCTAATCAATCCTTGCCTCTTCAAATGTATGTAAACCCTATCTTTCAAAATCATGTCCAGCAACTTGGCCACCACTGACGTCAGACTCACAGCTCTATAGTTTCCAGGCTTCTCCTTACAGCCTTCCTTAAATAAAGGCATGGCATCAGTCACCCTCCAGTCCTCTGGCATGGTTATAGATGATACAAAGATTTTTGCAAGGAGCCCTGCAATTTCCTCCCTAACTTCCCACAATGTTCAGGATACACTTGATCAGGTCCTGGACATTTATCCACCTTTATATTTTCTAAGACCTCCAGCACCACCTCTTCTATAATGTGAACTGTTTTTGAAACATCAATATTTATTTTCATGAGTTCCCTAGCCTCTACTTCTTTCTCCAGAGTAAAAAAATGATGCAAAGTATTCACCTGGTATTCCTCCCATCTCTTGGGGTTCAACACAAAGATGAAGGCAAAGTTGACCTTTAAGGGGCCCTACACTTTCTAGTTGCTCTTTTTGTAACTCAGGGGAACCAGGTGTGTGTGTGAAATTGCTCAAGTAAAAATTTCTTCGGTACCTTGCTAGTTACAAAAGTTAGCTAGCCAGCCAGCTGCTAGTCATTCCAATACCCTCAGCTATTGAGGTGGCTCAGTGGTTAGCACTGCTGCCTCACAGCGCCAGGGACCCGGGTTTGATTCCAGCCTCGGGCGACTGTCTGTTTGGAGTTTGCATGTCCTCCCCGTGTCTCCCCATTTGCTCCTGTTTCCTCCCACTGTCCCAAGATATGCAGGCTAGGTGGATTAGCTATGGGAAATGCAAGGTTACAGAGATCGGGTAGGTGGGTGGGATGCTCTTTGGAGGGTCGGTGTGGCCTGCTTCCAACTGAAGGGATTCTATGATTCATCGATGCTGCTCTGATAATGCTAGTGTGGGGCACAATGGGCTGAATGGCTTCTTTCAGTATGGTAGTAATCTGTGATTGCTTCCCTGTTCAGACCTACGTGTGACAACAATGTGACTGCTCTCTTAACTGCATTCTGGGCAATTAGGGATGAGCAATAAGTGCTGATCCAGCCAGTGACAGCCACATCCTGTTAATCAATAATAAAACTGAGTTCTGATGGAGGAGACTTTGCTGTTAAGTGTTTCAATTTTAGCCTGCTTTATTTATCATTTCTCTTCCCTCGCTTCTGTGTGTGGTTTCAGAAAAGCTGATATATTGTACAGTGCTGAGATCAGGGTGTTTGAGAGATGCCATAGAGCTGTTTGACATACTTTCAGGGAATCTAGCCATTTGTCTCCCTAGATACAATCACACAGTGAAGGAGAGGCCCTTCAGCCCATGGTGTCTGTACTGTCAATGTCACAGGGGAGTTGGAAGATAACATGGTCAAGGCTTGTGTTTAAATTCCACTCCCTAATGCTACCATTGGCCTTCTCTCGGTTTTATCTAATCATGAGTGATACTTAATGAATCACAGTGTGGAAGCAGGCCATTCGGCCCCTTGAGTCCACACTGACCCTCCCAAAGGCATCCCACCCAGACCCAACCCCCTAACCCTGTCTCTATAACCCTGCATTTCCCTTGACGAATCCACCCTAACCTGCACATCTTTGGACTGTGGGAGGAAACCAGAGCACCCGGAGGAAACCCACACAGACACGGGGAGAATGTGCAAACTCCACACAGACAGCCACCCGAGGGTGGAATTGAACCCAGGTCCCTGGCGCTGTGAGGCAGCAGTGCTAACCACTGTGCTGCTCCCAATGATCGCTCAACCCTCTGCCGCCTGGGGTATTTCTTTGCGTTGCCTGCTAGTGAACTGCAAAGAAAATTAAACACTAAAAGCCAGAGATAAAATGCTATAGTGACTCAATTTGAATAAGTAGGACAATTGGACCCAAAATGGCTTTATGGTGGGAGAGGCTAGACCGGTTGTGAAATAACACCATAGGGGCTGGTATCCCATCACCAAGTCACACGTGGAGAGTCCCTGACACCGACCCAGCTCCCTCAGAGCCGGCTGTCAGAGTGAACAGAACCTGTGACACTCCTGTTTTTGTATCTGTCAGCCAAGGCTCCCTGATTGGGGCTGTTAATCTGGTCTAATCAGGGAAGTCATATTCTAGGAGGTCTATCAGCCTGACCTTGTTACAGTTACTACAGGTTACGGTTTGCGTTCCCATATTTGAATGCTGACTGCTTAAAGCCTTTGGTGCTGAGCTCACCAATACTGGGGATGAATGGAGCGAATACCTTGGGTTACACTGTCTGCAGTGGCTGTATCCTGGTTCAGGATAAACCAGGGCTTGACTTCATTGGTCAGTGCATTGAATATAGGAGTTGGGACGTAGATTTACAACTGTACAGGACACTGGTGAGGCCACTTTTTGGAGTTCTGTCAGCCTGCTGGAGGAAAGATATTATTCAATTGGAAAGAGTACAGGAGCAAATTTACCAGGATATTACCGGGAGTGGAGGATCTGAGTTATAAGGAGAGTCTGGATAGGCTGAGACATTTTTCCCTGGAGCATAGGAATTTGAGGGTTGACCTTATAGAGGTTTGCAGTATCATAAGGGGCATAGTTAAGATGAGAAGCCAAAATCTTTTCCCCAGGGTAGGGCAGTCCAAAACTAGAGGGGCATAGGTTTAAGGTGAGAAGGGAAGGATTTAAAAGGGACCTCTTTTTCATGCAGAGGATGGTGCGTGTATGGAATGAGCTGCCAGAGGAAACGGCAGATGTAGGTGCATTATAACATTTAAAAGACATTTGGACAGGTACATGAATAGGAAAGGTTTGGAGGGATATGGGACAAACGCAAGCAAATGGAGCTAGTTGAGTTTGGAAACTTGGTCGGCATGGACGGGTTAGCGTGAAGGGGTCTGTTTCCGTGCTGCGTGACTCTGTGTCTCTGAAAGGCATAACACAAGACTTATTTCTGGGATAAAAGGTACTGCAGGGATTGCACTTGGGTGATCACTGAGAGGCAGCGGGAGGTCTCAGCGTGATGCAAAAACCAGCAGAAAACACCAAGAGCTGCTCACCTCTGAAGTGTTGAAATCTATTGTTGGTCCCCAGAGGCATCTTGGAATATTCTCCTTTTGTTTTGTGCTCAAATACGCTTTTCTTTCAACTGGTGGAAGAATGCGGTCTGGTGTCCAACAATTTACTGTGTTCATTGCATGTTATTAGGTTAACCACAAAAGGAGTTACCTTCTGGGGGCTGAGAGAGTGAGCGAGAAAGATCCTGTTAATGGGGAAGTGAAACCAGATCCCAAGGTACACATCAAAGGCCATTCTGAGTGAATTCCTCTCTCTCTGCCTTCAGAGGAAATGGTTTAGTTTTGATTCTGTTCAGCAGGTGCTGGGTAATATGACGATTAGTGGGGGCAGGGGGCAATACAGCTAGGACTTGAGTCTCTACAGCTCCAACACCAGCCTCCAACAACTTCAAATACACCTAAAAAAAACCCCACTTCACTACATTTCTCAGCTCAGAATTTTGACATGTTCTGACCCGGGTTGATGGGAATGGAAATGAAAAGTCTTTATTTTTAAAAAAAAAGCTCAGGACCAAATAGTTTTATAGGCAGACACACGCACACGCAGACACACAGACACAGACACAGACACAGACACACGCAGGCACATGCACACAGACGCACACACTCAAACACACACTCACACACCGACAGACACACACACACACACTCAGATGCAGACACGCACACGCACACAGACGCACACACACTCACAGATGCAGACACACACACACACACAGACACACACACACACACAGACACGCACACGCACACACAGATACACACACACATGCAGACACACAGACAGGCATTCATACACTCTGACACACACACACAGACAGACAGACAGACACACACACACACATACTCTCACTCTGACACACACATGAGACACACACAGACAGATACAGATGCGTATATGGACGCACACAGACACTGAGACACTAGAACTCTGGGAATGGGTATGTAATGGAAGTATAATCTCAGAACGCATGGTGGTCCATTGAAGACAGATGAGGAGGAATTCCTTCTCTCAGAGGGTAGTGAATTTGTGGAATTCTTTACCTTAGAATGCTGTCGAGGCTGGGTCATTATGTCTATTCAAAGCTGAGGTAGACAGATTTTAATCAGTAAGCAGCACCAGGGGTTATGGGCAAAAGGCAGGAAAGTGAGTCTAAGGATTATCAGATCAGCCCTGATCTTTTGGAATGGATGAACAGACTTGATGGGATGAATGGCCTATTTGCGCGTTGTAATAATTCTCTTGTTCTGTGACCATGCAAGTTGTATGCCACCTCAGGGTTGGAGCTCAGTCTTCGTTCTCTCGTCCCTGGGTCTCCCTCCGTAACAACACAGCAGATTTCCCTACAGCAGCTCCAAAAGGGCAGCTCACCGCCACCTGCTAGAGGGCATCTCGGGACAGGCAATAAACAGCTGGTCCGACAGCAACAACCACATTCCATAAATGGTGCAACTGCTGCCTCACAGCGGCCAGGGACCCAGGTTCGATTCCACCCTCGGGCGACTGTCTGTGTGGAGTTTGCACATTCTCCCCGTGTCTGCGTGGGTTTCCTCCAGGTGCTCCGGTTTCCTCCCACAGTCCAAAGATGTGCACGTTAGGTGGATTGGCCATGGGAAATACAGCATTACAGGGATAGGGTAGGGGGTTAGGATTCTCTTTGGAGGGTCAGTATGGATTCAGTAGGCCGAATGGCCTGCTTCCACACCGCAGGGATTCTATGATTCCATAAACAATGACGAAAAATGCCATCTAAAAACAAACAACCCTGCTGAGAGTGTGGTAGGACTGAACTTGTTTTAAATTGAGCTACAGCTACACCCATTAGAAAAAACAAATTGAGTTTGTCTTGTCCACATGCAATCCTGTTCCCAAACTTACATTGTCAAGAAACCACAAAAACAAAAGGAAGAACTGCAGATGCTGGAAATCTGAAACAAAAACAAAACTTGCTAGAGAAGCTCAGCAGGTCTGGCAACATCTGAGGAGAAAGAAGCAGAGTTTTCATTTCGTCTCCAGTGTGACTGGATTTTTCCTGCTGTGGGCCAATCTGGAATGAGAGATCACAGATTTACGATAAGGGGTGGCAAATTTAAAACCAAAGTGAGCAGAAGTTGCTTCTCTCAAAACATTGTGAGCCTGTGGAATTCGCTGCCTCAGAGTGCGCTGGTGCATTGGGTAAATTTAAGGAAAAGGTAGACAGATGTTTAATTAGTAATAGGTTGAAGGTTTATGAAGAATGGGCAAGAAAGTGGAGTTGAGGTTAAGATGAGATCAACAATGATTGTATTAAATAGCGGGACAGGCTCGAGGGGCTGAATGGCCGCCTGCTGCTCCTAGTTTGTATATTTTTAAGGTTTGTCTTCAAAATACCGGCACAATATAATGATGGTATGCTGCTGGCTTTTCTGAAGAGTTGTACCAGATTCAAAACACATTAACTCTGTTTCTCTCTCGGCAGGTGCTGCCAGACCAGCTGAATTTCTCAGCATTTTCTGTGCATCAGGACACTAATGTGCAGACATTAGATATTTGTCTCACGGCTCAAGACTAGAGCTATATTGCAGGGCTAGGGCGTTGGGAGTTGCTGTTTTGCAGAGTGGGTTTACTTCTTATTGTACACAAGGGAGAGGCGACGGCCTAGTGGTATTATTGCTGGTCTGTTATCCCAGAGATCTGGATAACGTTCTGGGGACCCGGGTGCGAATCGTGCCACAGCAGATGGTGGAATTTGAATTCAATAAAAATCTGGAATTAAGAGTCTAACAATGACCGTGAATCCATTGTCGATTGTTGGGGTAAAAACTCATCTGGTTCACTGATGTCCTTTAGGGAAGGAAACTGCCACCCTTACCTGGTCTGGCCTACATGTGACTCCAGACCCACAGCAATGTGGTTGACTCACAACTGCCCTCTGGGTAATTAGGGATGGACAATAAATGCTGCCCAGCCAGTGACGGCCTCATCCCATTAACAAATAAAAATTAAAAATAAGGCAAAACTGAAATAAAGACTCATTTTTGCAGCTGTAACTTTTTGTAGTGGAATTGGAAACTGTGTGATGAAACCCACAAACTCTGTTGGGTGTAACAGATAAAATGCGAAACAGGGCGTTGGATAAATACTGGAGACAAAGTTACAAGGGTTTGGGGAATGAGCCAGGGAGTGGGGCCATAACAAGATTTGTTTTTCCAAAACAGCTGGCAATTTGCAGAAGCTCGTTCAATGGGCTGAATGGGCTCCAGCTACACTGCAACAACCTGCATTTACATAGCACCTGTAAGTTAAAAAATAAAATGTAGCTCCCAATAAACTTCGCTGAGCTAGTGAGCTACAGAAGCCAGTATTGGGAAGAATAAACAGCAGTTTGATTAAAGAGTTGGGTTCTAGGAGTGGCCTTCAGAGGAGCAGCTGGAGGACAGACAATTCCAGAGTGTTGCTAACAATCTGATTTAAAGATTTAATCTCTGTTCAGGTGGATTGACAGACGCCTGGTAAACTCTGAGGCTACCAGGAAACAGACGCTGCTCCCGACCACCTGCTGCTTACATTTGCGCACTTATCAAGTGACACCAACATCAGATCCATCCAAAGTGCCTCCAGCATGTGCTGTCCTTGTAACTTTTGGACTGATAATCTCACTGCAGAGAGCAGTGTGTACAAAGTTATTTTTCTATAGTAACCTTGGCGATCGAAGCATTTCTTTTGTTATATCTCTGTTTTACTGGCAGTGATGTTACAACTTCCTCTGGAGGCCAATGTTTGCAAATTGGCTAGAATTCATTCCAGAGCTGGTGAAACTGACGAGCAACACTGTGAAAATTGCTTCTGCTGTGGACCGGCAAAATAGGACGTAGAGTTATAGAGCTGTAACAGCACGGAAATAGACCCTTTGGTCCGACTTGTCCATGCTGACCAGATATCCCGAATTAATCAAGTCCCATCTGCCAGCATTTGGCCCATGTCCCTCTATCCCCTTCCTGTTCATGTACCCATCCAGATGCCTTTTAAATGTTGTAATTGTACCAGCCTCCACCACTTCCTCCGGCAGCTCATTTCATACACGCACCATCCTCTGCTTGAAAAAGTTGCTCCTTAGGTCCCTTATAAATCTTTCCCCTCTCACCTTAAACCTATGCCCTATAGTTTTTGACTCCCCTACACTGGGAAAAAGACCTTGGGTGTTTATAAATGTACTGTATAAATATAAAAGGTATTGGTACAATTGCTAATCTTTTGACTTTACAGGATACATTTTCCTTTCGTGCTCCTGTTAATTGCTTTGTTCCTTTCAAAATAAATTAATAGAGGGTCCCTCGTAAATTTTGCTTTCGCTCGGTTGATGACACTGGAAATAAAGAAGGGTCATTGTTCCGATACTGCGCTTGTGCAAGACCCATGTTAGATCTCAGCTGGAGTAAGTATATAGTTTGAGTGCCACATGACGGGAAAGGTGTGAATGTGTGGGAGATTGTGAACGTATAGGAAGGGAGCGCAGAAGTGATATACAACAATGAGAAACTTCGGTGATGAGGATCGGCTGAAGATGTTGAAACTGTTTACCGTGGAGAGACGAAGGCCTGGGGGGAAGGGGAATTAGAATAGAATTAGAAATAGGTATTTCCAAAACATGGATAAAATAGATCAGGAGAAATCTTCCTGCTCGTAAAAGGCTCAAAAATGAAAAGGTGTAGGTTTAAAATGATCTGCAAAATGAGCAAGGATGATGTGAGGAAAAACTTTTTCCACACAGCCAGGCTCCGCCTGGTGGAGATAGATTCCATGGAGGCATCAGAAGGTTATTTGGGTGGAAGTGGGGGAAAGGCATGATGGACTGAATGGCCTACTTTGGTGCTGTAGCACAAGTGTCATGGTTGACAATTGAATGTAGCACCAAAGGAGTGCTGTACTGGCGTGACTTCCCACATTTTACTGAGGGGTTAAGAATCATAAGATTCCCCACATTGTGGAAACATTGCCCCTCTGAAGAGCATCCTACCCAGACCCTTTTCCCTCTAACACTGCATTCCCCATGTCTAATCCACCTAACCTACACATCCCTGAACACTACAGGCAATTTCGCACGACCAATCCACCTAACCCACACATCGTTGGACTGTGGGAGGAAACCAGAGCACCTGGAGGAAACCTACACAGACACGGGGAGAACGTGCAAACTCCACACAGACAGTCACCCGAGGGTGGAATTGAACCTGGGTCCCTGGCGCTGTGAGGCAGCAGTGCTAACCACTGAGCCACCGTGTCATCCCAAATTGCTTGAAATAGCAACAAGATGAGGATTTGAAGCTACATGGGCAAAGCACAATGGATTACTAGTCCATTGCCTTAACCTCTTGGCTACCCCGTCACGTAAGCTGAGGCCTGTGGACCCAGTGTCCTGTGACCTGATTTTAAAGAGGAGTGAGATGCTGCAGCTGATGGTCATTTCCCCAAGCAGTATCACTGAAATATGGATCATCCCCTCACTGCCGTCTGTGGGAGCTTGCTCTGGGAAAACCACATTTCCTACAGCGAGCACTACGCTTCAAAAACCACTCCATTGGCTGAGGTCCCAACAGGTGCTATATAAAGGCAATTATTTCTTTAACCTCACAAGGGAGGATTGTAAAATTGTTCTCTATTGCCTAGTTGCTAGGGTAGTGTAACAACGTTGTACACAGACCTGCCGGAGGGCCAGGAGGTGTGGAATTGAGCCAATGTGAAGATGGATCCATTTGTATGATTATAAATCTTCGTCCCCAGATAGGCATTAATATTGGGAATCTCCTCCCCACACTCCTGTGGAAAATGTTTCCAAAGCATGCTTGGGGCAAAATGATGCATGATTTTTTTTCATTCATGGGACGAGGGTGTCACCGGCTAGGCAGCATTTATTGCCCCATCCCTAATTGCCCAGAGCCAACCACATTGCTGTGGGTCTGGAGTCACATATAGGCCAGACCAGGTAAGGGAAGTTTCCTTCCCTAAAGGACATCAGTGAACCAGATGGGTTTTCCCCAACAATTGATTCATGGTCATCGTTAGATTCTTAATTCCAGAGATTGATTTTGAATTCAAATTCCACCGTCCGCTGTGGCGGGATTCAAACCCATGTCCCCAGAATGTTACCTGGGTCTCTGGATTAACTGTCCACCCATTGGGCTGCCACTTCCCCTGGTAGGGGAGGCAGGGGGGTGCTGCGTGTGGGTGAGGGGGGGTTCTGGGTGTGGGGGAGGCAGTGCTGGGTGTGGAGGAGGGGTCTGGGT
>JAHRHZ010000139.1:2975156-3015191 GCA_024137785.1 Ginglymostoma cirratum | reverse complement strand
ATGATGCTGCTTGACCTGCTGTGTTCATCCAGCCCCACACCTTGTTGTCTTAAATTGGTAATGTTAAGTTCTAATGTCATGCAAACCTCTGCACCTGTGGATTCTGGGATAGCCTACCATCAGAGTTTTCAATCCTGTCACCAAAGAAATTTTAAAAAGTTAAAGATTCCACAGCTACACAGGTTGTGAAGGCTGAAGAAAAATTGTAGGAATGTAGGAGCAGGAGGAGGCCATTCAGCCCCTCTGCTCTTTAAGTAGATTCTGACTGACATGTATCCCAGTTCCATTTGCTGCTCTAAGGTCCATATCTCTTAGAGAAAGAGAACCATGAGACAAGTGAGAGTGAGAAAGGGCCTGAATAAGAGAAAGGAAATGATATTAGTGCAGCATTCTCATGTGACCTTGGTAGTAAGAACACCAGGCAGTAGGAGCTGGAGTAGGCCATTCAGCAAATTGAGTCTGTTCTGCTGTTCAATGAAATTATGGCTGTTGTAATAATCCTCAAATCTACTTTGCTGCCTTTTCCTCCTTAACTCTCAATTGCCTGACTGATTAAATAGAATTGAGATATTCATTATGCCACAGGACGAGGCCATTAGACCCATTTCGTCTATGTTATCCCTCCACAGAACAACCCAGTCAGTCCTACCCCGTATCTATGTCCCCATAATGTATCCTTCCAGCTGTTTTTTTGAAATTGGTGATTGTCTCTGTTCCCACTAGTGCTGTTATGAGCCAGTACATGTATCTGAATTGAAAACCATGCACACTTGAATATTCAGGGTGGGTGGGTTGGTCATGGCCGAGTGGTATTATCAGTAGCCAATAAATCCAGGGGCCCGGGTAATGTTCTGCAGACCTGGGTTCAAATCATGCTGCAGCAGAAGATGCGATTTGAATTCAATAGCAGTCTGGAAATAGAGAATTAATGATGACCATGAAACTGTTGGTGATTGTTTGGGGAAAAGCCCATCTAGTTCTCTTATTCACTAGTCAGGGAGGGGAAATCTGCCTTCCTCACCTGAACAACATGTGACTCCAGGCCCACAGTAATGTGATTGTCTCGTTCTAGATAATCGTCTAGAAAGGAATAATTTGATTAGGGATAGTCAACACGGTTTTGTGAAGTGTAGGTCATGCCTCACAAACCTTATTGAGTTCTTTGAGAAGGTGACTAAACAGGTGGATGAGGGTAAAGCAGTTGATGTGGTGTATATGGATTTCAGTAAAGCGTTTGATAAGGTTCCCCACGGTAGGCTATTGCAGAAAATTCGGAGGCATGGGATTGAGGGTGATTTAACGGTTTGGATCAGAAATTGGCTAGCTGTAAGAAGACAGAGGGTGGTGGTTGATGGGAAATGTTCATCCTGGAGTTCAGTTACTAGTGGTGTACTGCAAGGATCTGTTTTGGGGCCACTGCTGTTTGTCATTTCTTTAAATGACCTGGATGAGGGCGTAGAAGGATGGGTTAGTAAATTTGCGGATGACACTAAAGTCGGTGGAGTTGTGGATAGTGTGGAAGGATGTTGCAGGTTACAGAGGGACACAGATAAGCTGCAGAGCTGGGCTGAGAGGTGGCAAATGGAGTTTGATGCGGAAAAGTGTGAGGTGATTGACTTTGGAAGGAGTAACAGGAATACAGAGTACAGGGCTAGTGGTAAGATTCTTGGTAGTGTGGACGAGCAGAGAGATCTCGGTGTCCATGTGCATAGATCCCTGAAAGTTGCCAACCAGGTTGATAGGGTTATTTAGAAGGCGTACGGTGTGTTAGGTTTTATTGGTAGAGGGATTGAGTTTCGGAGCCGCGAGGTCATGTTGCAGCTGTACAAAACTCTGATGCGGCCGCCCTTGGAGTATTGCGTACAGTTCTGGTCACCGCATTATAGGAAGGATGTGGAAGCATTGGAAAGGGTGCAGAGGAGAGGGTGTTGCCTGGTCTGGAGGGAAGGTCTTATGAGGAAAGGCTGAGGGACTTGAGGCTGTTTTCATTAGAGAGAAGAAGGTTAAGAGATGACTTAATAGAGACATACAAGATGATCAGAGGATTAGATAGGGTGGTCAGTGAGAGCCTTTTTCCTCGGATGGTGACAGCTAGCACGAGGGGACATAGCTTTAAATTGAGGGGTGATAGATATAGGACAGATGTCAGAGGTAGATTCTTTACTTAGAGAGTAGTAAAGGCGTGGAATGCCTTGCCTGCAACAGTAGTAGACTCGCCAACTTTAAGGGCATTTAAATGGTCGTTGGATAAACATATGGATGATAATGGAATAGTGTAGGTTAGATGGGCTTCAGATTGGTTTCACAGGTCAGCGCAACATCGAGGGCCGAAGGGCCTGTACTGCACTGTAATGTTCTATGTTCTATGTTAACTGCCTCTGGACATTTTGGGGTGGGCAATAAATGCTGGTCTGGCCACATTCCCAGGAATGACTGAAAGAAAGCCTTCATGTAAGCACTGACACACTAAATCATGTCCGTCCACTGCAGTCTATATTAAAGCAGTGTCTGTTAATTTGTGTGCGACATGGCCCCTTTAAGGGAAGGGCACACTGACACATTGACCCTCTTTTAAAAGGGTTTTCAGATACTTGTCACCTGCCTGGCCACTGTCGGAATGGGTCATTAATGCTGGAGATCTGAAACCAGCTGTACGCTTTGAGACCCTGAAGGTTCCAAATTATAGAAGCCTTTTAAAGGTCATTGCTTAGACGCTTTCAGTATCTGCCTCCTGCTCCTGTCAATGTGAGCATTCCATACTAGCTAAAAACCAGACAAAACTGTTGCTGTGGTTGCTATGGTGGGTGGCAGCATCACAGATGCACCAAGGAAGGTTTCCCTGCTGTTTAGAAAAACGTGAGCAAGGGGAGGGGAGCCTGAGGGAGTTGCTAGAGATCAAGGGTGACGATGGAGGGATCTGAAAGCTAGTGTGATGTGCATTATTCGTGCACAGGAAGATGGTACCAGTACAGGGTCATGGGAAGACTGGGATCAGCATAGGATATGGTACTTGTAGCAGAGCTGTGGGTGGGTTGAAGTACCTGGGCCGTGTGGCTTGGGAACGCTGTTGGAAGACCTTTGCAACCTCTGAGTCTGGTGACACGAGAAGCTTGTATAATTTTTCAGTGATGGAAAGACTAAAGGCTGTACTAACTCACTTCAATGAGGAGATAGAGTGGAATAAATGGCATGAGATGTCAGCATACACCGGAGAAAGTCAGGCTCAGGAAATTCCCATTTCTCCAAGTGACCAAACAAAGAGCTAAAGAGCTGCGTGTCACTTGTTGTTTTCTCTCCCACCTTTCCTCCCCTCAAAAGCAGCAGTGTTTACTGAGCTCAGCTGATGCGGGAAGTGATCTACTGTGGGAGTCATTCACAGAGGCTTCCCCCAAAGTCCATTGATGGCCCCTTTATAACTGCAGTGACTGAGTAACAGTGAGTGGTCCAGGACACTGTCTCATTCTCTTAAACTCTAGGGCGAACACTTGTATCTGTTCCTGTCATTCTGACTGAGATCAGCTCTTTGGGGCATGGGGGGACCTGTGTGCAGGGGGTTAACTGATATTCTCATAGAGTCACACAGCACAGAAACAGACCCTTCGCTCGAACTCGTCCATGGGCAATAGTAGTTCTGGCTGATTTATTTTGTTAAACTTTCTTCATTTTCCCTCAACACCTCCATACCCATTTCTTCCCCGTCCTTGTGAAGGGCTGTAAAGGGGAAGTGGAAAGCATCTGATGCAAGGAGCCTTGTTTTCAAATTTCCTACATCCGATCTTTGGTAAAGTGATTATCTAAAGCTGTTTCCAATTAGTGAAAGCTCGGCAGTTTGATCTTTCCTCCTTTAAAGAGCAGAGAATATAAACACGCAGCACAGGGTGAGGGTTAAGGCTAATGTGGGAAGATCAATGTATGTCGTATAAGCACATTCCTGCTCAAAGGTCCCTGGACTCTATCATATCACTCAATGCACTGACAGACCCTGGGGTATAAAATGTGTTAGAAACTCTCATGCAGATCAGCCTGTGACTGGTGCCCGCTGAGTGAACTGTTCAGACTTGAAAGCTCACACGAGAAGGAGACCTCCTGCCCTTTACCTTCTGCCAGCTCTGTCATTCTAGAATGTGCCTGCCTCTCCCTGCAGCTCTTTTGCCAGATTCAAAGTTGGGGGGAGGTGGCGGGGGGCAGGGAGTCAGGTGTGATTTGGGGAGGGCAGAGGAAAGCCAAAATGAAACATACTCTCTTTGCAAGACTAAAACCCCTGCTTATTTTTGAACAAAGTCTTCATTCTGGCTCTGGCCCTGCTTGACCTGGGAACTGGTTATTCAGAATGCAGCCAGCACTCCTGAATCACTGAACAATTAAAAACAAAACACCAAAGAATTGTGGATGCTGGAACTCTGAAAAAAGAGTCCCAAAACATGAACTCGGGGGTTTTTCTCTCCCCACAGATGTTGCCAGAGCCACTGAGTTTCTCCAACTATTTCTGATGTTGCTCCTGAACCACAAATTCACGATTTGAGACTGAACACTGGGAAGTTAAACAATTGTTTGCAGTACTGTGTACTGTGTTCTGGTCACCCTGCTGTAGGAAGGGTATTATTAAATTGGAATGGGTGCAGAAAAAATATAAATGGATGTTGCTGGGACTGGAGAGTTTTGAGTTAGAAGGAGGGGCAGGGACTTTTTCCACTGGAGTGTAGGAGGTTGAGGGGTGACCTTATTGATGTTTATAAAATCATGAGGGATGTAGATTTAAGGTGAGAGAAAAAAGCCAAGGGTAAGGGAGTTCAAAACTAGAGGGGCATAGATTTAAGGTAAGAAGGGAAAGATTTAAAAGGGACCTGAGGGGCAACTTTTTCACACAGAGGGTAGGACAAGCTGCCAGATGAAGTGATAGAAAGCAGGTCCAGTTACAACATTTAAAAGATATTTGGGCAGATACAGAAATAGGAAAGGTTTAGAGGGACACGGGCCAAACGCAAGCAAATAGAACTAGTTTAGTTTGGGAGCCTGGTCAGCATGGACGAGTTGGATCGAAGGGCCTGTTCCTGTGCTGTGTGACTCGATAAACAGAAAATTTCCCTCATGAGCTCCAACTATTTTAATCAAACAAAACTGCTGTGTTCTGGGACTCGTCCCAGTGAAATAGTGGTCGGTGTGGATGGATAGGAATGTAACTTATTCAGAATCACAGAACTGTCAGGCTGCTGAAGGGGGCCGCTCAGCCCATTATCTCAGTACCAGCTCCTTGGATGAGCATCCCTCCCAGCACCGTTTTCCCCCTAATGCTGTACATTCTTTCATTATAAATAAATCTAATCCCACTTTGAATGCCACAATTAAAGCTGGCTTCATCACACTGTCTGGCAGCATGTTCCCAACCCTAACCACTCATGGTGTGAAAAGCTTTTTCTCCCCTGTGTGACTTCTTTTACTAATTACTTTAAATCTGTATCCCCCTCATTTTCAATTCTTCCATAAATGAGAACATTTTCTGCCTATTTACCCTGCCCAGATCTCTTGTGATTTTGAACAGTTCAGTCAGCTCTTGTCTCAGCCTTCACTTTGCTACAGAAACCATTCCCCAGATAATTCATCTTCTAAACCAAACCGGGAAAACTTGCCAACCCTGAAACAATTCCTGAGAATGATTTCTTTCTCTCTCTCTCTCTCGATGTAATTGTCTAGTTAAGACCAGAGTAGTGTCCTGTACATGTTCAATGTAACCAGTTCCTCAACACCAAGTTCAATGAATCAATTAGCTGTTCTCCTGGAATAAACAAACCTCTTTTGTGTTCTTCTATGAGTTGCAAAAGCTTGTGTTTTACCTCTTTAAGTTCTAGCTCAATATAAACCATTTTCTGTGGATCTGAAGTCAAGCTATGCCTGTAGCAAAAAGCAGTAAATATGTTTAAATAGTCCTTCTTGGATATACCTCAGAGTGCTGCCCATCCAGCAAGTCCTTGCTGTGCAGTGATTTTTAATTTTGTCAATGCCAACAGCTGTTTTATGTGAAAATAAGTGAGAACTCTCTAATGGCCTGGGTTTTCTGATCAGTAATTTTTAAAAATTCATTCACAGGGACGTGGGCATCGCTGGCTAGGCAGCATTTGTTGCCCCATCCCTAATTGCTCCAGAGGGCAGTTAAAAGTCAACCATATTGATGTGGGTCTGGAGTCACATGTAGGCCAGACCAGGTAAGGATGGCAGTTGTCCTTCCTTAAAGGACAGTAGTGAACCAGATGGGTTTTTCCTGACAATTGGCAATAGTCATCATTAGACTCTTAGGTCCAAATTTTTATTGGATTCAAATCCTACCATCTGATGCGGTGGGATTTGAACCCAGGTCTCCAGAATATTACCTGGGTCTCTGTGTTAACAGTCCAGTGATAACATCACAATGCCATTAACCGTCCCCCACCCTTGTTCATGCTGTAACTGTGTTTGAACATGAGGAGGTTGAGGGCAGTCTGCTTTTTGGGACGTTGTTTGGAAGAGGCAAAGTTGAATATGGAGAGAACTCCCAGTTCTTGTTAGAATGATGTTATGGCTCTTTTACAAATCTACAAATCTACTCCAAAATCTTTTACATCCTTCTAAATGAGAACAGGCAAATAAATGGTACCCTGAAACAAACAAAAACAGAAGAGTGCTGGAAAAGACTCTGTTGCTTATCAAAAAAAGGTTGGAAAAAATGTGTATTTTAAGATGAGAGGGGAAAGATTTAAAAGGGACCTGAGGGGCAACTTTTTCACACAGAGGGTGGTGCGTGTATGGAATGAGCTGCCAGAGGAAGTGGTGGAGGCTGGTACAATGACAACATTTAAAATGCATCTGGATGGGTACATGAATAGGAAGGGTTTAGGGGGATATGGGCAAAATGCTCGCAAATCAGACTAGATTAATTAAGGACATCTGGTTGGCATGGACAGTTTGGACCGAAGGGTCTGTTTCTGTGCTGTTACAGCTCCACGATTCTATGA
Organism: Ginglymostoma cirratum; assembly: GCA_024137785.1. Taxonomy (NCBI): domain Eukaryota; kingdom Metazoa; phylum Chordata; class Chondrichthyes; order Orectolobiformes; family Ginglymostomatidae; genus Ginglymostoma; species Ginglymostoma cirratum. Next base: position 3,008,205 of record JAHRHZ010000139.1, on the reverse strand, counting down.
GATCGGCAGGTTTGGCACGATCTGTAGAGGGAGAAACAGAGTTAATGTTTTGAGCCCACTGCCCCCTTTTCAAAATGAACCAGAATCTGAGTTTCACATTGTCATACCAGCTAAAAACACAGCACTCTCCCAGTCCTGCAGCTTGTTGGTGTTTCTTGTGGGAAGTCTTCCTGTCGTCTTCCTTTGAGACCAATCCTGAAAGAAAGAGGTTGATTTGCACAACTGCTTTTATCGTCTTATAATGTCCCAAAGCCCTTTACGACCAATTAAACACTATTTTTTGAACTGTAAGACTCTATTGTCATGTGGGAAATATGGCAGGGAAATTGCACACAGTAACCTCTGACTAACTGCAATGTTTTCTGGTAGATTATTATTGAAAAAAAGGCACGTTTTGATGGAGCTTTTCATCTTGCACCCATCAGGACAATTTGCAAGGAATCCCAAAGGAAAGGGAAAACCATACTTATACAGTGTGAGAGGAAAGTGCTGATTGGTAGAGGTGCTCACAGTGTCGTCTCTACAGTGGGGAGATGAAACACAGGCTGGGTGGCTGCTTTGTCGAACGCTTAATGTTCTGTCTGTAAAAATGATGCTAAGCTACCCGTTACCCACCACTTCTACGCCCCACCTGTTCCCTGACCCACATCTCTGTCTCGGCCTTGCTGCAGTGCTTCAGTGAAACTCAGAGCAGGCTGGAAGACCCTCCAGCCCACAGGATTGAGTATCGCATTCAATAACTTTAGGGCCTGAACACCTCCTCCCATGTCCTTTACCCACCCCCACACCCCAAGTCCTCCCCTGACTTGGGTTACATTCACCTACTCAGGGACCCCATTATCATCTTCCAACTCCTCTTCTTCCCTGGCTGATTATCGACAATCCCTTTGTCTGAATAACTTTTCCCCCCACTCCTCTCTTTCTTTGGCTCTGCCCCCCTCCCCCAACATCTGCTCACTGCCTTTCCCTCCCAGCCTCTGCCATCAACATATATGCCACTTCTTTCCCAGGTGCTGTCAATTCAGAAGAGTCACTGGACTTGAAACATTAACGCTGTTCCTCTCCCTACAGATGCTACCAGACCTGCTGAGTTTGTCCAGCAATTTCTGTTTTTGTTTGCGATCTCCAGCATCTGCAGTTCTTTGCTTTATTTGATTTGTAGAGGTTTTGGCATGGAAAATGCACCAGTTAATGATGGCTGGTAGTTAACTGCCAAGCTTTGTTTGTATCTTAAACCAGAGCTGTTGATCGGTCAAAACATTGCCCTGGGAAATGGACCAGAGAAAGGCTGTGAGCTGTTAAGTTGAGTTAAAAAAGGTGCAGTTTGTGTACAAGCTGCTCCTATCCTGAACTCTGACTCCAGCAATGAGCCGCACCTCCTGGCTCCCTGGTGTTCTCCAGAGCCCTAATGGCTTTAGGCCTGCCACAGCAGCACCTTTTAAGGATAGGCCTCCTCTGCTTTCTCCTACATCCCTCAATGACTAACAGCTCCAGGCTAAATGACCTTCTGTCTGACTAACTCTGTCCAACTGCTAAAATGGACTGCTCAGTTATTCCGTAGCTCTATTGACAACCTTGCAACTAGCCCTGGCCCTATTTTTAGGCTGAATTGCATGGAACTAATATTTTGGAAATGCTGAATACAACAACTTCCTGGAACTGTGTGGCCCTGAATGTTACGTTCTTGCAGAGTGCTGACTTCTGCAGCATTATGACTGTGTCAGAGATAGTAAGATCTACCGATGCTGGAGTCTGAGATAACACAGTGTGGAGCTGGAGGAACACAGCAGGTCAGGCACCATCAGAGGAGCAGGAAAGCTGACGTTTCGGGTCGGGACCCTTCTTTAGACATTATGACCGCGCTGCCTGTGGGAGCTTCCTGTATACAGTTTAGCTGCTGCATTTTCCACCAGTTAGCCCACAGCAAAAGGACTCCATTGGATGGAAAGCTCTTTGGCATGTCCTGAGGTTGTGAAAAGTTCCATACAAATGCAAGTCTTTTTTTAAAAAATCTTTTCAACCTCCTACCTAGCACTCCCTGACCTGGTGCAGAAATTAGCTTTGACTTCAAGCCTCTATCTTTGCCTTTTTCTCCATGTTCACCCTTGCACTGCCTTGCTCGAGTTTAGTCAGTTTCAATGCTGGAAGTATTCCAATTAACTTAGTCCCTGAATTCTGAAGAAATTACAGCACAGAAAACCAGCCACTGCCCAACAGGAGTGTGCCAGTACTTCCGTTGCACACAAAAGTCCTCCCAGCTTGCTTTGTCTTGCCCTGTTACCCGATGTGACTAATCTGAAATCCACATGGTTGTCCCTCCTAGTGTTCCAAACCTGTGACTCATCACCCAGTCTCATAGTTTGACCTCCTCCTTTGTAGGGACCTCAGAATGGACAGAATTCCCTTCATAGGTTTTCCATTCCTTTCACAGAATCCCTACTGTGCAGAAAAAGGCCATTCAGCCCATCTTACCTGTACCAGCTCCCTGAATGCACATTCCCCTAAATGCCATTCTCCTGCCTTCTTGTTCCTCACATTCTTCCTGTTCAGCTAGCATTTTTGAAATACATTGTTTGATCCGGTCCCCACCACACTCTCGAGCAGTGCATTGGATTCCAGACTTTAACCTGTCACTCAATGGGACATATTTTACATGTCAATTTTGGCTCTTTTGCCAATTACTTCAAATCTGAAACAGACGAAAAACAGAAGTTGCTGGAGAAACGCAGCAGGTCTGGTAGCATCTGTGGAGATAGAAACGGAGTTCAGAGGGTCACTGGACTTGAAACATTAACTTTGTTTCTCTCTCCCCTGATGAAGCCAGACCTGCTGAGTTTCTCCAGGAGGTGTTTGTTTGTTTCAGATTTGCTACATGAGCAGTTCTTCATTTTACTTTCTATCTGTACTGTCTCAGCCTTGTTTCTTTCCTGAGTGGGAAATTCCTACAGCTTTTCTAGTGTGTTCATATCCTTCCTGAAAGTGTAGCCACCTATGTCCATCCTGGGCCTCCTGCAATGCCACAGTGATGCCACCCGAAGGCTGCAGGAACAGCAAATCATATTCAGCCTGGGAACCCTGCAGCCCAATGGCATCAATGTGGATTTCACAAGCTTCAAAATCTTCCCTCCCCCAACCGCATCCCAAAACCAGCCCAGCTCATCTCCACCTCCCTAACCTGTTTTTCCTCTCACCTATCCCCTCCTCCCACCTCAAGCCCCACCCCCATCTCCTGTCTACTCACCTCATCCCGCCCCCTTGACCTGTCCATCCTCCCTGGACTGACCTATCTCCTCCCTACCCCCCAACCTACACTCACCTTTACTGGCTCCATCCCCGCCTCTTCGACTTGTCTGTCTCCTCTCCACCTATCCTCTCCTCTATCCATCTTCTATCCACCTCCCCCTCTCTCCCTATTTATTTCAGAACCCTCTTCCCCTCCCCCATTTCTGATGAAGGGTCTAGGCCCAAAAGCTTTCCTGCTCCTCTGATGCCGCTTGGCCTGCTGTGTTCATCCAGCTCTACACCTTGTTATCCACTATGCTGTAACTAAGGCTGAACTGGTTTCTTACATAAGTTCAGTAGCGCCTCCTTGCTCTTTTACTCTATGCTCCGATTATTAAAGTCCAGGGAACAGTATGCTTTATTAATTCATGATCTTCAGGTTTTTAAAACCAAAGATGGTGTCTGAGACTGGGAACCCTGCAGCGAGTAACTCACCTCCTGACTCCTCAAAGCCTGTCCACCATCTACAAGGCGCAAGTCAGGAGTGTGATGGAATACTCCCCACTTGCCTGGTTGGGTGCAGCCCTGACAACACTCAAGAAGCTTGACACCATCCAGGACAAAGCAGCCCCCACTTGATTGGCACCACATCCACAAGCATCCACTTCCTCCACCACCGACGCTCAGTAGCAGCAGTGTGTACTATCCACAAGATGCACTGCAGAAATTCACCAAAGATCCTCAGGCAGCACCTTCCAAACCCACGACCACTTCCATCCAGAAGGACAAGGGCAGCAGATACATGGGAACACCACCACCTCCAAGTTCCCCTCCAGGCCGCTGAACATCCTGACTTGGAAATATATCTCCATTCCTTCAGTGTGGCTGAGTCAAAATCCTGTAATTCCCTCCCTGAAGGGCATTGTGGGTCAACCTACAGCAGGAGGACTGCAGCGGTTCAAGAAGGCAGCTCACCGCCACCTTCTCAAGGGACAACTAGGGATGGGCAATAAATACTGGGGCCAGCCAGCAACACCCATGACCCACAAGTGAATAAAATAAATTGATTACCTCTGGACTTTCTATTCTTTTGAAAAAAAATTGCTACCTTGATGAGTTGCAACTTGAGACTGGCTCATTGACTTTGATTTCTCAATAGTACACAGCGAGATATAGGCTCAAGAATTCAGCCCACAACTATCTGACTGCAGTATCTTCATTCCAGTCAGTGTGCTGTCACATACTGTCTCTCCCAGGCCCAGCCCGTGTTACGTTGTTGTTTCCTGCCCCAGTGCACTGACTGGAGTAACCTCCCATCGCTGGGTGAGTACAGTTTAGTTGGTAAAAATTAAAGGGTGGTTTCAGGACTTGGCTGTGTTGGAGCAGGTGCATGGACAGCAATCTCCGAGCGAGCAACCTTCATAATTGTCAGCCTGACAGGTTTGAGACTTTGAACCAGCACGGAGGGATTAAGGGGAAGGGTTTATAAAAGCAAAGGATAAAACAGTGACTTCTCTGTAATGTGGTTACGTTGGAGATGTGTATAAATAGGAAAACAGAGGATTGAATCAACACTAGGAAGACTGTGGACGCTGGTTAACAGATGTATTGCTGCGCCGATAACGGGGTACAGATGTTTTGCCCCTGGCTTTTGGCACTGTGCAAAGTACAGCTGAATAAAATGCCAATCTTAGCACTGTTGTTTGATTATACTCTCTCTCTCCCGTAGTGAGGTATGCCAACTCTTTTAATTCAGTAAATGTTGCGATGGCTATTAAAAGCATATGAAGGTGCAAATTAGAAACAGAAGTAGGCCATTCAGCCCGCCAAACCTGCTCCTCCATTCAGTGAGATTGTGAAGTGATTCCATTTGCCTATCTACCACCCGAAAACCTCTGCCTAACAAGAATTGGTGAGTAAATATCTAGGGACTTGGGTTCGAATCCCGCCACAGCAGATGGTAGAATGTGAATTCAATAAAAATCTGAAGTTAAGAGTCTAATGATGACCATGAATCCATTGTTGATTGTCATGAAAAAAACCCATCTGGTTCACTAATGTCCTTTAAGGAAGGAAACTGCCATCCTTACCTGGTCTGGCCTACATGTGACTCCAGACCCAGAGCAATGTCATTGACTCTTAACTGCCCTCTGGGCAATTAGGGATGGGCAATAAATGCTGGCCTGGCCAGCGACACCTGCAGTCCGTGAATGAATTAAAAAGAATGGTTTACTTTGCCCATGATAGATCCATATTTGTGTGGAGTGGTGAAGGCTAAAGCTGTCCTTTTTATGTACTGACTGACTAACTTCTTGAAAGAGACACAGAAATATACCATGTATGGAGTCAGGGGTCTGAGAATAGGACTGAATGTCAAGAGGTAACATTTCTACAGGTGAGTCTTCACAGACCATCATCAGTTGAAAGGTGAGAAAGAACTTACCCTCAAAATGCTTACTCTTTGGTCAATGTCACATAAACAGATTGACTGCTCATTACCATTGTGTTGTTTGTGGGGTCTTGCTGTGCAAAATTTGCCACATTTCATGTATTCCAGAAGTGACTGTACTTCAGAAATATTTCATTAGCTGTAACGTCGTTTTGGGAAGTCCGGAGATTAGGGGTTGTGCTGTACTGTCCATAAAAAGGTGTAAATCCTTCTCCCTTGAAAAGGGTTAAAGAGGCTTGGGGGAGCCACAAAGTCGTAATCCAGGTTCTCTGTATTGTTTTAAAAAAGCATTGCCTTGAAGTGAAACCTTGCTGGTTTATTTATCACAGAGTATTACAGAAACTGTCCCGCCATCACCATTCAGTGGTGATCACCGTCTAGCTTGTGCGTCAATAACAGATGAAGCCATCTCCAATCACTTCCTTGTACCATTCTCTGTGTGTTCCTACCACAGTTCCCTGTGTATTCTGTTCCTGGGACTGAAAATCCCACCGATTAACTCTCAAAATCTCAACTGTCAAAGCATTTATAGAGTCATACAGCGTGGGAACAGACCCTTGGGTCCAACTAGTCCACATCGACCACGTTCCCAAACTAAACTAGTCCCACTTATCCAAATGTCTTTTAAATGTTGTAATTGTACCCACATCTACCACTTCCTCTGTCAGTTCATGCCACACACGAACCACTCACCGTGTAAAAAACGTTGCCCCTTGTGTCCTTCTTAAATCTTCCTCCTCTCACTTTAAAAATACTCCCCCCAGTTTTGAACTCCCCCACCCCAGGGAATAGACCTTGCTATTCACTTTATCTATGCCTCTGATGATTTTATGAAACTCTATAAGGTAATTCCTCAAGGTCCTATGCTCCAGTGAACCAAGTCCCAGCCTATCCAGCCTGTTTTTATAACTCCAAACCCTCCATTTCTGGCAACATCCTGGTAAATCTTTTTTGATTCCTCTCCAATTTAATAATATCCTTCTGTTTAAAAGACATTTGGATAAGCACACGAATAGGAAAGATTTGGAGGCATATAGGCCAGGAGCAGATGGGTGGGGCTAGTTTAGTTTGGGATTATGGTCAGCATGGACTGGTTCGACCGAAGGGTCAGTTTCTGTACTGTATGACTCTATGACTATGACTGTATAACAGGGTGACCAGAACTGCACACAATACTCCCGGAAAGGCCTCACCAATGTCCTGTACAACTCAATATGACGTCCCAACTCCTATACTCAAAAGTCTGAGCAATGAAGGCAAGTCTGCTAAATGCCTTCTTTACCGCGCTGTAATCCACTGTTTGTCATTTCTGTAGGGACTGATCTGGGAAACACACTCTCATTTCCACCTTCATTGCCCTAGTCCTCAATATGTATAATTAATCTCTCCCACAGACACAAAAATAGAAATCGCTGGAAAAGCGCAGCAGGTCGACCCAAAACCTTAACTCTGATTTCTCTCCGCAGATGCTGCCAGACTTTGAGCTTTTCCAGCAATTTCTGTTTTTGTCTCTGATTTACAGCCTCCGAAGTTCTTTTGGTTGTTATTAATCTTTCTCACCTTGCTCTGGCGTGGCTCTCATTTCTGCCCCCTTACATCCAACAGACTCGGATTTGAAATGATCTGGTGGGCAACTCTTTTAGTCACTCAGTCCCCAAGTCTGAATTTAGCATAAAGTGCGATCAGATCCTGCTCCAAATTGCTGAACCTATCTGATCTGAGATTGGTCGCTGCCCCAGGATCACCCTGGAACGCAGAAATACCCCACATAGTCCATTCTGCCTCACAAACCATTGCCCGGCTATTGTCCAGTCTTGGTGTGTGCTATCTAAGTCCTGAACTCATCCACAGACACTTTGTTTCAGCCTGACCCGTTGTAAACACCTGAGGTGGTTTGCAAGGAGGCTGACTTTATCGCATTCATTTCCAGAATAGATGGTGGAGCAAGCGAATTGTGAAATTTTGTTTAATTAATTTGCAGGGTCTCAAAAGAAATTGCATCAGTTTGTGGTCCAGAGTGCCTGCAGTAGAGTGCAAATGAGGACTAAGTGAACCATGCAGAACAGCTCCCTATGACTTCTGTGTTTATTAGTCTCTCCAATAGATGGCCTGGTAGATGAAACGTGAAGGTTTCTGAATAATTGATGAACACTGTTTGGAAAGCAAATTGGTCAGGGGGTGCGCAGACATCAACAACAGATTGCAAAGTACTTGATATATGTTAATCCTTTAACCAGGCGACACCCAGTACATTCCACAGTGATTTTAAATATTTTGGTACCAATTAGAAGTGTGAATTGGCTCCTTCTATAATCTGTTACGCTGCTGAATTTTAAATGAGTGTGTAGACACTTAACAGGCAATATTTGCTCCATCTGCATGTTTGCCTCAGCGAAGCTAATAGCCTTGAGTAAATAAATAGATTCTGACACGTCTGGAAGATCAGATATCATCTGCCTCACAATTTCAAAGTCAATTAGCTTCCATCTCCTTTCAATATGGATGCTCCATTGGGTAGTGTACAGAGACAGGAGTTTGACAAGGATCGAGAGAGCCAGACAGATTCCTGGTCGCTGGAGTTTGGACACATTCCTTCAGAGTCCTGGGGCTGGCTGTGGTTAACCATGACTCAGGCTAAACCAGGAAATAATTCCTGGTTGTCTACAGGACTCGGTGTCAATGAGTTAATCATGAAGCAGAAGTGTGAGGGCATTTAAAATGGCCATGCCTCCCTCTGGCAGTGGTTTAGGTGGGAAGGAATTGGTTTGTGCTGGTGACAGGCATCACCGGTGTGCCGGGTCAGCCACTGAGCGGCCACTCAGCCTGCACAGTGTGTGAGAAAACCCATTTTGCAAAGTTATCGCCCAACATTTTCTGTAAGACCGTAAGATATAGGAGCAGAATTAGGTCTTACGGCCCATTTGAGTCTGCTCCACCGTTCGATTGTGGCTGTCATGTTTCTCAACCATTCTCCTGCCTTCTCCCCATAACCCTGATCCTCTTATCAATCAAGAACCTATATATTTCTGTCTTTAATACCCTCAATGACTTGTCCTCCACAGCTGTCTGCGACAATGAGTTCCACAGGATCACCTCCCTCAGGCTGAAGAAATTCCCCTTCATTTCAGTTCTAAAGGGTGAGCCCTTCACTCTGAGGCTGTGACCTTGGGTCTTAGTCTCTCCTGCTAGTGGAAACATCTTCCCAATGTCCACTCTATCCAGGCCTGTCAGTGTTCTGTAGGTTTCAGTCAGAACCCCCCATTCCCTTCTAAACTCCATCGAGTACAGACCCAGAATCCTCACCTATTCGTATGACAAGCCCTTCATCCCCGGGATCATTCTTGTAAATTTCCTCTGTATCCTCTCCAATGTGAGCACATCCCCCTTTAGAAACGGGGCCCATAAACCACTCACAATATTCCAAATGTGGTCTGCCGAGAGCTATATACAACCTCAGCGGTACATCCTGCTCTTGTATTCTAACCCTCTTGAAATGAAAACAGTATTGCATTTTCCTTTGGAACTGCCAACAGAACCTATGTGTTAACCTTAAGAGAATTCTGAACTAGGATTCCCAAGTCCCTTTGTGCTTTATATTTCCGAAGCCTTTCCCCATTTAGAAAATAATTTACACTTTTATTCTTCCTACCAAAGTGCAGAATCTCACACTTTACCACATTGCGTTCTATCTGCCACTTCTTTGCCCACTTTCCTAACCTCCCTAATTCCTCAGCCCTATCATTTTTCTGAAGAAACGTCAATTTTCCTGCTCCTGTGATGCTGCCTGGCCTGCTGTGTGGGAGGTCAATCATCTCAGCTCCAGGACATCTCTGCAGGAGTTCCTCAGGGTCGTGTCCTCAGCACAACCACCTTCAGCTGTTTCATCAATGACCTTCCCTCCATCATAAGGTCAGAAGTGGGGATGTTCACCAACGATTGCACAATGTTCCGCACCATTCGTGATTCCTTGGATACTGAAGCAGTCTGTGTCCAAATGTAACGAGATCTGGACAATATCCAGGCTTGGGCTGACAAGTGGCAAGTGACATTTGTGCCACACAAATGCCAGGCTATGACCATCAGCGATAAGAGACAATCTAACCACCGCCCCTTGACATTCAATGGTGTTACTATCACTGAATCCCCCACTATCAACATCCTGGGGGTTACCATTGACTAGAAACTCAACTGGACTCACCACATAAACACAGTGGCTACATGAGCAGGCCAGAAGCTGGGAATACTGCAGCGAGTAACTCACCCCCTGACTCCTCAAAGACTGTCCACCATCTACAAGGCGCAAGTGAGGAGTGTGATGGAATACTCCCCACTTGCCTGGATGGGTGCAGCCCCAACAACACTCAGGAAGCTTGACACCATCCAGGACAAAGCAGCCCGCCTGATTGGCATCACATCCATAAACATCCACTCCCTCCGCCACCGACGCTCAGTAACAGCAGTGTGTACTATCTACAAGATGCTTTGCCGAAATTCACCAAAGATTCTCAGACAGCACCTTCCAAACCCACGACCACTTCCATCTAGAAGGACAAGGGCAGCAGATATATGGGAACACCACCCCCTGTAAGGTCCCCTCCAAGCCACTCATCATCCTGACTTGGAAACATATTGCCGTTCCTTCACTGCCGCTGGGTCAAAATCCTGGAACTCCCTCCCTAACGGCATTATGGATCAACCCACAACAAGTGGACTGCAGCGGTTCAAAAAGTCAGCTCACTCCCACCTTCTCAAGGGGCAACTAGGGATGGGCAAGAAATGCTGGGCCCAGCCAGCGATGCCCACATCCCATGAAATGAATAGAAAAAAATCTGTCCCTTATTTTTGTTTCATCTGCAAACTTAGCAACAATGTCCTTTGTCTCGATCGTTAATGTATTACATGGATCGTTGTGGCCCCAACACAAGGCTACGGAGCCAGGAGGGAAGAACGCCTGAGGTAGATTGAAAACAAGGCTGAGGATTTTAAAATGTGAAACTTTGAGATGTGGAGTAATGATATAATACACTGGCACTTTTCTATCACGCTTGACTGATAAGATCAATCAAGAAGCAATAAATTGGACTAAATTCAGTGCAGATCAGTGCTCGTTTCTGAAATAGTGTGGCATTTTATAGGTTAAGGAAAGACTTGAACATGGTTTTCACTTCATGAAGACAGAAGTAGTGTTTATTAACCGTGTACAATAGGAGTCTCTGTGACTTTATACTCCTCCTCCGGTCATTCTTTATTGCTGTCCCATTGCATGCTTGACATTTTGGGAGAAAGCGAGATTGTCTGTGCTCCATCTTGGGAAGCCGGCTGGCTCCATGGTGAAAGCCCCTGTCTGCACTGTAATGCTCTGCTTCTCACTCTGCAGAGATGAAAGATACTGCACTGACCGGATTTGACTTGTTTGTTGCCAAGGGGAAAGAACCCATTGCCAAGAAACCTCGGCTCAGAAACAAAAACAGAAGTTGCTGGAAAAGCTCAGCAGGTCTGGCAGCATCCGTGAAGAGAAATCAGAGTTAACATTTCAGGTCCGGTGACCCTTCCTCAGACCCTCCGTTCTGGTCGGGAATGTGCTGCCTGAAAGGATAGTGAAAGCACACTCAATATTAACCTTTTAGAAAGGGAATTGGATAAACAGCGGAGGAGGTAAGGATTGCACGGGGTCTTGGGGAACAAGGAAGAGTTGTGCAACTAACTGGAAAGCTCTTTCAGAGGGACAGCACGTGCACACAATGGAATGAATGGTCTCATTGGTGCTGCATTATTCTAAATATGTGTCGAGTGGGGTGCAGGAGTAGAGGGGCCTGGGTGTAAATGTGCACAAATAGTTGATGGTGATCGGATAGATAAAGTATCTGATAAAGTCAACTCAGAGTGGAGCTGGAGGAACACAGCAGGCCAGGCAGCATCAGAGGAGCAGGAAAGTTGACATTTCGGGTCGGGACCCTTCTTCAGAAATGGGGGAGGGGGAAGGGAGCTCAGAAATAAATAGAGAGAGGGGGGTAGGGCTGGGGAAGGTAGGTGGGATGGTGATAGGTGAAATGCAGGTAGGAAGTAGTGGGGATTGGTCAGTGAGGTGGGAGGAGCGGATAGGTGGGAGACAAGACGGACAGGTTGTGTCAGGTCAAGGAGGCAGGGATGAGAGGGTTGGACATGGGATGAGGCCGGTGGGGGGGGAGGTGGCAGGGTGGGGGGCGGGTGGGGAGATTTTAAAACTGGTGAAGTCCACAGTTGGGCCATTGGGCTGTAGGCTCCCGAGGCGGAATATGAGGTGCTGCTCCTCCAGTTTCCAGTTGGCGTCATTGTGACACTGGTGGAGACCCAGGATGGACATGTCACCCAGGAAGTGGGAGGGGGAGTTAAAATGGTTAGCGATTGGAAGGTGTTGTCGTTTGTCACGTACAGAGTAGAGATGCTCTACAAAACAGTCTCCGAGTCTGTGCTTGGTCTCACTGATGTAGAGGAGGCCACATCGGGAACAACGAATACAGTAGACCAAGTTGACTTTATTAATAGGGGCATGGAATTCAAAAGCAAGGAGGTGATGTTGGATGTGTGCAGGACACTTTGTTCGACCTCAGCTGGAGTACTGTGTCCAGTTGTGGGCACCACGCTATAGGAACACTGGATGTTTTGGAGAAACTGCTGACCTGATTTATAAGAATGGTTCAGGTGATGAGGATGGATTGAAGAAGTTGGGACTGTTCCCATTGGAGAAAAGAAGGCTGGACAGAGTATCCACGGAGAAGCTACTTGTAAAAGATGCAAGAATGAGGGGCTACATTAAAGTGATGTGCAAATGAGGCAAAGGAGATGCGAGAAAACACTTCTGTCACACAGAGAGTAGTTAGGGGCTGGAATGCACTGCCTGGAAATGTAGTGGAGGCAGGTTCAACTGAGACATTTCAGACGGGCATTGGATGGTTATTTGGATAGAAATGGTGGGCAGGGATATAGGGGAGAAGGCAGGAGGAGATTGGCACGAGGGAATAGAACCAGTGCTGGCACAATGGGCTGAATGGCCTACTCCTTCACTGTAGGAACTCTGTGATTCTGAGGGTCTAGCCCCTCCCTCTCCCCAGCAGAACGGAACAATGCTCAGTCTGTCTGCCTCACTTTCGAAGTTGCATGCATTTAACAATGAAACAGAAATGGACATGAAAAGGCACAGGGAAGATTTTGTGTGATACCCAAAGCTCCTCATTGCTCATCAAAGGCTGCTGCTTTGTTGTTTGCTGCAGGGAAATGTCGCTGATAGTCCCTACTGGCACTTGTACAAAGCTGGGATACAAACAGGTGGATTGGGACTGGGCGACTGGGCAAAGGGCGCGAAGGGTAATTTTCCATAGGCTCTTCTGAATATGATGATGCCACCAAGGGCAACTGGTATTGGATGCCACCCACTGCCTAGCAGTCGGTCCCCCGAGCAGTCCACCCAACAACCATGTGGAATGAAGCCTGGGGACTGTAGTGACTTTGATACATACAGTCTGTCGTTGATTTCTCCATTTGAGCTCCAGGACGTCTCACAAGGTTAGTGGAGAGGCGATCGGTAGATTTTGACTTGATTTGATTCAGTTTGGTTTGGTTTCTTACTGTCACAAGCACTGAGGTGCAGTGAAAATATTGCTTTACAGGCAAATTGTACAGTGGGGTTTGGTTTAGCTCAGTTGGCTGGATGGCTGGTTTGAGATACAGTGTGATGCCAACAGCATGGGTTCAGTTTCCACACCAGGTCAGGTTACCATGAAGGACTCTCCTTCCCAACCTCGTCCCTGGCCTGAGGCATGGTGACCCTCAGGTTAAGCCACCCCCAGTCGCTTCTCTCTAATCAGAGAATAGTCCTATGGCATGGTAAGACAATGGCAACGTGACTGTACAAGTGCATCAGGATAGCAGACCGGAGTGCAGGATATAGTGTTACAGCCACAGAGAGAGAGAGAGAGAGATTAACATTAAAGAGGTCCATTCAAAAGTCTGGTAACAGCAGGGAAGAGGCTGTTCTTGAACCTGTTCAAATTTTGTATCTCCTGCCTGGTGGAAGAAGGTAGAAGAGGGTATAACCAGGGTAGGAAGGGTTTTTTATGATGTTGGTTACTTTCCTGAGCCAGCAGGAAGTACATATGGAGTCAGTGGATGGGAGGCTGGTTTGCATGATGGACTGGGGTGTGTTCATGACTGTCTGTAGTTTCTTGCACCCAAGGGAAGAACAGTTGTGATACCAAGCTGTGATGTACCAGATTCATTGCTTTCTAAGGTGCGTCTATAAAAATTGGAAGGAGTTTCTCCAATAGCTGATGCACTTTGTCAAGAAAGAACTCTGCAATTTGTGAAGGGCATGAGAGTCAGCTATGGTGTAGCTGGGTGCAAAGGATGTCTTAGAGAGGAGAGCAGAGAAATGGAAAGATTAAAGATGGAGTGACAGTGTTTGCTTGCAGCTTGTCAAAGCTCAGCTCTCGCCCCGACTCAGAGAGCTACACATTCCAGAGTGGTTACCTCACTTCATATCAGGTGTCATGTTAGTTTGCCTTCCCTAAAAGGTTCGGTAGCAACTGTTTCTTTAACAGTTATAATGCCAAGTATTCAGGACCATGTTCATGTCCCAGTGATCAGGGCAAACCAAGCAAGATGTTCCATTGTTGGCAGTATAGAATCCCGATAGTGTTGGAGCAAGCCATTTGGCCTATCAAACCCATACCAACCCTCTGAAGAGCAGCACACCCAGCCCTATCCCTGTAACCCTGCATTTCCCATGGCTGACCCACCTAGCCAGTACATCCCTGGACACTATGGCCAATCCACCTAACCTGCACATCTTTGGACTGTGGGAGGAAACCGGAGCACCCGGAGGAAACCCACGCAGACACGGGGAGAATGTGCAAACTCCACACAGACAGTCGCCCGAGGGTGGAATCGAACCCGGTGCCAACCACTGAGCCGCCGTGCCATCGCAGGACATACTCCACCTGCCTGTGTGTACAAAACCCAAAACAAAATGTGCACTATTAGATTGAATTCCCTGATTGGGCAGTAGTTTTTGAACAATCCCACTAATAGCTGCACTAGTAACTGTTTTAAGATAATCAGTCCAGCTCATAATGTGGTTAATTTCTGTTTGCCAGAATGAACCTGTGTTCATAAAACGGGGACTCATTCCCCACAACCAGCAGGAATATTTTGTGGCCATGTGCTGCCTTTGAATGACCTGAGAGTAGAGAGATATCCATTGTCTACTCTGCAGGAACACCTCAGCCAGTGAGAGTCAGCATACCAACCAGTCAGCAGACATTTCCCCTGTGCTGTAAATTGTTGCGATCATTTAAATTTCTTGTGTCTGTCCGGCAAGGGGAAAGATGTAGGCAACGTGTCTCTTTTTAAGTGTGTTCACAATTCAGACCCCAAGAAGTCCCTGAACTGATTTATTTTTCTCCTTTCACTCTCGAGAAAGACCAGAGGGAACTTTATCATTGGGGGTTGAAATTTACGGTCTTTCTCAACAGTGAAACGGGGTAAATAAATGATCTTGGGGATTTCTTGTTCCAGTTTGAAGGGCTGAATGGCCTACTGCACTCCTTGTGCTCCCAGCATGTTGAAAATGTTAATCTGTCTGTAATGATGCATTTAGATCCCCACATACCCATCCAGGGTTGTTGTTGGCAGCCTCCATACTGCTGTATACTGAGTTGAGACCTTGTGTAAAGATAAGTTTAGATGCCTCAATCTCTTTCCTCTCTAAAAGCACATTTAGCTACACCTAGAATCTAATTTTTAAAAAATTCATTCTTAGGGTATAGGTGTTGCTGGACAAAAGCCCTCCCTGTTAAAAGATGCCACATGCAGGTTTTTGCCTTGAGTTCTGAGGGATGGCCACATGCTCTCAGAATGACAGTGCCAGCACTGTCGAGAGAGACATGAACATCATAATGTGTCTGAGCTCCAACACACTCTACAGCCCACAGCTACCCAGTTGCATGGCCGCCAAAGTCAGAAGTCAAACGACACCAGGTTGTAGTCCGGAGATAATAGGAACTGCAGATGCTGGAGAATCCAAGATAACAAGGTGTGGAGCTGGATGAACACAGCAGGCCAAGCAGCATCAGAGGAGCAGGAAAGCTTGACGTTTCGGGCCTAGACCCTTCATCAGAAAAACAGCGGTCTGAAAGCGTGTGATTTCAAGTAAACCTGTCGGACCATAACCCGGTGTTGAGTGACTTCTGACCTTGTCCAGCACAGTTCGACACCAGCACCTCCACATCCTGTCTGCAGTAGTTAGATCTCTATGCCCTCCCCTCCAGCTTTTGAAGGATTAGCGAATGCAGTAATGTGAATCAGATTGGAATTTTAAGTTGCATTTATTCAACAATAAACTGAAATATCATGTGAACAAATAACGACGCGGAACTGCACGCTCGTCACATAGCCCTGGTGCGTATTAAAATGGAGTGAGATCTTCATTTGGAGAGGGTCGCTCCCTCATTCACTTTATTACATGGCAATTGCTCTTTGCAAAATAATGCCAGATGCTACACCTGAGTGCAATCTGTTGCTGAATGTACCCGGAAATTAATGGCTTTATTAAAGTTTCATGTGAGCATCTGTCCTGCTGACCTACCCTGACACTTTGATCCTGAGGGAGATAGAGATCAAGGCAACAAACTGCTGCCACTTGGAAGTTTTAAATGTAAATATAGTCTAAGTTTAACAGCAGTCCAGATGGATAATGAGCTGCACAGGATAAGGAGAAAGGAAAGCCGTGTGAGATCAGGGATGTTATTTAAGAGGAATCTTCAGTGAGTTTGATGTTATTGAGCGGGGCCCTCGGTTATTTAGGATTGGTAGATGTGGTGCAGGACTGCCTCTTGAAAGGAAGCTACAGGATCCCATCCTCATCTTGATCCATAAAAGATCAACAAAATGTTCACCCCTTTGGTTTTCACAGCATCCCCAGGAGACGATGTCCAGGGAATGATAAATTTTAACGCCAGCTCAGGTTCAGAAATACTGAGTGGCCATCAGTGGTTTGCGGAATTCCCTCTCGGTCACAAGGTTCTGTGTTCAAATCCCACTCCGGACACACAAGCCCAGAGATATAAGTTGAGACCACGGCCCCCCCACCGCGCGCCCCCCTCGCCCGCCCCCCGTCACACACGCTGCAGTACTGAGGGTTGTGCTGTACTGTCAGAAGTGCCATCTTTCAAGCACTGTGTTGATCCACGATACGTGCCAGTTCCTTAGGCGGACGTGAAAGCCTAAATGTGACACTAATTAGAGGAAGGATTCAAGACTAGGGGGCATGTTTTTAAGGGGGCAGGAGAGAGATTTAAAAAAGACGTGAGGGTTAAATTTTTTTACACAGCAGGTGGTTCGTGTGTGCAGTGAACTTCCAGATGAAGAAATGGATGTGTGTGCAATCACAGCATTTAAAATACATTGAGGGAAGCGATGGCCTAGTGGTATGATCACTGGACTGTTAATCTAGAGGGGACCTGGGTTTGAATCCCGCCATGGCAGATGGTGGAATTTGAATTCAATTAAAAAAAAACTGGAATTAAGAGTCTAATGATGACTGTGATTCCATTGTCGAGTGTTGTGGAAAAACCCATCTGGTTCACTAATGCCCTTTAGGGAAGGAAAGTGCCATCCTTAGGGTTTAGGCCCGAAACGTCAAGTTTTCCTGCTCCTATGATGCTGCTTGACCTGCTGTGTTCATCCAGCCCCATGCTTGTTATCTCGGATTCTCCAGCATCTGCAGTACCTTTTATCTCTGCCATCCTTACCTGGTCTGGCCTATATGTGACTCCAGACCCACAGCAATGTGGTTGACTCTTAACTGCCCTCTGGGCAATAAATGCTGCCTAGCCAGTGAGACCTTCATCCCATGAATGAATTTTTAAAAAATTGGGATAAGTACATGAATAGGAAAGGTTTAGAGGGATATGGGCCTGCCTTTTTTAAATCTCTCTTCTCTCAACTTAAAAATGTGTCCCCTAGTCTTGAAATACCCCATCCTAGGGAAAAGACAACTACCAGCAACTCTATCTAAACCTCTCATTATTTATAAACTTCTATAAGGACACGTCTCAACCTCCTACGCTCCAGTGAAAAAAGTCCCAGCCTATCCAACCTACTTTTATGACTCCTTCCATACCCGGCAACATCCTGGTAAATTTCTTCTGAATCCTTTTAATAATATTCTTCCTATAACAGGGCAAACAGAACTGGACACAGTATTCCAGAAGAGGCCTCACCAATGTCCTGTATAACCTCAACATGACTTGCCAACTCCTATAGTCAATGGACTGAGGAGTGGGAACACCACTACCTCCAAGGTCCCCTCCGAGCCACTCACCATCCTGACTCGGAAATATATCGCTGTTATTTCACTGTCGCTTCGTCAAAATTTTGGAATTCCGTCCCTAATAGTATTGTGGGTCAACCTACAGCAGGAGGAATGCAGCAGTTCAAGAAGGTAGCTCACCACCACCTTCTCAAGGGGCAATTAGGGATGGGCAAGAAATGCTGGCCAGTCAGCGACACCCACATCACACAAATAGAATATAGAACAGTACAGCACAGTACAGGCCCTTTGGCCCACAATGTTGTGCCAAACTTTTACCCTAATCCTAAGGTCTATCTAACGTCCACCCCTACCTTATACTATCATCCATATGCCTATCTAATGGCCGCTTAAATGTCCCTAATGAGGCTGACTCCGCTACCCTCTCCGGCAATGCATTCCATGCCCCGACCACTCTCTGAGTAAAGAACCTACCTCTGACGCCTCCCCTGTACCTACCTCCACTGACTTTAAAACTATGCCCCCTTGTAATAGCTACCTCCACCCAAGGAAAAAGTCTCTGGTTGTCTACTCTATCTACACCTCTGATCATTTTGTACACCTCTATGAAGTCACCTCTCATCCTTCGTCGTTCTAAAGAGCCCTAGCTCTCTCAACCTTTCCTCGTAAGACCTTCCCTCCATTCCAGGCAACATCCTGGTAAATCTCCTCTGCACCTTTTCCAACGCTTCCACATCTTTCCTGTAACGAGGCAACCAGAACTGGACACAATACTCCAGATGTGACTGAACCAGGCTTTTTGTAGAGCTGGAGCATAACTTCACAGCTTTTGAACTCAATCCCTCTGTTAATGAAAGCTAACCCACCATACGCCTTCTTAACAACTCTATCCACCTGGGTGGCAGCTTTCAGGGAACTGTGAACATGAACCCCGAGATCCCTCTGCTCCTCCACACTGCCAAGAATCTTTCCGTCAACCCTGTATTCTGCTTTCAAGTCTGTCCTTCCAAAATGAATCACCTCACACTTTTCAGGGTTAAACTCCATCTGCCACTTCTCGGCCCAGCTCTGCATCCTATCAATGTCCCTTTGTAACCTAGATCAGCCCTCCGCACTGTCCACAAGGTGACCCACCATTGTATCGTCCGCGAACTTGCTCATCCACCCTTCCACTCCTTCACCCAAATCATTTACAAAAATCACAAATAGAAGAGGACTCAGAACAGATCCTTGTGGTACACCACTCGTAACTGAATAGGAAAAAAAAAGGCAAGCGTGCCAAGCACCTTTTTAACCATTCTGTCTATAACTGACGCAAACTTCAAAGAATTATGTACCCGCACCCCTAGGTCCCTTTGTTCTACAATGCTACCCGAGGCCCTACCATTAATTGTGTAAGCTGTGCCCTTGTACCAAAATGCATTATCTCGCATTTATCCAGATTGAACTCCATCTGCCGTTTTTCAGCCCATTGACCCATTTGATCAAGTTCCCTTTGTAATCTTAGAAACTTTCTTCCCTGTCTACTATACCACCAATTTTGGGGTCATCCGCAAACCGACTAACCATGTCTTTTATAGTTTTATCCATATCAGTGACAATGGGCTGCTTACTTTGGGGTTCCCCTAATCCAATGGGCAAAGGCACCAAACAGCTCCAGGCTTGATGCACAGTTGAAGATGACAAAGTGGGGACAGATATGCTCAAAGAAGCCGTTGCAGCATTTGAAGATCACATACAATCTGTCAAGCAATATGTAAATCGCCAACAAATGAACACTTAATAATTTGGACATGCCAATTTTATTAAAGTGAAATAATAAAAACTGATAAAGTTCCACATGAAGTGCTACTCATTAAATTCCAAGCAGTGTGGATTCACAATAAATCCTGAGGCTGGGTAAGAAGCGAGCCGAATGGGCGTAACCCGAAGGCTGCAGGAACAGCAAATCATATTCAGCCTGGGAACCCTGCAGCCCAATGGTATCAATGTGGATTTCATAAGCTTCAAAATCTCCCCTCCCCCAACCGCATCCCAAAACCAGCCCAGCTCATCTCCACCTCCCTAACCTGTTCTTCCTCTCACCTATCCCCTCCTCCCACCTCAAGCCCCACCCCCATCTCCTATCTACTAACATCATCCCGCCCCCTTGACCTGTCCATCCTCCCTGGACTGACCTATCTCCTCCCTACCCCCCCCACCTACACTCACCTTTACTGGCTCCATCTCCGCCTCTTTGATTTGTCTGCCTCCTCTCCACCTTTCCTCTCCTCTATCCATCCTCTATCCGCCTTCCCCTCTCTCCCTATTTATTTCAGAACCCTCTTCCCCTCCCCCATTTCTGATGAAGGTTCTAGGCCCGAAACGTCAAGCTTTCCTGCTCCTATGATGCTGCTTGTCCTGCTGTGTTCATCCAGCTCCACACCTTGTTATCTGGGATTCTCCAGCATCTGCAGTTCCTATTATCTCTGAATTGATCATTCAGGTAGTTTTGTTAGAATTGGGGAAATATGCTGTGAGATATCTCCAAGGGGCATTGTTAGAAAGACTACTGTCTCTGATTTATGTAAGTGACCTGGAGTCAGCAACTCTGCATAACGTGGCCCAATTTAGAGATCACACCAAACTTGAGAAGCAAGAAGTAGCTCTGAAATTTCAGAAAGATTTTTAACAGACAATTGAGGTGATAGAGTATCGACAGAGGAAATGCAATGCAGACAAGTGTTATACTTCGGGAAAGAACAGTAATTGATTTGTGTCCTACATGTAATAAATAAGATGAAGGTCAAAGACTTGACATAAAATATGCACATTACCCGTGCATTGGTCACCTACCCAAAACTGCAGACATCACGTCAGACAAAAGCAGAAATCGCTGGAGAAACTCAGCATCTGTGAAGACAAAACAGAGATAACGTTTCGAGTCCAGTGACCCTTCTTCAGAACTGAGTGTACCTCAGACAGGGTAACGATCAGGTTTTGTAATATTTCAGTCTGACCACATTAAGGGAATCGTTCCCAAGGCAGTACAAAGAAAATTCCTGCTCTTAATCCAAGCCATGAGGAATGACTTGGTCTTTACAGCTGGGAAGGGGTTGACCTGGGAGAGGGGTACAGGGGGACAGAGAAAGTTAATCTGAAGTTTTTCCTTAAATAAACTACAGGAGCAAAATTAGGGGGAATCACAGGCTGAAACCAGTGCCATAGATAGTGTACTTTCTTAATTCTTTTACGGGATATGGACATCGCTGCCTGGGCCATCATTTATTGCCCGTCCCTAATTACCCCTTGAGAAGGTGGTGATGAGCTGCCTTCTTGAACCGCTGCAGTCCATAACTCAACGTTTGAAGCCTTCAAAAATCCTCCAAAAATAGTGGTACATGTCACATATCGAAGTGAGTGACTGGTATAGGATTAGGTGATGGTCCTTTTGCAGTGTCATCAATATCTGATGTAAACAGTGAGCTTTAAACAGCGAGTTCGTCAATCCTCCTCGTTACTTCTTGGAAGAACTCAATCAAGTTAGTGAGCCACAACTTCCCACGCACAAAGCCCTGCTAATCAGTCCTTGCCTTTCCAAATACATGTAAATCCTGACCCCTCGAACAACTTGCCCACCTCTGATGTCAGGCTCACTGGTCTATAATTCCCTGGCTTTCCCTTAACACCTTTCTTAAATAGTGGCACCATGTTAGCCAACCTCCAGTCTTCCAGCACCTTACCTGTGGCTATTGATGATACAAATATCTCAGCAAGGGGCCCCACAGTCTCTTCCCTAGCTTCCCACAGAGTCCTAGGGTACACCTGATCAGCTCCCAGGGATTTATCCACCTTTATGTATTTTAAGCCACCCAGTAGCTTCTCCTCAATAATATGGACATTTTTTAAGATGTTGGTATTTACTTCCCCTCATTCCCGATCTTCCATTTCCTTCTCCACAGTAAACACTGATGCAAAATACTCATTTAGTATCTCCCCCATCTCCTGCACTTCCACCCATGGGTGGCCTTGCTGGTCTTTAATGATGTCCCCTTGTTATTGACCCTTCAGTTAAGGGTACAGCTACTTTCTATCCACCCTGTCCATGCCCTTCCATAATCTTATACACCTCGATCAGGGCCCCGTCTCGTACTTCTGTAAAGAAAACAACCTGAGCTAATCCAGCCTCTTCAATTAATAAAAACCGAAAGAACTGCGGACGCTGTAAATCAGAAACAAAAACAGGAACTGCTGGAAAAGCTCAGCAGGTCTGGCAGCGTCTGTGATTCCTCAAATTCCAGGAGCGGTAATTACTGTTCTTTAGGCTGTTGCATTGTTTTGGAATTTTGGGGAAAGAAAAGATCAAAACGATGGCACTTTAAAAGAGGAGGAAGAGAGAGAAAGCAAGGACCACATTGGAGGTGAAAAAAACTGAAGCAATGAACCTTCGCAGCTGACTGTCTGTGCTGTTCAGTTTCAAATACCTCTGCATATCCGAGTTTGTTCTACTAGAGGGCGTGGGTGAGAGGGGGTAAGATTTAAAAGGGACCTAAGGGGCAACATTTTCATGCAGAGGGTCGTGCGTGTATGGAATGAGCTGCCAGAGGAAGAGGTGGAGGCTGGTACAATTACAACATTTAAAAGGCATCTGGATGGGTACATGACCAGGAAGGGTTTAGAGGGATATGGGCCAAATGCTGGCAAATGGGACTCGATTCATTTAGGATATCTGGTCAGCATGGACGAGTTGGACCAAATCTGTTTCCGTGCTGTACAGCTCTACGACTCTATGACTCTGAATCAGAGTTAATGTTTCGGGTTGAGTGACCCTTCCTCAGAAGGATTCCTCAGTTGTGAGGAAGGGTCACTTTACCTGAAACGTTAACTCTGATTTCTCTCCACATACGCTGCCAGACCTGTTTTCTGTTTCTGTCTCTTCGTAGTTAAACTGCTCCATCCCAGTGTCCCATGTTGTACCTAAAAATGTGGGGTTATGTGCTGAGTGTGTGCAAAGTCATGATTTTTGGGTTGGAAAAATGTGATTGATTTATATCCCATGAATTCACAGTAAGTGGTCATTTTCAGATTAATGTCCAGAAAGCAGGAGTGTCAATAAGTGGGTTAGAGATTAGATATGGTTATGAAATTTTAAAAAAAAATTTAACGAGCAATTGAACATGACAGCAGTGAGATCCTTGTGGATGGAAAAGATAAATGGGCTGAATGCTGTTCTTCATCTGTAATTATCTTGGAATTCTGTAACAGTTAATGCAAGGAGTGGTCCGGACGTGCTCAATAGGTAGAATTTGAATGGGTCTGGACTGAACAGGCTAATTGTAAAATCCTGGTGTTGCTGTGGTCCGGTTCTGAAACTGATCCCTTGTGTGGCGTGGGAGGTCGGGATAAAATTATGTTTTCATTCATTTGCAGGTTGCTCAACTCGGTTGAACAGAAGTGAATTTGAGTACTGAGTGAGGCAGGGTGGGCTGTGGTGAGGAAGGTGCACTGTTTGACTTGGGAATCTTCTCATTAGTGGTTCTTTATGGTTCATGCCTCAGGTGGGATCGTCCTACTCTGAGGCAGGGGGAGCGGGGTTGGTTTCTAGCCTGGCTAATTTCCAGGTACTGCTAGACACAATAACCTCTGGGGAGGTAAGGTTCAGCCCAAAGACCAAGGGCCACAGAATTGTAAATACACTTGCAAAGGGTGGGTTTACAACTTTATCACATCTGGTTCACAGCCTCCTATCACCCAGGGAAATGTGTGACACAGGAGGGTCTGTGCTGTGTAAAGAGTTAGGAGATGCCCGCATAAATACGGATATCGGTCTCAATTTTGTAGCTGACTGCCATGTTTGGATTGTGAGGGTTATATGCACTGAATTGACTGTATCACCTGTTTCTATGCTGTAGGCACAGTACAGTCATACATTACAGGCAATGCACAAACTGTACTTCAGTCACACAAACAGTGAGGAGTGAGAATGTGATAACAAGGTGTGGAGCTGGATGAACACAGCAGGCCAGGCAGCATCAGAGGAGCAGGAAAGCTGACATTTTGGGTCGGGACCCTTCTTCAGAAATGAGTGAGACGGTGACCAGTTAAGCTAAGGACCAGCTTCCAGTTAGTGTCCTTTAGAGGTAAGGGGTTGGAAGGGCATGGGGAGAAAATATGGACTGCAGCTGTAAGCCACCACCTTCTCCATGGCAACTAGGGATGGGAAATAAATGCTGGCCCAGCCAGCAACACCCGCATTCCATGAGTTATTTTTAAAAAGCATTTAGAGAACCCAGAGGCAAATAAATATTCTAAGCTCCGTGACGGTCATTTGGTTATTTGGACTCAGTAGCTGTTCGAGAAAGAAAAACCTATCTCTGAGCATTATCATGGATCTTAACAGACTTTGTCACCCCGGTATTCTGGGTAGGAGATAGTCAGTTTATGCTGGAATTATGCAGTGACCCTAATGGTGATGGTCTGCTGATGTTATCATTAGACTATTAACCCAGAAACCCAGGCAATGCTCTGAGTTCTCAGGTTCGAATCCTGCCATGGGAGATGGATTTGAATTCAATTAAACAATCTGGAATTAGGAGTCTAATGTTGAGTATGAAACCATTGTTGTAAAAACCCATCTGGTTCACTAATGAAGGAAACTGCTGTCCTTACCTGGTTGGGCCTACATAAAACCCTAGACCAACAGGAACGTGGTTGACTCTTAACTGTTTTCTAGGCAAATAGGTGATGGTCAATAAATGCTGGCCCAGACAGCAACATCCACACCCCACAGAAGAATAGTAAAAATGGCAATGATGGTGCTGGTCAACATGGTAACAGAGTGTATGCCTCTCACTCTCTGCCCTTTTGCATTGCAGTCAGAGCCTCTGCTGGGCTTTGTTTAGAAGCTGATCTGAGAACGTTAGCTTCTCTCCTTTTCAAACAATTTTTGATGGTTAAAAAGTCTGTTCTTAATGAGCAGGTTACAAAGACTCAACTTGCTTGTCATTTGACGTTTCAACCACTTGCTGGAGTTTACAAGATTGTGAGGTGATCTCAGTGAAACGTATAAGATTCTTAAGGGACTTAACAGGGTAAATGCTGAGAGGGTGTTTCCCGTCATGAGAGAGTCGAGGACCGGAGGGTATAGTCTCAGAATAAAGGGGACATCAATTTAAAACTGAGATGAGGAGCACTTTTTATTTTCTGAGGGTATAACAGGGCACAATTTGACGCTGAGCCGAAAGAGAATTAAGGATGTGTGGCCAAACCCCTTGTTGAAATAGTGGGGTTAAGGAGCCTCTGAAACCATTCTGCCTCACTCCATCTTTAAACATCATAAGAAATAGGAGCAAGGGTAATTCATTTAGCCCATTGAACTGCTCTGATGTTCATTAAAGTCGTGACTGATTTTATCTGATTTTCTCTGGACTCCCTTCTCAATGAAAAATGCTTGGGAAGTATTCTGGAGTTTAGGACCTAGGCACCTGCAGGTGGGATAACTGGCAGTGGAGTGATGAAAAGCAAGGAGTTTGTGGCTAAAGTGGGAGTTCTTGTAGAGCTGGGAGAAATGCAAAGGCCTTCTGGGAGGGGCTAGGCCATGGAAGGAGTCAGTTACAAAGCCGAGGATTCCGAAATCTGACCCAGGAGACATTGTGGGTCAGCAAGCACAGGGGGAGGATGGGTGAGTGGGATTGGCGCGAGTTACAATCAGGGCAACAAGTTCTTGTTGCGAAAGAACAGGCACGACAGTCTTTCATGTTGGTTTCCCACAGTGGTTCCTCCAAGATGATCAAATGCTCAGAGGCTGAAAGGGGGAAGCAGAGCGTGAAAGTGTCAGACCTGCTTGGAGCCAGTGGGGGAGGGGAGTGGGGGTTGGGGGTGATTCAGATGGCCAGTGAGGATCCAAGGCTGTCAATCGGAAACCAGTTCATCATGGCATAACTAATGTCTGCTTGTTAGTGAGAAAAGTGGTCAGCAGATCTTTCAAGGTGATAAATCTCACAGTTGGCAGAGCCTGGGGTTGCTGTACGCCAGGGATATAACAGAGCAATGATTGTTGCAAGTGGGTTTACGTAGAGTTCTAACACAGTGCTGTAAAACAATAGGAAGGTGCAACATTGCTGTATCAGAATTCAGACAGTTGACCAAGATCTGGAGCTAACGTGGGACGTGACTTCAGATCATCTGCAGGGCAGAAAAAGGCTCTTTGGCTCATTGAGTCTGTGCCAACCAAAAACAACCCCTAACTATTCTAGTCCCATTTCCCAGCACTTGGCCCATAGCCTTGTATGCCCTGGCATCACAAGTGCACATCTAAATACGTCTTCAATGTGATGAGGGTTTCTACCTTTACCCACCCTTAGTGAGTTCCAGATTCCCACCACCCTCTGGGTGAAAATGTTTTTCCTCACATCTCCCTTTAAACTTGCTGTTGCTTGCAATAAATGGCAGGACCCTTAGTAGCATCGACAGGATCTAGGTGTACAGGTCCACAATTCCCTGAAAGTGGCAACACAAGTGAATAAAATGGTCAAGAGGGCATATGGCATGTTTGCCTTCATCAGTCAGAGTGTAGAGTATAAAAATCGGCAAGTCGTGTTGTAGCTTTAAAGAATTTCAGTCAAGCCACATTTGGAACATTGTGTACAGTTCTGGTCCCCACACAACCAGATGGATGTGGAGACTTTGGAGAGGATATGGAAGAAGTTTACCAGGATATTTCCTGGTTTGGAGGATATTAGCTATGAGGAGGGATTGGACAAACTTAGTTTGTTTTCACTTGAACATTGAAGGATGAGGGGATGACTTGATAGAAATTTACAAAATTATAAGAGGCATAGTTAGTCAAAGTCTTTTTTTTCCAGGGTAGAATTCCATTAGTAAATGACATCAGTTTAAGGTAAAAGCGGGTAAATTCAAAGGAGGTGTGAGTGGTAAGTTTTTTTACACAGAGCTTGGTAAGTGCCTGGAATGTGCTGCCAGAGGAGGTAGGGGAGATGGGTATAATAGCAACGTTTAAGAGGCATTTTGCCAGATACATGAATAGGCAGGGAATAGAGGGACAGGGACCATGTAGAGGCAAAAGGTTTTCAGATTAGAAAGGCATCTTGTGTTGGCACAGTCTTGGTCGGCTGAAGGGCCTGTTCCTGTGCTGCATTCTTCTTTGTTCTTTACTTTAAATCTATGCCCCCTGGTCATTGATCCCTCTATCAAGGGGAAGCGTTTCTTGCTATCTACCCTGGGTATGTCACCCATGATTCAAAACATCTTCAGCTGGAATTGGTTCCAAAACAAGCCATGGGTTGACGAATATTTAAGAATCAGAAAGAGGAAGGAAGTGAACTGTGGTTAAGGTTTTGGGGTGTTTACGTGACGCAGTGAATTTTCAGGTGAGGGGTAAGAGTGAGAGGCTGTGACGTCAGCCAGCACAGGGATTGAACCCGCACTTGGTGATATTGGAAGCCAGCCGCCCAGCCAAATGAGCTAACTGAGCCCTCGTTGTGCCACTTGTCAGGAAGGTGGTGCGCCCTGTGTGTTGCAGTGATGAGGCTGAGACAGGGAGTTCTCAATACAGATTGCATTCCGAGGAGAGCCCCATGCATGTCCTGTTGCCTTGTGGCACAATGTGCTCGCACTAGGCTTCCTGTGACTGAATCATTGAGGAGTTCTGATCACCACCTTCTCGAAAATGACTGGAGACTGATTGAAGTCACAAGCTTGCAGGGACAGTGACGTGATAGCAATTAGTACACATTCTAAACCAGTTCTCCCCCACCCTGAATCCTCCTTGCATGTAAAAGGGTAAGGAGAGATTGAATTGAGATATTTAATGTGATTAAAGAGATTCAATAAAGTAGGTGCTCACCATTGCATTCTTAGGATCATGGAATCCCTACAGTGTGGAAGCAGGCCATTTGGCCCATGCAGTCTGCACTGACCCTCTGAGGAGCATCTCAGCCAGACTCATCCCCACCTATGGGGCAGCACGGTGGCCCAGTTGTTAGCACAGCTGCCTCACTGTGCTAGTGACCTGCATTCGATTGGCCTGCTTCCACACTGTAGGGATTCCACGACTGTATCTCCTGATTCCAAATGCCCCAGTCAAAGGGTGCGTCCTTTCTGTGTCTACTTTCAAGAAACACAATTCTTTTTTAAAACATGCCCTAATGATATTCCTCCTGAAGATTAGCCTTTAGCTTCTGGTCATTTCTGAAGAATCCTGGAGCATCTGTAATCCTCCTGTTACTTTCCCACTCTGCGATGTCCCTCAGTCACCCCCTTCCACTTAAAATTGTGTGCCACCTAAATCCCAAAATTGGCTGTCTCCTAATGACTCCTTGTTGCATGCTCGCTTTCAGCCAGAGCCCTTCCCTGCAGTACTGGGTCTACAATCAGTTTCTTCAAGGGGAAACGGTCTACGAGCAAACAAACTGACCAAGGTGAGGGTTCTTAGATAGCCCTTGATTTGGCCAAAGTAGAGCTCAAGGCAGCAGTTAATGAAACTGTACCTCGACATGTTGCCCATCAGCCAGACACATACAACTTGTTACTTTTCAAGTGTTGTCACAGTTATTACACCGGAAAACACAACAGTGCAGCAAGATCCCTTTAGATTTAGATATTTAGATGTTTCAAAAGAAATAGGGAGGGAGTTAAAAGAGGTGGGGGAGTGGCATTGCTAATCAGGGATGGTATCACAGCTGCAGAAAGGGAGGTTGTGGAGGAGGGTTTGTCTACTGAGTCACTTTATTGGGAGTTTTCTATAGACCCCCCCAATAGCAACAGAGACACTGAGGAACAGATTGGGAGGCAGATTTTGGAAAGGTGCAGAAGTAATAAGGTTGTTGTCATGGGTGACTTCAACTTCATAGAATCCCAACAGTGTGTGGAAACAGGCCCTTTGGCCCAAGTCCACACCAAACTTTGGTGCATCCCACCCAGACTCATCCCCCTATAAGCTACACATTCCTGAATACTACAGGCAATTTAGCATGGCCAATCCACCTAACCTGTGCATCTTTGGACTGTGGGAGGAAACCCATGAAGACATGGGGAGAATGTGCAAACTCCACACAGACAGTTGCCTGAGGCTGGAATTGAACCTGGATCCCTGCTGCCGTGAGGCAGCAGTGCTAACCACTGTGCCACTGTGCCACCATGCCACCCCTTCCCTAATAGCAACTGGAACCTCCTAAGTGCAAATAGTTTGGATGGAGCAGATTTTGTCAGGTGTGTCCAGGAAGGATTTCTGACTCAGTATGTAGATAGGCCAACTAGAGGGGAGGCCATATTGGATTTGGTGCTTGGCAACGAAACAGGCCAGGTATCAAATTTCTCGGTGGGAGAGCATTTTGGTGATAGTTATCACAACTCCCTGACCCTTACTATATTCAAGGTGAGGGATAGGAGCAGCCAGTATGGGAAAGTATTTAACTGGGGGAGGGGGAATTACTATGCTATTAGGCAAGAACTGCGGACCATAAATTGGGATCAGATGTCCTCAGGGAAATGCACAACAGAAATATGGAGGTTGTTTAGGGAGCAGTTGCCACAGGTACTGCGTAGGTTTGTCCCACTGAGGCAAGGAAGGGATGTGAAGGTGAATGAACCTTGGATGACAAGACATGTGGAACATCTAGTCAAGAGGAAGAAGGAAGCTTACTTAAGGTTGAGGAAGCAAGGATCGGACAAGGATCTAGAGGTCTACAAGCTAACCAGGAAGGAACTGAAGAATGGACTTAGGAGAGCTAGGAGAGGTATGAAAATGTCTTGGTGGGTAGGATTAAGGAAAACCTCAAGGCTTTCTATACGTATGTGAAGAACAAAAGGATGGCCAGAGTGAGGGTAGGGCCAATCAGGGATACTGAGGGAACTTGTGCGGGGAGTCGGAGGAGGTGGGGGAGATCCTTAATGAATACTTTGTGTCAGCATTCACCAGTGGGAGGGACTTTGTAGGTTGTGAGGACAGCGTGAAACAGGTAGATATGTTCGAACAGGTTGATGTTAGGAAGAAGGATGTGCTAGAAAACATGAGGGTAGATAAGTCCCCTGGGCCAGACAGGATATACCCAAAGTTGCTATGGGAAGTGAGGGCAGAGATTGCTGCCCCTTTTGCAGTGATCTTCGTGTTCTCACTGTCCACTGGAGTAGTACCAGAAGATTGGAGGGTGACAAGAGTCATTCCCTTGTTCAATAAAGGGAATAGGGATAATCCTGGGAATTGTAGACCAGTCAGCTTTACTTCTGTGGTGGGAAAATTATTGGAGAGGATTCTGAGACATAGTATTTATGATTATTTGTAAAAGCATAGTTAGATTAGAAATAGTCAACATGGCTTTGTGAGGGGCAGGTCATGCCTCACAAAGCTTATTGAATTCTTTGAAGATGTGACAAAACACATCGATGAAGGTAGAGCAGTGGATGTGGTGTATATGGATTTTAGCAAGGCATTTGATAAGGTTCCACATGGTAGGCTGATTCAGAAAGTAAGGAGGCATGGGATTCAGGAAAATTTGGCTGTCTGGATACAGAATTGACTGTCCAACCGAACACAGATGGTGGTAGTAGATGGAAAGTATTCAGCCTGGAGATCGGTGACCAGTGGTGTGCCGCAGGGATCTGTTCTGGGACCTCTGCTCTTTGTGATATTTATAAATGACTTAGATGATGAAGTAGATGGGTAGGTTAGTAAGTTTGCCAATGACACGAAGGTTGGTGGAGTTGTGGGCGGCATGGAGGGCTGTTGTAGGTTTCAACAGGACATTGACAGGATGCAGATCTGGGCAAAGAAGTGGCAGATGGAATTCAACCTGGAAAAGTGTGAAGTGATTCATTTTGGAAGGTCAAATTTGAATGCAGAATACAGGGTTAATGGCAGGATTCTCGGCAGTTTGGAGGAACAGAGGGATCTTGGGGTCCACGTCCGTAGATCCCTCAAAGTTGCTACCCAGGTTGATAGGGTTGTAAAGAAGGTGTATGGTGTGTTGGCTTTCATTGGCAAGGGAATTGAGTTTTAAGAGCTGTGAGGTTATGCTGCAGCTCTATAAAAACTTGGAATATTGTGTTCAGTTCTGGTCACCTCATTATAGGAAAAATATGGAAGCTTTATAGAGGGTGCAGAGGAGATTTACCATGATGCTGCCTGGACTGGAGGGCAAGTCTTATGAGGAAAGGTTGAGGGAGATAGGGTTTTTCTCATTGGAGCGAAGAAGGGTGAGACGTGACTTGATAGAGGTGTACAAGATGATGAGAGGCATAGATAGAGTGGATAGTCAGAGACTTTTTCCCAGGGTGGAAGTGACTATTACGAGGAGGCATAATTTTAAGTTGACTGGAGGAAGGTAAAGGGGAGATGTCAGAGGCAGGTTCTTCACACAGAGAGTGGTGGGCGTGTGGAATGCGCTGCCGGCAGTGGTAGTGGAGTCAGATACATTAGGGACATTTAAGCGACTCTTGGATAGGCACATGGAGGATAGTTAAATGTAGGGTGAGCAGGGTAGTTTGATCTTAGAGTAGGATAATAGGTCGGCACAACATCGTGGGCTGAAGGGCCTGTACTGTGCTGTACTGTTCAATGTTCTCTCCCAAAAACCACTCCCGAGGTGAGCAGCCAGTTCAATCAGTTTGCTTTGTTAGTGACAGTTAACGCAACAATGATGGCCAAGAATTGCTGAGGTCTGTTCTCATTCCAGATGTCCCCCACCCCATTCTGTGACTGAACAGTCAGGCATCATTAAGTTTTCAAAGTTAGGAAGTGGAAGGAGTAAATTTGGAGAAGTATGAAATGGTAGCCAGTAGGTTGCAACAGTCCCACAGCTTGGGACTCTACTTGCTGGAGTTGAGTAGAATGAGAGGTGATCGCATTGAAACGTAAAGGATTCATAAGGGACTTGACAGGATAAATGCTGAGAGCTAGGTTGGCATGGTGGCTCAGTGGTTAGCACTGCTGCCTCACAGCACCCGGGACCCGGGTTTGATTCCACCCGTGGGCGACTGTCTGTGTGGAGTTTGCACATTCTCCCCGTGCCTGCATGCGTTTGCTCCAGTTTCCTCCCACAGTCCAAAGATGTGCAGGCTTGGTCAATTGGCCGTGGGAAATTGCCTGTAGTGTTCAGGGGTGTGTAGATAAGGTGGGTTATAGGAGGATGGGTCTGGGTGGGATGCTCTGTAGGTTGGTGTGGACTTGTTGGGCCGAAGGGCCTGTTTCCACACTGTAGGGATTCTATGATTCTATGATATGTTACCCCCATGGGAGAGCTTAAGACCAAAGGACGTAGCCTAAGAATAAAGGGGCACTGATTTCAAGACTGAGATGAGGAGGAATTTCTTCACTCAGAGGGTTGAGAGTCTTTGGACCTCCTTGCCACAGAGAGCTGTGGAGACAGAGTCCTTGTGTACATTTAAGGCTGAGATGGATAGATTCCTGATCAGTCAGGGAATCAAGGGGTTACAGGGAAAGAGGAGGGAGGTGGAGGTAAGGAATACTGGATCAGCCATGATCCTGTTGAATGGCACAGCAGGCTCAAGGGGTCAAGGGGCCAAATGGCCTACACCAGTCCTATTTGTTACAGTCTTATGGTATGGGATTGTATCCCATTTGGAGACAGCACCTTTGGGAGCAGAGGGACAGTGTGAAGAGTGACAAAACTGTTGTTACATTATACTCTCCACAGTGATTAGATCAGGGTGTATGTTCAGAATGTACAGCAGATTTTGTCTTTTATGTTCTCCTCACTCCTTCAGACATGAGCCTGGAGAGTTCAAAGGGTTATGTTTGACCTCTGCTGCCAAGGCAATTCAGTAACCTGAAAGCAAAAAAAAAGCAATTTCCAGCTCAAGTGTATGGAAATGAAAAGGATGGGATTTGTACCAGTGAGTGCTGTGAGCAAACCTCAGGCGAAGAGTCAGGCAGCAATCTTCCTAGTCAGTGTCTTTCCCTGAGAAGGGGGGAGGGGAATAAGTGACTGAGAGAGAGTGAGTGTGTGAGAGTGAGTCTGTGTGTTTGTGTGCTTCAGTGTGTGTCACTGTCTGTGTGTCTGTCTCTGTGTGTGTGTGTGTATAAATGTGCATGTGCATGTGTATGTGTATAAATG
>JAHRHZ010000139.1:2935667-2975146 GCA_024137785.1 Ginglymostoma cirratum | reverse complement strand
TATATCTGTGTGTGTGTATGTCTGTGTGTGTGTATATGTGAATGTGTGTACATATATCTGTGTGTGTATATCTGTGTTTGTGCGTAAATGTGTGTGTATATATCTGTGCGTGTCTATATATCTGTGTGTGTGTGCGTGTGTGTCTATATATCTGTGTGTGTGTGTGTTTATCTGTGTGTGTGTGTATATATATCTGTCTGCGTGTGTGTATGTGTGTGTGTGTATATCTGTGTGTGTGTGTGAGAGAGAGAGTTTGTGTGTGTGTGTATATATCTGTGTCTGTGTGTGAGTGTGTGTATAAATGTGTTGGGGTGTATGTGTGTGTAAATGTGCGTGTATGTGTGTGTCTGTGTGCGTGTATGTGAGTAAGAAGGGCTGGGTAGAATAACAGGAACATCTAAAGTCATCTTTGATGAGTGAGCCTCCTAATGGAATTCCTGCAGTTTGGCTGACTGCAGGGAGGCAGCCAACAGAATCCTGAGACACGAAAACAGAAAGAAAGACTCGGTTTATCTATAATGAGCTCAGCGGGAGA
Source organism: Ginglymostoma cirratum (assembly GCA_024137785.1). Taxonomy (NCBI): domain Eukaryota; kingdom Metazoa; phylum Chordata; class Chondrichthyes; order Orectolobiformes; family Ginglymostomatidae; genus Ginglymostoma; species Ginglymostoma cirratum. Next base: position 2,974,611 of record JAHRHZ010000139.1, on the reverse strand, counting down.
AGGTTTCAATGATCTCCCTCAACCTCGGCCTTCCTCATTTCACACTGACAACGAAGATAAAACTGCTGAGCCCTGGGAATCATTTCACAGCACGCAGGGAATGGAAAGGTCAAAGGAACAGCAGTCAGCCATTTCAGCCCCTCAGACCTGTTCCCCAATTCAATTACATCAGTGAATATTAATCATTCTCAGTCTGCAGCAACCTCGCACCCATTTAAACATAAGAATGGAGGAATTAGGAACAGGAGTAGGCAGTTCAGCCCCTCGAGCCTGTTCCATGGGGTTATCAAACTGAAAATTTCCACGTTTTCCCTGTGTCTGCATGGGTTTCTGCCGGGTGCCCCAATTTCCTCCCACAGTCCAAAGACATGCAGGTTAGGTGGATTGGTCATGTAAATGTGGGGTTACTGGGATAGAATCATAGAATTCCTACAGTGTGGAAATAGGCCTTTCAGCCCAACAAGTCCACACTGACCCACAGAGCATCCCACCCAGACCCATTCCCCTATTACCCACCTAATCTACGCATCCCTGAACACTGCAGGCAATTTTAGCATGGCCAATCCACCTAGCCTGCACATCTTTGGACTGTGGGAGGAAACCGGAGCACCCGGAGGAAACCCACGCAGACACGGGGAGAACATGCAAACTCCACACAAACAGTGGTGCGGTGAGGCAGCAATGCTAACCATTGAGCCTCTGTGCTGCCCCTTGGCGTGGGATTGGGGTGAAAGACAAGTAATTTAGGATTGAGAAGACGGTGATGAATCTTTGGAATTCTCTGCCCTGGGAGAGGGAATGTGAGAGCTCAGTCACTGAGTGAGTTTAAGACAGAGATTGATAAATATCTAGTCACTAATGCCCTCATCGGCATATTCCTGCGCTTAGGTAGGTGATCAACCATGGTCTGGAATAGCAGAGTAGGCCTGAGGGACTGAAGGGCCTGCTGTTGTTCCAGAGTTTCTACGAACCCTGTTGTTTATTAGTTATGGAGCTATTGGAGGTGACGGCAGGCCACTAGGGATGAGGAACTTGGAAGCAGATCTGGTGATAAATGCTCAAGGAGACAGTCATTTAGAGTTGGCAGTGTTTGGAAACTGTGAGCTAAGAGTAGGAGGAGGAGAGACAGAAGAGCAATTCTGAGGAATTAACAATTTGGGAGAACATAATTATACAGCAAGATGAAATTAATTATAGTTGAAAATTCCTGTGTCTCAAGTTACTGATCATTCAATTGAATGGAGTGGATGGTTCTATCATACAGCAATTACTAGATATTTGTAGCAAGAATCAAAAGCTAATTTTTTTTTTCATGAGGAGCAATGGTTGTTCCTCTCTGATCAATAGATCTGGTATCTCAATCACAAAGCATTTCAGCACTTGTTAATCCCCTTAATTAAACTTTTGTGGGAGTGTTTCTTGGAGCCTAACGTTGAAATAGAGGATTGGCTCTGGCATTGCAACCTATTTCTGTGAAGAATTACTATTGGTTTCAAGTTAAGAATTTCACCAAACCCCCCTGCCCCAACCCCTTTCCATTCAAACACAGAAAAGCAAGGAATGCTGCTTTTTTTTTCCACTGTGTTAGGCTCACATGAAACCTGTTGACCTTCCAGACTGAAATTCCTGACCCTTCATCAATCCAGCTTCAAACAGTGCAGTGGACAAAAATCATTGCATTCCACTAAAACCCCTCTTCCAACTTCTGAAAGACAGCTGTCAATGTACAGTAATGAAGTATTTAATGACCAGTTGGTGAACATTAATTAAGACCATAAGGCATAGCAGTAGAATTAGGCCATTCAGCCCATCTGTGCTGAATGCTGTGTCAATCAATGAGCTTGTGGCTGATCTGATAATCCTCAACTCCATTTTCCTGCCCTTTCCCCATAACCCTTGATTCCTTTATTGAATAAAAATCTGCCTGTATCATCCTTGAATATACTAATGACCTCAACAGTAAAGAATTCCACAGATTCATTTCCCAGTTGGGGATTCCTTTGTGCTTCTCCATATAGGAATGGACTGAAACTGTGGTCTTTTGAAGTTTGGGGTGGATGTTTCGAAAGTGCATCTCTAAGTTATAGAAGTTATGAAGATTGGCTCCAGTTCTATCCTTCAATATCTGGCCTTGTGGCGTAGAAGTCCAAGGATAACAGTTCGCTGATGAAGGGAAAATTTTGTTCATAATCCAGACCAGACACACAACGACAAGGAAATTGCCAAGTTAGGGGTGAGAATTTTAATAGAAATCAACTTTTGGCTGAGATTATGACATACCATTTAGGGCAGCTGGAGATGGGAATTGAGTGCAATCCTCTCCTATCCCAAACAGTGGTTTCATAATGAGGGCTTGATTTTCTTCTTAGTCTCACAGTTAGTATGCAGTATACCTTCAACAGACATGCTCCTGACATCACTGTATCTTAGCATGTGACCTGAAAGTGTAAAGGTCTCAGACTCCATTGTAACTGGGGCCACTGGAAGCATGACATGCTGAATGGAAGTGTGCTAATCTTTGTGACAGACAAAAGGTAATAGTAGCCCAGACACTGAGGTGCTTGTGAGTGTAAATAAGGATCTGTAATAAATATCTGTCGAATCTTTCAATGCTGCATTGCCTATGTCTAGGTCTCGTGCTAAGAGAGCTAATGTAAGCATTCCCTTAACAGATACAAATCTTGTCCTGGAGACAAAGCAGAGGTGAAAGTGAGCAGCTGCATCTTAGTTATAAAATAGCTACATGAAGATTTGAATCTGTGGGGCATAAATCCTCATTGAAAGTATAATAGCCAAATAAATCTGCATGGATTATTGTGAAAGTTCAGAACCACTGTCTGAGTCGCAGCATATTTTAGAAGGTGTATTTTGAGAAGTTTGCCAGCCAACGTTAATCCATTTGACCTCACTAAACCATACACCTCAGTCTAAAGTCAGCAATTTTATCAATCCAGTCAGTGTGAAGGTGTATTTCTTTACGAGGTGTGTTTGGGGAGTGGTACACTCTCCAGTGGTTGTGTGAGTTGTGCGTTAATGGGTAGCATTCTCATCCCCTGAGACGAATAGTTGTGGGTTCCAGTCTCATTGCAGAGTTTCAGGATGGTCGAGCGGTCTAAGGCATCAGAAACTTGTAACAAAGTGAGGGGCTCATGTGGCATGATGGTAGTGCTACCATCTCTGGACCAGGAGACCTGGGCTTAGCTCAGTTGGCTGGATGGCTGGTTTGCGATGCAGAGTGATGCCAACAGTACTGACTGAGGTTACCACGAAGGATTCTCCTTCTCAACCTTGCCTCCTGCCTGAGGCTTAAACCACCACCAGTCATCTCTCTCTGATGAGAGAGCAGCTCTATTGTTTGGTAAGACCAAGGTGACTTTACCTTTTATAGAAATAGAAGTCTTTCTTCCATCCATCATTTTTTCTTTGCGGCTCATGCATTATGAAGCAAACACTAATTAGACATTAATAAAGCTATCTAGATAAAGTAAGAAAAAAATGTCACTTTATATCAAACGATATAAACACTCTCACTGTGTCATCTTTTCTTATCTTTGTGTCAACACCTTGTAATATCCATAGAATATAGAGAACAGAAGTGGACTATTTGACCTAACCAATCAATGCTGGTGTCTTTCTGCTTTGTGCATACACATCTTCCCGTTCCACTTCAGGTCTCCTTCTCAGAGTACTACCTCAGAGTCCTTGAGGGACAAAGGAAGCTTTCAAACCCCACAAACAGTCCCAGCGAAGGACTTCCACGCCGGTCTGTTATCATCAGAGAACACAGTAATGGCTCAACAACAGCTAGACTCCTTGATCTGGACTGAAGGAAATTGCAAAGTAACCTTGGATAAGGTGCTGCGTGGATCAGCGCAGGTTCACCGTCAGCTAAACCTCAATATTGGAGGATAGGAAAGCATAGATAGAAAGTGGTAAAAGGCAAGACTGGCCTTCCTGGTGTCAGAGAGTAACTCTTCATAGAGGATTATTGATTGTTGGGATGATCTTCTAGGTAAGGCAGTGAAGATCAAAACTCTCAGTGAAAGAGTTGAAGTGGGGCAGTAATGCAATCCATAAAAGGATGAGGTTGATGGGTTGAATGGCCTCTCTGTATTTTATACCATGATTTTGATCTTGCTCTGTGCACTTTTTATTGTTCATTTTTTCTATTTTGTTTGTTTACCTGGTCTAATTTTGTTCAGGCTAGATTTATCATTCTTTTCAAACGTCTGTGTGGGTTGCTTGTAAGTCCATAAGAAATAGGAACAGAAGTAGGCCATTTAGCCCCTTGAGCCTACCGTGCCATTCAACAGAATCATGGCTGATCCGACATTCCTCACACCCACTTTCCTTCCCCTTCTCTGAAACCCTGTGATTCCCTGACTGATCAAGAATCTATCGATCTCAGCCTTAAATATACGCAAGGACTCTGACCCCATAGGCAAAGAGTTCCAAAGACTCTCAACCCTCTGAGAGCAGAAATTCCTCCTCATCTCAGTCTTAAATTGATGTCCTTTTATTCTAAGATAAATGAACACAACGATTTTTTCTGATGTTCCAAATGTGTTATCTGAACAAAAGTAACTCAATTACTTTTATGTTAAAATAATATTTATATTTATGTTAAAATATTTATGTTAAAATAACATTGAAGGATTTTCAGACTGCGTTGAATGCCCATTATACCTGCAGAATCTTAATGTTCGGATGTCCATGCTCTCGTCTCCCACTTTTTTGAAATGATGAATTAGTCTGTTTTTCAAAAATAAAAGTTGGTATGAATGTCTAGCATCTGCCATGAAGCCAATGGGATGGCAAGGATCCAAAAACTGTTGTGGTTGCCTCAGTGACTCAAACACTGTCACCACCTCTGAACCAGGAGGCCTGGGTTTAAGTCCTACCTACCGCAGAAGTGTGTCACAACATCTCTGTTGATGAGAAATACCGAGACACAATCCAGATCAATTTTGACATCCCCGCCTCTTCGATTTGTCTGCCTCCTCTCCACCTATCCTCTCCTCTATCCATCCTCTATCCGCCTCCCCCTCTCTCCCTATTTATTTCAGAACCCTCTTCCCCTCCCCCATTTCTGATGAAGGGTTTAGGCCCGAAACGTCAAGTTTTCCTGCTCCTATGATGCTGCCTGACCTGCTGTGTTCATCCAGCCCCATGCTTGTTATCTCGGATTCTCCAGCATCTGCAGTACCTATTATCTCTGATACAATTTTGACACCTTTTTGCTTCCCCAGCTACCACTAGGCAAGAAAACCAAACTGCGATGACCTGGGGGAGGGTATAGTTAAAAGCTGAGTTTCTCCATCATTTTCTGTGTCATCACGGTGGGTGATCAAGGGAGGTTGTCAACACCAACAGAGATTTCTAGAAACGAATCTATTGGTAGGAGGACTTCACATTAACTCAAAGTTAAAGGAGAAGTTTGACACATAATCATCTTTCTCTAGAGTTAGATGCCACGTGACCTCCTACAACGCTGATATGTTATTTACATATTTATTGTTGACCCTTTACACTACACCATGTGCCCAGTGGACAAGGAATTTTCTTTGACTCAAAATGATGGACCTTGATCCACTAATGTTGAAAACAGTGAGCCTGACAGGAAGTTTGGAGTTTGACATTTGAACATTGTCTGGGTAAATAAAACTGGAATAAACACCCAAGCTAATGTTCTGGGGACATGAGTTTGAACCCGCCATGGTAGAAGCTAAATTTGAACTTAATTAATAAATCTGGATTTTGAACGGTAGTATTGGGGAATTCCTTATCGATTGTTCTAAAAGGTCACCGTATTCACTAATGTCCTTTAAGGAAGGGAACAGCCATCCTTACCCAGTCTGGCCTACATGTGACTCCATACCCACAGCAATGGGGTTGGGACTTAACTGCACCCTGAAATGGTTGAGCAACTGACTCATTTGAGGCAACAAAATGTAAGGGAACTGAGGAAAAGGCAGGAGTTGTGGATTATCAGATCAGCTATGCTCCCATTGAAAGGCAGAACAGACTCAATGGGCTGAAGGGTTCTGCTCTTACATTTTATAAATGCCGACCATGCCATGTAATACCTACCTCTAATGGTTTAAGGGTTGCTGGGTTAGAGAGGGGGATACGACAGCTTTGAGTGATCCTACAGGACCTTAACCAGTCCCTGTTTGTTTTGTGAGAATGCACTGTCTATCTTGGCAATGTGTTCAGTCATGGGAACATTGACAGCTAAAGCCAATCCTTTTCTCATTGATGGACACGAGCTTAGGGTCTCCATCAGGAGTCCTCCACCCTGGGACCAGGCAATTCTCCCCCTCCCAGTTTCCCTGCAAAACTGCTCCCAGATAAGATACCCATGCCAATAGGCTGAGGCATGTTCACTATCTCTGGAAACGTCTGACATCCAGCTCTGATCTTGATTAAAATTGTGATTTGGCCCCCGGGTCCTCTCTAACCTTCTAAATTAAATTAAAATAAAATTGTCAAGTGGAACACAATCTGTTCCCTTCATCAGCTTCCAAACCTTGATTAGATTATCTCCAAGTCTCCATTATCTAAAGCACAGAGTCTCTGCCGGCTTATCCAGATAACTGGGATGGTCCAGACATGGTTATTTTGAGGAGTTGATATGAGAATGGATGAAGAACCTCAAATATTGTCTGATAAAGTTTGAGGCTCAAGGGGATACTTATGCAGAACCTTCCTCCCAGATAGTAATTGAATGGGTGGATTGGAAATCAGGTGAAGTGAGTTGTTGAACTGTGTATATGCCTATGTAAGTGTACCTGTGTGTCTATGTGTGTGTCTGTGCATGATAGGGTCTCTGTGTGTGCCTGTGTCAGTGTGCATGTGTGTATGTTGGTCTATATGTATCCATGTCAATATATCTACATGTGTGTGCCTTGTCATTGTGTGTCTGTGTATGTGTGCCTGTGAGTGTCTATGAATCAGTGTCTATGTGTGTATGTCTGAGAACACAATAGGATCAGTGTGTGTGTGTGTGTGTCGATCTGAATCTGTATGTGTGTGTCTTTGTACATCCGTATCTCTGTGTGTGTGTGGATTTGTGCATGTGTCTGTGTGTGTGGATCGGTGTCTTTGTCTGTGTGTGTGTGTGTACCTGTGTCTGTGTGTGTGTGTGTGTGTCTCTGTGTACCTGTATCTGTGTGTGTCTGTGGGTCTGTGTCTGTGTGTGTGTGTGTGTGTATGTCTCTGTGTACCTGCACCTGTGTGTGTCTGTGGGTCTCTGTCTGTGACTCTGTGTTTCTGTATCTGTGTGTGTGTCTATCTGTCTGTCTGTGTATCTGTATCTGCATGTGTGTGTGTGTGTGTGTAGGTCTGTGTATGTCTCTGTGTTTGTGTATGATGGGAGTGTGGTGGTGTGGGGACAGCAGAGAGGTGGCAGTTGAATGTGTTTCTCGCTCCATCTTTTCTTGTGACTGTCTTGTCGGACTACCTCAGATGAAATTGCCTAATAGTTATAATGAGCCTCTGATCCCAGTGTTAAGGGTCGCAGCATCTCTGTAGCAGAGACAACAATTGCCTTGTGAGTAATCTCCCCTTAGTGAAGCAATTTCAAAGCACTTTGTAAACATGACTTTCGGATTGTAGTGTATTATCTGTAGCTTCGACAAACCAGTTATTTTGAAAAGCCTTATCTGCGTAATGAAATGATTCATCTAGTCATTATGGTGAGGCATGGGTGAGAAGCATCATTGTTCGACAAAGTGAAATCAGTAGCTCTGGATTCTTGCTTAGTAATTTTCCAGGCAAGACAGAGAGAAATCTTAAAATTAGAGCAGCCTACCTATAATCATAGCTTTGTTGACAAGTTTCGAGGCAACAAATGATGTATTAACAAACCCCGCGAGTGTTGTATTGCAATGAGAATGCGGTTCAGTTCTTTTCTAGATCTGCACCTGAGCTTATTCGAACAGAGGGGAAACCAGGAATGGAGCTTGTCCCCATCTCATTTTCCATCCAATTAAATTAGTGGGAAACCAGGCGTGTTCTCGTCCAGGCATTTGATTTATCATGGGCGATTGAGCTCTAGTCAATGCCCCCAGCATCCCGATAACAGCAGGAAGAGGGGACTCTGCCCAGGCATCCCTGTCACAACAAATAGAATTGACACTAATTTCCTGGGATTAACACCAGGGGCTGTTCCATGCGGCGAAAGGGTTTGAACAAGTGAATGAAGCAATGAAGAAGGGTCTAGGCCCGAAACGTCAGCCTTCCTGCTCCTCTGATGCTGCTTGGCCTCCTGTGCTCATCCAGCTCTACACCTTGTTATCTCATTATCCGAAGCAAACTACTTCATCCCAGGCCATTGTCTTTGATTTGTTTACGATTAATTGAGAACAAGAAGGGAAAGATCAATATATTACTCGATTGGCGACGTTTTCTGTCAAAGAGGTGAGGCGTCCTGATGAAGAACAATGTGGGAGTGCATTATCCTGACAGCTAACATCTCCACAAGCAATTCTGAACATTACCACCAACCCAATCGAAATCCTGCTTTGGAAATAGTGCAAAGTCAGAAATCACACGACACCAGCTTATAGTCCAAAAGGTTTATTTGAAATCACAAGCTTTCGGAGTGTAGCCCCTTTGTCAAGTGGAAGTGACTTTACCTGAAGAAGGAGCAGCATTCCAAAAGCATGCTTTTAAATAAACCTGTTGGATTATAACCTGGCATCTTCTCTGACTTTGTCCACCCCAGTACCTTCACATCATGGAGATAATCACTAGATCAGATCAGGAATATAATGTCATTATTTTCTCATTGCAACCTCTCCTAATGAAAATACACACTGCCCTTTCCGCTTCAGTTAGCTGAAGATCTGAGTTAATTCAGGAACCTTTCCTGGTTGCTGTCACGCTTGCAAAAATAAAGATGTTCAGTTCTGAGTTATTTCTCTAATAAAACTGATAGTCAGTTCCAATGTACCCTCTAGGATAGCCCCTAATCTCCTGGAATTAGAAATTACTCTCCAGGGTCTCACAATGGGCAGCCTGGCAGGAAAATTACAGGAAACAATAAAAACTTTCTGAACATTTAAAAAAAAATTGAATCCTTCTTTATCACATGTGGGGCCATGTTATGCATCAAGGCAGAGATGGATGGATTCTTGTTAAGCCAGGGTTAGCGGACCCAGATAGGACAGTGGACTAGAGTTTACAATCAGGTCAGCCATGATCTTGTTAAATGGCAGAGCAGGCTCAAAGGGGCTGAATGGCCTGCTCCTGGTTTGTTTGTACATTGTCTGCCTGATGGTGCCAAAACTCCAAACACAAGTGCTTCATGAGTTACAATGTACTTTGGACATCCTGAAGTTGTCAAAGTCACTATACAAATGCAGTCCTTTGTAGTGTAGTGGCTTCCAATCATTGTTGGCATGTTAGCAACTGCATAGCTATGGGTGAAGAGTGGACCAGGGAGAGGAGTCGTGGGCTGTGGTGATGTTCCTGTGTCTGCTGCTCCCTCCCCCCGGCCCCGACAACATAACCACATTGCCCTTGCCCATCCGTCTGTCCCCACCTCATAATGCGATGATAGTGAACCCCAACCCATCCTGAGCACTATGGGCCCTCAGACCCCAAGCCTCAGGCTCTAATGTAACCCTTGCCCAGGCTCTTGAGATAGACTGACTGAGGTTTCTGCTATATCCCCAGTAGACCTTATCATCTCCTTACTCAGTAATTCCCCACATGGTTCAAATAATCACATTCTTTTGGCTTTCAACTGCCAATCCTTCTCTGAGTTAAATGTCTAGACACTAGGTTTCTTCTTACTTTTCTTACCTGCTGATAGATACCATATCTGCCGGTGCTGTCTGTTGGACAACGCTCCAGGAACATTCAACAGTATGTTGTTTACCCATTTAATGTACTCCCCAGGTTAATCTTTTTTAAAATCCTAATTCCTTACCATTCTTCACATCATTACTTTGTAAGTGCATCCCTCTGTCTCTCTCTCTCCCTGTTCAGTGACCCTCTGGATGCAGCAGCGATGACCTTGCAGATCAGTGCACTCCACGTCCTTGTTTGACAATATTTTCCTAGAATCTACGTGTGAAACTTTGAACTTTTAGGATTTGAAGACCAATCTTCTGAATGTGAACCAGTGACGGAAAGCTTTGTCCACATTGTGAGACCCATGATTGTGCCACCAATTTCCTATGCAGACAGATTTGTCTATGGACAACACACAGGCATTGCACAACAAAAAACAGAAGTTACTGGAAAAGCTCAGCAGGCCTGGCAGCATGTGTGAAGAAAAAAATCAGAGTTGATGTTTCGGGTCCGGTGACCCTCCCTCGGACATGCTGAGCTTTTCCAGCAACTTCTGTTTTTGTTCCTGATTTACGGCATCTGCAGTTCTTTCGGTTTTGTTTCACACAGACATTGCAATTGGGATTTCATCGGGTGTGTGGTTGGTCTGACAGATTTCATTTTGGAAAACCTGTCTATGGGCATTTGAAATTGATCCTTATCTTGCTGTCGCTTAGATTATTGTGATGGCTTTGACAAGATCCCCTTTAATCTGCAAAGACACTTATGGGAGTTCTGAGGTAGGGTAACTGGACCTGAAACGTTAACTGTTTTTTCCTTCACAGATGCTGCCAGACCTGCTGAGCTTTTCCAGCAACCTTGTTTTTGTACCTGATTTATGGCATCGGCAGTTCTTTCGTTTTTTTTTTGTGGGAGTTGTGCGCTGGCCCCCAAGCAGTCATCAGAATGCGGGGAAGAAATGACATCAGGAGATAGAAAAGAAATGTAAGATAAGAAATGCACTATCTCAGTAATCATGGGGGACTTTGATATGCAGGTGGGCTTGGAAAATTAGGTTGGTAACGGATCTAAAGAAAATGAATTTGTGGAATGTCTATGAGATTGTTTTTTAGAGCAACTTGTGGTAGACCCCACTAAGAAACAGACATTTCAGAAGCTGGTGATATGTCACGAGGCAGACTTGATTAGGGAGCTTAAGGTGAAGGAACCCCTAGGGGGCAGTAACCACAATGTAAGACCCCAAGACCATAAGACATAGGAGTGGAAGTAAGGCCATCGGGCCCATCGAGTCCACTCTGCCATTTAATCATGGCTCATGGGCATTTCAACTCCACTTACCCGCACTCTCCCCGTAGCTCTTGATTCCTTGCGAGATCAAGAATTTATCAATCCCTGCCTTGAAGACATTTAATGTCGCGGCCTCCTCTGCGCTCTGTGGCAATGAATTCCACAGGCCCCCCACTCTCTGGCTGAAGAAATGTCTCCTCATTTCTGTTCTAAATTGACACCCTCTAATTCTAAGGCTGTGCCTACGGGTCCTAGTCTCCCCACCTAATGGAAACAACTTCCCAGCGTCCACCCTTTCTAAGCCATGCATTATCTTGTAAGTTTCTATTAGATCTCCCCTCAACCTTCTCAACTCTAATGAATACAATCCCAGGATCCTCAGCCGTTCATCGTATGTTAGGCCTACCATTCCAGGGATCATCAGTGTGACTATGATAGAATATGATAGAATATGATAGAATTCACCCTGCAGTTTGAGAGAGAGAAACTGCAATCAGATGTGACGATATTACAATTGAGTAAAGGTAATTAAAAGACATGAAAGAGAAGCTGGTCATAATTGATTGGAAGAGGAGCCTAGCGGGGAAGATGGTAGAGCAGCAATGGCTGGAGTTTCGGGTAGAAATTCAGGAAGCACAGCAGAAATTCATCCCAAGGATGAAGAACGTACTTAGGGTAGGACGAGGCAACCATGGCTGACAAGGGAAGTCAGGGACAGTACAAAAGCAAAAGAAAAAGCGTGCAATGTGGTGAAGGTTGGTGGGAAGCCAGAGGATTGGTAAATCTTTAAAAACCAGTAGAGGATAACTAAAAAAAAATTAGGAAGAGAAGCTGAAATATGAGAACAGGATAGCTAAGAACATAAAAGAAGATTACAAGAGCTTTTTTGGACATATTGAAGGTAAGAGAGAGGCGAGAGTGGACATTGAACACTGGAAAATGAGGCTGGAGTAGTAGTAATGGGAAACAAAGAAATGATGGAGGAACCAGACAAACACTTTGCATCAGTCTTCATGGTGGAAGACACCAGAACAGACCAGAACATCAAGAGAGTCAGGGGGCAGAGAGTGGCCATCACAAAGGATAAAGTACTGGGAAAGCTGAAAGGTCTGAAGTTGGATAAACCAGCCAGGCCAGATGGACTGCACTCCAGAGTTCTGAAGCAGATAGCTGAGGAGCTTGAGGAAGCTTTGGTGGTGATCTTTCAGGAATCTCTGGAGTCTAGGAGGGTCCTAGAGGACTGGGAAATGGCTAATGTAACCTCTCTCCCCCCACCACCGTCTAAGAAGGGAGGGAGGCAGAAGATAGGAGATTATAATCTGGTTTGCCCAGCCTTGGTCAGTGTTAAGACTTTACAGTCCATTATTAAGGATGAGATTGCAGAGTACTTGGAAGTACATGGTAAAATAGGGCAGAATCAGCACAGCTTCATCAAGGGGAGGTCACGCCTGACAAATTTGTTAGAATTCCTTGAGGACGTAACACGTAAATAGGACAAAGGAGAGCCAGTAGACGTGATCTCTTTGGATTTCTGGAAGATCTTTGACAAAATGCTGCACAGGAGGCTTCTAAATAAGCTAAGAGCCCGTGGTGTTAGGGGCAAGGTACTGGCATGGATAGCAGATTGGCCGACTGACAGAGGGCAGAGAGTGGGGATAAAGGATTCTTTTTACAGGGTGGCAGCTGGTGACTGGTGGAGTTGTAGGGGTCAGTGTTGGGACCACAACTATTCATGTTATACATTAACAACCTAGACATAGCAACTGAGGACATTTTTGCTAAGTTTGCAGATGACACAAAGATAGGTGGAGGGGCAGGTAATGTTGACGAAGTGAGGAGGCTGCAGAAGGACTTGGGCAGACTAGGAAGTGGGCAAAGAAGTGGCAGATAGAATACAATGTGGGAAAGTGTGAGGTTATGCACGTTGTAGGAAGAATAGAGGCATAGACTGTTTTCTATCCAGGGAAAGGGCTTAGAAATCTGCACAAAGGGTCTTGGGAGACCTTGTTCAGGATTCTTTTCAGCTTAACATGCAAATTCACATGGCAGTTAGGAAGGCAAATGCAATGTTAGCATTTATTTTGAGAGGTCAAGAATACAAGAGCAGAGATGTACTGCTGAGGCTGTATAAGGCTCTGGACAGACCACATTTGGAATATTGTGAGCGGTTTTGAGCCCCGTATCTAAAGAAAGATATGCTGGCATTAGAGGGAGTTCAGAGGAGGCTTACAAGAACGATCTTGGGATTGAAAGGCTTGTCATTTGAGGAGCAGTTGAGGGCTCTGGGTCTGTACTCGATAGAGTTTGGAAGGGTGAGGGGGATCTGATTGGAATTTACAGAACACTGAGAGACCTGGCTAGAGTGGGCGTGAAGAAGATGTCTCCACTAGTAGGAGAGACTAGGACCTGAGGACACAGCCTCAGAGTGACGGGACAACCCTTTAGAACTGAAATGAGTAGGAATTTTTTTAGGCCAGAGGGCGGTTAATCTGTGGAATTCATTGCCACAGAGAGCTGTGGAGACCAAGTCATTGAGTGTAGTTAAGACAGAGATGGATCAGTTTTTGATTGGTTAGAGGATCCAGGGTTACAGGAAGAAATCAGGAGAACAAGGTTGCGATGCAAATCAGCCATGATTGAATGAGTAAGCAGATGCAATGGTCCAAATGGCTTAATTCTGCTCCTATACCTTATCGTCTTAACACATTGATGTGAAAGCCAAGGTCCAGTGGCATTACTGGGAATACCTTCTCCACATGGACTGCAGAAGTTCTAGAATTTAGCGTACACCACAAGCGTCTCACTGGGAGAAGTCAATAAATGGTGACCTTCGCAATGACCTCTCACACATGCCCAGAATGATGAAACATATACAGTTTTGACCAATCTCTCGTGAGAGATATCCATTGGCAATATGAGACTGTAAGACAATAAGACCATAAGCTGTAGGAGCAGAATGGGGCCATTCAGCCTATTGTGTCTGCTCTGCCATTCAATCAGATCATGATTGCTCTGATCATCATCAACTCCACTTTCCTGCCTTTTCTCCATAACCCTTGATTCCTTTACAGATTAAAAATCTGTCATGTCAACCAGCATTTTATTTATAATTTGTCAGTTAAATGTTGCACTCTCACCGAACAATACATGTGAAACCTCCTTCCAATGGATTACTGTACAAATACAGAACATATTAAATAAATGGCTGTACATTAGAGGGGGTACATACTGTCTAATTACTGCTATTGGACAGTCATAAACTTGTAAAGGAGGATAACAAGATATTGTTTGAAGACACATTGAAAACCAAACATTGAAACACTCACCAGAAAAATTGATTTTCTTTAGTGATTTGTGTTCCTCTGGTTGGGGGTCAGGGCTGGAGATATAGTCCAGATTTAGTCCATTCTGTGCCCACAGTGAATATCAATACACTCATCAGCAATCCTTCCACCTCTTTGACCTTGGTGTACAGCGACCTTCAGATTGTGGAGCTAATGGGGTGAAACATTTCGACCTCTGACCATGAGATATGGCTGTCACTAGAAAGGCAAGATTTTTTTTGCTCTCTGAGATGTTGAGAGTCAACCACATTACTGTGGGTCTGGAGTCACACATAGGCTAGACCAGGTAAGGACAGCAGATTAATGACCCATGACCAACCCTTGCTCTCATCCCTGCCTCCTTGACCTGACACAACCTGTCCATCTTCTCTCCCACCTATCTGCTCTTCCCACCTCACTGACCAATCCCCACCACTGCCTACCTGCACTCAACTATTGCCATCCCACCTACCTTCCCCAGCCCCACCCCCCTCCCCCATTTCTCAAGAAGGTCCCAACCCAAAACATCAGCTTTCCTGCTCCTCTGATGCTGCCTGACCTGCTGTGTTATCTCTGACTCCAGCATCTGCAGTTCTTGCTATCTCTGAGGATGGCACATTTCCTTCCCTGAAGGGGATTAGTCAATCAAGTGTGGTTGATTCATAACTGCTCTCTGGGCAATTAGGGACTTTATCATGGAATCCCTACAGTGTGGAAACAGGCCCTTCAGCCCAACAAGTCCACACTGACTGTTGGAGCATCCCACCCAAACCCATTTGCCTATAACCCATCTAATCTACACATCTCTGAACACTACAGGCAATTTAGCACAGCCAATCCACTTAACCTGCACATCTTTGGACTGTGGGAGCAAACCCACGCAGACACGGGGAGAATGTGCAAACCCCACACAGACAGTCACCTGAGGGTGGAATTGAACCTGGGTCCCTGGTGTTGTGAGCCAACAGTGCTAGCCACCGAGCCACTCTGCCACCCTGCCACCCCTGGCAGTAAATGCTGGCCTGGCCAGCAACACCCACATTTTGAGAATGAATGAAAATAGAGAACGGTAGTTTTGGATCACTAGTCCAGTGACATTACACCTCCACCAGATCCTCACCAACAGTCTTCAGCTAATTTCTCAACCCTGTTATTTCCCGTCCATCATCACGGTGATTGTTAAAGGAGGAACAAGAAGTGACATTATGGGAAAGCTTCACATGCAGTTTCACACTACAAGCGATGCTTAGGCAGTTAGTAAAGTGTGTCCCAGCCTTTTGTCGTCATGACATGTAATTGATGAGTTGTGAAATAATGGTAACACTACACAATAGACAATGTAATTTGATTGCATCATTCATGTGTGTGATCTCACTACATGTCATCTTCAAGTGGGTATATTTCCCAGTCAACGTCTGCCTGTAGCCGTAAAGTATTTTGCTTTTTTTTGAAAGCATGTTCTTTCCAGCCTCTTCTTATGTCTGTGGTGGTCAGGGATGTCAGTACTCAGGAATGAACCACTTCTCACCTCTGAGTTCTCCACGTCAGGTATAGAACAGCTACTTATGGAGTACAGCTCATTCTGTTCTGCCTCAGACTCAGAAGTGGATATAAAAGCTGTCGTGTCAGCAGCAGTTTCCAGCAACCTATTGCAGCCGCTCTTGTGATTGTTTGGATTAATTGAGCCCATTCATTGAGACGAATGGCCGCCCTGCCCTTTTCTGTGTGAGACAGTGACAGATAAGAAATCGTTCAGTGCTGTCCTATCTTCATTCGATAAGCATGTTTTCCAATGAGAGTGATTAAGCAGCAAATTCGAATCAACTCATTTTCCCTCAACCCCTTTTTTCCGATTCATGAGAAATTAATCCCAATAATAGCATTGCGCTGGAAATCCGGGGATTGAACCCTGGACCTTTCTGTATTACATGATGTTTTTCCACCCTGTTCCAATTTAGAAGAAGAATGTTGGCGGGTAATTTTGACAAGGCTGGGATTTCTTACACATCCCCGGCTCTCTTGTGACTCTACAGGCATTAATGGTGGAGAAGGGTTAAAGCCCGCATGTTCCCGTTATGTTGGGCCTAATGGTGACTGGTGGATATAAGTAAAATTCCACCCCTGGGAATTTTGTATAATCAGGACCAACTTGGATGAAACCCAAACGATTCTAACAGGGCTGACCAGGATAAATGTGGGATGGTTACTCCTGATGTCTGGGGAGTCCAGAACCAGGGGCCACCATCTTAGGATACAGAGTAAACCATTGAGGACTGAGATGAGGAGAAATGTCTTCGTCCAGAGAATGAGGAGCCTGTGGAATTCTCTGCCACAGAAAGTGGTTGAGGCCAAAACATTGAATGTTTCCAAGAAGCAGTTAGATGTAGTTCTTGGGGCTAAAGGGATCATATGGTGTGTGGAGCAAATGGGAACGGGAATGAGTTAGATGATCAGCCAGGATCATGTAGAGTGGTGGAGCAGGCTCGAAGGGCCGAATGGCCTCCTCCTGCCCCTGTCTGATGTTTCTGTGTTTTGGATTGGATTGAAGTAGTAAAACATTAGTGCAACAACGCATCACGCGACACAATCTCTTGATACTTTTCCTATGAAGGTGAACGTTGAAATGGAAGAAATGTCTTTATTTTTCAGCATTGTGTTTCAGTAATTATTTTTGTCTTTGCCAGGGAGCCCAAATACTGTGGACATTGTGACAGTTCATCACCATGGCAATGATTCAGACAATGCCCATAGCTTCTGAGCGTCAGAATTCAGAAAGTGATCACAAACTGCGAGCATCTGCAGCATCGCCAATCGTGCAGAGCACCATGGGAAGCGTTGGCAGTCTTGTATCAGGGCGCAACTACCATGATAAACACTGCAAGGCCATGGAGTACAACAGCAAATGTCGCAAGACCGGCCAAGTGCTGAACATTTTCAGGCAACAGGATGGACACCTCAAAAATGGCTACTCTCAGGACTGTGTTGGTGGAGTAGCTTCCAAGAAGCAATGTTCAGCAATTGGAAAAAGTGGGAATTATGCATATTTAAGTGAAGACCATCGCAATGGAAGTTGGAGCATGACGGAATCACCCAGCAGCCCTTGCAGTGATCCTGAAGATTTCCGTGAAGCCAGGTCAATGAATGGAAATATCCGAGGGCCCCCTCCAAAAATAATTCCGGTCTCAGGCAAACTCGAGAAGGTAAGTCACAACTGATCCCTTTTCGTAGGCGATGTGGTGGGCTACCAATATACCAAGGAGCAGTGTAGTAATATCACAACGACATGCCCTCCTGTTGTGGGTTAGTAGGCATACTACCATGGAAACATAGAAAACAGGAGCAGGAGTAGGCCATTCGGCCCTTCGAGCCGGCTCTGCCATTCGATATGATCGTGGCTGATCACCCAACTCAGTCCCCTGGTCCAGTTGCAGAACATAATTGCTTTGAATTTGCACTCCAGGTTAATCGCACTGCACAAACAGTTAACCCACTATGTTTTAAACCCATTTGTTCTCAGTGGGATAAACGTGTGCATTTGCAAAATGCACAAGGCAATTTTAAAAGCGTGTCTGAATGGTTTATTCATTGATATCCGCCCCCATGGTTGGAGCAGTGTGCATGGATCCAGTGCCCCATTTTATAAACAGGATGTAAAGGCATGGAGAAGGTGCAAAAAAGATTCACAAGAACATGATCAGAACTGAGAACTCTTCAGGAAAGGCTGAACAGATGAGGGTTCTTTTCTCTCGAATAGAGAGGGCTAAGGGGGCAACGTAACAGATTTTTAAGACATTGAGAAGTTTTTTTTTTAATCAGGGTAGGTGTAGAGGTTTCTTGCTGTGAAGAGGATAAAACTAAAGGTCACCAAAATATGATAATCATTTATATCCCATACCAAATTCAGGAGACATTCCTTCAGATTTTTATTTTTGGATGTACAATGTACTACTTCAAGGTGGCTCAGTGGTTAGCACTGTTGCCTCACAGTGCCAGGGACCCCAGTTCAATTTCCAACCTCAGGCAACTGTCTGTGTGGAGTTTGTACATTCTCCCCGTGTTTGCATGGATTTCCTCCCACAGTCCAAAGATGTGCAGGTTAGGGTGGATTAGCCATGCTCAGTTTCCCAGGGATGTGTAATCAAGGCGAATTAGCCGTGGGGAAATACAGCGTTAGGGTAGTGGGGGGGTAATCTGGGTGGGATGCCCTTTGAATGGTTGGTGTGGACTCGATTGGCTGAATGGCCTGCTTCCACACTGTAGGGGTTCTGTGATTCAATGGAGTTGAGCTGAGGGGCATTGAGGCAAAGAAGGGTAGGCTAGAGAATGGAATCTGCTGATGGGGTGGATTGAAGAAGGAGGGATCTCTGACTTGGATGGAGCATTAGCAGCAGACTCCAGTTGGGTCAAACCACTTGCACACTCAAGCCTCCAAATTAACAATGGCACATCCTTCGAGCAGTAGAAACAATTTTTTTAAAAAATGAGTCATTTAGATTATGCCCTCTGTAACTAGTTCAGAGTAGGATTGGCTGAATGGACATAGCCTCCTCCATTTCTAGTGTTCTGCTGACAGGGTAAAAAGGATTGGACGAAGGTGCTGGGTTTTACACAGGGTGTGCTTTCAATGCGCAGCAGTTATTCAGAAGGAGTTCAAAGTCCTGGTACTCAAAGCTACTGCACATTTTTCTATCCTGGGGTGGAATACAAAGGGGAGGACATAATTTTCTTTTTATTTGTTTGTTAGTGGCTGGAGGGGACAAGCATTTAGAGTCATAGAGGTCTACAGCACAGAAACAGGTCCTTCAGCCCAACTTGACCATGCTGTCCAGTTTTCGCAATTAAACTAGTCCCATTTTCCAGCATTTGGTCCATATCCCCCCCAAACCTATCCCATCCATGTACCTGTCTAAATGTTTCTTAAATGATGAACTTGTACTTGCCTCAACCGATATCTCTGGCAGCCTGTTCCAGACACTCACTATGCTCTGTGTGAAATAATTGCCCTACTGAACCCTTTTGTATCTCTCCCCTCTCACCTTAAACCTATGCTGTCGAGTTTTAGACTCCCCTACCCTGGGGAAAAGCTGTTGGCTATCCACCTAATCTATGTATCTCATGATTTTGTAGACTTCTAGAAAGTCACCCCTGCAGTCCTGGGAAATGGGTCCCAGACTATTCAGCCTCTCCCTATAACTCAAACTTTCCAGTCCAGGTAGCATCCTAGTCGATTTTTCTGCACGCTTTCTAGTCTATTGCTCACATTGAACTGGCTCATAGTAAGACAGCTCCTGCATCTTCCTGCCTGTGGCACTTCGATATAACTGTGTGGCTTGCTTGGTTATTGGAGGGGGTAGTCAGGCCCATCGCTGTGGGTATGGAGTCACGGTGTAGGTCAGACCGGGTAAGGATGGTAGATTACCATCCTTGAGTTAGTGAGTGGGTTTTCACATCAGTCTGCTAGATTCATCATTTACTGAGACAATGCGCCTTTTAATTCCAGGCAAATTAATGAAATAAATTTGCTATCCTCACCAAAACCAACCCCCCACCGCCACCCCCTCACCCCACCCGCCCACCATTGCCCAGGTTGAATCTGTGCCTCAGACTATTAAACCTAGAAGATAGGAGCAGGAGGAACCTTTGCTGTACTCCCTCGAGAGCAAGAGCATCCTTCCTCAGAAAAGGAGACCAAAATTGCACACGATATTCCAGGTGTGGTCTCACCAAGGCCCTGTATATTTGCAACAACACACCCCTGCTCCTGTACTTGAAACCTCTCACAATGATGGCCAACATACCATTTGCTTTCTTTACCACCTGCTGCACCTGAATGCTCACCTTCAGCATTTGGTGCACAAGGACACCCAGGTCCCACTGCACACGCCCCTCTCCCAATTTACAGCCATTCAGGTAGTAATCTGCCTTCTTACTTTTGCTTCCAAAGTGAATAGCCTCACATTTATCCAAATGATACTGCATCTGCCATTGATTTACCCACTTACCCAGCCTGTTGAGATCATACTGAATGATCTCTGCTTCTTCATCACAGTTCACCCTCCCACCCAATGTCGTATCATCTGCGAACTTGGAGATGTTACATTTTGTTCCCTCATCCAAATCATTAATATATGTTGTGAATAACAGGGGCCCCAGTACGGATCCCTGTGGCACCCTACTAGTTACCGCCTGCCAATTTGAAAAGGACCCATTAATTCCCACTCTTTGTTTCCTCTCTGTCAGCCAGTTTTCTATCCATCTCAGTACACTTCCCCCAAACCCATGCACTTTAATCTTGCACAATAATCTCTTATGCAGGACTTCATCAAAAGCTTTCTGAAAGTCCAAATATACGACATTGACTGTCTCCCCCTTGTCAACTCTACCAGTTACATCTTCCTAGAATTCCAACAGATTTGTCAAGCATGATTTCCCCTTCATAAATCCAAGCTGACGCTGTCTGATCCTCCTACTGCTTTCTAAATGCTCCACTATAAAATCCTTAATAATGGATTCAAGAATATTCCCCATTACTGATGTTAGATCCATAATTCCTTGTTTTATCTCTACCTCCCTTTTTGAATATTGGAGTGACATTAGCCACTCTCCAATCTGCAGGGACTGTTCCAGAGTCTATAAGAATCCTGGAAGATGACTACCAGTACATCCACTATTTCTAGAACCACTTCCTTATGTACTCTGGGAGGTAGATTATCACGCCCTGGGGATTTATCTGCCTTCAATCCCATCAATTTTGCCAGCACCATTTTTCTACTAATATTAATTTCCTTCAATTCTTCCCTCTCACTAAATCTTGCATTCTCCAACATTTCTGGTGTCTGGTTTGTGTCCTCTTTTGTGAACTCAGTATGTATTCAGTTGCTCAGCCATTTCTTTATCCCCTATTATATATTCCCCCATTCCTGCACAAAAGGGACAGTTGGTGGGAGATTGTCAACCAATTGGTAATCCTGAACACCAGCTTATTGCACTGGGAGTCATGGGTTCAAAGCCAACATTGGCTGATGGTGAAATTTAAATTCAGTAAAAGTCTGGAATCGAAAGTCAGCCTAATAGTGACCTTGTACCCGTTATCATAAAACAGTCAGGTAAGGAAATCTGCCATCCTTACCTGGGGTTCTGTAAACGAGGCATTTCTTAACTTACAAATATTGCTTAAAATAAAACAAATTCTTCACCTGGAGAGCGATGAGCCTGTGGAATTCTCTGCCACAGAAAGTGGTTGAAGCCAAAACATTGAATGTTTTCAGGAAGGCGTTAGATATGGTTTTTAGGGCTGAAGACTTCAAAACGTATGGGGAAGAAAGAGGGAAGAGGGGACTGAGTTGGATGATCAGCCATGATCATATTGAATGGAGGAGCAGACTCGAGGGGCTGAATGGCCTACTCCTGCTCCTATTTTCTGTGTTTCTGATTTGTGAGAAATGAAAAGTACATGATGAAATGAGATGACTGAGGGTCACAGGGTCATTCAGATGTGTAAAAGGTGAATGGAATCATTCATACTTTGAGACCCCTCAGTGCTTCTCCATGTTGTTTTGTTACCACACCCAGGATCTGGAAGGATCAGCCTTGGAAGCACTCCTGTTTATCTGTGCACCCTTTAACATGGGTGCTACAACTGTAGCACAGTAGCTCCCACAAGTTGTAGATGCTGAAGGACTTCATGGGACTTTGCAGCACCAGTAGGCCATTTGGCCCTTCAAACCCACTCCACCATTCAACAATGTCACGGCTGGGTGGTCTCAGCCCCACTTTCTCAGTTTTGCCCCACACCCGAGATGTGGTGACCCTGGGATTAAACCCACCACCAGCTCTCTCTCTCTCTCTCTCTCTTTCTCTGTCTCTCTGTCTGTCTATGATGAGAGAGCAGCCCGTAGTGCTCAGGGACGATGGTGACTGTCTCTTCACCTTGTCACAAATCTATCAGACTCAGCCTTGCATCAATACAAAGAGCTGCCCTCTTCCACTTTCGTCTGGGGAAGAGAATTCCACGGTCTAACCACCTTTCGAGAGAACTCAGTTAAATTCATTTCTGCCTTAAAAAGATTTCTTGTTATTAAATGGTGTCCCTTAGTTTTAGTCTTCGTACAAATGGAAGTACACCCTGGTGTCTGCTGTACACACTCCCCTCAAGATCATGGATGTTTTAATAATATTTCTTCTTCTAAACCCCACCATGTTTCAGCCGGGCCTGTTCACCTTTCTTCATGAGGCAGCTCTTTCATCCCGGGAATGAGCTGAGTGAGCCTTCTCCAAACTGTTTCTAATGCAATTATATTCAAATAAAGAATCAAAATTGAAAACAGCACTCCAGATATCGACACACACTGCTTTCTATCTCCTTACTATCTTTGTCATCATTCTTTGCTGCTCCTTAATACCTGCCCAATCCTCTGACCTGCCACTAATCTCTGCAGATTTGCACAGCATTTCTTGCAATTTGACCCGATGTGTCATTTCTTTATTTAGCCACGGATGATGCATCCTTCTCTAGGAAAAACCTAATCAAGGAGTTCCTCATGTTTCCTTTAAGTTACACCATTGCAGCTCTGCGACTGAAATCTAACAGCTGCAGGGGGGAGTTGGGGGGGAATGGGTGCTCCAGTCCATACTGGCCATTATGCTGGGACCTCATCGCTGCAGCTTTTGACTTAACTGCTGGCTCCCAGCTGAGGTGGGTTAAAATTATCTGCTCATTTTCTTCCTGCATTCGCTTTTTTTCATTTAAAAGAAGAAACTCACGTCAAGTTTATGGGAGCTTTCTGTACACGTTTATTCTGTGAGCAAACTGCCTGCCCAGCTTCCTCTTTTACAATGGTGTTGCCATGCTGAAATGTACCTAATTGTCTGATACTCACTACGAAGAACATCTTAAAGCAGTGAGTGGTGTTCAATGAATGACCATTTTTGTTCACTTTTTTAATGGATGCATATTGATTGGTCGTGTGTTGTTTCCTTCTGATCTTAATGGTGGGCTGCTTAATTCACACTCTCCGACAATGACCTGCATTTATCAAGCGCCTTTTAATGCAGCAAAAGAACCCCGAGCCACTTCACAACAATGTGAGCAAGCTCACTGGTGATGTTGAGCATCATAAGGATGGATTGGGACAGGCACCCAGTCATTTAGTCAAAGAGTTTAAAGTTTTAAGGATGCTGTGGAGAAATTTAGAAGTGTAATTCCAGATACTCGGGCCTAGGAAGCTCAATGGCAAAGAATGGAATTGGGGGCAGTGCAATTGCACAGAATTGGAGGAGCCCAAAGAATTTTAGGGGGTTGCAGGACAGGGCTAATATAGAGACAGTGGAGAGCAATAACTTTAGTCTTAACTTCTTACTCTGTGAGGAAGATAATTTGGATTTAGAAAAGATTCGTTGACGTGATGGAATACTCCCCACTTGCCTGGATGAGTGCAGCCCCAACAACCCTTAAGGAGCTTGACACCATCCAGGACAAAGCAGCCACTTGATTAGCACCACATCCACAAGCACCCACTCCCTCCACCACCGACGCTCAGTAGCAGCAGTGTCTACTATCTACAAGATGCACTGCAGAAATTCACCAAAGATCCTCAGACAGCACCTTCCAAACCCACGACCACTTTCATCTAGTAGGACAAGGGCAGCAGATACATGGGAACACCACCCCCTTCAAGTTCCCCTCCGAGCCACTCACCATCCTGACTTGGCAATATATCACAGTTCCTTCAGTGTCACTGGATCAAAATCCTGGAATTCCCTCCCTAAGGGCATTGTGGGTATACCTAGAGCACATGGACTGCAGCGGTTCAAGAAGGCAGCTCACCACCACCTTCTCAAGGGGGCAACTAGGGATGAGGCAATAAATGCTGGGCCCAACCAGTGATGCCCATATTCTATGAATGATCTTTTTAATATAGAAAGTCCATGTGGGTTAGGCACATTCACCATGTTCTTCTGTAGCAGTTTGATACAAATGTCTGCCTTGCTGTGCCCTTTCTGGAGGCAGATAAGATTTAACGGCTAGTTGACAATGTAGTATAAACCAGTCAAAGTAAATGATCCTTGCGTAGAGCGGTTAAACCTGAGGCACACCCAATACAGCGGTTTGGCCCTCTGTCAGAGTTTGGGTATCTATTAGACAGCTCACTGGGAAATGTCCATGAGGTTTTGCAAATGACAGACCACAAGGAGATAATCTGACGTAGGTCCCAGGATAGACAGGACAGTCAGAGTGTTGGGGGAGAAGGGGGTGCTAACTGGAAAGGAGTGACGGTGCACTGGGGATGAGGGGTTGATGAGAAGACATAGGGGAAGGAGAGGATTGATTAAAGATAAAAGCGAATTATTGTATTTGCTGGAGATCTGAAAACCAGAGATTGCTGGAGAAACTCAACAGGTCTGGTTGCATCTGCAAAATAATGTTTAAAGTTCAGCATGACTCTTCTTCGGAATAAAAGGAATTGTCGATGGGTGGAAATGGGAAAACAATTAGAAGAGTGCGAGCCACATTGAACAGCCTTGGAGCTGTAGTGTTCACTGGCAGCTTCTGATATTTTGTTGAATGTTTGTTTGCAATCCCCTCCTTTTTCAATGACAAGCTGCAGCAGCTTGTTGGTACGCGGGAAGTCACCCCCATTTTCTTAAACATAGCCAGCATCGAACCAGCTACATTCATGCTCAGTTAATATTGTCCATGGAATTTCAAGCAGTGTCTAAGTCCCTTATTTGCATTTGCAAAGGCACTAGGATGAACACAGCAGGCCAAGCAGCATCATAGGAGCAGGAAAGCTTGACGTTTCGGGCCTAGACCCTTCATCAGAAATGGGGGAGGGGTAGGGGGTTCTGAAATAAATAGGGAGAGAGGGGGAGGCGGATAGAGGATGGATAGAGGAGAGGATAGGTGGAGAGGAAGCAGACAGGTCGAAGAGGTGGGGATGGAGCCAGTAAAGGTGAGTATAGGTGGGGAGGTAGGGAGAACCCTCTTCCCCTCCCCCATTTCTGTTGAAGGGTCTAGGCCCGAAACGTCAAGCTTTCCTGCTCCTATGATGCTGCTTGGCCTGCTGTGTTCATCCAGCTCCACACCTTGTTATCTTGGATTCTCCAGCACCTGCAGTTCCTATCATCCAGGATGTAATTCAGCAGGGAGCACTGGACACTGCGTCTTATAACCTCATTAACAAAGCACATGACATTTGAGAGAGCAGTATGTGTACCCATGCTGCAGCCATGTTTAGTATTTTGGTGTCTGGCTTCTATCTGTAAAATTAACCATTCCAAACAATTTCCAGTCATCATGTGTTGTCAGCAGCTTCGGAAATCAGACAAAGGTGTACAGCCCCCAACTGAGCTAGCATCTTCTCCAGGTTAGAACACACATTCCAACTGGAAAATTCTCCTCTGGTCACTCCATCTAGCAGAACAATTTCTTTTGAATTGTCCCACTGGACGTGGTTGTTGCTGGCTGGACCCAGCATTTATTGCCTCGTCCCTAGTTGCCCCCTTGAGAAAGTGGAGGTGAGCTGCCTTCTTGAACCGCTGCAGTCCATGTGCTATGGGTTGACCCACAGTGCCATTAGGGAGGGAATTCCAGGATTTTGACCCAGCGACACTGAAGGAACAGCAATATATTTCCAAGTCAGGACGGTGAGTGGCTTGGAGGGGCACTTGCGAGTGGTGGTGTTCCCATGTATCTGCTGCCCTCGTCCTTCTAGATGGATGTAGTTGTAGGTTTGGAAGGTGCTGTCTGAGGATCTTTGGTGAATTTCTGCAGCGCATCTTATAGATAGTACACACTGCTGTTACTGAGCGTCGGTGGTGGAGGGAGTGGATGCTTGTGGATGTGGTGCCAAAGTACAAGCCTAAGCATAGAGTTTGATGCCAAAACAATGGAGGCCATAATAATATCTGTTGACTTCTCTGCCGTCATCCAAGGCAAATACTTTTTAATTACTGAGAATGGAGTGTTAATGTGAGGTGTAAAGTATCAGCTTTGCAGGTATGGTAGTGTGTGGTTAGTGTTTCCGTGAATTAGACCCAGTTAATGCATTGTATAAAATATCTACTCATTACGTCCTGGTAATGAAGTAGTAGTCATCCTGAAACAGAACCACCATAATCGCTAGTGTCATGATTAATGTGAATGTTGTTGCTTGCTGTACATTGGGTCTCCGTAGACCATCCTGTGTGTATATTCGCTGAGGCAATGAAGGACACATCTGACCTTGTGTCCCTGTCTCTCTCAGTGCACAGCACGAAGGTTCAGTGTTCACCTGATGTGGGTCATCTCAGCCTGTCACATCCCACAGTGGATGAATTATGATGCATCTCAGGCCTGTATCCCACCCTGGCCTTCCCCATCCAGACAGCCTTGTCAGCAGAATGCTAAATCCTGGGGTGGTGCTTGGATGTGCTTTCTGCAAACCCAGGGTGTGGGGAGAGGGCTTTTCCTTGAGAACCCACAGCAGGAGCTGATACTGACGGGCAAATTGCTTGTCTACAAGCAAACACCTCCATCAGGATGGCAGGCAAATCTCAGAAAGGTTTGATGTAACAACACTGGCCCTTTGCACTTACAAAGATCCATGAGAGTTTGTCAGAATTGGTCGGGGGGAAGGGGGAGTGATTATTAAATGGCAGAAGCTTCATTTAAGTGGCTCTGCTTTAAACACAACTTTGGATCCTGGGGGGTTTTCTAACATTGTATAAAAGCAATTTTAGCTTTGAATTATTTATTTCCTCCAAAGTGCATGATATATGGAACTGTGAAAGCAAGTAAACAACTGTAATTTAATTGAGTACAGATGGCATCTAAAACCACAAGAATGAAGCTCCAATCGTGGTTTATAGGCAGCTCAAATCTGAGATGAGATCAAGCTCTTTCCCTCTCTCAGCACCTCTTTCTCTGTCTCTTTGTCTCTGTCTCTCTGTCTCTTTCCCTCTCCATCTCTCTCTCTCTCTGTCCTGTCTCCTTGTACCTCTGTCCCTGGCTGTCTCTCTTTTTCTGTGTTCCTCTCTCTCTCTCTCTTTCTCTCAGTCTTTCCTTCTGTCTCTGCTTGTCTGCCTGTCTCTCTCCCAGTCCCTCTCAATTTCTCTTTCTCTGCGTCTCTCTTTCTTTCTGTCCCTCACTCAGTCCCCTTCTCTCTCTGCCCCTCTCTCTTTCTCTGTATGTCTGTCTCTTTCTGTCCCTCTCTCAATCCCTCTCTCTCTCCCCTGTCACTTTCTCTCTCCTACCCTCTGTCTCAGTACCTCTTTCTCTCTGTCTGCTTATCTCCCTCTCTCTCTCTCCCTCTTTTCTCCTTTTATCTCTCTGTCTCTGTCTCTCTCTCTTTCTCCGTCTTGCGCATGCTCTTGTTCTCTCTGCCCACAAGTTAGTGATGCTCCCACATCCTGCCTCCACCACATTTCTAGGCTGTGTGTTCTGGACCCTAACTACTCGCTGCGTGAGAGTGTTTTTCTCATCTCACATTTGCTTCTTTTGCAAATTACGCAAATCTGTCTGGTCTGATCTTAATCTTCTAATGGCTCAGACAGTTTCTCCCTCTCCTCTTTGTCCAGATCCCTTATGATTTTGAAAAATTATATCAGATCTCCTCGTATGTTTCTCCTCCCTGGTGTAAACTGTTACAACTTTTCCAGCCTATCCTCAAATGTCCACTCCCTACACTAACAATGTTCAGGAGCAGCAGTGTGTACTATCTACAAGATGCAATGCAGAAATTCACCAAAGATCCTTTTGACAGCATCTTCCTTCCAAATCCACGACCACTTCCATCCAGAAGAACAAGGGCAGCAGATACATGGGAACACCACAGCCTTCAAGTTCCACTTGACTCGGAAGAAAGCTGCTGTTGCTGGGCCTACAAACAGAAAGGACTGTAGTGGTTCAAGAAGGCAGTTCACCACCACATCCTCAAGAGCAACTAGGGATAGGCAATAAATGCTGGCTGGGCCAGCATCTTCTCATCCCTGGAAGAATTCTCGTAAACCTCTTCTGCACTGTCTGGAACATTTTTCCAAAGTGTACTGCGCAGAGCTATACTTGCTACTCCAGCTGAGGTCTAACTGCTATGAGATAAAAGCCGCCAACTCTTGCACTCCATGCCCCATTAATAAAATTGAGAATATTGTCTGCTCTCTCTCCATGTGTCTTGCACCTTTAATGAGTTGTGTGCCCAGGTCTTTTTGCTCCTGTACACTGTTTAGATTTGTAACCTTTCCTTTATACTTGCTGTCCATGTTGTTTCTATCACAATGTATCACTTCACCCTTCTTTGTGTTGAACTTCATTTGTCACCTGTCCATCCCTTGCACCAACTTCTTGGTGGTGGTTTTTTATTTATTTAACCTATGTTTTGAATCAACCTGTTCAGGGATATTATCACACATACCTGGAGTAGGTGGGACTTGAACCTAGGTCTCCTGGTCCAGAAGTAGGGACACTTTGCCTGTGCCACAAGAGGGCCCCTACACTAATCACTTTTTTGTCATTAACCTATTTTTCTAATCAATAAACTTGAAAGGGTTCAGAAAAGATTTAGAAGGGCGTTGCCAGGGTTGGAGGGTTTGAGCTTTAGAGAGACGCTGAATAGGCTGGGGCTATTTTCCCTGGAGCGTTGGAGGCTGAGGGGTGACCTTATAGAGGTTTACAAAATCATGAAGGGCATGGATAGGGTGAATAGGGAAAGTCTTTTCCCCAGGGTTGGGGGGAGTCCAAAACTAGAGGGCACGGGTTTAAGGTGCGAGGGGAAAGATATAAAAGGGACCTAAGGGACATCTTTTTCACACAGAGGGTGGTGCATGTATGGAATGAGCTGCCAGAGGAAGTGGTGGAGGCTGGTACAATTACAACATTTAAAAGGCATCTGGATGGGTACATGAATAGGGAGGGTTTAGAGGGATATGGGCCAAAATTAAGTTAGGATATCTGGGCCAGCATGGATAAGTTGGACTGAAGGGTCTGTTTCTGTGCTGGCAACTCTATGAGTTCCATAATGTATTCAGAGATGTTTTACACAGCTCTGGAGCAGGTGGGACTTGAACCTAGGCCTCCCAGCCCAGGGGTGGGGACAATACCACTGCTCCATAAGAGGGCCTGAGTGACTTATATGGCAGTGCAGGACAGGGTCATTAAAGGGAACCTGGATGCATGCAGGAGCCAGCCATGGGAAAGATGAGGAACCTGTTGGCGCAGCGTTACCTTCCTTTTATTAAACACGAAGGGCGATTGCTCCTTCAGCCTGCCTTCAGTAAAACCTGCCCTTGAAATGACGGCCTTCAAATGGCCAATGTTTTATTTTTCTCTCTCTCTCTGTGGGATTATTCTTTTTATCATTAATATTTTTTGGTGTTTCAGAACATTGAAAAGAACATTATCAGACCGACAGCGTTCAAGCCGGTGCTGACCAAGAACAGGAGCTCAGTGCAGTACCTTGTCCCTCGTCCTGCAAATGGGTTGTCGGACAGTGTGGGCAGCCTCAACATCTTGTTCAATGGTGGCTCGGTGAGCTCGGTGAACTCTGTCGAAAAGCGCAGCTCCTTGCAGGCGTACAACTGCAAGAACAGCGTGCACTCTGGAACAATGTCGGACTCTGGGAGGAACTCCCTGTCCAGCCTCCCAACGTACAGTGTGGGCTGTGGGCCGCACCTCGAGACAGGACACACCAACCTGGAGGCTGGTGGCCAGCAGCATCTGTTCCATGAGAGGGGCTTGGTGGTGGGACTGTCAAACTCCGACAGCGGCCGCTCCTCACCCAGCAAGAGCACGGCATCTCTGACCAGCCGTGGGCCCCCACTCTCCGACAGCGGGTCCTGCGACCGCTCGCCGGTCTCCGCCCACGAGCTGCTGGTCCGCGAGCTGGAAGAGAAGCTGCGGGAGCGCGATGCCGAGCTCCAGCAGATGCGCCTGAGCCTGGAGGAGAGCGAAGCTGCCCTGTGCCAGGTCTATGAGGAGAAGCGGCGCCGCTGCGAGCAGGAGATGGAAGAGCTGAGGCAGAGCTGTGCCAACAAGCTCAAACAGAACTCACAGAAGGCCCAGCGGGTGCAGCAAGTCCTGCAGCTGGAGCTGTTCCAGCTCCAACAGGAGAAGAAGAAACTCCAGGAGGACTTTGCCCAGTTACTGCAGGAACGCGAAGCCCTGGAGAAAAAGTGTGCGACGATCGAGAAAGAGCAGACGGAGCTTGGGCCAAGACTGGAGGAAACCAAATGGGAGGTAGGTCACCTTTTACAGACACTTTGTAATGGGCTTTGTAACTGGGGGAGGCCATGGCCTAGTGGTACTATCACTGGACTGTTAGTCCAGAGACCTAGATAATGTTCTGGGGACCCAGGTTCAAATCCTGCCACAGCAGATGGTGGAATCTGAATTCAATAAATATCTGGAATTAAGAGCCAAATGATGACTATGAATCAATTGTCAGGGGGGAAAAACCCCATCTGCTTCACTAATGCCCTTCAGGGAAGGAAACTACCACCCTTACCTGGCCTACATGTGACTCCTGACCCACAGCAATGTGGTTGATTCTGAACTACCCTCTGTCTAGCCAGCAATGCCCCCATCCCATGAATGAATAAAGGAAAAGCAGACATCCAGGGTTTATCCTCTAGGAGTGTGTTCAAATCCCACTATGACAGCTGGTGGAATTTGTATTTGATCTCTTAAAATTGCAAGCTAGTCTCAGTTTCCCCATCACCATCATTGATTGTAGTGGAAAACCCATCTGGTCTTTCAGGCCAACATGTGACTCCAGACCTACAGCAACATGGTTGAGTCTTGACTGCCCTGAGAAACTGCTTAGTAAGTGAGAGAAATCCTTCCCTACTTCTCCAAGTGTATCTGGAATTCCTGTTCTCCTTAATTTTTCATTTTATAATCATAGAATCCCTGCCCTGTGGAAACAGGCCCTTCAACCCAACAAGTCCACACCAAACCTCAGAGCATCCTACCTAGACCCGTTCCCCCTAATCTACACATCCCTGAACAATATGGCCAATTTAACATGGCCAATCCACCTAACATGCACATCTTTAGACTGTGGGAGGAAACCAGAGGAAACCCACACAGACACAGGGAGAATGTGCAAACTCCACACAGACAGTCGCCCGAGGCTGGAATCAAACCTGGGTCCCTGGCGCTGTGAGGCAGCAGTGCTAACCACTGAGCCACCATGCTGCCCTGTTAAGATGTCCTATCGGGATGTCCTTCTCATGTGCCTCCCTCATGTCATGCCCTCCCTTTCTTTATAATTATTTCTCTGTCTCTCGTTCTGAACCTTTCCTCTTCCTCACTTACCACCACTGTTCCACATCCCTTTTATCCCATAATAAGAGAGAACTGCAGATGCTGGAGATCTGAAACAAACACAGGCAGGAAATTGCTGGAGAAACTCAGCCGGTCTGGGAGAGAGAAACAGAGTTAACATTTCGAGTCCAATCTGAAATAGGGTTACCGAACGCAAAACATTAACTCTGTTTCTCTCTCCACAGATACTGCAGACCTGCTGAGTTTCTCCAGCAATTTGTGCTATCTTACATTCCTTTTATCCCATAATTCTTTGACACTAATCTGACCTTTATTCTATAGATCTCATTCTTTCTGCAGTCTACTGGAAACTCATATTTGGTATTAACCTTCGCTTCAGTGTTTTGTTCCACTTCTCCTTGAACCTTAGCTCTTTACTCTCTCTTCCACATTTGAAGAGAAAATAAGATGAGAATGACATGCAGAAAAGTGCAGTGGATTGAAAGGAGACCTTTGCCGAGCAAACATCTTATTTCTGTTTATTGCTTTCCTTCCTTTAGGTTTGCCAAAAGTCCGGAGAGATTTCTCTACTGAAGCAGCAGCTGAAGGACTCACAGGCTGAGCTCTCTCTGAAGAGCAATGAGATTATCTCCTTGAAGGCTCAGCTCCGAGAGATTAGAGCTGAACTCCAAGATCACGAGGATGAGATTCACGAGTTCCGGGACTCTGTCCACACAAAGACCCTGGAGCTGGAAGTCTGCGAGAATGAATTGCAGCGGAAGAAGAATGAGGCCGAACTTTTGAGAGAGAAGGTGGGAAAGCTGGAGGAGGAGACCACGGGCCTGAGAGAAGCTCTGGGCCACACAAGACACATGAGCCAGGAGCAGGAAGACGCTGCCCTAATGTACGAAAGCGACGAAGCCAAGGTACAGCGACAAAATGCAGACAACCAGCAGGCTCTGAGGCAGCAGGTGGAGAAACTGAGGGCTGAGCTTATGTACGAGCGAAAGAGGTGCGAGACCCAGCTGGAGAACTTTGAGGTGGAGCGGCGCACGTGGCAAGGCGAGAAAGAGAAAGTGATTCGGTACCAGAAACAGCTGCAGCACAACTACATCCAAATGTACAGGAGGAATCGAGAGCTGGAAAGAGAGATGAGGCAACTCACCTTGGAACTGGAGTCCAGGGAAATAGGTGGGCTTGAAATGCGAAACAAAGACATTCAATTTGAGGAAATCACTGCGACGGAAATCTAACTTAAAAAAAAAAAGATTTTAGTAACGAACAAAAGCACCCATGCCAAATCTAGTGTTGGATAAATATAACACCAACATAATGGACAATCAATATAAGTCTTTAACCTGCTCAAGTTTATTCAGATGTTCACAATAAAAGGACACTTAATGGCTTTGGATAACCTGATACATACTCCCTGCAGGCACGTTTGGACACCTCAATCTGTTACTCATATGGAGGTACCTTGCTGTCTTCCTTTTTCTATTCCATGCTGTCCTGTGTCATGCCGTATGAGCTGAGGGAGGAATAAAATGAAATAAAGCAGTCGGTATTCATGTGTGAAGACTGTTTATACAATTGAAGGCCACTGTTGCTGAAATGGTGGTCCCTGTAGCAGCACCTAGCATTGCTGGGCCACTACATTTACAGTTTCCTTATACTGGGCGTGTCGGTGTTGTCTTTGAGTCAATCTGTTTTCCTTTTTTCTCGAACAGTTTGGTGAATCTTCCTCCTTGGCACTCGTTCACCAACACAAGAGAGAGTTCAGCAATTTGACTAATGGCTGAACAAGCCTTTCATCAGGAAAGTCAGAAGCAATAATGACAAGGATTAACTGAAACATGCTTTATAGATGTGGAAGTAAATAAAATTAAAACCTAAATATCCTTCTGGACAGGTAAAATGAATTATAAAATGGCATGAAATGATGAAGGTGATTTCCTTTCTTGTTCAAATAGAAAGGAGCCTGAATTTTCTGCCATATGTATGTTTTAAGATGCCCACCATTAGCCAAGTTGTCTTAGGCTATCTGGTTGTAATTCATTTTAATCACATTTACCTATCCATTTTATTGACACAGAATGTTCCAAATGCACACAGAACAATGACACAAAGGTTAACTTTGGAAGTGGGACCCCCCCAGGCTACAAGTGGTTTCCGAAATTGGATGTGGATGTGTCCATGCCAGGTCATTGTGATAAAAGCAAAACACAGCGGATGCTGGAAATGTGAACCAAACGCAGGGAACACTGGAGAAACTCAACAGGTCTAGCAGTGTCTGTGGAGGGAGACAGAAACAGTGTTAATGCCTGGAGTCTAGTTAGTCTTGATAGGACTCTTGTTTACATTATTTCTGAGCCACTGTTTTGGAGAAGGATAGGAATGAGGTTCATGGTTCCCAGTCTTTGACCATCGCCATTACGCCACGAGAAGCGATGTAGGCCAGGCCAGTCCAGTGGGAATTCCCACCACCTCCCATTCTGCAGCCACTGTGTGCATGGCCAGGGCAGGTACTGAGTACTGCCCAGAGACTGCATCTTCAGGCAGATGATCACTAAGCATTAGATTGTCCTAACAAAAATGCTGAGCTGTTTGGGAGTGTGCTGACTCTCCTTTTCCAATATATTTTCAGCTGAACCTGCCCTTCCTGGGACCTAGTGGGCTGGAAATGATTCCATCTCTCTCCATCCCTTTTACCTCCCCCTCCAGCAATGCACACAGCAGATACCCCAAATACACTGTGCTTGCTTGGGTGCCAACCTTTATCACTCTCCTCGTCCTGGGAATGACTGTCGAGTCAGTGACTGGCCAGCAATGCTGAGGTCCTGGCTACTTTGGTCAAGTGAAAGTGAGGGAATCAAACTGAATTTTTAAAAACATCAAACTCAGCACTGAAAGAGAGCCTCATGCTCAACAAAACCTTCCAGGGCAAAAAATATCCCTCACTGCAATAGCATAACTGTAAAGATCTATTAACCATGTTTACCATTTCGCCAACTTTGCAGAAAGTTTAAGAGAAAAGCTAATTGCTCCCTACCTCGAGGACTATGCTTAATAATGTAATATGCATTCCATCTGATAAGAAATTTTAACCAAATGAAAATGGTGATGAAAATATGTGAAAACAGCCAGACATGTATCCCCACAGGATATTGTGGAGCCTCTGCACTGCAAGCAAGGAGGACCCAAGAAACCTGTTGCTGCGTCGGGAGAGATAGAGTGATGTTAACTTCCCATAGTAATTCTCTGAGGTTTGAAACCCATTAGTTCAGCGCCTGATCACTGTCACTATTACTCCAATAGTTAAGACATGATTACAATGTTGGACTTGCTTCATCTCGATGGCTCAGTTGTAAAAGGGGCAGAGAAGGTGGCTGTCCAGCTGTAAATTGTGGCTATATCTGTGGTGGGCTCAGAGATAGCTTTTCCTTGCCAGGGTAAGAAATCAGACACTTCCCATTGATTTTATTTTATCAACTGTTCCCTGTGTTTGTTTGGGTTATAAGAAGGCTGGATAGGCTGGGACTTATTTACCTGGAGTGTTGGAGATGGAGGAGCAACCTTATAGAGGTCTAAAATATCATGAGAGGCATAGATTATGTGGATAGCCAACAGCTTTTCCCCAGGGTAGGGGAGTCTAAAACGAGGGAGCATAGGTTTAAGGTGAGAGGGGAGAGACACAAAAGGGTCCAGTCAGGCAGTTATTTCACACAGAGGGTGGTGGCAATCTGGAACAGGCTGCCAGAGGTAACGGTAGAGGTGAGTACAATTTTGTCCTTTAAGAAACATTTGGACAGGTACAGGGATGGGATTGGTATGGAGGGATATGGACCAAACATGGGCAAATGGGAGTAGACTAATTGTGAAAACTGGGCAGCATGAACAAGTTGGGCTGAAGGGCCTGTTTGCATGCTGTAAACCCCTGTGGGTCTATGAACTGAGAAAAGCAGCTGCTAGCAGCAGTTAATCTTTTTCTGCAAGATATTGCTGTTTTCAACAGGATTCACTGGCTGTGAGGCAGACCCTATATCTCCCTGTGAAAGACTGTGGGATTCTTGGTTTTCTTCTCACCATCACAATACAGACAAGGTGCCCAGGACTCTATTGGATTAAACCTGTCCATGTTCTGCATTTACTTTCTTGAATATTTTGATATGTGATAAATGAAGACTGTCCTACGATAGGTTTAGTTCCAGAATATAGCCTTGTTGCAGTTTCTCTACTTGTTTCATGTCCTCGGCCATTGGAATTGGGAAGATGAACTACTCCTCAGTTCCTGGGATTGCCCCATGACTTGTGACAATCAGATTTATCATATTGCCTCATACGTTTACAGATCATCTAAGGAATATGCTCGACTCTTGTACAATATAGAACTAAGCTTTCCCCTAATTCATTTCCAATAAAGGGCCATTGTGAGTCATTTATGTTTTGGCACTTGCAACATACATGGGACAGTCCATATTTCTAAGATATAACTCCTTCCGCGTGCTCTGAAAATAAGCTAATGATTTCTCTCGTTGGGTTATATCCTGCACTGCGACCATTCGATGACTGAAGCTATTGATGGTGGAAAGTGTCTCTCCTACCCTCTCGGACATAGTGTCTGAGCATTGTCCTTGTTTTCAAATTCTGTTCTGTTCTCCATCACTGTAACCCCTCCGAACATCCCAAATCTGCCTGTGCTCATCCAATCCTGGTCTCAAGCATTCCTAGTTTCCTTCCACTCAGCATTGGCAGCCAGATCTACAGTTGCTTGGACCCAAAGTTTTGGAATTCCAAATATAACTAAAAGGTGCTCCTTAAAACCTACCTCCGATCAATCTATCGCTCACCTGTCCCTAATATCTCCAGGTGACTCACATCAAATTTTATCTGGTCGTATTCCAGCGAAGGGCTTTGGGATATTTACACCATTCAAAGTGCTATATAAATGCAAGGTCTTGTTGCTGTCTCATTAAAACAAAAGAGCAGCAAATATCTACTAGAAGTGAGTCAGCAGGGTCCTCGCAGTGGGATCTTGGCAAAAAGTTACATATTTTCAAATTGGTTGTGGTTCCCGTGACTTAAGATTTGTAATCCCCTCCGCAAGGTGTACCCTGCTGATTTCAGCCTTCACGCACTTCAAATGGAAGATACACGGAGGTTATGGTTGACTGATCCCCACGGGAAGGTCTCATCGTGCAGTGAAGGGATGTTGAGCCAAAATCTCCAGCTTCCAAGTCCCTCCTCCAGGACTCCACGGCCCAGAGGAGTGTGTTGATGGACCTGCAAATCCTTCCGTCACCCAGGAATGGCAGGCGATAAGGGTAGGAGAGATTCCTGGTCAGCGAGAGACAGCATGTTCCTCCCAATCTACAATTCCAGGCTACACCTTGCATGTAAAAGTATGCGTTACCACCAACATTCCCACTAATTTTCTTACTGGTGACACTATTCCATGATTCTGGCCATAGGACTGCTGTCATTTGAGAGAGAGAGAGAGACAGATGACTGGTAGTGGTTTAACCTGAGGGTCACAATGTTTCAGGCAAGGGGAGAGGTTGAGAAGGAGTGTATTTCATGGTAATCTCAACTGGTGTGGGAATTACTTGGGTGGCTCTCTGCATTGCAAACCAGCTGAGCTAAACTGACCCCTTTTGACACATGATCTGACTGTTCCAGACCAAGCTTAGTGCAATCGGTGCTGTACAATCATTGGTCTTTGACATGCAGTATATGAATTCTAATGCTGTAGAATAATTATGCAGACATGACTAGAGGTATGGGACTTTTCTGAAGAAAATTTAAGTGCATATTACATTGTTTTCAAAATTTCAACTGTACAAAGTCTCTCCATGCTCTTGGCACATCCAAATTCCATGACAGAGTTCTGGAATTCTAAATGAGTGAGATTTATGCTCAGTGCAATTTGAACTCCTTGCTCACATTTTCTGAACCTTGGATGAACTTTGTCAAGCAGCTGGGACCCATGTTCAGTCAGGATAACACGATGTTTGGGATCTTTGTTCCAACATGTCTGGGACAGCATTGGTTCCCACAGCCTGTATTTGCTGGAATGAGCCTATATGGGCAGATAAATCGTGTTGGAAAGGGTGAAGTGAGTGAAGGGGAACATTTGTTGCAGCTGCTCACATTCCTGCCCCATTCTGAATGCATGGATAGCTTCAGGCACTGATGCGGTCTCCCAAAGTAGAGAACAAGAAGAAACTTTGATCTTTCCTTTTGGCCGATGGATGTAAAAAAACTAGTCAGCAGCCTGTTTTACATCTCTTCCCCCCAGTCAGTTTGAACATGTTGGAAATAAAAAAATGAGAATGATGCAAAACAAAATGCCAGTGCTCTTACAAAGTTGAGATCCCAGCTAAGATATTTTGTTGCGGCCTTGAATTTTGACAACCTTGGAAAGCGATAACCTATTGCTCACACACTGATGACCCAGATGCATTTGGAGTATTTACCACAGGGGGTTTGATATCTTCCCTTCTCTCATTGATTTATGTGAGCGGATTCCCCAATGTGTATACTGCTCAGAACACCAGCAGCTCATTCACGGAACTATTGCTTAGAAACACAGGAACAGGAGTAGGCCATTCAGCCCTTCGAGCCTGTTCCACCATTCAGTGAGTTCATGGATCATCTGCAGCCTAACTCCATAAACCTGCCTTTGGCCCATAATCCCTTACTACCTTTGCTTAACAAAAATGTAGCTATCTCAGATGTAAAATTAACAATTGATCCAGCATCCACTGCCATTTGTGGATGAGAGTTTCAAACCTCTCCCACCCTCTTGTGTGTAGAAGTGCTTCCGAACGTCTCTCCTGAATGCTCTGGCCCTAATTCTCAGACTATGCCCCTAGTTCTAGGATCCCCAAACAGCGAAAATGATTTGTCTTTATCTACCCTTGGAATGTCTTGAAGACTTTAAAATTAGATCATCACTTAAACTTCTAAATTCTAGAGAAAACAGGCCTAATTTGTGGAATCTCCCCTCGTAACATGAACCCTTATGTTCAGTTATCATTCTTGTTAACCTACATTGTGTTCCCTTCAAGGCCAATCTATCCTTCCTAATGTGTGGTGCCCAGATCTGCTCACAGTGCTCCAAGTGGGGCCTAACCAGGGTTTTGTATTAGGAATGCTGAGACAGCAAGCTGGCTGTTTGAGCACTTAGCATCATTCCCATTATTGAGAGGGGACAGATATCCACTCTTCCCATGATAACAAGTTGTGGGGCTGGATGAACACAGCAGGCCAAGCAGCATCATAGGAGCAGGAAAGC
>JAHRHZ010000139.1:2849383-2914746 GCA_024137785.1 Ginglymostoma cirratum | reverse complement strand
TCGGGCCTAGACCCTTTCTGATGAAGGGTCTAGGCCCGAAACGTCAAGCTTTCCTGCTCCTATGATGCTACTTGGCCTGCTGTGTTCATCCAGCTCCACACCTTGTTATCCCTACATTTCAGGACTGTTCACTTGCTCTCTGGATTCCTGCTGGACAAGCAAGGTGACATCCCCCTATTCTCCATGTTCTGATACAGTCTGAGGAAGGGTCACTGGACCCTAAATGTTAACTCTGATTTTTTCTACACACATCCTGCCAGATCTGCTGAGTTTTTCCAGCAACTTCTGTTTTTGTTCCTGATTTACAGCATCCGCAGTTCTTTCGGTTTTTAACTTCATAGCTTCAACTGGGAAGTTATCAAGACAAACTTAACACCAAAGATATAGGACATATCTGTATTCCTGGACACACTGGGTTACAGTAAAAGCAGACCCAGTGCAGCACATGAGGAAGACTCAGGTTAGTGTGGAAGAAGAGCCCCATCATGAGCCTCAAGTGGCAATGAGACCTGGAGAAGGCAAGTATCAGGGAATGAAGGGAGGGTGAGAGAGAGAGAGAGAGTGGAGATCTCTGTACAGTTCTCTCCCTCCATTGTGAAACTTCACATCCTTCTTGTTGCTCTTCCAGGGACTTCTACCAGCATGAGACAGGAAAAATCACTCAAATTTCTGAGGCAGTTGGGAATGAAACAACCACCAGTGCAGATAGAGTTTAGCTACACTGCAGCATCACCACTTTTTCCCTCAGTAGACTTTGCTGATCTTGCACTTACTGGCTGACAGTCTGCTGGGAGATCACAAAGAATAATTTGACTCAGACAATAGGTCAAGATCATGGTCAGGTTAGAGTGAAACTTCTGCCCTAATCTAATAGGTGCGGCAAAAGGAACAATCTAGTCTTTAGATCTCAGCTCACATATTAAGAGCTGCTATGGCACAGTGGCAGTATTCCCTACCTCTAAGCTAGGGGACTCAGATAACATCTCTGAACAAGTTGATTAGAAAATAGCTTTTTTTAGGGAAAGAAAACCACTGGGCATGGTAACAGAGTAACAGCAGAGAAGAAGAAAAGGAGAAAATTTGTGTTTGCAAAACAAGAAGAATGAACTTCTAACGGACATATTGAGTGATTACAGGGCCAAAATGAAACCACTTTATGGTCCTCCAGGGAAACATTGCCAATTTTACTGGCAAAAATGTATTTGATCTAGAAAATCTTAACTAAAATTACTACAGTCTGCATTGCACATTTTTCACTGTGGGCATTTACTATGATATACTGTTCCTTACAATGGGCAATGCTGCTTAATTTAGGGGAAAAAGCTCTAGGCATTTTACAGCAAAGGAGTGGAGAATTGTATTTATTTTTTAGAATTGTTGGTTATTTGTTAACAGTGTATCTTTGATGGCAGAATGTTTTATGTTGGAGAAAATGAGATTTTCTGCACAGCAACTTGCAATCCATTGAATGTGAAATGAAAAAGAAAAAGGCTGCAGGGTAAAGCTCAATTTTTCACAATGCTGCTTACAAACTGTCAGTAAACATTAGCAGAAAACATTCCATTTTCACATATTGATTTAAGGACCAATCAAAACGCATAATTTGGCAATTGGTCTAAGATCATTAATGTACAGCAGTGGTCAATGTAAAAATTATTTCATTTCACAAATTCATTTTTGATTTGCTCGTGACTCAGTTTCTTTACAAGTGAAGGGATGAAAAATAGTATCAGTAAGCACAGTGACAGGTGGGCTATTTTGTACGTAGAACAAAGATACTGGTCGGTAAGGTTGCCAATTTCCGCAATTGTTTCTGATTCAGAAATAAATATCTGTAACATTTAATGATATCATTTCACTTGAGACGTCCAATCATGGGCTAACTGACTAACGACTACTCTACTTCAAACAAAACCAAAAAGCAGGAACATGCTGAAAACAATGGGATGCTTTTCCCAATCATTTTTGTACGTTGGCTTTCCATAATAAGATCTTTTCTTAAAAGAAATCTGATCTTATGGGAATGTACCAAAAACAACAGAGATTATTGCAAAGGGATTTTTTTTTTTCTTTCCTGATGAAGGGTTTAGGCCCGAAACGTCAAGTTTTCCTGCTCCTATGATGCTGCTTGACCTGCTGTGTTCATCCAGCCCCATGCTTGTTATCAGAGATTATTGCAAATACGACTTAGAAAATCACCAACAGAAAACTAGGATCTTATGATGTTCCCAGTTTCTTACTGATGCACTTCCGATGAGGGACAGGAATGCCTGATGAAAATAAATGTCAGATGAAATTCACCCCAAAACAACTCTGAAAAATTAAGTCTGAGCCAGTTCCACTGTCACTTAGGAAAGCATTTCCCCACTGAGCAAGAAGAGATGTGTTTGAATGTGGGTGGAAGTTTTTAGTTTGGCAAACCAGAGGTGGGATGCCATTCTTATTGAACGTATTGAGTTAAAAGCCTCAGCTAAGTCCATCCATTTAAAACAAAAAATCAGGTTACCAAACTGATAATAGTCCTGCTGTTTTGACAGGGATGAAGACTGGAAGATTCTGTCCTGTGTCTATATATCAACAACCCTTGAGCGTGCTCCAGCACCCTCTCCCTGTCTACGTGAGGACATTACACTTTATGCACTTACTCTGCATGTGTGTGTATAGGGGAGGGGGTGGGGGTGGTGTGAAATGAGACACTATGGGAATAAAACAGCAAAATTCAGGTTTTGTTCTTGGAATTGCCATGATTTGAGTAACTTTCTATAAGCTGTAGACTGTTGTAGCTTGGCTAAGCTAACAACAACAATCCTATAATTGCCATGCTCGTCTGCTGCTTTCAACTCCATCTGGACATTGACTATAGCTATTTTGGGGGGTGGGTGATAGAATATGGATAATGTCAATGGACTAGTAATTCAGAACTCCTGGTTAATACTCTGGTGTAGATAGTCAAATTTAAATGCAGTAAAAATCTTGTCTAATGGTATCCATGCAGCCACTGTCATCAAAGTAGACTAACACCCTCAAGGGAAAGAAATCTGTTGCCCTTTCTTGGTTTGGCTTATGTATGATTCCATAATATATGGAAATGTAGCAATGTAGGTGATTCTTAAAGGATGGGCTATAACTGCTGGCCTAGCCAGTGACGCCCTATCCCATAAAGTCAGTCCTTAAAAAATGTTTCTTCTCCTTAAAATTATAGACAACTGCACAACATTAACCCTATCACTCTTGGGCTAGACGAACGAAAGCCAGGAAACAAGTACCATATGGTTTGCCAAAGGCAATCTGCTTTCTAACCTAACCAGTCCTCCATTCATATTCCATCAGGTAGAGTAACAAACGTGACAATGATACAATCACATCTGTCATTAAAACACAAACTGCTGAAAAAATGAGATCAGGCTCCAACTTGACACTAATATCCAGTTGCAACTGCAGCCAAACACCTCTATTGCACTTATTGAGAAAAGGAATTTTAATATTTGATTCAGATTTGAACTGACAATATGTGTGATAGTGAGTGCATGCTTCTGTTGGAATGGTAGATTAAAAAAAATTATAACACGTTAAGGATTAGTTTATTAATACTGCACTAGATTTTCTTATTTTAAATCTAAAAGCAGAATGTTAGACATGGAATTATTAAACTCACAACACCAAAAACGGGACATAGCTTTTTTAAGGAAAAGTTATTACGTACAGTAATTGTGTGTAAATTTTAGTCTATGCTTGGCGTTATGCACATCTAAATACTTCAGCTGTGGCAAGTGTTGCAAAACAATCCGATTTTCATTGGGTAAATAACAGTATGAAAGATCAAACAATACAAGTTATTTTCCTATTTCAGGACAATATAAACATTACGGTGTAATGATTCTTCAAAGGGACCCCAGGTTTCCCGGCAGCCACCCATCCTCTTGAGATCCTGCAGGGCAGTTATCTCCTTTTCCCAACCGTTATAATTAGCTAACATCCACTGACATTATCATTTTAATCTGATCTTAACTGTAAGCAGTGATTTTGCTTCATTGAACAGCTCTGAATTTGATTGAGTTACTGCATGTGGATATGAGCCCTGAGAATTTATATTCCATTTACACTCGGCAGTGAAAATAAACAATATTCTTTCTTCTATTCCTTTCTGCCATGTCTACTTCCCTACTTGCACAATATATTTTAACCACATTGAATATTGGATACTGCTGCTGTCAGTTTTAATTGTATTAATGTTTAGACTTCTTTAACCTAACATTAAATGCAAGTGGGATTATGCCTGTCCTTCAAGAAACTTTAGTCTGGCAGTGTCTAATGTTGACGCAGTTTATGTCCCTATTGGGAATGCTAATTCTGCACCTGCAAGCAAATGGTCTCCCTGTAATTAAAGAATACATCTTGTAGCATATAATAAACTATTAAAATTACACGTACTAAAATCATCTTCACTAATAAGTGAAAAATATTCAGTCATTTTTTTTGTTCATAAACTGTAACCTGCTTGTTGCTTTGGATCTTGGTGTGAGCCACTGGACAATGTTTAGGTAGGTTGGTAACAAAGGTGCCAGAACTTTATGCCTGAAATATACAGAGTAGGCAGAACAGGTCATCAGTTACTCAGATGTTAATTTGACTCTAGCTGTGGCATTGTCAATCTCGATGCTCCAGCCTCTCCAAACCCCACACACGTGTTCAGTAGCAGAATGAACCAGTGCTATTTAAAGGGATCATCAACCACTCTCAGGTTAGCTGATGATTCATTGCTCCCAGCTGTTGGTATTATTAAACTAGTGAAGTCTACAGTGAGTGGTGTGGCATATGATGAAGGCTTTGTTTCTCAATTCAAGAATTCTGCTCACGCCACTTGCTCTCTGTCATGGCTGCTATAGCTTCCATCCACTTGGCGCGTGGAATAACAAAACAAATAAACAGATGTGTCACTGACAGAATGCCTCTCAACAGGACCTTGAATCCACCTGGTATCTTCAGGGCCATCCTCCCACTTCCTCTTCAGTGAGGATCAGTGTGTTAAATATCACTGTGTATGAAAGGAGATGCTCACTGAAATCTGTTATGTTTCAGGCAGACTTGCAGGCTCAGAGCAGGCAAGGGTAACACTGCCAATGGTCCAAGAAGGTTACGGGAACTCTTCACAACCTTTCAGAGAACATATCCAATAACTTATAGTTCACCATTCGTTCTTATCTAAGGGAGGTGACTGACACATGGGTGATACCTGACACCTCTTGTCATGCAAGGGGCCACTGACTAGACACTTACTTTTTGGATATCACATCTAAATCAGTGATGAGCCACACACCTTCCAATTACGGGTGGTGTATAACCATCCTCAGTGCATATGGAAATCAATCCTAGCAATGGCAGTGGTCATGATGCCTGTGTTCTGAGTCAATTCATTTCACCATCAGCCTTTAAGTAAACTCAATTAACTGGCTATTGAGCAAAAAAAGGCTATCCGCTGAACATCTTGGAGACATGTCAGTAGTGCTAATGTCATTGAACTA
This sequence comes from Ginglymostoma cirratum, assembly GCA_024137785.1. Lineage (NCBI taxonomy): Eukaryota > Metazoa > Chordata > Chondrichthyes > Orectolobiformes > Ginglymostomatidae > Ginglymostoma > Ginglymostoma cirratum. The sequence goes on along the minus strand of JAHRHZ010000139.1, from coordinate 2,909,224 downwards.
GTAACCTTGAGGACCAGGGGACATGGGTTCAAATTCCACTACATTAGTTGGTGAATTTAGTTGGTTAATTCAGTTGAGAAATCTGGAATTAAAAGATAATCTCAGTACTAATGAGCACATGAAAATGCCAGCGATAATTGCAAAAATCCGTTTTGTTCTGTAATGCTCTTTGGGGAAGGAAATCTGTCATCCTTACTCCAGATCCACAAGGTGGTTGATTCATAACTGCCCTCTGAAATGGCATAGCAACCTGCTCAGTGTAATGGCAGTTAAGGACAACAAATGCTGGACCTACCAAGGATGCCCACATTCCATGAAAGAATAAAGACAAGAAATTCTGCTGTTGGCAATCACTCACTAATGAGTACTATTTTCCACCTTGGAAATTTCATGTCACTGGTCATGAGTTCTGTGGTTGATAAACCCAATCCTAAGCTGCATTTCCATCCAGGCATATGGCAGGTCACATGTGGGAGGTGGAAGTGGCCCTTGGCCTTGAAATCACTGTCACTGTTTTCTCTGATTTCTTTTCCGTACTTCCTCCTGCCAACGGGTGTTCTCAAAGAATTGTGTCCCTTCATTCAAGGGCTTCCTCCAAGTTGGTTTTCTCTGAATGAGGGTTTCCCATGTGTTGACATCTATGGTGTATTTCTGGAGGGAAGCCTTCAGTGAGTCTTTGAAATGCTTCCTTTGTCCACCTCTCATTTGAGTGCCTTCCTTGAACTGGACGAAGAAGATTTGCTTTGGCAGTTGAAACCAGGGCATCCTAAACACATGGCCAGCCCAGTGGAGTTGGTTTCAGATGATCGTGGGCGCGATGCTGGTGCTATTACCTGCTTTGAGGATGCTGATGTTAGTATGCCTGTCCTCCCAGCAGATGTGGCGATTCCATCTCTGAGAGTGTTTATGGTCCTTCTCAAGGGCATTGAGGTGGTGTCTACAGATAATACAAGTCTTGGAGCCACAAAAAGAGAGTTGGTAGTATGACAATGTTATCCATGTTCTCTTGGAGGAGAATTTTCAAACATTACTTAATACCTTTTGTAGAAGCATAGTAAAACATTGGTTTCAGCCTCAACCTCAAGATGATTCAAATCCTTTACCAACCTATTGCTGGTCAAGTTCGGGTCCATCCCACCATTAAGATCAACAGAGAAATCCTCCCAAATGTGGACTATTTCCCTTACATAGAACCATACAGTACTGAAGAGGTCCTGTGGCCTATCAAGTCTGTACCATCAAAATATATGACTGATTACAGCAGTCCTACTTTCCTGCACTGCATTCATAGTCTTGAATGTTGTGATTCTTCAAGTGCTTATTCAAATACTTTGTAAAGGTTGTGCGGTTTCCTGCCTTACCTACCCTCCCAGGCAATGTACTCCAGATTCCCACCACCCTCTTGATAAAAAAAAAATTCCTCAAATTCCCTCTAAACCTCCTGCCTTTCACTGTAAAATGACGCCCCCATGTTAGTAACCCTTCAACAAGGGGTACAACTAATTTCTATTCACCCTGTCCATGCCCGTCAATTTTATTTTCCTCGATCAAGATCCCCTCAATCTTCACTGCTCCAAAGAAAACAACTCAAGATTATTCAGTCTCTCCTCATAACTGAAAAACTCCCTTCCAGGCAACATCCTGGTGAAGCTCCTTTGCATCCTCTTCAAGGCAATCACATCTTTCCTATAGTTTGGAGACCAGAACTGCACACAGTACTGCAGCCTAACCAAAGTTCTGTAAGCTCCAATTTAACCCCTCTGCTCTTATCTGCACCATGACTAACAAAGACAAGCATTCTGTATGCCTTCTAAACTGTACTAGTAACCTCTCCTTCCACCTTCAGGGACCTGTGGACAACCCCGAGATCCCTTTGTTCCTCTGAGCTACCTAGTATCTTGCTATTCCTTGAGTACTCCCTTGTCTTGTTCCAACTTCCAAAAGTGCATCACCTCACATTTATCAAGGTTAAAATTCATCTGCCACTAATCTGCCCATCTGATTAATCCATTTATATCTTCCTGTAACCTAACACCTTCTTCCTCACTGTCAACCACCTGGCCAATCTATGTCATCCACAAACTTACTTATCATTCCTCCTACATTGTCATCTCGATCATTTATAAATATCACAAACAAATGTGGTATGCCGCAGCAAATGGGGCTGAAGTCACAAGCAGCCAAATGAGTCTTCAACCGTGACATCCATGTTGATACCAAGGTCCTTGTGTATAAGGCAATCATCCTTCTGATTCCTGCATGACTCCAAAACTTGGACTATTTACAGATGCTACCTGAAGACTCTTGAGAAGAGTGCAACCCATGCACATGTAGGAAATGTAGATTTAACACGAGTTATTCTGCCACAGAGAATGTTATCAAGCAAACCATTGGGACACTTAATCAATTCTTCCGTTGCCTGTTCACAGAATTGCTACCATGCAGAAGGAGGCCATTCAGCCCATTGTACCCACACCAGTAATGTTGAGATACAAATGTGATTTATATACATTTTTAATATCATTTACTTTTGGGCTTAGATTTTTGACTTCGAACTATTGGTGCATTGGTTTTGTGTGTCTTAAGGGGTTTAATGAGTAACTTGTCAATATTTCTGTGAGGACAGAAGCCACATGACACTAAGTTACAGTGAAACAGGTTTATTTAAAATCAGATGCTTTTGGAGCACTGCCCCGTCATCAGGTGAAGTCGAAGAGGCAGTGCATTGAAAGTTTGTGATTTCAAATAAATCTGATGTACAATAACCTGTTGTTGTGTGACTTCTGACCTTGTCCACCCCAGTCTGACACTGGCACTTCCACAATATTCCTGTAGCCATCGTTATTTATTTTTAAATAAACAGTTTGAGAGAGTTAGTTTTGGAGGCTATTGCGGATTTGTTTACATTGGGAGAGTTTATTAGAGAACAAAGCAAACAGTGCAGTGCATTAAGCTTTCAGACAGAAGATTCCAGATATTTTTGGGGACTTGGGGAAGTACCCAAAACTTGGAAACAATGTGCTTTTTTGTTTTAGTTTGGGTGGTTCTGTAGAAGTTGTGGCTAAGTTGTATGTGTAAAACAATTTGTCCTGAGAAAAGGAGAAGGCAGTTTAGAATTTTTAAAAGTATGTTGCTGTAGTTTAAAATTTCCACACTATAAGTGTTTGGTTAAAACCCTATGGGATTTATTTGATGCTTAGAGAGTCTACGCTGAATTACATGAGGAATCAAGGACAGGCTGTCAGACTCTTAGTGGGACCTGAAATCACAGCTAAGTGGGATAGAGAAGGGCATTCCACCTGGTGCGAGTATTACACTTGGGTGCTGTTGGGGTTAATGGGATTGTATTTTTACCATGTTTCAAAACCTTTAAATTCGTAAACAACATTTTTTGTTTTATTTCATCTTCATTTTTTGAATAATAAACTTCTGTTTTATTACCTAACCCAAATCTGAAGCATTATGCACTTATATTTTAGTGCAAGACCACTTGTTTAAAATTAATACTAAAAAAAAACTCACTATGATTTATCAAGCCATGTTTCAGTCTAGGATCTGACAAGTCTAGTGATAACATCATCTGGGGACATAATGTTTGGGAACCCATCTGGGATATTCGAATTAACTGGATTTATGAGGGATCTGTGTCTTTCTTTTTAAACTAACGGGTATGTAGTGATACTGGACAAAAATTGTGGTGATGTTTATTGCATGGGAATTCGAAGATGGCTTTACATGTTACTATGATTTTTCTTGAAGTAGAAGAAAACAGCAGCGAATGATTTGAAATCTTTGACTAAAACCAAACTAAGAGAGCTTGCAGATAAACTGAATATAGAAGTAAAAGCAGGATGTCATATTAATGAGATTCTTCAGATGATTATCCAACATTGGAAGACAGGAACCTGAAAATGGGATGTCACAGCTGGAATCAGCTCAGATACAGATAGGGAAAAAAATGAATGGGCTTTGAGAAAGAGAAATAAAAAAGCCTTGAAATTAAGGAAAAGTAGACGATAACAGAAATGGAGGGATAAAGACAGAGGGAGACGGAATTAAAATTCCAGGGGATTTGATACAGGTGTACAAGATGATGAGAGGCATAGATAAAGTGGATAGTCAGAGACTTTTTCCCAGAGCAGAAATGACAATTACAAGGGGAGATAATTTTAAGGTGATTGGAGGAAGGTATAAGGGAGATGTCAGAGGTAGGTTCTTTACACAGAGAGTGGTGGGCGTGTGGAATGCGCTGCCGGCAGTGGTAGTGGAGTCAGATACTTTAGAGACTTTTAAGCGACTCTTGGATAGGCACATGGAGGATAGTAAAATGTAGGGTATGCAGGGTAGTTTGATCTTAGTAGGATAATAGGTCGGCACAACATCGTGGGCCGAAGGGCCTGTACTGTTCTGTACTGTTCTATGTTCTATGTAAAATAATTTGAACTCCAGAGAGACAAAGAAATTGGAGAACATGAGTTAGCCATAAGACAGGCATTGAAATTTCAACAGTATTATGCAAACAAGAGGCTAAAATATTAAAATGTTTTTGTTGACCAGGATTGCATAAATATGTCGTCAAGTTTTGTCAGACATGACGTATGTGTCAGGTGGTGGGGAAACCCCAACCCTCAAGAAAGCCGAGATAACAAGCATGGGGCTGGATGAACACAGCAGGTCAAGCAGCATCATAGGAGCAGGAAAACTTGACGTTTCGGGTCTAAACCCTTCATCAGAAATGGGGGAGGGGAAGAGGGTTCTGAAATAAATAGGGAGAGAGGGGGAGGCGGATAGAGGATGGATAGAGGAGAGGATAGGTGGAGAGGAGGCAGACAAGTCGAAGAGGCGGGGATGGAGCCAGTAAAGGTGAGTGTAGGTAGGGGGGTAGGGAGGAGATAGGTCAGTCCAGGGAGGACGGACAGGTCAAGGGGGCGGGATGATGTTAGTAGATAGGAGATGGGGGTGGGGCTTGAGGTGAGAGGAAAAACAGGTTAGGGACGTGGAGATGAGCTGGGCTGGTTTTGGGATGCGGTTGGGGGAGGGGAGATTTTGAAGCTTGTGAAATCCACATTGATGCCATTGGGCTGCAGGGTTCCCAGGCTGAATATGATTTGCTGTTCCTGAGCCTTCGGGTGGCATCACTGTGCAAGAAAGCCTGTAGCTCTTATTCTAATACCAACTTCTGAAGAACTGTTTAGCAGGGTCTTAATAGATTGTGTTGGATCCTACTGAAAACCAGGGATGGGAGCTAATATCTTTTAATGACTATGGATGTTTCCACAAGAAGCAGTGACTTCAGGGAAAATTACTCCAAAAGTGGTAGTGGAAAAGTTAGTTAAATTAACTTTGCAACATATGGATTACTTAAATGAATAAAATCTGATCAAGGTACAAATTTTATACTGCAAATATTCAAAGAAATGATGACTAGTTAGTGCATCAAACAATTTGCATCTACTGTTTATCACCTACAATTTCAAGGTGCATTGGAAAGATGGCATCAAACTTTGAAGACCATGATTTAGGGCCCATTGCCAAGAATGGGAATAATTTAAATGCCCTGCGACATCAAATTGTTAGAGGGTTGAGACAGTACCATACTATTCCAAGCATGGTTTTCTTCTAGATTAAATATTTATTGCATTTCTTTTTTTACACTTTACAGTACACAATTCACAGACTGATTGATCTGGGACCTGCCATATATACACTGTGGAGCAGGCCAGAGGCTGGAAATTCTAGAGCGTGGTACTGACCACCTGACTCCCCAAAGCTTGCCATCAACCACAGGCACAAGCCAGGAGTGTGATGAAATAGTCTTCATTTCCTTGGAGCAGTACAGCTCCAAAAACACACTAGATGTTTGTCAAAGCAGTCACTTGATCAACATTCATTCTGTCTGCAAGGGGGCATAGTGACAGTACTGTGAATAATCTGTAAGATGCACTATAGTAACTCACCCAAGGCTACACTGCACATTCAAATCCTACAACCTCTACGATATAGAAAACAATCAACGGCAGACACATAGGAACATCACCACCTGCATTTTCCCCTTCACATCATACACTATCCTGACCTGGGCCTATATGATATTCCCTCAGTATCAAAACCCTGGTACTTTCTTCCTAACAGCACTGTTTGTGTGCCCACACCAAGAGGTCCGCTGTGGTTTAAGAAGGCAACTCATTGTCACCTTAGCAAGGGCAATTAGGTGTTGAGAATAAATGCTAACCTTGAAAATGACATTCAAATCCAATGAGTGAATGAAAGGGTTTCACCTTACCCAGAAGGATTAAAGTTTACAAATAATATCAGAAGTGTAGTTCATTGGCACAAAAAAGGCCTTTAATACAGGTTTAAATCAACACTTGTTTTAACTTTGAAATAATTTTTTGGAAAACTCGCTCTAACTTTGCACTTTAAAAATAAAATGTGAGTAGTCTATCTCATTTAAACCAGGGGAAGGTTTTGTCTTCTTGGCTTTGGCTGTTTTAACATATGACTCAAATTCTATTTCCTTTTTCTCTAGCATGCGAAGTTAATGTTTGGCAGTGTAATATGGTGCTGCAAACACTTCATGTAATCCAGCATTTCTGATCAGTTACTTTCCTCAAGATTGCTGGACTCTTGGTCGACACTTTCCTTTCTTCCTTTCCCACTCCTGTTGCCAAATAATATACTTAGCACACAGTATAATAAAATACAACCCTCTTGAGATCAGTTCTATTTTGGCAAATGACAGCGCATCTTAAAACAGCTCACTTGAGATGAAACTGAATTAAAGTAAAAAATTTGACTTTGATCCTAATATATGTGAAATCGCATTAAAACAATTGGATTGGATATTTGACATGCAGGGCTATCGCCAGACTCGATAAACATCACTCAAAAATTAAGCAGAAAAATGTTGGGAGAATTTCATTCAGGCTATTAAAAAGACTAAAATATATCTATTTTTGGTTTTTTGATATGTTTCATTTTAAAACCAGGTTCACTGAATATACAAATTATAAGTGCATTCTTGTCCAAAGCAGCTATTCCATGGATGGAAACAGAGATTGAGCAATGTTACCTGGTTACACTGTACATATAGACCCTGAACCCATTATGTTTTGCTCATTTATACTGATTTGATTTTAAAAATGAAAGCATAACTCATTGTAATTAGTTCTACTATTAGTTTTACTAATTTCAGAAAGTTTGCAAAGAGGCTTGCTATTTACTGTAAGTAAAATTTCAATGTTGAAACCCATCAGATTTTGCTAAACATAACACTTAGAAAGAATTGCATAAAATAAACAAAAAAGACAGGCCACTTGGCCCAATCAATCCTTTCTGGCATTTACTCTAGGCTTCCCTCTGTCTTTTCTCTTTGAACTATCAGCATAACCCTCTACTTCCCACTCTCTCATTTGTATATGTATGCTCCCTTCAAATGCATTTACACTATTTACCTCAGTCACATCTTTTCGTAGAAGTTCCACAATCTCACCATTCTCTAGGTAAAGTGGTTAATTCCAAAGTCCCTGTGTGATTTCTTGGTGGCTACATTAATATCAATGGCCTCTAGCTTTGCTTTTCCACAGAAATGTAAACATTCAAGAGGGTTAGGTTATCATGATCTCCTGAGGATGGGAAGGTGATGGAGTTTTGGGGCAGCGGGGAGAAAAAATTTCAGCAGCAGGTCAATTTCAAAGCGCCAAGCCAAATTAACTACTTCATCCTTCACCAGACCAGGCTGCTTGAGATCTTCACTCTAATCTTCAGGGAGTTTCAGTGGATTCAAAGAGAAAAATGAAAGCCCTTGAAGAGGTGGGTATTGACTCCTCTACGATTCCTCAGACAGAGACACGTAAGTTGCATATAACCAATGACACTTGGTCAGCTGGACAACCATTCAGCAGGCCACCTGGCTTCAGAAGATGTAATTCATGAATAGTTTGGTCAGACCATATTTGGAATATTGTGAGCAGTTTTGGGTCTCATATCTAAGGAAGGATGTGCTGGCCTTGGAGGGGATCCAGAGGAGGTTTACAAGAATAATTCCAGGAATAAAGGGCTTGTCAAGTGAGGAGCAATTGAGAACACTCAGACCACATTTGATGGAATTTAGAAGGATGGGGGAGAATCTCAATGAAACTTACAGAATATTGAAAGGCCTGACCCAGCTGTTCTTTCAATGGGAAACTGACTAAACTGACTAAAGACAAATGTGTTCCCTTTATTGGTAGAGCAGACAGAGAATGAGCTTCAATATTAGCTCATGGAGATGGGGAAAAGGAGTCTGTTTTTGGGTCAGAAACCCACCTCTATGCAGAAAATTCATCTGTCTCTGTCAAACCTGACTTTGAGTGGTTAGGAAATAAAGAGGCTTCAAAGTGAATTAGATAAGCTGAATGAGAGAACAAATACATGGCAGGTGCAGTATAATGAGAATAAAAAGGGAGCTGTCCAAATCAGTTGGCAATAAAAAGGAGATATTATTATTTAAATGGTGAGAGATTCGGAAATGCTGATGTACAAAGGTGTTCATGTCATCCGAAGCTGGGATCGAACCCAGGTCCCTTGCACTGTGAGGCAGCAGTGCTCACGTCTGAACTACTGTGGTTAACCCATGGCATAACACCAGCATACAAGGCAGTGGAGGCCAAGTCATTGAATATATTTTGGTAAGAAATAGATAGATTTCTAGGCACCAGAAGTGTCATGGGCATGGGGAGAGAGAGGAGTTATGGCATTCAGATACAGGATTAGCCAAGATCATATTGAATACCAGTGCAGGCTCAAATGGGCCAAATAGCCTATTCCCACTCCTGTTTTCTATGTTTCCATGTTTTCAAAATCTCTTACAATTTTAAAGACCTCTAGTATGTAATTCCACAGTCTTTTGAAGAGAAAAAAATCTTCAATCTGTTCATTCATTCTTGATAGGTATATCCCAATGATTCTGGCAGAATTCTTGTATATTTTGCTGCACCTTCTACAGTTTCTCTTCATGACAATCAGAATTTAAAGCATTATTCCAAATACTGTCTAACCAAGGTTCAATGCAAGGTGAGCATGAATTCTCTAATTTTCAATTCAATCCCTTTAGAAATAAGCCCAAGACTTTGACATTCTTTTGCTTTACACCTTAATTAATTGATGTTGCTACATTCGGTGAATTGTGCATTTGTGAATAGAAATGAATACTATGGCAACTGGGATGCATATGAAACTGAGAAATGTTTGCTCATATTCCAGCTTTTTACCATTTTTCTAAGGAATTGCGTCAGTATTTCCTTCATAACCTTCAATTGTTTTAAGTTATTTTTGACCCTTTTGTTTGCCAGTACTTTCTTGAGGAGAACAAAATGTTTGAAAAACGTTTGGAATCATATCACAGACTTTAAATGTCATCATGCATCTTACACTTTAGCCGAACAGCTCAAAACCAATTACTGATGCAAGAATATTACCATTAATTATAAAGATTTTCTTAGTGTCAACATGTTATGAAGATTACTGAAGTAAAGATATATAGTTCAATAAGCTGAAAGTAGTATTTTAATCTGGAGACTTCTTATTAAAATTGTATGTGCTCTGATATTCAATCCATCCTCTCTCTTGATACACATTTTACCTGGCTTCTAATAAGACTATGAATTACCTCTACTACACTTTTAATTAAGCACATATTCACCGCATCAGGATAGTCAATTAAAAGCGAGTTATGTTCTACAAAATCAAACAAAGAGCTCTTTACAGAACAACTACTGTTCGCACTGACTTTTTGGTTTTTGAAAAGAAGTTGCAGCTTACAAAACGCATTTGGTTCCAATAGCCAAATTATACATACACTCTGGGTAACACTGCTTTGTTGATGGCAGCCAATCAAACAGTTGCCAATTTAAGATGTTGTCACAATAATCTCATACATTCAAGTCAAGACAGTACATGTTTTACTTTCTGACTTCAAGTGATGAGGGAGTCAACAAAGCAATATTTATCTTATTCTGATCATTTAACCATAAACTTCATTCTTTAAAGTTGTGAAATCTACTGGAGCTTCTTGCCAGAACTGAGTTACTAATATACATTGCATACACTGGATAATAAATTAGCTAGAGAAGGTAAGAAACAGTAATTAGAACTAATGGTTCGGAGCTATAATGAAACAGAATACAAAAATTGTTAAAATTTACAGCATATTAGGCTCATCATGTCCTTGCTGACTGACAATAGCTATCCAGCATTACACTATGTTTCTGTTCTTGGTCCATAGCCTTGCAGGTTATGACATTTAAGTTTAAAGATTATGAGCGTTTGTGTCTTTATCACCTTATCAGCAGTCAGTTCGAAATTCCTGCAATCCTCTGGATCAAAAGATTTCCCCTTGAATTTTTTTCTAAACTTCCTACTTCTTTCCCTAAAACCCAGACTCTCAAGGAAGGTCAATTGGTCTGTCTTACAACCACATCCAGACCCCTCATTATTGTAAATGTTTTGTGTGGGTTCCTTGCATGGGCTATCACCTTTCTGGTCTAACTAAGAGACTGGTCAACAAAATGAAGTTCACTGTATTACTGCAACTATTTACAGATTATATAAACATGACCTACATTACTACAGAAATTGTTAAGAGGACACTAGCACAAGTCTGTCTCCTATAAGCTCCTTCCTTACTCTGACCCAATCCCAGTAACATTATAACATTGGGAGATGTTTACTGCATTCAATCAAATCTCAAACCTGTTAGAACCACATACAATAGTATGCATTTCAATTACGTCTCTCCTTAGGTTTGTTATTCTTAATCTTTCCTCGTAACAAAAATTCTCTTGTCTAGGTAACACTATTTTTCTACAAAATAAAAACTGCGGACTCTGTAAATCAGGGACAAAAACAAAGTTGCTGGAAAAGCTCAACAGGTCTGGCAGCATCCGTGAAGGTAAAAACAGAGTTAACGTTTCGGGTCCGGTGACCCTTCCTCAGAACTGTTGATGCTGCCAGACCTGCTGAGCTTTTCCAGCAACTTTGTTTTTGTTCATTATTTCCTCTACATCCACTCTAGTTCAATCATATTTTTCTATAGTGCAGTGACCAGAACTCTATGTAGTTCTCCATTAGAAAAAGATAGTCAGAGATTTGCTACTTCTTTTCTTGCTTTCCTTAAAATTCTAGGATATATATCACCTGAGCCAGAGGATTTGTCAACTTCCAACAATGTTACAACCCTTAATACTTCACTGACCACTAAATTACTTTCCTCTAATATTTCACACAACTCCATCCTGATTGCAATGTTTGTCATGTTTTATGTAGACAGACAGAAAGTATTCATTGAAAACCAGACAAACATCCACCACCTTCACACATAGGTCTACCATTATGGTCTCTACTAGACCCTTAGTTTTCATTTCTCTTCCATTTTTTGTGTTTCTTGGTTTTACTTGTCAACATTTTCCTACTTTTGCTGACCTGATTCCTAGATTCCATACACAGCCAAATAGTTGAATTAGCCATGGGATCCTCTCTTGACCCAGTGTTCACTAACGCTTTAACCACTTTCCGTGAGAAATGTTTATTTGATGGAATGAGCCTGAAACTTTTATCCAAAGTATATGTCTGATATGTGGATGATGTGTTCACAATCTTCGAATACACAGCCGTTTGTAGGAGCAAATTACTGCAGATGCTGGAATCTGTACTGAAAACAAAAAATGTCAGTGATTACAGCGGGTCAGGCAGCATTCATGGAGAGAGAGCAAACTAACATTTCGAGTCTAAATGACTCTTCATTAGATGGGCTCCATCCTACAAATTTAGTTTTGAGGTAGAGCTGTCTAATATACTCCCTTTATATTAAATGTGGCTGAAAGATCTGCTAATGGGCCTCCTGTATCGTACCCCACAAGCCTATCTTGACTCGTCAATATGCACATTGAGATTCATATAGCTCCATCTGCAGTAAGATTGGCTTTATCAGCAATCTGGTATATAGGACCTAAGCTATACGCGCACCTTACAAGCTTGATGCTGCAATAGAGTTCATCAAAGCTCTCCTGTGGACAATGGTTGTCCTGATCAGATCATTGCTTACTTTGTATGCACAAACTCACAAAGAGGCCAACAATGCCACTTTCAGAGTGTAAAAGTGCCTAGTTTACTGTAAATTACACTGGAAAGGCAAAGTTTCTAAAAAAAAAAGAACAACAGGTGAAGCAAACTTTTTCAAATTGCTTGCATGTAGCTGGCCACTGAATGGTACTTTCCACTATCAGGATGATTTGTCAATCCAAAAAGACATTCTGTCGACCACACAATTGAGCAATGCCTGGTGTGAATTTCAATGCTGGTGCAACATGCTGTAAGAAGGCTATATGCCCCTGCGATTGGCTGGTGAAGTCAAATAAGAGGTTCCTTTGTTTGTTCGTAAAAGGCAGAGTAGAGATTGTACCTAACCAGTCATAGTCATTGCCAGAACTTGAGCTGCCCAAATCTGGTAGGGCTGAGTGATTTGAGCGTATCACCATTTCTGTGTATTTGGGCATAAGCAAACGGTGCAAACTGCATGTACCCACATCAATGGAAATGGCAGCCCATGGTACTGCCTGCTCCCATGAGAGCAAGGCAAATCAGTGTCTCACCAGTTCCAATGGATTTTTTTTTGGCTATGTTGTAATCGTTAAGATTAATGATACATAGTTATTAATTTGCTTGAAGTCTTGGTGTAGTGCCAGTATTCTGTTAAAACTTCTGTGGTGACACAATTATAGTGTTTAATTGATCTGTTCTTCTCAAAACATTACCCATAGGCTTAGGATTGAGCATTCAAAAGTCAAATTAACAAAGGTTCACCACCACGTTCTCAAGTGCAACCAGGAATGAACAATAAGACCACATCCTCTGAATAAATAAATTTGTACTGTTAAGAATATTGTCTCTCAAAATAATTGGATCTCTTCCTCTGTGATAATGGTCTTTTTGTGAGTAGACTCATTTGACACTGTAACAGCTGATGAGTTGTGTGTTTTGGAAAACAGTATGCTTGTGAACCTCCTGTCGTAGATGATACCAGACATGCTATGATTCTGAGACAGCTGTCCAGAAATACTTCCTTTGTGCAGCACAGCATCGCAAATTGCCGTCAGAGTTAGTGGAGCACATATAAACTTTGTAACTGGAAATCAGTAGTTGGTGGTCAGGGGGCTTTCTGACCTGCTTTTTTGGTTCTGTAGGCTATCTGGCAGCCACAGACACATGGACAGCCGAATGGTGGATCAGTAAAGCAGGAGATCAGATGGATTGAGTATTGGACCACAGGTCAATATCCTTGACATTAGCAACACAATGGTGGAGTTGAATGAGGAAGAATAGTGATGAGAAGAAGAACATTCAAAATTTCAGCAATCGGAAATAAGATTTGGAGGCTCTTCATGATCTTTTAATTCTCATTATTTTTAATGTGGGCCCTCTCATGTTATGGTGGATAACTGAAACTATGCTGTGATCCTGACCATTATAAGAGAAATAGATCCTTCAACAAATTACTTGTTGCTCTCAGTGTTCCCTTGTTATTTTGTTTAATGTTTTCAAACATTTACAGTGTTGGGTCATACAGCAGCTTAGTAGCGTTTTAACTGAGACAGTTATTTTTCATTGATGTCAATACTAATTCAAATTCTGTGGAACAGTAAATTCAATGGCTTTCAGTTCCTTATAGCAATACAGATACAAGACAGACAGTTAAAATGAGTGGTACAGTCAATAAAAACAAACTGACCTGTAACCAAAATCCCAAAGAACAAAAAAAATGGAAATCTAGATATATCCATTGCTTGAATAATACTAGCTGTTAAAAATACCCTTGCAAAACCAGGTTGAGGGTACAGTTGGTTGACAGGAATCTGAACACAAAACAACTGGCATGACCAGAAAAGACACGCTCTTATGCTGAGACTACAACAATTAGAAACGACTAATTATGCCTTTTTTCCTCCAGAGAGTTAGGTAACAGGAGAAACTAGCAACATTACTGAGAAGAATTAGAATGTTCTTGCTCCAGATGCGTGATAACTTTTTTATCATTTTACCTTCTTGGTACCATAAAAAGTGACATATCTGGTGTCTATGAATATAGACGTAGGTTAATAACTGCTCTGTTATTCATTTTCTTAACCTGCTCTTCAGTGTTAATTCACTAATATGAGGATTAAATCATTTAACTTGGTTGATCCCATTCACATCAGCGCCAACTAAAAATTGGTCAGAAATCTCATGCATATGACAACATGAAGGGCAAAGACTGAATTAAGTTCAAGCAAGGAAGTTATATTTTGTTTAACTCTGCTCTGAGTCATTGTGACTAGTGTAAAATGGGTGACAGTGAGTTCTGATTTATTTATTTCTATAGAGTTTTACTGTAAAAATTTGCAAATTGCAATTCTGTTGATGTCATTGGTGTAAAATGGATTATAAAGAATACCAACAATCCAAACTGGATAAAGGGTTAGATAATACATGCTTCCATCGGGTATGATTTCAGCAGGGGTTGTGAAGGCTAGGGTGAACGAATGAGGGGTGGAGGAAGTACATGAATTAAGGAAGATGCTCAGGTACCTTTGCACGCATTCCTGAGCTCATTTCTATAACATGGAGGGTGAGCGAATGTCGAGATTAGCAGCCCACCCTCCATATGTAAATAAATAATTAAGGATAAATTGAGCTTGTTGAAAGTTCAATTGACCCCAAGCCCTACTATTCACTACATTAGGCTACCCAGAGTGCTTTATGGCTGTGGGAAAGGTGCGTCCGAAGTTTGTTGGCTGGCTGCTAACTTTCCATTTGGGGAAGGAGGACAGTGGCCAAGCAGCCCATTGCCACACAATTTTCTGCACAACATTTAAAATATAAGAGTTAGATAATTCTTTTCAAGTCAGACTTGACGTGTCTCATCATTAATATCTGAAACAGAGCTATTTAAAGCAGCAATGAATGGTTAAACAGATGCATCATGCCATTCCACTATGGGATATACATTCTATAAACCTTTAATGTTATGGCAAAGATCTGTAGCTCGGGCTGTCGTTGGAGTTGTTGGTCGGTTCGCTGAGCTGACTGGTTTTCGCGCAAACATTTTGCTTCCTTTCTAGGTGACATCTTCAGTGCTGTCTAGCCTCTGTTGAAGCACTATTGCTCTGTCCCGCTTTGAATTTATATGATCTGGTCTGTCATGGTCGGTAGTCCTGTTTCTGATTTTGCACCGTAGTGGTATGTAGATGGGGTCTAGTTCAACTTGTTTCTTTATCGCACACCGGTGGTTGAAAGCCAGGCCTCCAGGAACTCTTGTGCTTGTCCTAGTACTGTAATTTTGTCCCAGTTAAACTGATGTCCTTCTATGTTGGAATGTATTAAAACGAGGGAGAGCTGGTCGTGCCGTTTTGCTGCGAGTTGGTGTTCATGTATCCTGGTGGTGAGTTTCCTGCCTGTCTGTCCTATGAAGTGTTTCTCACAGTTTCTGCATGGTATTTTGTATACCACATTTGTCCTGATCATTGTGGGCATGGGGTCTTTCATCTTTGAGAGTAATGGGCAGAGTGTGGCTAGTGGTTTGTGTGCTATTGTTATTCCAAGAGGTTGTAGGAACCTTGTAATCAGTTCTGATGTGTTTCTAATATAGGGTAGGGTGGCCAGTGTGTTGGGGCATACAGTGTCTTCTTGGTGTTGTTTATTTGCCAGGCATCGGCGAATGAAGCTGTTAGGATATCCATTGTTTGTAAAGACTTTGTGTACGTGTTCCTGTTCATTTTTGCACAGCTCCAGGACGTTGCAGTGTGTTATTGCTCATTTAAACAGTCTTGACCCTGCTGTGCTTGTGGACACTGGGGTGGTTACTGTTGTAACTCAGGATTTGGTCTCTGTTTGTGGTCTTTCTGTTTACACTGAAAAGGAATTCACCAATGTTCGTTCATTCCACCATTACCTCTGGAAACAGGAGTTGATTGTTCTCTTCTTCCCTGATGTACATGTTGTTAATAAGGTGGTGTGTTTCTTCTAACTTTGTTCATTTAATGATCACAAAATCATTTCGTGATCATTAAACAAGCAAAGTTAGAAGAAACACACCACCTTATTAACAGAATATTCACCGGGATCAAGTTCACCAGGAAGAAGAGAACAATAATCAACTTCTGTTTCTAGATTTAATGGTGGAATGAACGAACAATGGCGAATTCCTCACCAGAGTATACAGAAAGATACATACTAAATCCTGAATTACAACAGTAACCACCCCAGTGTACACAAACACTCTATGCCCCAACACACTGGCCACCCTGCCCTATATTAGAAACGAATCGGAACTGACTACAAGACTCCTACGACCTCTTGGAATGAGGATACCACACAAACCAATAGCCACAGTTGGTTGCCAGTTACTCTCAAATACGAAAGACCCCATTGCCCATAATGAGCAGGATAAATGAGAAATACAAAATACCATGCAGAAACTGCAAGAAACACTTCATAGGACAGACGGGCAGGAAACTCGCCACCTGGATTAAAGAACACCAACATAATACAGTTGTAGAAAAGTATCATCAGTCTTTCAAAGAACAGTCCAACAGACTTACAGGTTTAGCTTATCGCTGAGCAGGGAGGCAGAACTGTTCAGTGATTGTATTACCTTAAGAGTTTCATTTACTGACGCAGCCCCTCCTGGGAAAATCTTCTCTATTTTCACAACAGGTTGCACTTTAGATTCAATCCCTCCAGAAATGCTGATCCCTGCAGTTAAAGGTCAACAGAGTAAAACTGTTTTAACCCTTCAGTGTAACTCTTGATAAAAATGCAGTGACTAAAATTAACATTAAATGTTGATGGGAATCATAGAATGCTATAGCAGAAAAAAAAAATTGGGCCACCATCGCTTTTAAATATGAGCCACCTCGTCTAGTCACCTGTAGGCTTTAATATTCCAGCCACCTCTTTTTGAGCATTGCAATAGAAAGCAACAATTTTAGAGGAATCAGTAAAACAATTGAGGAACTAATCAAAAGAGCAGGATATCTAATTACAGAACTTTGGTGAGTTAAAAGGAAGAAAGTAGATAGTTAGGCACCGCAAAAATATATTTCAGTGAAGTAATGAAAGATGTTAAAAATCTCCTGCCCTCTTTGTTTATTCTCTGACAGTAGAATAACCTATTCTTTATTTCCTTTCTCCTCTTCTTTATTCAATTCCATTGAAATGCTTCTATCTTTATTAGTCAGTTTTCGGTTTGAGAAGTTAGATATCGATGGCCTTGTGTATTTGCATCATTTGTTCTTTTTTTCTGTCTTTCAGCATTTGCAGCTTTTCTTTTAACTTCTATTCTTTAACTGGAGTTAATGGAAATTGGGGAAAACTCGACATCCTGCAGTGAATAACTCACCTTCTGATTCCCTAAAGCTCGCACACCATCTACAGGGCACAAATCACTTGTCTGGATGAACGCAACCCCAACGACATTTAAGAAGCTTAACATCATCCAGTACAAAGTAGCCTGTTTGATTGGCACCATATCTGCAAACATTCACTCCCTCCATCACCGGCATTCAGTAGCAGCAATGTGTACCATTCACAACATGCACACAAAAATTTACCAAGGGTCCTTATACAGCACTTTCCAAACCCATAACAACTTGAAGTGCAAGGACACCGCTTGCAAAGTCCCCTCCAACCACTCTCCGTCCTGACTTGGAAATATATCACCATTCCTTCAGCATTACTGGTCAATGTCTTGGAAATCACTCCCTAAAATACCTAGAACACATCGATTGCAGTGGTTTGAGAAGGCAGTTCAAACCACCTTTTCAAGGGTAAATAGGGATGGCCAATAAATGCCGACCCAGCCAGCAACGCCCTCATCCAATGAATGAATAAATACTCCTCTTTATTCAAATACAGTACATTTTTTTAAACAATGAAAGAATAAAATCCTTCTATATGTTATTTTTTCTTATTACAGAGTATATATTTATTACCTGTAATTATTGGCACTGGGGTTGACTACATAGCACGGGAGCACAGCCACATGTTGAACAAATCAGGTAAGGTAGGAGGTTCCCTTGGCTGAGCTGGTTAACGTCTTTGTATTTCATGGCTATTCAACAGTTTCATGGGCTGAGGTACAGTGCTTTCTGCACCAAGTGTGGTGGCAGAGGTTTCAAGGACAGGGTCCATGGGATCAAACTTCTCAATGCATCTCCAGCCTCAACACTGAAGTCACAACCCACTAAAGGCCGCTAGTCAATCAGAAGCCAACAGCCTCTGAAAGCTGTTGGTAATGTTGGACACCTAGGCTCCACAGCAATGAAAGCTGTAAGGGCAGAAGTGGAATTTTTTTAAGAGGATCAGAAGGAGAGGGAGGTCAGTGGGGCTGGAGACAATGGCAAAAGGGCGCTGTTCAACAGCTATACTCTTGCCCATTATTTTGCCCATGGACTAGTTTCCAGTTTGGAAAAAGAGAGGTTCCCCCAATCTGGCAGGCAGGTTGCCCTGTTGGAAATGCAGCCACTTTTCTCACTTACATAGAACGAAGATAATAGGGCCAGAGGAGGTTTGAGGCCCTTATGTGGTGTTAATTCGTAGGGGTGGTGGTTTAGGAAGGTTCGCCGTGGACCTTCCCGTCCATAGCTTAATAACAGAAGTATCAACAGTGGGTAGGAATTTTAGTAGTAACGTGACCAATTATTTGCCCTTCCTGTCATGTGCCCTGCCACCTCTTGGGGGAGGGAGGAAATCTCACCCATGGTCTTTTTCTCCAGGTTACCAAGATTTTTAAATACAGTTTCACAGCATGGTGGTTCAGTGGTTAGTACTGCTGTCTCACAGTTCCAGGGACCCAGATTCAATTCCCGTGTCTGTGTGGATTTTCTCTAGGTACTCCAGTTTCCTCCCACAGTCCAAAGGTGTGCAGGTTAGGCAGATTGGCCATGCTAAATTGCTCATAGCGTCTATGGATGTGCAGGCTAGGTGGGCTAGGCATGGGAAATGCAGGGTTACAGGAAAGGTAGGGGGCTGAGTCTGGGTGGGATGCTCTTCAGAGGGTCAGTGTGGAATTGATGGGCCAAATGGCCTGCTTCCACATTGTAGGGATTCTATGATGACTCATTATTTCCTAAGGTGACCAACTCTGGGCAAAACGAAATAAGATACACTTCGAGATGGGGGAGGGGGTGTGCTTTCAAGTCCTATGTGGCTTTATGCTGATGAGACCTTGGGAGCTGACGGTAGGTTAGGTTTGATTTGTGACTGTGTCACCAGCCTTGATTCTGTCAGCTTTGGCTTCATCTCCTCTGCAAAGAGTTGCTGCTGAAACCTGAACACATACCACCAAACTACCACACCCAGCATATGTGCAAAAACAAAACCTAAACAGCCAGGAGAAACTTGGGACAATTGTGTGCCAGGGAGGCATAATCTAGGTCATGGCACACAAGGCCAAATTATGTAATGGTCCCAGAACATCCAGGACGGTTGTTGACCCTAGTGACATTTGAATTTACATCAATAAATAAAATTGTAAACCACTGGAAATACACTTGTAGCTCTGCAGCATTGACGAAGAAACAGTACTAATACAGAGTTAATGAATTGGATATTGATATTGGGCAGGAATCCCACTGATGGACAAAATGTCTGCGGGATCGAGGACCATATTTTATGTGTGCAATTAGGTAGCCATCCTTGTTAAAGGATGGTGGCCCAGTCCCAGGTACTGCAAGCAATGAGGGACTAACAGCTCTGTAGTGTAGTAGTGGAAGTAGTGGCCACTGCTGGTGCTACACTTGGAAAAGGTAGCTATAGATTGACAGTGTGCTCACAACAAAACTTTATAGAGTCCAGGGCCAGTTAGAGAGGCCCCTTGGGTTTGGGAAGAATTGGTGAAGGCAGGTGACATCATTGCTGTAGGGATAGTAATTCCTACCAGGAATTCCTTCCATGGGTTATAACACGCCCAGATAAGACACCCATCTTTACTCCAAAGCCTATTGGTAAAATACTTGTGAGGATCGGAAGAGGTCCTTAATCGGTCACTTGAATGATTCTATTGACCCTGGGCATTGTGTGCTATCTGGTACCTTCCAACTTCCTAACAAGAATGGTAGTGGCAGTGAGAATACAATGCTAACCCGCATTTCACCTTCCTTCGCCATCCCCTTGTCTCTCACCTGTCCTCAGAAGGCTGGTAAAATTTAGGAGGGTGGTGGGAATTTTGTATTTTGGTCTCCTACCAACATGCATCTTTTCTCTTAAAACAGAACCCCTTCTCGGGAACTAGCCTGATGGACTCTGTTGGGCACTTTGTAGAAGAAAATTGAGTATTCATTCAGTTCGCTCATATTAAATTAACATTCAGTTTTGTATTGCAGTCAACGGAGTTAAATATCAGACCTGCACAGAACAGGTGACCAAGTTAATACCACCTGTTTGGAGGCACTGTTCAAAATGAACGTCTATCCCTGCAATGTCAATGTTTTTGCAGTTACAAAATTTGATTGACTTAAATATATATAATTTAGCTCACTAAATTGCCACGAACAAATAGATCTGCTCTAGTGTTTCCACTGCAATTATCTATTGACAATTTTCATTGCCAGATAGTCTGGTATTTGTTGCAACAGGAACAAGGTCATGTGCAAGCTCTCAGTAAAGAGAAAGAATAACATCCAGAGGGCAGAAGCAAACAGCTGCTCAAATTGTATTGTTTACTTCTGATGGCCTAGCAGCCTTAATGTAACTGAACTAAAAGCTTAATTGCCCCAACAATGGGCATACACCTACTGTAGGATTAAGCTACATACAGAGACAGGTCTTCGATTTGATTCTGGTTCTGAGTTGTGTTACTTAATTTTCCCTGAGGCAGCAGCTGGCCCCAGCACCACCCTCCCCATTTCCCCACACCACCCAAGATCAGAAGGGATAAAACAAAATAATCCAATGGTTTCACTTGATGTGTGCATCTGTGCTCAGGTTTGAGTTCTACTCTGATGTTCAGTCAAATATTTATCTAGGTTTATACATGAAAACTAGACTGTACGACACCTCAGTGATTGGACATGAATCTTACAAACAGCAATGCCTAGAAGACAGAAAAGGAGAAAAATAAAAAACGTGGAAGAAAAATATCTAGGGCATCATTTTATCATTTCTACACAACTTGAAATCCATACCCAATGATTGTTTCATCTTGGAAATGTTGACTGTCACCAACTCAGATTCCTTTATTTTCTTTTCTGTGCTTTTTACCAATCGTGCTTTTATTTCTTCACTCGTGCTAATCCTTCCTGCATGTCCATCTTCCAAGAATTCACCAGTCTCTGCGTATACTGGTTCTTCCTCAAGGCAATTTTGGCTGTGTATATCTGTGTTTTCCATTTCTCTGCTATTATTCGACACTGACGAAGTTTCTCTAAACACCTGGTCTAACAAGGGTCGTGCTTTTTTGGATTTATTTACTACTGCATACAATGGTGAGTCTTTAATTTTCTCTGTTTTCTCTTTTACAGTTTTTTGATTGTTCGATTTTCCATTGCCAGTCTGCTCAGATTGGGTGGTACTGACATCCAGCTTTGCAGCAGATGGTAGTTCTGGAGTTCTAAAGGACTCTGTCAACAACCAGTTTGACCTCACTGGTCTGCTTGAAGCAGTTTTAAATGAAGTACTGTCAGCGTTGTACGAATCTACTGGCACATCTTCCAGAGCTGTGAATGATTTAATGTTATTTTCTTTCTGCGGGGAGCTTGATATCCTCAGCCTTTCGATTTGTTCCATCATCATTCTTTCCTTTTCATAATCTTGAGATGGTTTCAGATAAAAGCCACCTCTGTAATCTATAAAGGGGGAGAAAGAAGTCCACATTTTTGATACATTCAATCCAAAACTACAAGTATTGTATATAACCAACAAGGACCAGGAAACAAACTCAGTAAAATTTGAAGAATAACAGAAATTAGCTATCATTGCAACTTTTTTTTTGCAGAAAACAGGATGGGGAGGAGGGTTCAGATGGGAGCTGAAAGAATAACCAATTTTTCAGCTATGAAGCTCACGCTCTCTTGTCATGCAGTGGAAGTGCCCCCATTTCTGAGCCAGAAAGTCTGGATTGAAGTCTCAGCTTTCCTGGAAATATGCATTAAATATCTGAACAGGTTGATTAAAAGTATTTTTAGAAACTCACACTGTGTGTGCAACAATCATGTATTGTTATTTTCCAGAAGGCACAAAATTGATGGTTCGAGCTTTTCTCCAAGGTAGCCTGCCCAGCTGCTGCTGCAGCCAGGCAGAGAGAGAAAGCCTCTAAGTCTGCTTGGAGCATTGGCCACTGGACTGGTATTGGGTCAGCTACCTAAAGGACACATAAATACTTTGAATATTCTAAAGCAGAGTTCTATCTGAAAAATTGGGCTGTCTTTAGGAGCAACTGTTGTGCTTTGTCTCCTAAGATTTTGTACATGAGGATGTTACCAAGCAATCTACCACCACCAAAAAAAAAGGTAACTTTTCCTTTTGTTTGATGAGGAGTATGAAGCTTGGGGATTCTACTGGGTACCTGGTTGACTCTCAGAACAAAGTTGCAGCACTAGCTGCCAGGAATTATCGATTTTTGCAGCATGTCGCTCCCTACATTGTAAACCACTCTCAAATCTCATAGCTAATACGGATTATGTCATTATGTCATAATTTATTATCCCCTGATGATAAAAGGAGAAACTCCAACTGTATGGCTCAAGAGACTAACCTGGAATTGGTGTGATCAAATGTCTCTTCGGGGTCAGTCCATTGTCAGCAGCCCTCAGTACAGGAGATCTCCCTGGTGAAAGGTTTTTATTGAGAATGAATTAATGAATAGTACAAAATAAGGAGCTTAAATCTATGACAACCGCATCTTCACCTTGAACAAAAATGTAACTTTGCATACTATAAGTTAGTTATCTTTTATAAGGTTGTAAGACCAGCAATGTTTTGAAAAACGTAATTTGGAATTGGTTTCTTTTAGGTGTATTTCAACATTGTTATTATATGGCTCACTGGCTAAGTGTCAATTTCAGGGAGGGCTTTGCTCCGTGAGCTCTAAGGGGTTATCTCATGGAGTTCTCCAGTGTTCACTTCATTACGTATGTATCATGCCTCAATGCTGTCGATCTTATGCTACCATGCTGTCACCAGCAATGGATTTTCTCACCACTGCCAAGATCTTGTGTGATTTCTGTTGCCATATTTAAAGTCCAGCTATGCACCAGATCAATAGCTGCCAGACATGAGTACCTTTCACAGGTCACGTAGTGGGATGGAAATGAAAAAGAATAACTTCTGAGGGCACATAGATGGCATGGCTGAATCTTCATTGGGAAAAGAAGTGCACATTCATAAATGTATTGCTACTTTACATAATCAGCTGTCTGATCAACTGTCATAATAACTGGAGCTACAAGAATCAAGCTATGTAGGTTACCTGTTTTTAGTGCTACACCTTGATAAGACCCCTGTCTATGGGAGTCCCACATCTTCCCCAGTGTCCAGCATAGCATAACAGCTTGTTGTTAAATGTGGCGATATCACATGTTGGAAAGCCTTAAACAAAATAGGCAATACAGTCGTATTTTGCAGAGAGTTGCAGGTTTAATCAGATAACATAGGAGATCCCCAAACTTGTTCCACTTTTCCTTGCAGTCCCTTCAAGCCCATGAGTTCTGGGCTTCCACACATTCCCAAACATCTCTTTCATTTGCATCTTCATCTCCCACTACTACCACCTGTGATCTGGGCCAAGAGCTTAGTCACGCCAAAGATCATCCTGCACTGTCCTACCACTGAAGCCAAGGTGGTAGTGGCCATTGATAGCACAACCCCCACCCCTGCAATATCACCCTGACTTTGGTGAATAGATCCCAGGACTGACTGTGGCACACCCCATGAATGATTTGGAAAGATGGCCCTGACCGTTCAGTGATCAGATACTTGGCTAATCTTTGCTCAATTCCATGACTCATTTACAATGAATTCCCAGACCAGTTGCACTGGACCTGCAGGAGTGATCTGGTCCTCTTCTTAGAGTAATATGGAACCCCTGACCCTGGCCAACCCGAGCAGCCAATGGTCCATTTCCAACATGTGGACTCAGATTGGATGCTGTCATTAACTTATTGTTTCAATATCCCAACTAACAATAGTCTACCTGGACTTGACCAAGGGTTACTCCATTAGACTTTGAGGCAATGTCAGTTGGTTGAAGCACATTCAGTGTGTTTGTTGCATCAGCTGTTGGCATATGCTGTGGGTGTGACATTGATGTAGCAAAGTGCCAGTACATCAACATGTCCATAGCACTGATCTCTGTTGACAGCCATGACCATCTTTGTGGCTGTGCTAAAAGGCAAAGCAAGACTGAAGTACTGTGAGTCTGTAAATTCTGACTAAGATGCCAAAGAGCAAAAAGGCAAGGCAAGGCAGAGGTGCTGTGAGCATCCAAGTGGGCAGGAAGTGAAGAACCACACATAAAGCAAGTGAGGAGTCTTGAGATGCACTCTGCTCTGATGCATGAGAAAGATTCCTGTCCCATTGTATAAAATGGCTTGGCAATTGCATGACAATAAAAGGTGTCAGTGGACTCCAATTTACAGCACTGACGCTGATAACTATTTTATGTGAGTTGGAGATGGACCATGATGGTTCGTGACGCTGGTGATTGTCTGATGCCAACCTTTGAGAATAGAGGATGCAGGCAGTTGCTCCCCATGGAGTGTCACCTGAGGTGCTGACCAAGATGGGGGCCAAGAGAAGGAAGTGGCAAGCAGCAACTCTGACCAGGTACGAGCTCTGACTTTCATGTCAGGAATTGTCACTATCCGGTTTCTCTCCGTTGTGTGGGCAAATAGCAGACTACTTATAAATGAGGTGAGATTAGGTAATAATGAGGTGTAAATGTGTCAATAGGCCCCTTGGTGCTCACAAGCAAGAATTTTGTCTTGCCATTCAAATCTCAGGTGGAAAACTGGACTTATTTTTCTCAATGTTGAGAATCACATTTTTCCAATCTTTGCCATATTTTCCCAATTGACTCACCATTGTCCACATCATTCAGGGGCTGGGAATATTCACCCAATTGGTTCATGAGTGCATTCTGGGTGAGGGGGCAGATAATGTAGCGTAGGGGACCATGGAAGTGTCATGGACTGGGCATGGGAGGGGTGGGGTGGGGTGGTCTGGGGCTTTGAAGGGTGAAAGCGTAAGGGCCAAGCACCCTTCTGTACAATTGGAATGTAGCTCCAGAGAATGCAGATGGGAGTTTTAACCATCCCTGCCTAACATTTGCCTGCATCCATGGCAGCCTTCAAACATGCTGTAGTGGCAGATGGTCCAACTTGACCCTGTAATTCTGGTAAACAAATATGATGGGTAGGTGTTTTTGCTAAAAGGAGACAGGTTTACCAATTGAGGAAATTTCCCAATTTGAGCTACACGTCTTGGGATAAAAATTCAACTCTATATTTCCTTACTCTACATCTCCTAAGCATTGTGTTCTCCTTTGGCTTGGCCAATTTCTCAACGTTTACATCAGATTTTGTCTCCAAGAAATATATTTTAAAAATGGTGCAATCTAAACAGGAAAAATTGAAGGGTTTAGGCCCGAAACGTCAAGTTTTCCTGCTCCTATGATGCTGCTTGACCTGCTGTGTTCATCCAGCCCCATGCTTGTTATCCCAAAATTGATTTGTATGCTTTGTTTCAATTGCCTTTAATTTTTCACATTTTCATTACATTATCTAAGCCATTAGGCAGTAAAATTACATTATGATGCTTTTAAGTGACTTTTTTTTAAAGTTTCAATCACAGCAGATTACAAATTACGGAAAAATGTGATCCTGGTGGCATATTAATTTATTTTTGCCTGTTTAATCCACATGTGGATCTAAAGTAGTATTCTTGAAATAAGTATAAAATTTCACACTGTTTCTGCAGCTAAGATATTACACTAATACATAATTTTCAAAATTATTACAGCATGAAAGCAAACCTCATTTATAATGAAACAATGAAAATTTTTGTGTAGAAACATGGATTAGATTTAGTCACAACTAATTAATACCTTTTTATATTCATGTTCATAGAAACTAAATGATCTGAAAATGAGCTATAGCCCACTTAAATTGAGAGGCCCAAGGATGGATGAAAATCTCCCCTCAGGGTTTATCAGCTTTCTTGGGAGTGAACTATCAACACTGATTGTGCCTTAAGAGACAGCTCAACCAAACAAATACATCAAAATCAGTTCTGAGGAAAGGCCCGTCGACCTGAAACATTAACTCTGCTTTGTCTCCACAGATACTGTCAGACCTGCTGAGCTTTCCCAGCAATTTCTATTTTACATCAAAGTCAGCAATTGTTTTTGAGTATTGGTAAGGAAGCATGAAGTGGGCTAATTGGTGGATGGGGTAGTGTGGCACTTCAGACCCAATATTGCCAAATTGTGAAATTGGATCTCTTATTACATGTTAAACCCCTGATTTACATATTCAAGTAGCCTCAAACCTGTTGTAAGCTTGAAAAAATTCATCGAGAACTTGGCAGTGTGACGAGAATGGGCAAAGACCATCCCACTGCTAAATCAGTCTGTATTTTAACACCCAGAGACAGGAATAACACATAACAATTTTTATGTCAACAAGTTTCTATAAGCAATTTTCAACATTTCTAAATCTGCTTTTAATTGTTTTATTTTTTGAAAGTAATTAAATATACTAGTAAATACTTTCGTGTCAGTATTTACCGTGGAGAAAGACATGGATGCTAGAGAACTTGGGGAAATCTTGATCCTTGAAAGGAGTTCATATTAGCAAAGAGGAGATGCTGGAGGTCTTAAAACACAAAGGTAGGTAACTCCCCAGGACCTGAACAGTGTTTCCCAGAACTTTATGGGAAGCTAGGAAAGAGATTACTGGGCTCTTTGCTCAGATATTTGTATCATTGACAGCCACGGGTGAGTTGCTGGAAGTCTCGAGGTTGGCGAACGTGGTGCTATCATTTAAGAAAGGCTGTAAGGAAAAGCCAGGGAACTACAGACTGGTGAGCCTTATGTCAGTGGTGGGTAAGTTGCTGGAGGAGATTTTGAGGGACTGGTTTGTAAGGTTACATCACATGGGATCCAGGGGAACTAATCAACTGGATACAAAATTGTCTTGAAGGTAAGAGACAGAAGGTGGTCGTAGAGGGTGTTCTTTTGGACTGGAGGCCTGTGGCCAGCACCAGCCACGAAGATCAGAACTGGGTCCACTGATTTTCATAACTTATAAAAATGATTTGTATGTAAATAGAGGAGGTATGGTTAGTAAGTTTACAGATGACACCAAAAAAGGTAGCATAGTGGACAGTGAAGAAGATTATCACAGGTTGCAATGGGACCTTGATCAGATGGGCCAATGGGCTGGGGAGTGGCAGATGGAATTCAATTTAGACAAATATGAGGTGTTGCATTTTGGTAGGGCAAACCAGGACAGGAATTATACAGTTAATGGTAGGGCACTGGGGGGTGTTGCCAAACAAACAGACCTAGAAATACAGGTCCATAGTTCCTTGAAAGTTGAGTTGCAGGTGGAAAGGGTGATGAAAAATACATTTGGTATGCTTGCCTTCATTGGTCAGTGCATTGAGTATAGGAGTTGGGATGTCATGTTGCATCTGTGCAGAACATTGGTGAGGCCACTTTTGGAATACTATATATAATTCTGTCACCCTTCTATTGGATAGATGTTGTTAAACTTGAGAGGATGCAGAAAAGATTTACAAGGATTTTGCCAGGACTGGAGGGTTTGAGATATAGGGAAAGGTTGAAGAGGTTGGGGCTAATTTCCCTGGAGCATTGGAGGCTGAGGGGTGACCTTAGAGGTTTATAAAATCATGAAGGGCACAGATAGGTTGAATAGCCAAGGTCTTTTTCCTAGAGTGGAGGAGTCCAAAACTAGAGGGCATAGGTTTAAAGTGAGAGAGGAAAGATTTAAAAGGGACCTAAGAGGGAACTTTCACGCAGAGGGTAGTGCATGTATTGAATGAACTGCCAGAGGAAATGGTGCAGGCTGGTACAATTACAACATTTAAAAGGCATCTGGTTGGTTATATGAACAGGAAGGGTTGAGAGGGATATGAGCCAAATGCCAGCAAATGGGACTAGGTCAGATTAGGACGTCTGGTTGGTGTGGATGAGTTGGACCGAAGGGTCTGTTTCTGTGCTGTATGACTTAATGATTGCAAGGATTAAAGAAAATCCTTGTAGTTCTCATTAAAATCTGTTCCAGAGCTGGTTATTGATTAAGAATTTTGGACATCAAGAATGAAGGTTATTATTATAAAAAAAAAAGTTCCAACAGTTTCAACTTTAAAGAATGCAGTAATTCTGCCTACATAAACGTTGACTTGTATAAAATGTCGCTATTTAATTTTATACCATTCAAATTACTGTTCATTTACCAACCTTGACTTGCAGCCTTGCCACCCCTGAAAAAAATTTCAAATTCATTGCATATTTTTAAATCCCCCATAATTTCATTCCAATAGCTCTGCACTTTTTTTAAGAGTCCACTTCTAACCTTCCATCCTTCACTTCTGATTGCAATTGACTATCATTCCTCTTTATTTTTAGTGATTCGGCTTTCAACCATCATTGCTGTGCTCTTGTCCCTATTGCCATCTGTATTTCACAGCTTAAAAAGCAATTTTGAAATATCTTTATTCAAACTTTATCTTACTTCCTGTAACTTCTAATACCCATTCAGTCTCAGTAAGTTAAATATTTTGTTATAAGTTGGTTCAATGCTCAATAAAAATAATTCAAGAATCTTTCCTCCTGTATGATTTTGTTTGGTCTCTTCGTGGTCCATAGTCCCAGCAGAGGTCACTAGAATGATGCTCCCAAACTGACAGGAAGACAGTTGGCCATTTGCCATCTTTCTAGCTCCTTGACTATCAAATCTGGGGCTAATATCACCACATCTGTTCAGTCTACCTGTGAGACTGACATCTATATTCCCACGTTTGCCATAGAATCCATAGAATCTGTTACAGTGTGGAAATAGGCCATTCAGCCCAAAAGGTCCACACCGACCCTCCGAGCAGCATCACATTGCCAACGTAAACATCCTTCATCATTACAGTCAGGCATCTTACAATCACTTTGGAACAGGCCGGAAGACAACCTGGCGTTTTCCACATTTCTACACAAAGTCAAATGAGCATCACATGATCTCTATCAACTCTGGAGCTGCTCTGTTTGAGCCCTAAAGGGAACTGCATTTCTAACAGTGACACTCTGTCCTCTCACCATTTTTACTTAAGTAATTCTGGGCATGGGATGGGAGCCACCCCAAGGCACAAGAAATAGTATTTAAATGAGCATGCCATTCCATGTAACAACATTTTACTGCAGGCTCCTATGGTCTCCAGCTCACCAGTTGACAGTAAAAGCTCCTGGTTGAGTTGAATGCTATTCTGGAATCCTCAGGTACAGATGGGCCTGGAATATGATTATCCTGACTCTCTGAGTGGGATCTTCCAACCACTGGAAAATGTATTTCCTTTGGTGAGGATTGTTCCTCTAGGAATAATTATCACCTTCATTCCCAACATTTTTGACTTTCGCCCACTTTTGTTAAAATAGTTCCTGGCAGCTTCAAATGGACATCGGAGTCAAGCTTCTAAATAAGGCCTGTGCATGAAAATCTCTTGGCCTCAAGGTTCAGGAAGGTGGACGGTTACTCACCTGCAATGCTGACTACCTCACAAAGTCTAAAATCAGCTGTTTGAATTAATTTACTGCTTCATTTTTCATTGTTGGGTAGCACGGTGGCTCAGTGATTAGCACTGCTGCCTCACAGTACCAGGGACGGGTTCGATCCCATCACTGGATGACTGTCTGTGTGAAGGTTGCATGTTCTCCGTGTCTGTGGATGTTTCCTCCAGGTGCTCCTGTTTCCCCCCAAAGTCCAAAGATGTGCAGGTTAGGGTGGATTGGCCATGCTAAATTGCTCCTAGTGTCCAGGGATGTGCAGGCTAGGTGGGTTAGCCATAGGGAATGCAGGGTTATAGGGTGGGTCTGGGTGGAAAGTTCTTCAGAGGGTTGGTGTGGAGTCGATAGTTTGAATGTCCTAGTTCCACACTGTAGGGATTCTACGCTATTGTACATACTCTCTCACCTGCTCTGTTCTTCAGAATATCATATGCTTCCAGTTCATAAGGCATCACCATGCTGTCAAATCTGCCCAAGTCAGTTGGTCCAATAATGGCCCTTTAGGGTAAAGACAGATAAAACACAACAATGTATCAAAACAAGTAAATACTCAGACACCTACTGAAATGTGCAGATGCTATTTTAATAACATAGGCAGTTTAAGGAACTCTGAATAATTATGAATAAGTATTATTACGTCAAATATAGAGCAGGCTCAGGGAGTAGCTGCAAAAATGTTTCAGAGATTATCTGAAATTTACCGTGAGATTTGCCACTTATGATTGTTGCAGGTTATCAAATGTCTAATGGATTTTTCAACTCAAACATAAGCAGAAACATGAAGGCAGATAAAGATTTTCAACTTCTTCAGAGTTTATGAAATACCCTAGGTTTAAGATGCCCCTACAGGATGACTGTGGACAGGTTTTCTGGGATACAGCATCCTCCACCATTTCATTGCCAGTAGGTTGGAATTTAATGTCCCATTACTGGTGGGTTTGAAGGTAGCTTTCCTGCTACCTGCCTGCCTCAAACCTGTTTGAAATTTACAGGAAGTAACCCACAATTGCTCTTGTTCCTAGTAAGGATAAAGTAGTATTTTAACAGCATGGCAATTTGTGCAGCCCATATACAGAAAGACCAGCAGATTTAGCTGCAAAGGAATCAAGAGAATGGGGCGAGGGAGACCTTCTTGCAGATCCCATGGGCCCCATCAGAGATGTCACTCCAAAAAAGACCCACCCCTTTAAACTTCTCAACCATTCTCCCCCTTTAAACCTTGAACCTCTTGAAACCCAGCCCCCACCCACCCACCCTTTCACTGGGACCTCTGACCCTTGTCTTACCTGGGTTCATTAGCATGATGGAATTGCTTTTAGTCCCAGCAGCGGCCACAGTTCCCCTCTGGTGCTGCTGGTCTACAGGGCTGCCAGGCATTTAATTTGTTGCAGTTCTTTAAGGTGAGACTACCTCAAAATAAAAAAGCAGCAGTCCTGTCTTAAAGCAAGTAATGCTGCTCCTAATGTTGAATTGCTGTGGGTTGGCCATTGGGATTATGAGTGATTCCTCCCCAGCTTTTTAAGTCAGGGAGGTGAGGATTTTGATTTCCCATAAAATCCAGCCCAGTTAACCTAAATACTCACATAATTGGTGGTGGGGTTAAATTGGATCAATTTCACACTGAACAACTTTCCTAGTTCAGAGGAAAAAATTACCATTGATCACAACAGGAATTAGTTTCAACCAGGCTGAAAAGTTTGAACGGCACAGATCCCTAAGATGCAAAGCATCAATCAGCATTTTATAAAATGGGTATTTTAACTGTATAGCACAAGGTCAGTAGGTAAAAACTAACTTACAAGTGAGGAAAAATATTTAATGATTTTGTTTAAACAATATCTACCTTTTCAAAGTTATCTTCATTTCTGATAAATACTTGTTCAGTTTAAAATTTTGAATGTGACTGGATTTTTTTGTATCTAAACTTATTTCAAATAAAGTATCAAAGTTAAATATTTTACTTAATAAGAAGGCAGTTTCAACGCAAAGCTACACTAACATAAATCTGCTTTCAGACACTTGGTAAAACTGGTCTCATAGGAATTATACACTATTATAATTAACAAAGCGTTTTCAGAAATTGGTTCTTTTTTCACTGATGAAATCCATGTTTAATTATCTCTGATAACTATTCTGTCAAAAAAACAAGAGTAATAATTTGCATACTTATGTAAATACAAGAGTTATTTAAAATAACCCATTATGTGAAGAATGTTGACATGTGAGCTGTTTATATGTTTAATAGAGCAGCAAATTAGAATAGGAACATTATAGTGTCAGCCTTGGATCATTGGTCACACTGTTGTCTTACAGTCATAATGTGTGTGTTCAACCTCCACTCCAACGACCTGTGCACATAGTCCGGGTCAACACTTGTAAGCAAATTCTACACTGCTGAAATTTTGGATGAGACTAAATTGAGCTCAACCCCCGGTCTGCTCTTCCAGCTGCACGTAAAAGGTTCCACGGCACTATTAAGGTTGCTAACTATGATCAAATGAAATCCTAGAGGTTTCATCACATGACTTGCCTCCAGAAATTACAGACCAGTCAGGTTAACTTCAGTCAGGGGAAAATTCTGAAAACAATTATTAGTGTGGAATTAATTGTCACATAAAAAAGGGCTAATAATGAAGAGCCAAATGATTTCATAAGGTAAAATCATGTTTAACAGACCTACCAGGGTATTTTTGAAGAGGTAACAAAGAAAGTTGATGGACTAGGGGAGACAATGGCCTAGTGGTATTATTGCTGGACTGTTATTCCACAGTCCCAGGTAATGTTTTGGGGACCTGGGTTCAAATCCTTTGTGGTGGAATTTGAATCCATTAAAAAATCTAGAATTGAGTCTAATGATGACTATAAATTGATTGTTTGGGGAAAAACCCACCCAGTTCCTTAATGCCCTTTAGGAAAGGAAACTGAGTCCAAACCCCCAGCAATGTGGCTGACATTAGGGAAGAGCCAGCAATGCCTTCATCCTGCAAATGAGAATGAAAAAAGTAATGCTGTTGATATGGTGTACATGGACTTCCAAAAGGTGTTCAATAAAGTGCCATGTAACAGATTTTTAAGAAAATTTAAAACACACATTGTAAATGGGTCAACAGCAACACGGATACAAAACTGGCTGAGGGATAGGAAACGAATAATTATAGTTAATGGATAGTTTTCATGCTGGAGGAAGGTTTGTAGTGGACTTCCCCAGAGTTGGGACTCTTGTTTTCCCTGATTTACGTTAATGATCTAGAGTTTGGTGCAAAGAGAACAATTTTCCAATTTTTAGATGACGCAAAGCTTGTAAATTGTGACACAAAAGCAGAAAGTTCAGCAGAAACTCAACAGGTCTTGCAGCATCTGTACAGAGAAAACAGAGTTAACGTTTTGAGTCCAGTGACCCTTCGCCAGAACTGAAAGTACCTGTGAAACGGTGGTACTTATGCTGAAGATGCACATGGAGGAGGGGAGGTAAGTATAGTGAATAGAATACATGGAGATGGTGCTGAGAAAGAGAGAGAAAGAGTGAAATGGTGTGAAGCTACAAAAAGCACATTTACAAGTTGATGGAGCAGGCAGAAAGGGGGCAGTTGAAATTCAAGGTGGAGAAATGTGAAGTGTACATTTTGGAGTAAAGAGCATGGACAGACAGCACCTGTTAGTTTATAATATCATAACGAGTGTGCAGGAGCAGGGGGACCTGGGTGTGTAAATGCATGTAAGGCAGTAGCAGGCTTGGTACAGTGAGTAGTTAATCAAGCATAAAGTATCCCAGGATTTATCAATAGGGGTATAATGTAAAGGGGCAAAAAGTTTTTGCCCTTTAAACTCACACACAGCACTAGTTAGACCTTACCTGGAGCACTAAGTGCTGTTTTGTGTGCAACACTTAAAGAAGGTTATAAAAGTACTGGGATGAGTTCAAAAGTTATGAAAATTATTCCAGGGATGGAAAAAGATTGGAGAAGGTCAGATTGCTTTTCTTGGAGAGGAGAAAGCTAACAGGAGAATTGATCAAGATTTTCAAAGCCATGAGGGGACTGGGCAGAGTAGATAGGGAGAAGCTGGAAAAGGATTGAGAATGACAGGGCACAGATATAAAATAAGTTTAAAAAGAAACATATGTGATGTGAGAACAAAAAATCAGTTACAATCTGGAATGCATTGCCTGGAAGTGTGGAGGAGGCAGCAATTCAATTCAAGCATTCAAAAGGTCATTAAATGACTATTTTAAATGCAGCACAGTCATAGTCATGGCAAAAAAGGCCACAATGAGGCACAAGTCATAATGCTCATTCAGAGATTTGGTGCAGATGCAAACAGATGAATGGACTCCTCCTGCACCAGTAACAAATCCATGGTGTGGTATGCACCAACTGACAGTTGGTCAGCAGAACCCTCCATGTGACACACTGCTTGAAAGGAAAAAGATGTTTCACGTGATCAGATAATGAGTGACTGTTAACATACAGCCTTTTTGTAAACTCCCATTTGTCACATATTTATATCCAGTAAAGAGAAATGTTCAAACAAAATGATTAAAAATAATCCTTTTTAACATCCATAGAACCAGAGAAATGATACAACACAGAAGGGGTGCATTTAGCCCATCCTGTCCATACCGACCCAAAGACACCCAGGTGCCCTTTCTAATCCCATCTTCCATCAGTCCAACGCCCAGCACCTTATAGCACTTAAAATGCAGATTCAGGTATGTTTGAAATGAGTTTAAGGTCTCTGCCTCTCCAGCACCAACTCAGGCAATGAATTCCAAATACCCACTATCCTCTGTGTAAAAAAGGTTTTTCCTCACATCTGTCACCTAGCTTGAATCTATGACCCCTGGCTTTTGGACTCTCTGCCAAAGGAAACAGGTTCCTCCGGTCTACTCTATCTCTACCCCTCACAATTTTGTATGTCCCAATAATGTCACTCCCTCAGCCTTCTCTGTTCCGAGGAAAACAATCCCAACCTCACCAATCGCTCCTCATAGCTACAATTCTCCAGCCCAGGCAAAATCCCATCAAAATCTTCTCTGCACTCTCTCCAGCGCAATTACGTTCTTTTTATAATATGGTGACCAGAACTGCACACAATACTGCAGTTGTAGTCTCACCAGTGTCTTATACAGTTTCATCATTATATCCCTACATATTTTTAACTCCGACAATGAAGGAGAGCACTCCATATGCCTTCCTGTGGCACCCCTGTGATTTTTGTCTGGTTTGCTGCAGCAGTTTCCTGAAGATGGGTCTTCAATTCCTAGAGACTTCTGGCTAACCCTGGAGGGTTGAAGTAGAACAACTGCAGTCGCCCTATCTCCAGACTAACATTTGTCACTTGACAATCATCAAAATAAATCAGCTGTCATGTCACCCTGAATGACTATAATAAACAAACTTCATCATAATTTGTTGCTGAGAAGAACTTTAGAACTTTCTAAAGTTTTGTAAGATTCATTATCAACATAAGCTCCTTTCTTCCTTTGGAGTGTCTTCTTCACCAATCTGTAAAATTTCTTCTTTGGTCAAAAATGACTGAAACAGAATATGATGATTTTAATTTATTACAGTCTCACCTGCAACACACAAACAAACTCAAACATGCTCTGAAACACTGAATTTTAATAATCATATTCTTTGACACTTGCAAAGTCTAATTCATTCTTAGGTACAGGTGAAGCTATTCGCCATTGAAATCAAAGAACTTAGCTGAAAATGTAAATATGCTGTGTGCAACATACAACTTCAGGAAGAAACAGACATGTATATAATGGAATAACAAGGTGTAGAGCTGGATGAACACAGCAGGCCAAGCAACATCAGAGGAGCAGGAAAGCTGACGTTTCGGGTCTAGATTCATTTCTGGAGAAGGGTCTAGACCCGAAACATCAGCTTTCCTGCTCCTCTGATACTGCTTGGCTTGCTGTGTTCATCCAGCTCTACACCTTATTATCTCAGATTCTCCAGCATCTGCAGTTCCTACTATCTCTGTATTTAATGGAAGTTTACTTCCACCAATATATGTATAACTGGTAAGTTTGTGTGATTGGTTAGGAACTGCCCTCAACCTAGCTATACAGGTGCTCTGCTGGGACTTAGAAAAAACATTTAATTCTTTTCTGACCCAAATTTCACCCTGGCTGCGTCCCCCATCCCACAATTCCATATCAAGAGAAGAACAAAGATTTAGACTCTTAGCCGTTTGTCAATGGCCAGACAAATTACCACAGTTCAACAGCTATTTCTCACTCATCTCTTACCCTTTGTGGCAGGAAGTTGGTAAGCAGCTTGCATTAATGCTTATTGGTTTGATTCTGTTGCAAGTGGATAGAATTCTAACTACAACCTGTAGTTTCCTGCTGGAAGCCTGCTGGATGTTAAAATCCCCCCTCATGCACTCTTAGCTGTTGACATTTTGTTTCACATTGCCTTATGTCAGTCATTGAAAAGTGATAAAGGAAATGCCACATTTTTTGTGGACAAATATTAACATGCAAAGGACCAATTCAGCATTCATAAAGAGGTCTTTTGACAGGGCATAATGAGATAGCACATTTATGAATATACTAAAGCAGGAGCAACCTTTCCCTGAAGCTAAGTATCTTAAAAAAATGCTAAAGGTGGCTGAGTTAACCACAGTTCTAATGAGAATAAAGACATTAAAAACTGTAAAATTCAGTTGTGAGCTCACGATCTCACTTATACTGCTAGAAGATGGTCAGACATCAGGTTTTATTTATTGTCACATGTGCTCAAGTACGGGGTACAAGGGTACAATGTAAAGTGAACAATGTCGCCACACACTGCGCTGTCTTAGGTACAAAGCACATAGGTACAAAATCTTAGTTACAGAAATAGACAAATAAGTTTAAAAAATTCAGCATTACAATCTGCTTAGCCTAAGAGGAGAAAAGTGAATAAATAAAGTTAAAAGTTAAATCAGACATTATATGATGAAGCAACCAAAAACAATTATTAATAGTCAGAGATAATAGGTACTGCAGATGCTGGAGAATCCGAGATAACAAGGTGTGGAACTGGATGAACACAGCAGGCCAAGCAGCATCATAGGAGCAGGAAAGCTTGACGTTTCGGGCCTAGACCCTTCATCAGAAATGGGGGAGGGGAAGAGGGTTCTGAAATAAATAGGGAGAGAGGGGGAGGTGGATAGAAAATGGATAGACGAGATTATGAGAGAGTTGCAGTGGGAGAGAGATCCCCTGAGGTTTGTCCGGAGGGAGGAGGGTAATTTCCTCAGGGTAGGCGTCCTTAGATGAGGCTTCGCAGTGGGGTTAAAATTGTATCAGAGATAATAGGTATTGCAGATGCTGGAGAATCCAAGATAACAAGGTGTGGAGCTGGATGAACACAGCAGGCCAAGCAGCATCATAGGTAATCTCTTTGGCCTTGAAACTGCTTGACCATGTCCTGAAGCAAACCAGGTACTACAGCCACATCACCTTTCTTAGTACCTGCCTACGGAACCAGACTATCCCCAATGGACTACAGTCCACATTCAAGCCTTCACCTTTGTCCCCCTCCACCCACATATCAACGAATACTGCTCACGCTTGGACATTAAGCAGTTTTTCCACTGCCTCCGCCTCCATCCCTGCCTCTTTGACTTGCCTGTCTCCTCTCCACCTATCCTCTCCTCTGTCCATCTTCTATCCGCCTCCCCCTCTCTCTCTATTTATTTCAGAAGCCTCTTCCCCTCCCCCATTTCTGATGAGGGGTCCAGGCCCGAAACGTCAAGCTTTCCTGCTCCTATGATGCTGCTTGGCCTGCTGTGTTCATCCAGCTCCACACCTTGTTAATAGTCAGAGTTGTGAAGCTCCCAGCAGCAGGTGCTAGTATTTCCTTAACTATGGTAAAATGTATGGTGAGGGAGATGGAAGGTGGATGAGGAAAAACTTGTACTTTTATAACGTCTTGTTCAGAAACATTATAAATTGCTTCTCATATAAATAAAGTGCAGTGACTGTTGTCATGTAGGCAAACAAAAGGAAAGAAAAACAGCATATTTCCCTATTAAAATGAAGTAGATTAAAGTCAACCATAAGAGTTCCAGTACTATAATTTTATATTAACAAAATCACATCCTTCAGTTATGATGACTTATAATTCATCATGTGTGAAATTATGGAGTGTACATCTCA
The DNA here is from genome assembly GCA_024137785.1 of Ginglymostoma cirratum. Lineage (NCBI taxonomy): Eukaryota > Metazoa > Chordata > Chondrichthyes > Orectolobiformes > Ginglymostomatidae > Ginglymostoma > Ginglymostoma cirratum. The sequence continues at coordinate 2,871,263 of JAHRHZ010000139.1, read as the reverse complement.
TCCTGAAACTCCTCGGAAATGACACCCTGCAACACACTATTATATTCTATAGAATCACTTGTCGTCTTAATTGATAAATTATTGAACAATTTAAGATGGAGGTATTCATTCAGTATACAATGGTTCTACTTTGCTCAAATCAATGATTGTTGTTTATTCCTTCTGTCCTCTCAGATAAAGGAAGAGCATTAAGATGATTGTATTATTAACAGAGCAAAATTTTATTTCACGGTATTCATCCTACCGCATCTCTCTCAATATCAGCAACTTCTCTGGTTTATCTAATATAGAAAGTAGTGGCCGCACCAAATCTTCCACTCCACCACCTGAAACAAACTAAAAACAAAGTGGTACTTAAGTTTTATTTAAAACACAAAGCACCCATCATATAAATTGGCTGCAAGGTGATAAACCATAGGTTTAAATTAAATGTCATTTTAGACAAAAAGCAGAAGAATAATTTTTCATAAGGAGGACTCTCTAAGTCTGCACTAATAGGGTGAACAATTGAAACAGAGACTTTATTCCGCATTTGTGGTTTTGTTTTCAGAACTGCTCCTGCGCTGACTCTATAACAACCAGAAATGCAACTGAAAATACAGTTTGTGTACAGTATGTGAATAGCTTTCTACTTGACTTCTGAATAAATATGGCAAATGGAGTAGCTCTGGAATTTCAGTCTTGTGTCAACAATCATAAATCGGATAGGTAATTCAAGGAAAGTTGGACAAAAGGTTGCGGGAATTTGGCAGGCACTCGGAATTATGGTTGATGTTCAAATTCAGGTGAAATACCAACTTAGACTGGATGGCCTGATGGTTTGTTTCTGTGTAATACTACATAGCATTGTGTGAAATAATATTTTACTGCCATCTAGTGGAAGATTAAACAAATAGAATAAAACAGATTAAAAATACACATTTCAGCATTAACAATAATATGAAAAATAGTTTATCTGCACATTAAGCATAAAAAACCTTTTATAAAATGAGTTTCTGGTTTTTGTTAAAGAACAATCTACTCCAGTGTTCTTTGGAGGGAAGGGTACATTAAATACTTCGTTTGCTTTTCACAGATTGCAGAGACTATAAAAAAACTACTTTGTACCAAATAGATTCCATAACATAAATTTGTTGTTCCTGAAAAATTATTGTGGCAATTTTTTCAGTAACTTACTCAGCAGTGTAATGTTACATTACAAACCTCTTCCTCAGAGGGTTGTGGATGCTCAGTCGTCACACAGAGAGACTGATAGACTTTGTGTACTGAAGTAATTAAATAATATGGGGAATGATGCAGGGAGTTGAAATTGAAGTAGAAAATCCACCATGATTGTCTTGAATGGTGGAGCAAATGAAAAGGCAGATTGGGCTGATTCTATTTCTGTTTTCCACAATCATTACCAATTTTACATATATGATTGAGCAGGAATAGTTGTAGTCAGTGATAGTCGCAAATGAAAGTACTGTGTGAAGGAAATACCTGCTTACAGTGACGCAAAACTGCGTTGACTTCATCTTGATTCAGGAGCTTTCTGGCAATGTCTTCAATCACAGCTAGCGCATGGCTGTACATGTCTGCTGCTGAGAGGTCATGCTGATCTCTCTGGGAGCCCAAAATGTTAATACGATGACCTCTTTCTTTATCTTGAACCAAATGTGAACATAAAAATCCAAATTACATTCACTACTTTGCTGGTAAAGAAGGAAATCTAATTTGAAAGACAAATAGAGGTCAGAACCACTCAAGATGATCTGAATGGAGCCATGCTGCACATTTAATCAATGGAGTAATTGATAAAAAGTGAAAAAACGCACACAGTGATAGGCATCAGAAAGAAACACACAAAGATCCTTATCAAATAAAGCAAATGCTGTTTTGCTTGGCTGTTGTGCATAAGCTATTTTTTAACAAATGCAGTAAGAACTGAAGTTTTCCACATCTAATATTTTCTAAATCATTATTAAATAATGTAGTGAAATAGATTTTTATGCTGCAACTAAGACTTTCTCCTGTACAAACGATAATAAAAAATATTAGATTTCATAGCAGTTCAAGCATTTGAAAAAACATGTTCTGCATGGGAAAAACGCAGGAACAATTCAAAACCATCGTTAATTACTAAGCATTCACAGGCACATGAGAAACATTTACCCCGTTTAAGGCTTCTGATGACGAATTTTTGAATAGCTGTCGCTATAACAGAAAGAGAGTTAAGTAGAGTTGTTTTCTCTTTATACCTTACATTAAGTTAGGAGGAACATTACAGCATTATTCTTTTTCAACAGTTAGGCTTAAAATTATTAAAGAAATATTTTGAGAACAAGAAAAAACGATATCTCTAATGAAAGACTATAATTTCTTTGATAATACAAGTTAAGAAGTAGTGCTTTCTCGTGGATATTACTCACAGGAATTCAATTTTGGAATTTAGTCACAGCTGGAGACTTCCACAAGACAGCAAAAATGCTTTAGAGATGTCTTCAAAGCATTCCTAAAGAGCTCAAATATCCCCAGCAAGCCCTGGAAATCCTTGGCTGCGACTGACCAAAATGGAGAATACTCATCCAAGAAGGCACCAAACACATTAAGAGACTTGTTAGGAATGTGGAAAATCAAAGTGGAGGCTTCAGAGAAAGCAAATAAAATTCCAAATAACTTATCTAGCCAAACTTTCAAGCACCTATGTGCAAATTACATATTGGATTACTAGCTATCTCTGAACCTATCAAACTGGAATGGAATCAAGTTGTCTTCAATACCAAGGGACTTCCTAAAAGGAAGACATAATCACTGGTGATCTCGGTCTAGGGAATCCTAGTCACTGTTAACCTAGCACATCTTACTGACATTAATTTCGCCTATCCACTCACTAGCCCACGTATTATGCAATATATTTACAGTTTAACACAGCAACTGAATTCTTGAACACATACTATTCTATTTTGGCAAAGCATTGGGCATGAGGATAGATATTTTGTAGTTTTCTTGATTAACTTTGAAAATCTGAAAAGAAAAGTAGAATAATTGTGAAAAGAGTTTAAAACCAGGTAGAAAAAAGGCCAATAAATTTAAAACAGCATGCAACTTGAAGCAAAAACTGAGCTGTTTGGGACAAACAATTTTCTTGCATTCCCACAGTTTCAGCGTTCTCTCCAAGGCACTGATTTATGTTAAGGCTAGAGTCTCATGGGTACTACCACCTCAACAGTTCACAGTCCAGGAAGCCAGTCTCATAAGTCATTCTGGATAAGAGTCATTAACTCACCTGCAACTAAGAATGGAATGAGGTTCCTTCCAGTTCTGCAATCCATAGGATTACAATGTGTTGTGTTTACTCTCTAAACCTAAAAGAATTTTGTATTCAAATCTGTTTTATCAACATTTGACAAATACTTAAGTATCTTGCAGATCAGATATTTGGTAAAGAAACTAAGGAAACAAGAAACAAGAAATAAAAGACCGCAGAAAATAGCAAACTCCATGTGGAAGTAGGAAAGTACTAGGCTTTTCAAAATTGGACATAATTTTCATTGAGACATAGCTGAGGTACTGACAAGCTCACTGAAAGTAGACAGAAAAGATTCCAATTGTCTTATGCTATCATGCCATCAGCACACTGTTAAAACTATTTCGAATTTATGTGTATAATTCAGACACTAAAGAAGGGTTACTGGACGCATAACGTTAATTCTGTTTTCTTTCCGCAAATGCTGTCAGACCAGCTGAGATTCTCCAGAAATTTCTGCTTTTGTGTGTTTCAGATCTCCAGCATTTGTGATTCTTTGTTTTATTACACTCATATTGAAAGTTGCAAGGGCCAACAAATGACAAAGATATAAATAACCAATTACTCTGTTCCTTTTGGTGCTGGCTGTGGGAGAAATATTGAATGGGACACCCAAATAATTATTTGCCCTCCTTAGTTTAATGTTTCATTTCAAAGACGCACAAGTTAACTCATATAATATTCCAAGTCACATATCATCCTGTGTGCTTGCTGACCTACAATGGCTCTCAGTCTGGTAATGTACAATTTTAAAGTTTGCATTGTGGTTTTCAAATCCCTCAATTGCTGCGGAGCTCAGTAAACTGCCACATCAGATTTCCATTGCTCTATCTTTTGTGCCTGTACTTTCAGTTGACTAGACCCTAACATCCAGAAATCTCTCTCTAAACAATTCCAACTCTCATTCTTCCTTTAAGCTGTTTAAAACCTACTGACCTGTCCCAGCGTATTTTTATGTGGGTCATTATCAGCATTTCATCTGATAATGATCCCGTGAAAAGTCTTGGGGATATTTCACGACATTAAAAGAACTTTGTTAATACAATTTGTTGTAGCTGATATCTCTTGAAATGACTATTCCATAAATACTGCACTGGGGGTATCAATTTACGTTATAATTACTTCATGGCTGCAGTGGGTCTTCAACTCACACCTTCTTGTCTGAGTGATGAAAACACTACAATTGACTCAAAATGAGTAACGCATGATGGTATTTCAGTCCAAAGTTTGAAAAAGTTTAAAATAAAGCTGAAACAGCCTGAAGGAAGTATCACGAGTTTCAGCTGGTGAACTGACGAAAAAATGTGGACACTCAGATAGACTGATAATGACATGCTTAGTATATTGAAAAGTTGAAGATTTATGTCACTTAACTTTAGTATCCATTTAAAGAAACCAGAATAAGCAAGAAGGAATGTAATAGCTTTCAGGGAAATAACTATATGGTTGATAAAACAAGTCCCAACAGTTTCCGGATATTCGGTGTTGCTGTACAATTTTCATACTGAAGAAACAGTTTTACTGTGAGTTCTTACTTTTTTTGATCTTTATAAGATTCATTAAAATGTTTTGCCATTATTTAAGAAAGGCAGCAGGGAAAAGCCAGGCAGCCACAGACTGGTGAGCCTCATGTCCATGGTGGATAAATTGTTGGGGGTAATTCTAAGAGACAGGATCTACATGCTGTTTTTATGCTGTTTCTTTTCATTTTCCTTTATTCTTAAGCTATCAAAATGGCATTGGATTATGGTGACAAATGAAAGCTTTTCACTGTATTTTGTTGTACTTCACTGTAAAATACATGTGACAATAAATCACTCATTCATTCATTCATTCACAGGCATTTGGATAGACAAGGACTGATTAGGGATAGTCAGCATGGCTTTGTGAATGGGAAATTGTGTCTGACAAACTTGACTGAGTTTTTAGAAGAGGTGACCAAGAAGATAGATGAAAGCTGAGTGGCAGACATTATCTGCACGGACTCTAGCAAAGCCTTTGACAAGGTTCCACATGGTAGATTGGTCAGTAAGGTTCAATCACATGGGATCCAGGGAGAGCTTGCCAATAGGATACAAAATTCGCTTGACGGTACGAGACAGATGGTGGTGGTAGAGGGCTGTTGTTCAGACTGGAGGACTGTGACCAGTATTGCACTGCAAGTATCAGTGCTGGGTCCACTGTTGCTCGTCATTTATAAAAACAATTTGGATGAGAAGATAGGAGGCATGGTTAGTAATTTTGCCAATGACACCAAAATTGGTGGGAGAGTGGACAGTGAGGAAGGTTATTTAAGTTGATCTTGATCAACTAGGCCAGTAGGCCGAGGAATGGCAGATGGAGTTTAATGCAGATAAATGAGAGATATTGCATATTGCTAAGACAAACCAGGGCAGGACTTACACAGTTAATGATAGGGCCCTGGGAAATGTTATTGAACAGAGAGACACAGGGATACAGGTCCATAGCTCCTTGAAAGTGGTGTCGCAGGCAGACAGGATGGTGAAGAAGGCATTTGGCATGCTTGCCTTCACTGGTCAGGGCACTGAGTACAGGAGTTGGGATGTCATGTTCTAGATGTACAAGACATTGCAATATGTTACACATGAAACATTTTAACTGACTATTGTGAGGATTTTGTTCTTTCCCTTATTTTAATTTGAAAAGTTAGTTCAGTGGCACCTCACCAGAAATTCCAGTTCAAGCTATCCATGAAAGCAGCAAAGTCCTCTTCCCCGGAGACCAAGATGGCTTGCATCAAGATCACAGAAACAAGGTAGCATCACTGGTCTGCACAAAAGAACTCAGGTGCAGTACAGTAAAAAGATGAGTCTTCTCCCGAACTGTGTCAGGGTAAGAGACACTATCTTCTCACTGAAAACACACACTCATATGGTCATCGTTCAGTCTAATTATACCAGGCAAGTCACATAACGTGATCACATCCAAGCCTCACGACCATACGATGATATGTACTGACTGCCTGACAACCACTTCACAATATCAATGTTCAAATACTTCCCAGGCAGTGTGTTTTCTGCACTGTTAGGTGGAGACTGCTCAGGACCTGGCTATGTATCCTCATGAAGTGCTCGTGCAAACGTTCCTTTCATATTTAATCCTGCTTCTCCTCTGTTTGCAGGACAAGTTCTCTCCCAATATGAGGGAATGGACCCAGACCAGCAGAGAAATGACAGATAAATGAGTCCTCGCTCTATGAGGAGAAATCATGGCTGCCACTGAATGACATGAGCATCCTTACACTAATGGGACACAGGAATGCAACGAAAAACTAGTGAGGAACCATGTAGTTTACTGTTTTCAGATGTACAAATCGTGTCAGAAATTTGTCTATATTGTGCATTGCAGGAATTGTGCATGCGCAGCACCTATTTCTTTCTCTTCCCTACTCCAGGTACAAGCAGCCACCAGAAAAGGATGAAGCATAAGACACCAGAACCTCCCCTTCTTAGCACCACCACCACAACATTCATCTGGAAAAGCTCAGCAGGTTTGGCAGCATCTGTGGAGGTGGAAACAGAGTTAGCGTTTCGGGTCTGGTGACCCTTCCTCAGTTCTGAGGAAGGGTCACTGGACCTGAAACGTTAACTCTGTTTTCTCCTCCACAGATGCTGCCAGACCTGCTGAGCTTTTCCAGCAACTTTGTTTTTGTTCCTGATTTACAGCATCCGCAGCTCTTTTGGTTTTTATTACAACATTCATCTGGCTCCTCTACCAGCACAGAGACATTCATCGTTGTGATTTCACAATCTAGTGTAGGCTCTGGGACATAGCGTGGTGAGTACATCACTGACACAAGTCCACATTGGGTGGAAGAAGCAATGGCCGAGGTTGCTGATACTTCTGAGGACTTCTGGAGACGGAGTACATGCTAAGCTCCACGCAGATGATGTGCCCCTATGCTTGACAATAAATGATGTTTTGCAGAGACTGAGACAAGCAGGGAAACATCAGGCAGTCATGCCAAAACCTCTCACTAGAACGAAGGATCGAGGAGGCTGACCAGGTTCTGTTTTCTGTTGCGGCTTTAGCTTCATGTAGCTGCCTCCACAGAAAGGAAAACACAGAGGCTGCTGGATATGCAGTTGAACCCGGAATCCATCACTGTAGCCATAGATGTACAGCATCAATCACAAGATGAGAACGGGGCAAGACACCATGTCCTCACTCCATGTCCTCCTTCATTTTAAGGAGACAGGTAGCTGCCAGCAGACTCCCAGAGACAGGAGCATCAGCCAGGCTTGTGAGTCATATCCTGCCACAATCCAGTGATACCCTGCCTGTTTGATTCCCCTCTGCAAATGGCTTTCTTTTTATGTTTGGTCATAGATTGTGGGCATTGCTGGCCAGGCTAGCATTTATGGCCTATCCCTAATTTCCCTTGAGATGGTGATGGTGAGCTACCTTCTTACCTACAGCAGTCCATGTGTTATTGGTTCACCAACAACGCTGTTAAAGATTTAGGATTTTGACCCAGTGACAGTGAAGGAATAGCAATATATTTCTAGAACAGGATGGTGTGTGACTTGGTGAGGAGCTTGCTGATGGTGTTATCATGCATCTGCTGTTCTTGTCTTTCTAGCTGCTTGGTAAGGTACTGTCGAAACAGCCTGAGTGAATTGGTGCAGTGCGTTTTGTAGATGGTACACATTGCTGCCACTGTGCATTGATGATGCAGCCAGTGAATGTTGACAATGGTGGATCGTGTGACAATCAAATGGCTGCTTTGTACTGGATGGTGTCAAATTTATTGAGTATTGTTGGAACTGCACTCAACTAAGCAATCAGAAGGTAGTCTATTACACTCCTAATTATGCCTTATAGATAGCGGACAGACACTGGTGCAGTTAGTCACTGCAGAATTCCCATCCTCTGGCCTTCTCTTGTAACAATATTTGTATGACTAATTCAGTTCAGTTTCTGTTCAACGGTAACTCCCAGCAGGTTTCAGTAATATATAAATATATATTCATTTTCACTGTTGTAATGTTTGCAGTTATCTTATTGTGCGCTGATATGGTTACCTGAAGTAAACGAACTGGAGAATCTTCTTCCATGCTGAAGGCAATATTGGTCTTCCAATGGGGCACGCACTATTAGTCTAACACTATCAACAATATAGGTGTCTAACATTGTTCTCATGACATTGCTAAGACAGACCTAACATTTGAGGACTGCAGTACTGGCTTAAAAGATTGATTTCAGTTACAGTACTTGTCCAATGAGGTCAGAGTGAGAAGAATGAGCCTAGAATCATGGCACCCATAGACACCTTTGATAATCTATGTAATAGAGAAATGTGGATGGGTTCTGCAGCTTATGGAAAGGAAAGATTTTTCTCCTGGCTGGGGACCCCATACAGTGACATAAAGTTTGTGATATATATATATATAAAATTTATTTTTGAGTTTGAATTCTTGATTTGGACTAATGGCATTTGAGTTTCTCATGGGGTTTAATGATTAAACTGGAAGTATTTCTGTGGTCATGGGGGTCATTTCTTTAAAAACACAGTGTGAGAGGAAGACTTCCTGGACAGCAGTGGTTGTTACTTATAAGAAATAATTTCACAAGCAACAAATTGTGCGATAGGCTCCAGTTCAGAAGGTCAGGGATTGATTTTATCTCTTTTTTTGACTGGGGGTAAAGAGGTTTTTCTTAAGTTTTGGTTTGGGCAGTTCTGCAGAGTCTAGGTGAAGCTGAATGTGTAAGACCTGAAAAAGGGAGAACTTAGTTTAGCATTGTTAAAAATAGCTTCCCTCAGTGTAAGGAGTTTGGTAACAGTTCCAGGCCTGAAGTGTTTGGTTAAAACCCTGAATGGGTTATTTGAAGCTAAAGTGGTCCGATCATTGAGGCTGATTATTTCATAACTTTCTATGACCGCAACCGCCACGAGACTGTACGCACACTGACTATGGCATTTGAACACCCACCCTACCAGATCCAACTCCATCTTCACTGTGAATATATGTCCTCTGTGAGCCATTAACGCATCTCTAGATACCAGCTTCCTGCAGCAAGGATTATGTCCTGACCTATATCCCTGAACCTCTCTCTTGCTAGCCATTGTCCAAAAAGCACCAGGGCAAGACAGTGCAAGGTCTACCGATCCACTTCTGAACTGACAGTGCCCTACTACTTGAAAGATAAATCCCCACCCCGCAGGGCAGTGCCCCATTGACACTTCCTCTCTTATGTGCTTTCACTTTAGCCTGTGCAGCGATCACAGCCACCCTCCTCACCTCAGCCTCAAAGACCATATTCGGGAAACTTACACAGCAAGTTAATAAATATTCATCGACAGCCATAATGTAATAAATCTAAAGCAGCAAGGGTTCTGCTTGAAGTCCAGGAAAAACTGAAGGTCACGTGGTACACACTCTTTTTAAGCATCCTTAAGGTGGTACTTTTCAATTGGGTAGAAGTTAATTGGGAATGACCATTTAATTTCAGCAAGCTGTGCTTTCACTGAGGTGTGGATGGGCTTCCTGACATCTGCAGTCAGGAAGATCGATGGCCTTTTGAGGTCGGAGAATATACTTGCAAGAGTTTATACCATAGGTGAGAATCTGACTTTTTGATTCCCACTTAATTGAATTCACCCACCTACCATTCTTCTCACCTCCCCTGGGACTGGAAAATTCCACCCAATGAGTTCATAATACCAAAACAGCCATAAAATGTGTGTCTGATTAAATATTACACCTGTATATTTATTGTTCCACAGTTCTGCTTCATTTCATAACATTCATTATTAAAGTGACGACCAATTTAAAAACAAAACTATTACATCAGCTGAAGATATAGCAGAATGATGGAAAATATACTGCTATAACATCAAATCATTTCATATAAAATATTCCTTTTGTTGATAATTTTGCAGGGTTGCTGAGTTCAATTTAACAACTTGCATTTGTATAGTGCGTTTACAAAAAAAGCAGAAAAATCCCAAAGTGACTCTCAGAGGTAGAAGGAGAAACAGCTTTTGAGCCAAACGAGGAGAAGTGAGCAAAAAACTTAATCAAAGTGGTGAAATTTAAGGAGGATTGTAAAGGCGAGGGGTGTGGAGAGGTGAAGGGCTTTCTTGAGAGGGGGCGGAGTCTAGAGAGAGAAACCAGAAAGAGGAGCTATACTTTGCTGTCAAGACATGATATCACTTTGCTTCCAGAGTGACACCTCATTAATTTTCTCTTACCTTTATCTGTTTCTGAACGAGATGGGGATTTGGACCTGATTTTATCTTTTAGATTTTGTTCACTTGACTGCCTCCCAGATCGAGCACCTCTGAAAAACAGGTTCACAAATGTTTTGGAGCGTTCCAACTTTATTCCTTCTGGAGAAGACTTTTGCTTCTTTTTCTTTTTCTTCTTGTCCTCTAGCAAAATAAGTTAAACAAATGAAATTGAAAAAGGATTATGTAACTAATCCTCTAAAATGATTAAGTTCCCTCTCCATACAAATTTTCAAATAGTGGGGCAGACATTGGAGAATTTGCGATGGGGTTAGTGTACCAAATTCACAGCTCTCTACACCTTTGGATTATTAAAATTAGTAACTGCATAATCAAGGCTTCTATTGTCAAAGGATACTCAATATCAAGAGCTGAGTGTCACAATTTCGCTGTTCACATCTTATTTTAAAATTGCACATTTGACTTGATTTGATACACTGTAGTCACATGCGTCCAAGTACACTGAAAAGCTTTGTCTTGTGAACAGTACAGGCTCATCATAGCAAACAAGGACATACGGAAATATTGATTCAGAAATAAGTTTGTTTCACCTTCTTTTAAAGGTCCTGACTCTGATTATGGTACAAATCCACAGGCAGCAACTGTCCCTTGATTGTTAGTTAAGTGGCCTGCATGAGTGATTCTGGAAATTGATGTCTAAATATAGCTCATCTCAAAAACGCAACTTTGGAATGTTATGATCTGAGTCATCCGTTTGTCAAAGCAAGTTAGTTTGTCTTCCGCAACTATTTATTTGCCTTCTATTGTTCAACACAGACTTCAATCTGCTCTCTCCCCTCCCTGACCAACTCCCTTACCGGTTTATTTGTAAATCCATCACCAATTCACCCAAACAACCAATTGAAACAAGGATCAACTTATTGTTGCCTTGGTAGGCAGTTCAACAAGAACAAAAATGAAGGAAAACTAGCAAAAATTAGATCTCTTCGTATACATATGAAGATTTTTTTCGAATTGCAGATATACAAATTACAGTCCTTACCCATTATCTCCCCCTGCCCCATCACTTTCCTGATGAAAATGGTGTGCGCTAGGTTTCTGGAATCAGTGGAAATGTGGTTCATGTGTCTCTTTTTTTATGCTGGAAAAACCCTGTATTGTCATGAAAATTCAGGCCTCATTACTGATTTGTTTCTGGTGATGGCCTAGCAGCGTCCAATCCTGTTATCACTTTTTAAATAGAGAAACTGTAAAAGAGCATCAAATGTGTCTTTTTATCAGCAATACTTGATAAGCTGTGTATTAAATCCTTTAGTCCTGTAGCTGGAAACAATTATGCACTTATTTCTCAAGATATTAGAAACTAAACTAGTTAAACAAGAGTTCCACTGCTTGCCTTTTTGTAATTGGAAATCAGATAGGATTAATGATCTTGGATAAAATCATTCACACTTTCAGGTAGGAGTACCATCAGAACTAGACATGGGTAAAGCTCATTTTTAACCTTAAGCTTGTTTTATGGTGATTAATTATCACAGTAGCACAACTGTCATTTAGCAGTGATATTTCTACAAGCATTGTTTAATTGAACATTTAAAGTAAGTGATGCATTAGAAATTACAAAACTGCATATAATCTTTGCCTTAGTCCCATCTCCTACCTTTAAGTGTCATCCTCTAAAATGCGCTCTTTAGATATCCAGTTAAGTGTTACTTCATTTAAGTACAGGCATCCTGCTGTAATCATCAGCTCTTGCCTGTGTGCGATCCTAAAGAATTGTTGTGAAAGCATGGCCCCGCACTTTCTTCTCTGATGTCACTGGAATTGGTCCACTTCCGACAGTGGACAGTCAGCCAAGCTATACAGGAACTATTTCAAAGAATATTGCCCCTTCATCTTTTCTTTAACATCCTGGTCCTCCAGTACTGAGCCCAAGCTATATCCTGGGTGTCTCCTTAAATATCATCCCACTTTTCCTCCCTCAGCCTCTTCATTGAGCGACTTGGTTTTCCTTGTTGATTTCAATATCCATCTCAACTCTCCTTACCATCTTCAATAATTTCATTAGACTCATCTCCTCCGTTAAACACCATATTCCTTCTCATGTCCACTGCCTTTACCTTGTAATAGACGGAACAGATGGCCCAGTGGTATTACTGCTGGACTGTTAATCCAGAGACCCATGAAATGTTCTGGGGACCCAGGTTTGAAACCCACCATGATAGAATTTGAATTCATTAAAAATCTGGAATTAAGATTCAAATGATGACCATGAAACCACTGTTGATTGCTGGGGGAAAAACTCATTTGTTTGGTTGACTAATGTCTTTTAGGGAAGGAGACTGCCATCCTTACCTTGTCTGGACCATATGTGACTCCAAGTCTACAGCAATGTGGTTGACACTTAACTGCCCTCTGGGATGGACAATAAATGTTGCCTAGCCAGCAATGAGGCTTAGCCCTCATCCCATGAATGGATAAAAAAAACTCACATGGGTTTTCCACTACCTCTGTGCTTATAGCAGGCATTGATACTGACAAAGTCTTTTATTTTATCCAAACATCATTTTTTTTCTAGTGAAAACACTTTCTTCAGCAGTTGTGAGTGTGTTCAATCAAATAATCAATTCCGCCTTCGATATCTTTTTTCTTTAAAATGCCTACTGCCTTCCACCATGATCATTCTCCCTGGTAAAACATCCATTTTCACTCCTTCATGTCCATGAGGTACATACATATGGTTATCTGTCACATATCTTGTTTATATCCATCACCAGATCCTGCTAGACCACATCAAACGCTGTCAATCAGGTGTTAATTACCTCTTCAAAAACTATGCACTACTCCCAGATCCTTCTAAAGAGGAAAGATAATCCTGATTTATTTTCTCCACCACCAACTGTATCCTTAAGTCTTCTCTCTCGGTCCCTTTACCCTCAGATGTAACAATTGTGAGGAGCTAACTAATTTCTATTCAACTACTAGGGCAGCACGGTGGCACAGTGGTCAACATGGCTGCCTCACAGCACCAGACACCTGGGTTCAATTCCAGACTCAGGCACATCCTTATCATGTCTGGGTGCTCCTGTTTCCTGCCACAGTCCAAAGATGTGCAGGCTGGGTGGACTAGCCATGGTAAAAGCAGGGTTACAGGAATAAGGTCTGGGTGGGATGCTCTTTGGTGGGATGGTGTGGACTTGATAAGCCAAATGGCCTGCTTCCACGCTGTGGAAATTCTATGAACTGACTATGCTAATTCTACTCCTGTATCTTCCAGAGCCCACCAATCTAAGTGACTCCGCAGGCTCCCACCTGTTTTAACCCTGTTCTCACATTCCTCTTTTGTTTCTTCTCTGTCTTAATTTATGTTATTAAGATGTTCAAACTTATCCTTTTTCTTTGACCACATTGCCTTGATGAATGCAAGTTCAGTAACATTCAAGAAGCTTAACACCATCCAGGACAAAACAATCACCTTGATCAGCAGCCCATTCATCAACTTAAACTTTCACTCTCCACCTCTGGGGCACAATGACAGCAAAGTTTACTATCTGAAAGATGCAATGCAATAACCCACCAAGGTTCTTCCAACTGTACCTTTCAAAACTACAAATTCAAACACTTGGAATAACAATGTCAGCAGAAAGATAGGAACACCATCACCATAACTGCCCCTCCAAGTTGCACACCACCCTGAACTATATTGCCATTCCTACATTGTCACAAGATTAAAATCCTGGAATTTTCTTCCAAACACTAAATTTTTATATTTGGATATGTTTACACCAAATGGGCTGCAGCAGTTCAAGAAAGTCAAACACCACCACCTTCTCAGAAATGGCTCATATCCTTTTCTAAACTGCTATTACCACCTTGATTATATTATTGCTTTCCAAATCCATGTCCATCTCTTCCACAACTCCATGTTTTATTCTTTCCAATCATTTCTCTAACCTCTGCACAGAAATAGCCTGAATAAGTTATAAATGACTTCCTCTTTGATTTGTGCCAATGATATTTTGTATGATGCAAAAACAATGGTGTCTTGTACAAGTGACATTTCATTTCCTTGTTCTCTTTGCATTATTTGGCATTATCAGCCACATGTCCTCCAATGTGCCAGCCTGTTTGAATACAGCAAGCTCACTGCAGCAATGTCATAATGATCACATAATTCATTCTAGTGATGTTGTTTGAAGGGTATAGATTGACTAAGATACTAGACAGAACATCACTGTTCTTCTTCAAAATAACACTGGGGTATAATTTATGTTCATCTGAGCTGATCTCTCGTCTAGTAGATGACAATTGTGGCAATGGAGCATTCCCTCACCACTGCAGTGAAGTGCTAGCTGATTTTTGCACTCAAGTCTCTGGGGTAGGCCTTGAACCCACAATCTGACTTGGGTAAGCTATTAGAATCCAGGAACATGCAAGTTAGATGGACTAGCCATGGGAAATGCAGGGTTACAGGGACAGGGTAGGCGGCTGGGTCTGGGTGGAATGCTCTTCAGAGGGTCAGTGTTGACTCGATGGGCTATACGGCCTGCTCCCGGGGTTGTATTATTCTACTCTATGATTACCAACTGGGTTTGATTTTATTTTTGCTGAAGTGAATTGGTTTTTAGTGAGTTAAAATCTAGTTCTCTGTAACAACACCATTGGACTTTTGCTTTAGATAAAGGTGTGACGAAAAGTAATTTTTTTTTAATCCATGAATTTGAAGTCCTGCACATTCTTCAAAATATTGTAAATAATTTGTGCTCATATTTAATGCTTGTACACTTGCATATTTGTCCTGCATTTGAATTAACTTGATAATGCCTCTTTGCTCGCCACATAATTGTGTTCTCTGCACTTTTACACATTCTATGTTGAATGTCTTTTCAAGGTTACCATGGTATCTAGATTATGAAAAGCAGTGTTCTGAGGACCTATCACTGTAGAACACCACTAGTCACTAAAACCTAAAAGTAAGCAATGCTCTTTAAAATTTCTCTACCCTACCCTGGATTTACATGCCAAGACTCTTAAGTTACTCTCACAAACTCAACATCACTGAAACACTAAGACATGTGTGCTCGTGGTGGGGTGACTTTGAAGCAGCCTGATCAGAAAAACAGATTACTTCATTAAATCTGTAAAATAAAAATGAGGTACAGGACATGTTTTATCTGAACATTAATCATTTCAAATCTATTCATTCCCCTTCCATTATCCAATGCAAACAGTGCAGCCATTTCAAGGACACCAAGTTTAGTTATTAATGTTGACCTGTAATACTTCATCAGTTGTTGTTGAATCACAGCCACTCAATGTGCAGCAATTTTCCAATTATAAACTAACAGGAAAAATAATCCATAAATGCTGGAAATCTGACCTCAAACCTGATAAGGCTAGAAATACACAATTGACAGCTATACAAACAAAAGTCAATGTTTAAAAAATAGCTGGTCTTTCTCCTTACAGCTGCTAACTGGCCTACTATTTGTTTTCAGCATTTTTTTTTGTTTTGACTAGAGTGTTCTGATTGATTTCAATTTGGAAATATAAGATTTCTTGATTCATCAGTTACCAGTTCAGGTAACTGCCAAATAATATTCAGTCAATAATTTTCAGAAGTAATTCAGGGCTCCTTCTTGAATCTATTACTTCTCAGATCAGTTTAAAATGTCTAGGATCATATTAGCTTCGGTTTATGAACATTGACAAAGATATGATTAACTAATAACCTAACAGTAGAGACACCCTAGATGGCAGCAACCAAATATAATTAAATTTTACATTCAGTTTGAAAATGAGAAGGGTAGGATTATAACTATTGTTCAATATTTAAATAAGGGCAACTGTGCGAACTATTCAGAAAGAGGTACTCAGCGAACTGATTGAGCTGCAGACCGATGAGTCCCTGATGGATTTCATCCATTCCAGAGTCTTAAAAGAAGTGCATGATGAGACAATAGATGCATTGATATGAATTTCCAAAATCTGCTAGATTCTGGAAAGGTTCATTCAGACCGGGAAGTAGTAAATAGAGCTTCTTAATTCAAGAAGGGAGGGAAGCAAAAGACAGGAAACTATAGGCCACAAAACAGAAACTGCTGGAAAATCTCAGCAGGTGTGGCAGCATCCACGGAGAGAAATCCGAGTCAACGTTATGAGTCCAGTGACCCTTCTTCAGAACATAGGCCAGTTAGCTTGACATCTGCCACAGGAAGGTGTTAGAATAAATCATTAAAGAGATAGCTGGACACAGAAAAACTTAAGGTAATCAGAAAGAGTCAACATGGTGCTATCAAAGAGAAATCATATTTAATCAATTTATTGCAGTTCTTTGAAGTAGTAACACACACTGTGGATGAAGGGTAGCCTGTAGATATACTGGGCTTGGAGTTTTAGAAGGTATTTGAAAAGATGCTACCTAAAACTTTATTGCATAATGTAGAACTCATGGTTTAAGAAGTAATATATTAGCAAGGATAGAAGTTTGGCTTGCTGCCAGAAAGCAGAGAATATGCAAAATAGGTCTTTTGATTGGCAGTATGTGACAAGTGAGATCCTACAAGGGTCTTTGCTGGGGCCTCAGCTTTTTACAATTTGTATTCCGCATAATTCCGAGATATGGAGGGATCTAGGTGTTCTCATGTATCAGTCACATAAAGCTAGTACGTAGGTAAACAAGTAATTATGAAGTAAAAACCAAAAGAACTGCCGATGCTGTAAATCAGGAACAAAAACAAAGTTGCTAGAAAAGCCCAGCAGGTCTGGCAGCATCTGTGAAGGAGAAAACAGAGTTAACGTTTCGGATCCGGTGACCCTTCCTCAGAAGATGTTTAAAAATTAAGATAGACGTGAAGAGAACCTTTAACTCTCAAAGGGTAACGTGAGTTTAGAACTCTCTGCTTCGAAAGGCAGTGGAGGTGGGGTCATTGAATATTTTTAAGGCACAAGGACAGAGATTCTTGTTGGGCAAAGGAATCAAAAGTTATTAGGGGTAGTTGACAATGTGGAATTCAAAACATAAACAGATCAGCCATGATCTTATTGAATGGTGGAGCAGGCTTGCAGGTTTGAATGGTTTATTTCTGCTCATAATTCATATGTTTGTAGTTAGTAAGTCAACAGAAATTGTTTATAATAGGAACAGAAATTGCTGGAGACACTCAGAAGGTCTGCCAGCATCTGTGGAGAGAAAGCAGAGTCAATGTTTCAGGTTCAGTGACCCGTTTTGTTATGAATTTCCAGCATCCGCATGCAGTTCTTTGTTTTTTGTTCAGAAATTGTTTAAAATTTAATTAACTTAAATTTCTGATACTTCAAAGAGATAAATATACTTAAAAATACTTTTAAAAATTACCATAGAAATCTTTGGGAACTAAAACAATGAATCTATGATTTGGTCTATTTAAATATTCTCACCTCCAATCGTAATGTAACTTTGTGATCGACTGATTGGTTTCCTTGGTTTGCTTAGGGCCAACAGCACTGCAGTTTTTGGAGAGTGCAGAAGTTCATCAGCAGAATCCTCAGTGGAGTAATTGCTTTGTTTAACGTGCATTTCCTTAAAACTCTCTGATCTAATGGCTGTCTCCTTTAAGAGAACTGTATGGCCAAATGTCCGGCTTCGTTCTGTCACTGGCTTTCCTGTCCTCTGTTCACCCGAAACGTCAACATTTGAGGATGGGGACAGCTGGAGGTCTGTCTGTATTGCAGTCTCTATTGTATCTAGACGATTGTACTGCAGCGATTTGGAGTCCTCTGTGGAAATACATACATCTACCATGTCAGTTGAACTGTGGGTAGTGGGGAGGAAGACCTGTAAAGAATCATTCATGGAGCTCAAAGGTGTCCCAGATGAATGAGATGAAGTGGAAGAATTTGTGTCTGAGCCAAAGCGCTGAGAATGATTATTTGTCACTGAAAAAACAAAATGGCACTGTAATTTAGGATTAAGAATAGTTATTTGGAAAACTAAAGGTTGCATAGAACAGAAGCTGCAAAGCAAAAACTTTGAATGACCTCTTTCTGTGATTTTTCTTCCAAATGTTATAGAAATATTTATAAATGAATTTTTTCATTAACCTGTATACACTATAACTGCATGCTTTTTAACCAAAATGCAACAGAACATTTTCCTGTGTCTGTGTTTAGGAGCAGTGGATTACCCAGGCACAGTGGACCTCAGAGACTCAGGAACGTGTCAGAACAGCCAGCCGATATGTGCTTCATTACTTTAAATGGAAGAAAAATTGCATGGGTTCATTCACAGACATGCACTAAACCCAGCTGATTTTCTGACAGTATCTGTGCTTAGACAATCAGAGAAAATCTAACCTCCTCCTCTCAACTTTTTTATTCATTCATGGAATGTGGGCATTGCTGGCTGAGCCAGCATTTATTTCCCATTTCGAAGTGGTGGTGCACAGCCGTCTCAAATTGGTGCAGTTACACCCACAAAGCTACAGGAAGAGAGTTCTTGTGCTTTGACCCAGCAGCCAGTGAAGAACAGCAATAAATTTCCAAGTCAGGACGGTGAGTGACTACAAGGGAAAGTTGAAGGTAGTGGTGTTCCGACGTATCTTCAGGTCTTTCTTCCAGATGGTTGGATCATGGGTTTGGAAGGTGCTGTCTAAGGAGCCTAAGTGCACATTGTGGATGGTAAACACTGCTGCTACTGAGTATCAGTAATGGAGAGAGTGAATATTTGTGGATGTGGTGCCAATCAAGCAGGCAACTTTGCTCTTGTGTCAAGATTCTTCAGCATGTGGAAGCATTGGAAAGAGTGCAGAGGAGATTTACCAGGATGTTGCCTGGTATGGAGGGAAGGTCTTATGAGGAAAGGCTGAGGGACTTGAGGCTGTTTTCATTAGAGAGAAGAAGGTTAAGAGATGACTTAATAAAGACATACAAGATGATCAGAGGATTAGACAGGGTGGTCAGTGAGAGCCTTTTTCCTCGGATGGTGACGGCTAGCATGAGGGGACATAGCTTTAAATTGAGGGGTGATAGATATAGGACAGATGTCAGAGGTAGGTTCTTTACTCAGAGAGTAGTAAAAGCGTGGAATGCCTTGCCTGCAACAGTAGTAGACTCGCCAACTTTAAGGGCACTTAAATGGTCATTGGATAAACATATGTATGATAATGGAATAGTGTAGGTTAGATGGGCTTCAGATTGGTTTCACAGGTCGGCGCGACATCAAGGGCCGAAGGGCCTGTACTGCGCTGTAATGGTCTATGTTCTATTGGTGCTACACTCATCCAGGCAAATGGGGGAGTATCTCCTCACACTGAACATTGTGCAATCATCTGTGAAAATTCCCACCTCTGATCTTGTGATGGAGGAAAGGACATTAGTGATGCAGCTGAAGATGATTCGGCCCAAGACACTACCCTGAGGCACTCCTTCAGTGAAGTCCTGGAGCTGACCTTCTAAACCACAACCATCTTTCTTTGTACCGGGTATGATCCCTACCAGTGGTAGGGTTTTCCCAACTCCTATTGAATCTAGATTTGCTAGGGCTTGTTGATGTTACACTTTGATACTTATCAATCTTCAAATTTATCACTATCAATAGGCTAGAGTGTTACCATTTACCAGAAACACAAAGGGACCAGTTACATGAATACTGCAGCCACAAGGTGTGGCCAAACATTGGGAATTCTGTGACAAGTGACTGATCCCTTGATTCCCCAACTCCTTTCCAACATTTATAAGCCACAAGTCAGAAGTATTACAGAGTATTCTCCATTGCCAGATGGTGCAGCTTTAAAAAAACTAAACTCACAACACCATCCAGGACAAAGCAACTAGTCTGACTGAAACTCCATTTGCAGCCTTAAACATTAATTCTCTCCATCACCAGAACACCATGCCGCAGTATGTATCATCTACAATAGGCAAACTTCCCAAAGTTTCTTCATATACACCTTTCAAACCCTTGGTTTCGATCACTTACAAGGGCAAGCACTATCATCTGAAAGTTCTCCTTCAAGTCACACATCGTCTGACTTAGAGATATCATTATTTCTTCTTATGGCTGTGTCATATTTCTGGAACTTCCCACTCAACAGCTCAGTGGATGTACATTTATCATACAGACTGCAGTAGTTCAAGAAGACGGTTCACCACTACCCTCACAATGACAATTAGGGATGTGGAAAGAATACTGGCCTTGTCAATGACACACATCCTGTGAATGAATTAAAGAAAAGATCCAGCAAAATCTCTCCTTATTGTTGAATTAAATAGCACATACTCATGACTTGAATAAATTGTAATCAGACAAAGATTTAGTAATATCTTACTACTTGATGTTTATTATCTATTTTCAAACTAGCTTCCTGGCCATAACTGCAGGAGTGAATTGCCCACCTATTGTAGGACCTGCTTCCTTTGCATTGATTTCAATAGGATGATAGAATGGTAGGCAATCCACTAGCTATGATTTTTAAAAAATCATAAATTCTACAGTATTTCTAAATGTTTGGTAGTTTAGCAAATGTAACTCCAGAGAATCAAAAAAGGAGGAGGACAGAAAACAGGGAACGAAAAATAGTCAGATGTCAGTCATAAGGAAATCTCTTGTTAAAGAAGTCTTAAACAGTGTACATAGAAAATCATCAGACAAAGTCAATATGGTTGTTCAAGAGAGAAATCTTTTTGACAAATTTATTAGTGTATTAAGGGTGTAACTAGTAGGTGGACAAGGGGGAACCAATGGATGTAGTATACCTGTATTTCCAGAAGGCATTCAATAAGATGCAATACTAATGGTTAATATACAAGATATTGGCTTGTGAATTTTAAGGGCTTGTGGATTTGGGGGTTATACATGAGCGTGGGAATGATTAGTTAAAAGACCAGAACGAAAGCATAGGGATAAACATGGTATAAGAATCAGCGCTCAAGCTTCAGCTATTTAAAATCCATATTAATGACTAAGACAAAGATACTTCTGACCCCAGTGGTGAATGGCACTGTAATCACAGGAAGGACGACCAAGAAGGCCCAATAGATCCTGAAGTAAGACAAGTCGAGTCATTGGGCAGGGAGGCATTAGTCAAGTAGGGAGATGTGATACAGGTGTGGGGAGTGGGTTTTGGGGAACAGGCAGTTAGCAGAGAAGGGGGCTACTATCTTTTGGTGTGCTACAATGCAGAAAGGTTATGCCCCAACCCTGCCAAGATAGTATCTCCACTTCCTTCCTGCCATTTGAAAACATTTTAAGAAAAAGCACTGCCATCTCATGCCCGCACCAGCTGCATTATGGTATGGGCAGTCTATTATCTTGGTCAGAGATAGTAGGAACTGCAGATGCTAGAGAATCTGAGATAACAAGGTGTAGAGCTGGATGAACACAGCAGGCCAAGCAGCAT